>OX637534.1:80489854-81097354 GCA_951800035.1 Linnaemya tessellans
CAAAATACAGTTTTAATATCCTGAAAAGAGAATTGAACCCTATAAAGTATATATATTCTTGAGCAGTGATGAAGTCTAAGACGGTCTAGCAATGCCCATACGTTCGCCTGTAGAAAAAATTATATTGTCTATTTTTGGACTCCGCCCGTTTTAGTGGGCGTTGACTTACGATGTTATATAAAGGAACTCTGTCCCACCAAGTTGAACATTTTAAATTTACTGACTAAATATTTGGAGGGTATTTAAGATTCGACCCGGTCGAATATAACATTTTTACTTGTTTTTATTACCAATGTTTTCCTTCTATTTTAATGACAAAAATGCGTATGGATTTTTGTGGGGGAAATTTGTTCAACGTGTAGGGAAAAATCGGATATATTTTAGAATGTGTAGATATTTTTTTGAGAAAGCTGCTGGCAACACTGGTGTGAACAAACAATTTCTATTGGCAGATAAATTTATGGTCTAACAATGAAATTGTAAGGTTTGCTTATAATCGTCTGAACAGACAATTTACCATCTGTTAACCATTTTTCATTGTCAGTACGTTGACAGCACATGGCCAGATCTTACAGTATTGTAAGATCTGCAAATCGTCTATACATACATATCTTAATATTCAAATTTTTGATTTTACAGAAATAAAATAATATTGTCTTTTAATAAAATAATAACGCTGTAATAATTTATTTTATTATTGTTATATTTTTTCAATACCTATTCTTCAGGATAACAATTAAGATGATATTAATTTAGCAATGTTAACAGTTAAATTAAAAATTGAACTGAAATTCTTGTTGTTTTGTTATACAAAATGAAACATGAACATGAATTTTATTTCTCGTACTTTCTAATTTTTAACATTAAGATTTTATACTAAATTATTTATTAAGAAATTTACTAAATTATATTTATTAAATTTTTATAATTACACTGTTCAGCAAAAAATCATTTTTTGTCTCCCCTTTAAATAAAACTATGTGGAGTATACGGACTTGGATGCCCTAAACTCAAATCCGTTTTTGGTTTTTTTCCATCAGGTCGGGATTTTTTTACAGGCGTGGCAAATTTTTTCCCCTAAATAAGTCAGGTACGGAGACATATTTCACCTTAACTCGGGAACGAGTCCTCCGATTTTCAAAAGTAAAACACCAGTATATGAGTAACAAATTTTTATTTATTCTAGTCGAATATAATTTTTCTCTATCTCTTACCGTTTTGGAATTATTCAGAAATTAAAGGAGAAAAAATGGGTTTTCGTGCAAAATTCGTAATTTTTTTTTCAGTTTAAAGATAGGAAAAATATTAAAGCAAATATTCAGCATTTTGCACATTTTTCTGAGAGCTACATATCTTAAAAATAAAATAAGCTATAAGCCATAAAAATCGTTTACAAAATTTGGATTTACCGCAGGTACCCAATATTGTAATGCAACCAACATTACATATGACGATAGCATTTCGTTAGGAGAGCAGATAATGGAACTAAAGCGCAACATTAGGGTAATTTCTAATATTTATTGTAGCAGTATATATAGAAGTTGATGGACAATAAGTGAATCAGTTTTAATTCGAATATCGTGTGGTTAAAATCGGCAGCAGTAAATAGATTTTATAGTGTGTTTTGTTATTGTGTAAAGCAATGAAGCAATTAAAGAATCCACAAACGCTTTCATATTACAAAATGTCAAGGATTTGTAATAAATCTCCAAATTTATTTTGTTATGTATGTGGCGATCTAGCTTTAAGTTCTCAAAGGCAGACAATAGCTCCCCAGGTTAAAAATGCTTATCACCGTTATTTTGGCTTTCCTATCGATGATAGAGAAGCAATAAACAATGACGGTGAAGGCTACACATAAAGAGCAAATTAAAAGAAGACATATTTGTAAATGCACAAATACGAGAGCTTATAAAGGACGAGGTCGAAACGAAATTACACGATGTGGAAAAAAGACCATGGACAGGTTTTGTGAATGTGTGCCACAATTTTTTGGTAAACAGAAAAGCTGAAAACTACCATGAAATCATCGAAGAACTACTTTCTGCCTATAAAGTTTTAAAGTGTAATATGTCCCTTAAAATTCATTTTTAAAACTCGCATCTAGATTTTTTCCGGATAATTTTGGTGCTGTATCAGACTAACATGGTGAAATGTTCCATCAAGATATGTTACATATAGAGAAGCGTTATTATGGAAACCCATCGGAAGAGATGCTTGCAGATTTTTGTTGGTCGATTTGGCGAGAAACTCAAACTGATACTATTAATAAAAAAAGAAATATCAATTAAAGAAAACTAATCTGAATCAACGGAACAGCTTAAGCTACTTTTTTATTTTAACAATGTTTCTGAAATAAAAATTATTAGTTTGTAGCAAAAATTTTGTGTTATTTTAAATAAAAACAACTAAAAACGTTATATTCGAACGGTTCGAATCTTAAATACCTTCCAAATATGTAGTAAGTGAATTTGAAATGTTTAACTTGGTGGGACAGAGTTCCTTTATAAAATATCGTTCGTCAACGCCCCCTAAAGGGGGCGGGGTTCAAAAATAGACAATATCATGTTTTCCACAGACGAACGTATGGGCATTGCTATACCATCTTAGACTTCATTACTGACCAAGAATATATATACCTTATGGGGTCCAATTCTCTTTTGAGGGTACTAAAACTGTATTTTGGCGGTGTCGCTCTGCCAATATCTGATCAAGATCATTTCACCTTTATCATAAAACTCTAAAAATAAATGCTAGGGGTAATTGTATACAAAATTAAAATTTTTATTATTTTTTGTTACGGTCATTTAGGGGGTGAAGAAGGAGGAGGGGATAGGGGAGAGTAGTACCTGGTTTCGTCTCAGCTTCGTCATTAAATGTTATTTTTAAGTAATGTAGGCTTAAGTAAAACAATTTTAAAATTTGTATGCTATTTTTGCATATAATAACGTCCACTAAAATGGGCGGGCTCCAAAAATAATTTTATTTTATTTTAAAGGTCCAAGTTTAAGGCGTTGGACCGTATTTGACATAAAAATATACATATATACAAAATAACCAAAAAACTTAAAAAATTATGTTGTTTTTTCTGAGTTGGTTTAGTTCTTCTTAGGGGAACTTTTTTCACTCTTGCCCGATTTAGCCCATCTTCGAACTTAACCTGCTCTAAGTTTTAAAATATATTTATGCCAAATTTCAAGAGTCTAGCTCTTTTCGTTTGGACTGAATCGTGATTTCCATAGACGGACGGACGGACGGACATGCTCAGTTCGTCTTAGACTTCATCACTGATCAAGAATATATATACTTTATGGGGTCTGAGATGGATATTTCGATGCGTTACAAACGGAATGACAAAGTGAATATACCCTCCAAATTCTTTTTTGGAAGGTATAAAAAAAGAAATATATGGACTGTAAATATTTTAAATTTTTATTGTAATTGGGAGTTATATACGGGTGACGTCAGAGTGGACACTTTAAGCGTGGCGCTGCTGCAAGCTACCTTTTTTGCTTGTATTGGTTTTTGTTGTACGAAAATAGATACAAGTAAAGAGTTGCCACTCTGACGTCAGTGTTATTGATGTTTTGTTTGTTGCATTACACGTACTTGATCAATATTGGATACCTGCGGTAAATTGACAATAAAATTTTTTAACCGATTTTTATGGTTTATAGCTTATTTTCTTTCTAAGATATATAGTTCTCAGAAAAATGTGCAAAATATTGAATATTTGCTCTAATTTTTTAAATTCCATTTTTAGACTGAAAAATATTACGAATTTTGCACGAAAAACTATCCATTAATTTCTGAATAATGCCAAAACGATAAGAGATAGAGAAAAATTATATTCGACTAAAATATATGTCGTCTTTTGGTGTTTTAGTTTTAAAAATCGGACTCGTTTTCGAGTTAGGGTGAAACATATCTCCGTACCTGACTAATTTAGGGGAAAATCTTTCCAGTTGTTTCGGTTAATTCTGTTAAAAGATTGCTTGTGTTACTATCGAGAGTTTCTTCTATTTTTAGGTCATCATCTTACTCTTCGTGTTACATCTCAGCGCCGAACAAAAAAATTTATATCCGTATTTCTTAGTTTATTGCTAGAAGAAAGTCTGCCTGAGTGGAGCTATAAAGCAAGTGTATTTAAAACTTGAGTAAATGAATTTCATAGTTGAACTTAATAAAGCAAAAAGATAAAAAATAGGAAAGTAAAAGATATATGTCAAATGAAATAGATGGTTCGTAGTGAATTTATTTTTAAAATACACTCGGGAATGGGGCATAACCCAATAAGGAATTAATTAGGGTGGGATCTGACAACAAAGAATCACGAATTTTTAAGAATATTATAAAACTAAGCGAACTAGATATTTTATCGTTATCGCACTAATTTTACTATCGAAAAACAAGAAGATAAAGAGAGGTGTGGTTTAAACGGTTTTAGCTATCAATTAGACTTGTGTCGAACTCGATCATTCGTTCGTTTTTGACACGAACCCGTTTAAATTACGTTGATTTAATTATAAGTTCTTGCAAAAACGATTTCGGTACATGTATACTATCAACTCAAACTAATTGAATTTTGGTGACAACGTTAATTGCAGAAGTAGTCCTGTTGACTGGCTGCCCCATTTGTGAGAATTGACACCTCTGGCTTTCTTACACAATCTTTGAAAGTTGGCATGTGTGAATTGGGGAGCAGAACTCAAAATATATTTTGGAGCTAAACCACCAATTTCTGAACAGAAAGTTCGCTAAGTGTTGGGTTGTTTATGGGTATATCAGAGGAATATTCCGCTTCGTGTTCTGAATACCAAATCACCAAACCGTTCAGAAGGGGAGCTATGAAAAATAAAGTAGGACACAGTTGGCTATTAAAAGTACCATAACTCGAATATATTAACCCAATTTGAATAAAATTGAAGCTATTAAATGTGAAAGAAAAAAACCTTTAACTTGTGTAGTTTAAAATATGTTTGACTGAGGATTTTTTAGATTTTTATATGCCTATCTATATGGTATACGTGGCTGCCTGTAACCCACAAGCGTTCAAGTAGGATCTCATGTCTATGTAAATATATCATTAAATCTTTTTATACCCCAAAAAAAAAAATTGGAGGGTATATTCACTTTGCCCTCTAAGACTCCATAAAGTATGTACATTCTTGATCAGTAACGGAATATAAGACGATCTAGCCACGTCTGTCCTTCTATGGAAATCTCGCTACGGTCAAAAAGAAATGAGCCAGAGACTTGAATTTTAGTACAGACAAACTCCGAAAAATAGCACAGCTCAAGTTCGTAAATAGGCTGAATCGGCCCAGTGGAAGTGAAGCTCCTTTAAGAAGCAGTAAACCAACTTTTAAAAACCAACATAATTTTTAAAGTTTTTTTTGCAATTTTGTTACGCAAATGATATATTTTTATACCAAAGAAGTTCCAAAAGCGTTGAAACTGGAGCCAGAAAATCAGAAAAATATTTTTTTGGGCTCAGCCCCATTAGTGGGCATTGAAAATATGGGAAAATAGTGTAAATATATAATAAACTATATTTCTTAAGCCTATATTATTTAGAAATTAAACTTAAGTTTTAAATTTAATAATTATTAAGTTTACGTTTTTACGACGAAAATAAGATGTTCTCTGACATTCCCTTCCGTACCCGTCTACGTAACTTTGCCCTCTAGATGACCCTATAAAAACTTTTGCCCACGCTTAATTACCCCAAATATATACCTTTCAAGTTTTTTACGAGAAAGGTGAGATATCTCCCCACGGACTTTCCCGGAGTGACCCTGTTAAATAGCGCACACAAATATCTTACAGAAACTCCAGCAGGTTAAATATTTTTAATTTTTCTCCGTGCACTGTTGAAACAAAATATTAACTGCAAACATATATAAAATCAATTGATTTTACATTTTTTTCTTTGTTTAATTAAGCCGAACACCATAAAAATTTATGTTTTGTACTTACATAACATTATTATTAAATAAATAAATGAAGATCTTTCAATTAATTTATTGTGGTTTTCCAAAACGTTTGAAATAGTATTTAAGATTCGACTCTGTCGAATATAACGTTCTTACTTGTTTAAATATTTTATTGAAATCTTTCATTTCGATAAAACTTGTGCTATTAAACAAGTAAAAACGCTATATTCGACCGGGTCGAATCTTAAATACCCTCCAAATATTTAGTTAGTGAATTT
The DNA here is from genome assembly GCA_951800035.1 of Linnaemya tessellans. Lineage (NCBI taxonomy): Eukaryota > Metazoa > Arthropoda > Insecta > Diptera > Tachinidae > Linnaemya > Linnaemya tessellans. Next base: position 80,496,069 of record OX637534.1, read on the forward strand.
AGAGTGTTTAACTTGGTGGGACAGAGTTCTTTTATATAATATCGTACGTCAACACCCACCGAAGGGCGCGGGGTCCAAAAATAGACTACATAATGTTTTAAACAGACGAACGTATGGGCATTGCTAGACCGTCTTAGACTTCATCACTGATCAAGAATATGTATACCTTATGGGGTCCAATTCTTTTTGGAGGGGTCTCTCTCGCACGGGCCGTGGGGGAGACATTTCATCTTTGCCATAAATGTCTAAAGATAAATATTTGGGATAATTAAATGTAAAATTTATTTTCAATTTTTTTTTATATAGGGTCATTAAGGGTCAAAAGAGGAGGAGGCGTTTCGGGTAGAGGAGTATCAGGTTACGTCTCAGTTTGGTCATTAAAGCTTAAACATTTTATTTTTAAGGAATCTAGGTTTAAGTAAAACAATTTGTTAAACTGGTTTACTATTTTTGCATATAATAACACCCAATAAAGGGGGACGGGTCCAAAAATTAAATGTTTGGATTTTATGGCTCCAAGTTTAACGCGTTGGATCTTCTTTGGCATACAAATTTATCATTGGCTTAACAGAATTACAAAACAATTTTAAAAATGATGTTGTTTTTTAGAGGTTGCTTTAGTTCTTCTTAGGGGAACTTTTTTCCCTCTTGTCTGATTTAGCCCATTTCAGAACTTAACCTGTGCTATCCTTCAGGATATTTTTGTACCAAATTTCAAGAGTCTGGATCTTTTCGTTTGGACTGAATCGTGATTTCCACAGATGGACGGACAGACGGATGGACATGCTCAAATCGTCTTAGATTTCAACACTGATCAAGAATATACATATGTACTTTATGGGGTGTGAGATGGATATTTCGCTGCGTTAAAAACGGAATGAGAAAGTGAATATACCCTCCATATTCTTTTTTGGAGGGTATAAAAATTTACTTAAATCGGTATTGTTTTCTCACGTATACGGAAGTTTGGCTGATCTTTAAATAACGTGTCTACATCTAGTTTATAAGAAATGACTATTAATTACTCTTCGAAGCAACTGTGACATTTAACATTTTCTGACCAACATTTAAAACTAAGTTAACTTGTGTTTAAACGTAGCCGTTAAGCTTAATACCGTCAATTAAGATCCCACAAAAAATACTTGTATCCAAGTTATGCTACAACTGGCGAATGAAATTATGGATGTGATGATTTTTTAATAACCACAACCAGCTAGTGCAAGATCATATACACAACTGTTCGATATTATAAACTTATTCCTTTAAGCTGAATGAATTTAATTCATTTTTAGCTAAAGTATTTAGCAGATTAGTTGTGGTATTAACTAATATTGTGTCAATGTTGCAATTAATATTATTATTGATGTGCTGCATATCGCTGAATAATGTTTTTAATTCCATTATTGAGCAACTAGGAGCGCAAACATTTTTTCTAATTGAATTTTTATTTATGATCTTTAATTTAACTGACAAAACGAAACATTTTGTATGCTTTAAGTACTCTTAACTTTTGAATATTTATTATTACTATTTTACGATAAAAATAATATTAATTTCAACAATTCTGAATTTATAATTTTTAATAATTTTCATTCTTAAAGATGTATTGGCATGCCGGCCTAATCTATTATACACTCATACCTCTTTATACTGCCCCTCTTTTTACGGCATTTTGCTGTAATGGCCTGTTTTAATTGTTGCACTCCCTTTATTTACGGCGCGCATTGCCTCGTTATACAGCCAAAAAAGTGATTCACCGTTTTTCAACGATGAGTGATAGGCAATAAAATATTACACATACATATTCACAACATTCTTTGTTTTCTAAGCAAGTGCGTGTGTTGCTGTTGATTGTGAGTAGATTTTCAGATATGTGTACATATTTCGTATTTAAGAATATACTTATATACATATTTCGTATTTAAGAAAATACTCGTATAAAGTAATTATACATATGTGCATGAATTGATTAATTTTTGTTTTTATTACTTTATTTAAATGTGTTATTTGTTTTTATTGCTCATATATTTTTTAAAATTACGATTTAAATAACTTATATTTATTCACTGAATTTGAATTAGACTTATTTTTCAAAAAATTTAAACCGATCTCTTACTGTTACTATATGTATGTATGAAATGAGTTATCTACTTTTACGGCGTTTCGCTTTACGGCCACTATTTTCGGAACGTATCTAGGTCGTATAACGAGGTATGAGTGTAATTGGAAACAGGGGCCAAATCAGAGCTGTAATTGAATGATTCATTTTCACTTTTTAATTCATCATGAATTATAAAATTTTAATTCATTCATTTTCGTAAAAATTTTAATTGAATTAAACTTTTAATGAATTCAAAAACGAGCTAAAAAAATTTGAATTCATTCATTTTCCAAAGTAAAGAATTGAATCGAAATATGAATGAATTCATTATGAACAGAACTTTTTGAATGCATTCATTCAATTCGGTTCAAAAACGAATTGAATTAAAATTTAACTTAACTCTTTAGCGGCTTAGAAGAGGAATTACAATTCTTTTTGTTCATTATTATTTTATTTTTTAGAATGTTTGATAATTAATATTATATTAATCGAAACTAAATTTTTTGAATTATGAAAAATGGGAATGACCGATGCTATAAACAACACACATTAAATACCACTTATGTAATCATTAATATTCCAGCTTCTATTAAAAGATAAGTACATATACAGAACATAATTAAAAAAATACTAGAAATCAGACCTAAGGACAAAATAATTTAAGAATTTATTATTCTGTGCTTAACATTTTAAAGGAATCATTTACTTTAAGCAACAGCAATTTTTCAAAGTTTTTGTCTGAAAGTGTGCCACGCTTAGGTGCATTTAACATTGTGGAATACGAGAATAACCTTTCCACAGCAGCGGACGATGGCAAAGGAGTATTATACCAAAGAAACGCAGTTTTAATTAGCGGATATTTATTCAGCATACTTAGAGATTTTGAGATATCAGCTAAATATGCTAAGAATTCTGCTTCCCAGTGCGATTCTGTTCCACTTAACTCATGTTTGGGCGATTCTAAAACGTAACAAAAATTACATATCGACTCTATATAAAGTGACACGTTCTAATATATTTAAACAACAACGTGCATACAAAATGCAAAAAAGTCTTACCAATAATAGAAAAATTAAAGAAGGCGGAAATATTTTCTTCAGGGGTGTTTTCCTCCTCTATTCCGTCAACCATTGCAGCAACTGCAGCTTTAGCTATGTTTATAACTTCGACTTCGGTTGCCACATTAAAATCGGGGTTTAGTTCCTTAACCCATAGGGATTTTACTGCAGGACACAAAATAGAGTTTTGAAGTTTTTGGGATAAACAGCATCATCATCGTTCAGGGATTCATCCATTGAAAATAATCGTTTGCTTCTTTCGGTCATGCCTTTAATTTCATTCAAACTTGGAGACAAAGAAATTAGCAAATATTTTACTCTAAAATTTTAATTGAACAGCATAAATTTGAAGCAAAAATTAAAGATAAAAACAATTACTTACCACGTTATACAAAGGTTTCCTTAATAAAGATTATTTTTTTAATTTATTTTTTTTTTTAATTTTTACTACTATTTTTTCCAATCAATGTTGAGGTAAAAAATTATGTTTGCTTAAATTTGTATTTAAGTTTTTCATCGAAAAATTTTTTGTTAAACAAATATTAATACACTGCAAAAAGATGCAAATTGTGATCTTTGTTTTTCTAAAGCAACAAATGAATGAAAAAAATGAATTGCAATTCACTCTATAAACCTTTAATGAATTCATTCAAATTTCAATTCAATTCATTATTTTGATAAAATGAATGCATTCAAAAGTTGTTATATCGTAATGAATTCATTCATTTTTAATTCAATTCATATTTTTGGGAAAGGAATGAATTGAAATATGTTTACTTTTATTTTGAATTCTATCAAATATTAATTCAATTCATATATCCGGAAAAATGAATTAATTCAAATCATTTTAAAAAGTTCCTTGAATGATTCACAGAATCATTCAAAAAAGAATTATTCGTTTACAGCTCTGGGCCAAATTACGGCATTCGATTCGAAACGAAATTTCAACATAATTTATATACAAATTTCGATCGATATCGAATGCCATAATTTGGCCCCAGTTGGTTTAGCAACAATTTCACAGTTAAAATTATCCAGTATTAACTTTTGTAATATAAAATAAAGATAAAAGAATACTTTGGTTGATAAAATGTCATTGTAAAGAACTAAATGTGAACAGAGATATAATATAAAATTATTTTGAATATTTTAGTATCATGTTACAAATATCAAATCTTTGTTGTGATGAGCGCATTTGTTGTAGTGCTCGCTTCACTCTTTAAATATGGAATGGTTTCATAGACTTGAAATATGCTCTTTGCTGAATATCAAAAGTACCTCAGCGGCCGGTTTTATTTTTTATGATGTATTTAATTTAAATATGTACGAGTACATTAATGGCTATAAGTCACAACAAACATTTGTTACATTAATAATAATGCGCACAGAGTGCACCTACTTGAAAAATTAAAGTACACTAGTCCACCTTTAAACGTAATATTTTTCTAGCTGCTCATCTTTCTCCATCTATCCCCTCCTTTATAGTTCCCGCGCAATGCACTGCATATGTAGGGGTCATCCCCTGAGTGCTGGTCCAAGATAAAAAAAATTTAACACGCATGTGTTTTATTTTCGACCTGATAATAATTGTTGGGACTGAAAGTATGGCACTCATCTACTTGTATTCAATTCACAACTCCTATTTGATTTTCCTATCTCAGTTATACACAATTTGAAAGAAAATGCTCTGAACATATTTCGAATAGTAAAGTAATAATTTTTATTTTTTTCTTACAACAGTTTAACAAAAGAAACAAACTGAATAATTGATATTAAAATGAATGCAAAATAGTGTTGTAAAAGAGTCAACTGTAGGTTTCAATGAATTTTTTTCTGAACGTAATATATGTCAGTGGAAACACAACATTCTGTGTTTGGCTAATTCGCCTTCGTAAATTGAAACTGTTTGGAATTTAAAGGTGTACGTACAAAATTCTTCTTTATTCTCTGAAGGAAGAGGCATTATTGAGGCTAGAGGTGTTACACATAAATATTTTATTGCACTTGCTATTGTTGGAGCATACACCGCTCCAAACAAAACTATTTGTAGTCATAATAGTCAAATTTAAACATTATGCCATTTATGATTGCCATGGATAAAACGTCTTGGTTTTGCTTCTCATCTATTTTTTATTTATATATGTATATATATATATATATATATATATATATATATATATTTTTTTTTTTTTCCTATGCAATAAAGGTTACAATATTACAATAGTTCTGATGTTGTCTTAATGGTTTTGACATTTGGCCATTAGTTCGATTTGCTGCTCATATTTTGTAAATGAGTTTGAAATGCCGCATATCAGTTTGTACTTTAATTGTACAAACTAAAATATGTATTTAATTAAATATTGTTGCAATGTTGAAAGCAGAGCTGCAGTAAGACTCCATTGCGAAATATCATGATATGCGAATGAATATCTTAATTTGCAATAACTTCGTTATGATTTTGATAGAAACAACACTATGATTTCGTAACACCCATTCCTTATGTTTCAGTACTTGCACTGTTAAAACCTTTTCCACTTAACTCCTCAATATAGTACGCAAATGTGCCATCCACATCTTGTCTTAAGAAGAGCACCAGGTGTTGGTAGATACACTAGCACCTAATATCAAAGACCAAATTCAATTAAAAGGAACTATAAAATAAAATAAATTCATTAAATATTAAGATGTACTCGTACATGTTGTACGACAGCTATCTTGTATTTAAATTTTACATCTGAGCAACTCAGAATAATTAATTCGTATTTGATTTTAGTCAGAATATACTTGCTGAGTGATTCAAAATTATGGACTTAATGTGTGTAGAAAGTTTCTATTCTAAGTTGGAAGTCTCTGCTGGTAAATTTACATATACATATGATAATTTATTTGTTATATTGTTAGTTTTGCCAAGACATTTAGACATTTATGCAAATGTTTGGATTCAGGCTATTTATATTTTCTTGAACTTATTTCGATTTGTTCAGATACTTGTTGTATAACAATAGTTAAGAAATCATTGAGCTGAACGATTTCACAAGAGGCAACTTATTCTTTGTTATAGCTTGTAAACTTTCTTACGCGTAACTATAGTCAGGAAATTAATGAAGTAATAATTGGGAGACCCAAAGCGTCCTAACTTTTAAAATTACTTAACAAAAAGATATGACTGCTTTGAACAATCTGAGATTATTTATCGTACTATTAAAAATGTATTAATTTAAATTGAACAAAGAACGCTGATGAGATGGCGTAGCGGCCTCGAAATCAGTACTGATCCGTTCTGCTGGTTTGATGATTATTGAAAAATATTCTTAATATTCCAATCTTAATATAAATTAATAAATAGAATTTGAACAAATTCATTTATTAATAAAATATTAAAAAAATGGTTTGCAGTCTTGCAGATTCGAACTTAAGCCCGTTGAGAAAATTAACAATTTACATAAGAAAGTTCGACGAATAAAAATTCATACATAATTTAAAAAACATTGCGGGGGCACGCGCACTTGTTCATTGCAAATTGACAACTAAATCCAATTACTTGAACATAAATAACAGAGAAACTTTAGCTATCAGCAGCCGATGGCTCTGGAAAAAGCGAAAAAGATACATGGAATATTGGGAATATTAAACGTCAGGGTTGGGGAATTTCGTACTAACCAAAAATGTAGCAACTTAAAAATATGAATGTGGTAACTTCTCATATTCAATTTTCGTTAAAATATTGGTTAAATAGTTGATATTCCTACTAACTAGCACCACTTGCAAAAGTGGAAAAATTGAACAAAGAACGCTGATGAGATGGCGTAGCGGCCTAGAAATCAGTACTGATCCATTCTGCTGGTTTGATGATTATTGAAAAATATTCTTAATATTCCAATCTTAATATAAATTAATAAATAGAATTTGAACGAATTCATTTATTAATAAAATAATAAAAAAAATGGTTTGCAGTCTTGCAGATTCGAACTTAAGCCCGCTGAGAAAATTAACAATTTACATAAGAAAGTATTAATGTTATAATTATAGATAATGTTTCATATCAAAATGCCAAAAAAGTTGAAAAATCTAAACTAATATCTCGTTTGTTCGAACTTAGCAAACTGACCAAATATATATTATTGTCCTATTTGAAAGTTTTCCAGTTTTTATATTCTCCAAAAAGGGATTAGAGGGTATATTCACTTTGTCATTCCGTGCGTAACGTAGCGAAATATCCATTTAAGTCCCCAAGTCCTGATCATTGATGGAATCTCAGACGATCTCGCCATGTTCATCCGTCCATCTGTGGAAATCACGATTCAGTCCAATTGAAAAGAGCCTGACCCATGAAACTTGGTATGATATATCGTGAAGGATAGCACAGTCGAAAAAGTTCCCCAAAGAAGAACTAAACCAACATCTAAAAAATTACATAATTTTTAAAGTTATTTTTTGTAATGTTGCTAGCAAATTATATATTTCTATGTCAATAAAGTTCGAAAGCGTTGAACTTAGAGCCTTAAAATCAGAAAATTAAATTTTAGACCCAGCCCCCTTTAGTGGGTGTTGTCGTAAAATATTATATGCAAAAATATTATACAAATTTAACAAATTGTATAACTTAATCCTGCATTCCTTAAAAGTAACAGTTTTAAGCTTTTATGACGAAGCTGATCTCTGCATTACTTTTACGACGAAGGTAAGAGGTTCTTAAAATTTTAGTGTAACCTTGTGTAGAGTTTTAAAATTGGGCTCCGAAATGTCTTAAAGGAACTGTGACCCAGTAGGTTAAGTTTTTTAACTTATCTCATTCCCATTTTTTCACCTGGATATAAAATATTAATACGTAAATTGCTTATATGCTGATGGAAAGGTGACTCAGTCATGCTCCTCCCAACAATACCTTTTTTATACCCTCCAAAAAAGAATATGGAGGGTATATTCACTTTGTCATTCGGTTTGTAACGCTGCGAAATATCCATCTGAGACCTCATAAAGTATATATGTATATTCTTGATCAGTGATGAAATCTAAGACGATTTGAGCATGCCCGTCCGTCCGTCTGTGGAAATCACGATTCAGTCCAAATGAAAAGAGCTAGACTCTTGAAGTTTGGTATAAATATGAAATATTTTTATATTAAAGAAGGTCCAACGCTTTAAACTTGGAGAAATAATATAAAAAAATGATTTTTTGACCCCGCCCTTTTTAGTGGGCGTTATTATATGCAAAAATAGTGTACAAATTTAACAAATTGTTTTACTTTAGCCTACAATCCTTAAAAATTACATTTTTAAGCTTAAATGACGAAACTGTCACGTAACCTGGTACTACTCTGCCCTACCCCCTCCTCCTCCTCTGCCCCCTAAATGACCATATAAAAAAAATTTTTTTTGTTTTAATTTTGTATATAATTATCTCAAACATTTTTTTTTACAATTTTATGACAAAGGTGAAATGTTTCCCTCACAGCCCTTGCCAGAGCGACCCCGCCAAAATACGGTTTTAATACCCTCCAAAGAGAATTGGACCACATAAAGTATATATATTCTTGATCAGTGGTGAAGTCTAAGACGGTCTAGCAATACCCATACGTTCGTCTGTGGAAAACATGCTATTGTCTATTTTTTAATCCCGCCCCTTTAGTGGGCGTTGACGTACGATATTATATAAAGGAACTCTGTCCTACCAAGCTAAACATTTTAAATTTCCTTGCTAAATATTTGGAGGGTATATAAGATTCGACCCGGTCGAATATAACGTTTTTGCTTGTTTTATATCTAATTGTTTTCTTCTATTTTAATGACCAAAATGAGTAGGAATTTTTGTAGAGGAAATTTTTTCAATCGGATTTTTTTAGCACGTGTAGGTATATACTCGAGATATCTGCTGAAAACACCGGCATGGACGAAACATAGGTCTACGTTAGCCATGTTAGTCGTTAGTGCTAAGCTTGGGGGTTACGTACTCATTATTTAAAATCTGTCAAAGCAGAAGAAATGCTCACAAGTCAGGAGTCAAATTATGGTATGGAAACTTCGTTCTATATGGAATACGGTAATTTGGCACCAGATTAGTTTTGCAGCAGAAGGTGGTGAAGTTGTTCACGAAAAAGATTTATGTATCCAAAGTATCCGGAGAAAAAATAAAGAAAAAAACGCACTGAAATCTGTAAAATCCATAAATCGGACGAACAAATAAATTTTATATTAAACAAAAAGTTTTTTTATGTAGTAAGAATTTTAACGAACATTTATATTGCTATATTAAATTGAATTAAGATTCATAGACTAATTGTTCGAAATTTGTTTTTAAATCTCAGAAAGACATGATAAATATTCCAAGGCACAAAGGAAAGTCAACATCAGTTTTATTCAACTTACACAGCAGAGCAGAACAGCTGTTTTCGAAAGACGCAACCCTTTCATCATCAGTGCTCATGTGTATTGTGTTTGTCACCACTTATTAGGTGGCTTAGTTGAATTTGATAACATCTCCTATTTACACAAATTTTATTGTGAAAAAGAATCCGAAAACTGTATCAACCTGATGTTAACATGTTATTGTTATAATACCCGTGTTACCGTTTGATTATTTTTCTTCATGTCCCATTTTTCTGAATTTTTTTTGTTCCATCATACCTAAGTCAAACTTTTTTGGTTTGAATTTTATACTTAAGTACATGTAAACGTTTTCCAATTTTTTTTATTGGTAGCTCAAGCCATAGCTTAAATTTGTATGTAGTAAGAATTTTTAACGAACATTTTTTGTTGCTATATTAAATTGAATTAAGATTCTATAGGCTAATAGTTCAACTTACAAGTTGAATAACAAAAACTGATGTTGACTTGCCTTTGTGCCTTGGAATATTTATCATGTCTTTCTGAGATTTAAAAACAAATTTCGAACAATTAGCCTATGAATCTTAATTCAAAAAGTTTTTTTATTATTTTAATTATATTTTCGCAACATCCTGATTTATAAGTACTATCAAAAAAGGACTTTTATTGAGTGCAACGCAATTTTATTTATGTATTCCTAATTGTTCATTCATTTTGTATTTCTTTTTCAAAAACGTATTATTAAAAAAAATTTATTATATTTTTAACTTCCCGCAAATTAACAATTTTAAAAAAAGTGATTTAAACCCGTTTTGAAAAAAAATTAGTTTTCCGCAGATGTCGACGTTTTGACTTCCTATGAAGCATTTTTGATTACTCTGAGAAGCCGTCACTACTCGTATGTCCGTACGTGTCCTGTTTGTGAGTAAGTAGTTATGTTTCCCGCTTATAACTTTTGAACGGCTGAAACGAATCCGACCAAACTGGTCGCGTTGGATTGGTATATTTTCGGATATACATATCAAAAAACTGGAACTTGTTTTTCAATAGATTTTTTTTAGAATAATTTTTAAACGGAAACTCCGATCGATTCCACAACTAATCAGATCTTGACAATTAAAAATCATAAAAGTGATTTTTTTTTAAAGAAAACTCTGAAATTATATATCTGATTAATTAGTGTTCGAACTAGTCTAGTCGCTTTTCAAAGGGTTCCTTCGGATTTTTTGTGAACTGGAGCCAAGTCGGACCAGTAGATTTTCAGGAATATCAAAAAAACTGAGAGTGATTTTTTTTATGTAGTAAGCATTTCAACGAACATTCATATTGCTATATTAAATTGAATTAAGATTTATAGGCTACTTGTTCGAAATTTTAATTTAAATCTCAGAAAGACATGATAAATATTCCAAGGCACAAAGGAAAGTCAACATCAGTTTTTAGTTATTCAACTTACACATCAGAGCAGAACAGCTGTTTTCGAAAGCCGCAACGCTTTCATCATCAGTGCTCATGTGTGTTGTAACTTGCTTTTTTACTTCTAAACGCCTTTGCCAAACAGTAGTCAGCTTTTGACAATAAAAAACCACGTGGAGAATTGCCAACTGGTTCGAAAGCGGCTTACGCGTCCGCAAGATATCGTGAATGAAACCTTCGAAAAAAGTTAATTTTTCAAAACACTTCGAAATTATTTTATAGGTATCGAAGAACTACATCAATCACCGCTTATTACGTGGGAATCGGCTAAACCATTCGTTCAGCCGTTTAAAAAGTAATATACCATTTTTAGCGGTTAAAATTAGAGGAAGTTGCAGGGTTGGGTGTTAAGGTCAACCGGTTTCCATATATTTTTGGCTTGGGATGGCCCTGAATGCACTCTTGAGTGCATGATAGTATCAATCGCCGTCGATATTGGTCAACGACCAGTGCAATGCTTTCCACATTGAAACATTCCGACAATGATTAACACAACCATGCGCTAATGCAGATAATTTAGACTTACGACTGAGTGTCTTAATCGAACCCAAGAGTTTTTCTGTTTTATTCCTTTTATGACTTTGCAGAAGCAGCAGCCTACAAATCTACAAAAAACACAATTGGCTCATTTAGTTATATTTTAAGAAAGATCCTTGTGAGCTTGTTGTCAATTAATATATTTATGTACATTAAGATGACTTGTCAAAGATGAAGAAATTTTTTATTACAATTTGATGTGTTATGAAGTGTAATAAAACTGGTCGATCGCTTCAACTTTTCCGTAATTGCAACCGGCTTCATTTTTTTGAGGTGTGAATATCGAGCCCGTTCTGAAGGTTTTTATAATTTAACTTATTCGTTCGTTTTATTTTTTGAACAAATTATATATGAATTCGAATTTTTTTGCGATTATTTTTATATATTCTTACAAAAAATGTTAAATAGTTAAAGAGAAATATGTGCTAGAATTTTGTAACCGGATAATATATCCGCAACAAAAAAAATTAAAAAAGAAAAATGTTTTTCAGCCAGTCTTAAATACACGCTGGTTGATGAATTTTGCTACATTAAGGAACTCAAATAACTTTTTGTAAATTTTATGTAATTTATTTTTTGTTAATTCAAATGCTTTTCACACTCTGTGACACATGCACGACATCTTAGCAAAAAGTTATTAACTACTGTCTGGAGGGTTGCAGCGGGAATTGCCTCAATTATGGATGCTTCAAATCATACAAATTTTTTGGTTTTCTTTTGTAAACTTCCTGTTTGCAATAACCCCATAAAAAAAGTCAGGTGCATTAAGGTCACGATTCCTGGGGGCCAACGTAGTGTGGAGTTTCCTGAAATCAGTTTATTGGGCAATTTTCGCCGCAATTCTCTCATAACAGGCGTGGCTATGTGACAAGTTGCACCATTTTGTTGAAACCACACACAGTTGAAAGAAATTCTCTTTCGGCGTAGTTCTGGAAAGTAAAACTCTTTCAATATCTTTAAGTAATGGTCTCCATTGACCCTAACAGTAAGACCGTTTTCATCGAAAAAGTGAGGCGCTACAATGAACCTTGATGAAACTGCACACCACACTGTGTCGCAAAGTGGATGCAATTGCATCTCATGGAATATCTGTGGGTTAGAATTACTCCATATTCGACAATTTTGTTTGTTAACATTGCCGTTTAGATCAAAATGTGCCTCGTTCAGGATGTTTTAATCCTCTGCCGACATTTAAATGATCTCGCTAAATTCCAAGCGAATCGTCTAGTCTATTGTGTTCAGTTGGCTTGTTAATTGAATCTTATATAGAAATAAGCTTAAATTTTGATGCGAAATTGCCTGCAGTGACTCTGCTGACACCCATTTGAGCAGATAAGCTTCTTGTCGAAACTCTAGGGATGGACTGTATGGCAGCAGCTACAGCAGCGATAGTTTCATGTGTCCGAACTCAGGGATGTCGACGATAAGGCCTTCTTGGATCACGAGCGTCATTGTAGTCCATCTGGTAGGAGGTGTGCCGGCAAAAGTGCGCCTATATTATCTTTGGACTGAAACTACGGACTCTAAAGCGTGATAGCGGCACTATCAAAATTCTTGTTGGTTACACAAAAAAAAAGCTATAACGTTTTTTTTCGGTAACAGCTTTCACTAGTCACCCGATATTACGACAATAATTCATGTACACTGTTTGAATACCCCAAATATATTTGAATGTTTGAAAAGGTATTGTCCATATATAGCTCTTTTTAAAAAAGGTAAAACCAGTCAAAATGTTTTGCGAATACTGCTATTAGGATAATCAAGAATATCTTCAGAGCTCAAATATTTTTGATTTACTCCCAGGCGTACGATCAGTTTGTTTTATCTGCGGTATTCAATCGGTTAACAGCTGATCTTTTAACCACTTAGTGGCTAAATGCTTAAGGTATGCTAAATTTAAAATTTGCTACCTTGAATCGGTGACAGTTCGATTCTTTCTGCCGATCCGTCGCGGATTGTGTTTAAAAACAAGTAAAAGTGCTATATTCGGCTGTTTCGTTTAAATTTTTCGGCTAGGAAGCTAAATGATTGGCTTTTCTTATTTCTAATACCTCTGATCGTCTTTCAAAAATATTAAGTATGTTTAATTTAAAAACAAAAAGTAAAAATCCGTTTCATGTACCCCAAAAAGTTCTAATTGTCCCAACGTAGAATCGTCTTTTAGATTTTTTGATTTTTAGTACCAATTTATCTCTTCCCGAAGTATAAGAAAGAGTTCACCCACTAAAAACCAAAATTAGGAACTTATATGGAAGCGAAGTATAAAGTGGAGTCATTTAAAAAAAAAATTAAGATTTGTAACAATTTTGGTCACATTCATGTACTACACTATACTGCATGCCAAAAAAAAATCAATTTCCCAACCCTGGAAGCGAAATTTTAATTTGTTTAACAATGCAACTCTTAATAAGGTATAAAGTACTTTCATTTAAGAAAAACTACAAATTTCTAACCATTCTGGTCACTTTCATGTACTACAGTATATACAGTTGCCCAACCCTGGAATAAAAATTTTTATATTTTATGTATTTGATACCATTTTGTTTCTTTCTGAATTAAAAAATAGTTTCAATCAGAAAAACAACGTCAGATGACTTTTTGGTTACTTTTATGCATACAAAATATTTCAATTTCTCAACCCTGGATTCGTATCTATGAAATAGTTTTATTTAAGAAAAACTTAAAGTTTGTAACCATTTTGGTCACTTTCACGTGGCATAAAATATTTCATTTGTCCAACCCTAAAATCTAAATTTTTGATTTTTTAAGACTTTAATACCAATTTTGTTCTTCCTGAATTATAAAATAGTTTTAATTAGCAAAAACAGCAACGTAAATTGCCTTTGTGGTTACTTTTATGTATGAAAAAATTTTTTTTCCATCCCTGGCAGCAAAATTTTAGTTTTGTTTTTATTTTTTTACCAATGCTTCTCTTCATTACGTATAAAGTCATTTTATTTCAGAAAAATTTAAAATTTGCAACCATTTGAGATATCATATGCACAGTTGCCACAGTTGGTAACATTCTACCAAAATTGGTAATTTTTTTTAGGGTTGGTAACTTGGTAACTTTGTTTTTAAGGCTTGACAAACTATCAAATTATTGCTTTTCTTTTATCATTTTTCCGCATTACTCAACACTGAGAAAAAATCATTAAAAACAACTGTGTGAATGTGCGCCAAATTGTTCAACGGCGTAATATGCAAATGTCATTATGTTTGGTCAGCAAAAGATTATTTTAAATGACTGCAATATTAAATAATTTATTTCAATTAAATACGGAATTCGTAGGTATAATGAATTGAAATATTTATTTATGTTCTAAAATGAATTAAAACGTTTTATGTTATTTTCTTTATTAATAAAAGTTGTTGTTTTTATTAAAAATTTTGGTAACTTTTTGGTAACATTTTCGGAAAATTTTGGTAAAAAATTTTTTTTCTCAGTGGCAACCGTGATCATATGTACTACAAAATATTGCATATACCAAAGAAAAAACTTTCATTTCCCCAATCCTGGAAGCGAAGTTTTAATTTTTTTTTGTCAATACAACTCTTCATGAGATATAAAATAGTTTTATATACGAAAAATTAAATTTTTTTAACCATTTTAGTCACTTTCATATACCATAAAATATTCCACTTGCCCAACCCTGGAGTCGAAATTTTGTTTTTTTTTTAATTTTGATACCAATTTTGTTTTTCCTAAATTATAAAATAGCTTTAGTTAGCAAAACAAAATAAACAACGTCAGTTGCCCATTTGGTTACTTTTATGGAAAAAAAGTTTCAATTTCCCAACTCTGGAAGCAAAATTATAATTTTTAAAAATTTTTTACCAATGCAATTCTTAGTGAATTTTTAAACTTTTTGGTCACTTTCATGTACCATAAAATATTTAAATAATGAGGTACATGCTACTCTTAATAACGAGGTTTATTTAAGAAAAACTCAAAGTTTGTAACCATTTTGGTTATTACATGTGCTACAAAAGATAGCATGTACCAAAAAATACTTTAATTTTCCCAACGCTGCAAGTGAATATTTTTTTTACTGATGCAACTCTTTATGAGGTATAAAGTAGTTTTATTTAAGACAAATTAACAACTTTTGAACATTTTGGTCACTTTCATATACCATAAAATATTGCACTTGTCCAAACCTGGATTCGAAACTTTGATTTCTTTTTTAAATTTTTTATACCAATTTTGTTTTTCCTAAATTATTAGACAGTTGTAGTTAGCAAAAAAAAAACAACATCAGTTGCCTGTTTGATTAATTTCACGTATAAAAAAAACAATTTTCCACCAGAAGCAAAATTTGAAGTTAAAAAAATTTGTTTTGGCCAATGCAAATCTTCATGACGAATAAAGAGGTTTTGTTAAAGAAAAACTTAAAATGTTTAACAATTTTAGTTATTAAATGTACTACAAAATACGGAATGGGCCGAAAAAAAATTTTTAATTTCCCATTCCTAGAAATTTTTTTTTTTTAGTTTTTAATAGACAGACCATTAAGGCTTTCCAAAGCTCGAAATAGGTCTAATTTACAAACATAAAAAAAATAATTGATTTTTGGTATAAATTTTGCGTCGAGATATGCGTAGGCTTCCCAGTTCTGGAACCGTACTTCGGATCTTTCTAATCTTCAATACCACTCTATTTAAGTTCATTTCCAATCCAACGGTTCAAGAACGAGGTCTCTAGGTCTTCTGGGGCTTGGGAAAACCGATTTTACGTACAGACTGACGGAAAGATGGAGATCGCTCACTCGTCATCGCTATTCATAAGGATCCAGAATATATCGCTCATTTGCTGTAAGAACGACATAACTCATAATTCGCTATTTTTGAGTTAATAATACAGAAATATTGGCAATATCATGTTATTTCTATTCTTATGTTTCGCTCTTCTGTTACTCACAACAACGATTTACAAGATGATATCAAAATATTTACATTTAGTAGTTTTTCTTCAGAGCTATAGTCAATTGAACACTTAAAACGCATTTATCTCAAAATCTAATATTTTGAGTTATGCCGTTCTTGCAGCAAATGAGCGATATATACTTTATGGGGTCCTATATTGATATCGATGAAATTACACACGGAATGACAAACCTATATATACCCTTTCACTTTTTTGTGAAGGGTATAATAATGAAATACAAGTTTACACAAAAACAATAATTAAAATGTTATTTAAAAAAATGAAATAATATCGGTCGATTAAACGAAACCTAATAATTTTTGTGTTATATGAAAAAATATATTAACCTCAATAGCGAGCTGGTCTACAGCTCCCAATCAAAATTTAACTGATTCATCAACAGCCCTAACACTGCGACCACACGAGCAACATTTCGTGTCTTGATACAAGCAATAACGCCGGCAGAAACGCGACGTCAATTGCCAATGTTCTTGCTTGTATATCTTGGTAGCGAACACGTTCAAATCTTAAAACATTATAAACAGTGTTGTTTTCTTATAAGACAAAAATTTCAATCAAATGACTATTCAATTTGACAGCATGTGTTAAAATTTTATTGCTCGGCAATGTATTATAACATTTGTTGCCGAATATGTGTTCTAACATATATTCATGTGGTCCACACGTTAATATCTTGTATTGGCAATCAAATTTGACGGTTGCCACGGCAATAATTGCCAAACTTATTGCTCGTGTGGACGGGTAGTAAGGGAGTTGCGTACAATTCTTCAGAAAAATAAACAATATATGCTACACGTTTGTTATATTCAAACAAAAATTAGAAATTGCTCACCACAGTATATTCTCGTTTTTAAAATAAACTCTAGAAATTGTACCGGAAGTAATATTTCAATAAACTGTTAATCAAGAGTTTTGTCCTAAGAATGATTTAGTACGCGAATTCAGTTATAAAGATAATAACAATGCTTGCTTGCCTAATTTAGTGCACCCCAATTCAAAAAACTACTTCCTATTTTATACCATAATGTTAGAGGTATTAACTCAAAATTATCATTGATCTACCGAAAGAGTTTTGGATATGACAACCGTATTATAGCATTCGCTGAAACTGGCTTAGTAGTAAAATTAATAATACTGATATTATGTGTTTTCAGAATATATAGAGAAAGTTGGCGAATAGCCAATAATAGTGTAAAAATATCGGGTGGTGGTGTTTTAGTTGCTGTCTCAACTATGTTCTCGTCGGAAGAAATTATACTGCATGATTAGTGACAGTACATAAACAGCTTATGTATGTATATCATTTGCCTGTGTATTCCTTTTAACTCGCAATATTCTATCTATGAGGTTTACTTAAAAGTTATAAATGTTATTGCAGATATGGTAAATACAAGTGATCTTATACTTGTTTTGGTGGATTTTAATATGCCAAATGTGTCCTGGAAATCTGTGCCTAATTGTAATTATTTGACACCTCTTCAATCTTCGGAGTTATCACAGTATTCCATAAATAGTTTACTGGAATGCTGCCTTTTTCAAATCAACTCGATCAGAAATAGTTCTGATAAATTGTTAGACCTTGTATTTGTTAATGAATATTCAGACTTTTTGATCTCGCCACATTCCCCGCTTTCAAATCCTGAAGATAGGTATCATCCTACGATTGAATTAACTTATAACTTCTACCAACTTCATCATCGCCCAAATACAACATTTCAGAAAATACAATTTTTCGTTTTAAATCAACATATTACACTAAACTTCAGCGTGGACTCTCTCAAATCGACTGGTTAAATAAATTATCTTATGGCAACGATTTAGACAAAAGTATGGAACAATTTTACAAGATACTACACAAATGCTTCCTATCTTCAATGCCCAGAGTACAACCTGTGCCCTGCCATGGTCCACCTTGGGAACACTAAACAACTTTCAAGACTTAAAAACCGAAATAGTAGACTATTCAAAAGGTGCAAACGAAATGCATCTCAACTAAATTATTCCATGTACTCCTCAACAAGATCTGGATATGTCATTGCTAATCAAATGGCTTATAGTGCTTACATAATTAGAGTAAAAAATAATTTAAAAAATGATCCCAAATTTTTAGTTAGTTATTCGAAGAGGCGTGTATCAGATTTCCCTTCTGTTATGAAGTTTAAACATTGTGAGTCTCTATATGATAAAGTTATAAGTAATATGTTTGCTGACTCTTTTGCATCAACCTATTCATCGTCTACATTTAGCAGTATCGAGCATTATTCTTACCATATCCGTAAATCGGTGAATTTTAATGTACCCCGTATTGAGCAGCAAATTGTTTTGATTTATATGAAAAATTTAAAACTCTCGTATGTTCCCGGTCCTGATTGTATTCTTAGTAGTATTTCAAATTACTGTTCATTTACTAAGCACTCCACTGATCTATTTATTCAGCAATGCGCTCATATTGAGTTATTTCTCTCCAATTTGGAAGAAATCGTTCATCATTCCGCTCTTCAAATCTGGACTTAAATCTGATATATCTAATTATGGAGGTATAGATAAACTGAACGCTATACCAAAGATGTTTGAGAAACTTATGCGATAGTTTTAGGACATAAGGTAAGTATATAAGATATATTTAAAAGAACAGTTTTATTTCTTAATTTTTATACCCTTCACAAAAAAGTGAAAGGGTATATATAGGTTTGTCATTCCGTGTGTAATTTCTTCGATATCAACATGGGACCCCATAAAATATATATATTCCGGATCCTTATGAATAGCGATGACGATTGAGCGATGTCTGTCTGTACGTGAAATCGGTTCTCTCAAGCCCTCAGAAGAGCTAGAGACTTCGTTCTTGGACCGTTGGATTGGAAATGAACTTAAATAGAGTGCTATTGAAATTCAGAAAGATCCGAAGCAAAATTTATACCAAAAATCAATAATATTTTTTTAATGTTTGTAAATTAAACCTATTTCGTGCTTTGAGAAGTCTCAATGGTCTATTAAAAACTAAAAAATAAAATTTTTTTCCAGGGATGGGAAATATAATTTTTTTTTATTTTGTAGTAAATAAAATTGTTAAAAATTTCAAGTTTTTCTTTAACCCTCTTTATACGTCGTGAAGATTTGCATTGACCAAAAAAAATTTTTGAATTCAAATTTTTCTTCCAGGGATGGGAAATTGTTTTTTTTATACGTGAAAATAATCAAACAGGCAACTGATGTTTTTTTGCTACCTAAAACTATCTTATAATTTAGGAAGAACAAAATTGTTATCACAAATTAAAAAAAAAATCAAAATTTCGAATCCAGGGTTGGACAACTGCAATATTTTGTACTACATGAAAGTGGCCAAAATGGTTAAAAAACTAAAATTTTTCTTAAAAAAACTAATTTATACCTCATGAAGACTTGCACTGATTAAAAATAAAAAAATTTAATTTCGCTTCCAGGGGTGGGAAATTGAAATTTTTTATACATAAAAGTAACCAAAATTGTTAAAAATTTAAAATGTTTCTTCAATAAAATACTTTATACCTCATGAAGAGTCGCATTTATAAAAAAGCAAAAAAAAAAAAATTAAATTCCAGGGCTAGGAAATTGAAAGTTTTTTTTGGTACATGCAATATATTGTAGAACATGAAAGTGACAAAAATGATTGCTAATTTAAGATTTTTGTAAATAAAACTACTTTATAAGTAATGGAAACTATCATTGGTATAAAAAAAAGACAAAAAGTAAAATTTCGCTCCCAGGGATGGGAAATTGAATTTTTTTTTATACATAAAAGTAACCAAAAAGGCAACGCCGGTTTTTTACTAATTAAAACAATTTTTTAATTCAAGAAAATCAAAATTGGTATAAAGTAATAAAACAAACTAAAATTTCGAATCCAGGGTTGGATAACTGCAATATTTTGTAGTACCTAAAAGTGACCAAAATGGTTTCAAATTTTAAGTTTTTCTTAAATAAACCTCATTATTAAGAGTTGCATGAACCTCATTATTTAAATATTTTATGGTACATGGAAGTGACCAAAAAGTTTAAAAATTCACTAAGAATTGCATTGGTAAAAAAATAAAAATTCGCTTCCAGAGTTGGAAAATCGAAATATTTCTGGTACATAAGAGTACCGACATAAATTCCAAATTTTGTTTTTTAGTGAATTAAACCTATTTTATACTTCAGGAAGAATTAATTTGGTATTAAAAATTCGGTTCCAGGGTTGGAAAATCGAAATTTTTTAGTACATAAAGGTAGCCATATAAGTTCCTTAATTCGGAAATATGTGAGCTGGGAAGCTTAAGATATTTCTCGACGCAAAATTTATACCAAAAATCAATTATTTTATTTAATGTTTGTAAATTAAACCTATTTCTTTCTGTGGGAAGCCTTAATGGTTTATTAAAAACTAAATAAATAAAAAAAAATTTCCTGGGATGGAAAATTAAAAATAGTTTTGTTTGTCCCATTCCGTATTTTGTAGTATATGTAGTAAGTAAAATTGTTAAAAATTTTAAGTTTTTCTTTTACAAAACCTCTTTGTACGTCATGAAGATTTGCATTGGGCAAAACAATTTTTTTAATTCAAATTTTGCTTCCAGGGGTGGGAAATTGCATGTATTTTATACGTGAAGGTAATCAAACAGGCAACTGATGTTATTTTTGCTAACTAAGCCTGTCTTATAATTTAGGAAGAACAAAATTGGTATCAAAAATTCAAAAATAAAAAACAAAATTTCGAATCCAGGGATGGACAAGTGCAATATTTAATAGTACATGAAATTGACCAAAATGGTTAAAAATTTGGAATTTTTCTCAAAAAAAAAATTACTTTATACCTCATGAAGCGTTGCACTGATAAAAAACAAAATATTAACATTTCGCTTCCAGCTTTGGGAAAATTAAAGTTTTTTGGTACATGCAATATTTTGTAGTAGGTACATGTAATACCAAACTGGTTAAAAAATTTAAGTTTTTCTTAAACAAAACTACCTTATACCTCATGAAGATTTGCATTGATAAAAAAAAATTTTAAAAATTAAAATTTCGCTTCCAGGGTTGGGAAATTGAAATTTTTTTTATACATAAAATTAACCAAAAAGGCAATTGACGTTGTCTTTTTTGCTATCTAAAACTATTTTATATTTTAGGAAGAACAAAATTGGTATAAAACTATTTTTTAGTTCAGGAAAAACATAATTGGTATCGAAAATAAAAAAAAAATATAAAAATTTAGATTCCAGAGTTGGATAACTGCAATATTTTGTAGCACATGAAAATGACCAAAATGGTTACAAATATTAAGTTTTTCTTAAATAAAACTATTTCATGCCTCATTAAGAGTTGCATTGGTAAAAAAATTTAAATTTCGTTTCCAGGGTTGGGAAATTGAAATATTTATTCTGCATAAATGTAATCAAATAGGCAATTGACGTTGTTTTTTTTATGCTAATTAAAACTATTTTCTAATTCAGGAAGAACAAATTGGGTATTAAAATCTTAAAAAATCAAAATTTCGACTCCAGGGTTGAACAAATAATATATTTTATGATACATGAAAGTGACCAAAAAGTTTAAAAATTTAAATTTTTTTGTCAAGTAAAACTATGTTACATCTTTTAATTAATCCTACTTCCTGTTTTAGCAAGAAAGAGAGAAGAATTACATCTGTGAAGGGTATTTAAGATTCGGCACAGCCGAATATAGCACTTTTACTTCTTTTTTTTTAAACATACCATATAACGGATCTTGGGAATAATTAACTGCTATAGTTGTTGGTAGTGTTGATTTCATTCTTCTTCGTTGGGCTGGTGCAAAGGAGTTGTTATTGTAGTTGTTTACTTCGCATTCTTCAAGTTTTGAGCTTCAAGATGAGTAAATAAGAATTGTTCATAACGGGAATGTTTTTTATTGTTGTTGGGATTTGCTTTTCTTTTGCTCTTTACGGTATTCTTTGCTTTTTTATACCCTTCACAAAAAAGTGAAAGGGTATATGTATATAGGTTTGTCATTCCGTGTGTAATATCTTCGATATGGACATGGGACCCCATAAAGTATATATATTCTGGATGCTTATTAATAGCGATGACGAATGAGCGATGTCTGTCTGTCCGTCCGTCTGTACGTGAAATCGGTTTTCCTAAGCCCCCAGAAGAGCTAGAGACTTCGTTCTTGGACCGTTGGATTGGAAATGAACTTAAACAGGCGTAGCGGCCTCGAAATGATCCGGGCTGCTGGTTTGATGATTATAGAAAATATTCTTAATACTCCACTCTTAATATAAATAAATAGAATTTGAACAAATTCATTTCGCAAATTTGAACTTGAGACCGTTGAAAAAATCAATGTCCTGTAATATAATATAATTTTACATTTTAACTCGTTACCAAATTAATGTTTAATTTGTTAAATAGACATTGGCTAAATGTACCCATTTTTGTTGTAGTTTGTCTTATTATACACTCCAAAAACAGAATTTGGAGGGTAGGTATATTCACTTTGTCATTCCGTTTGTAACGCATCGAAATATCCATCTCAGACCCCATAAGGTATACATATTCTTGATCAGTGATGAAATCTAAGACGATGTGAGCATGTCCGTCCGTCTGTGGAAACCACGATTCAGTCCAAACGAAAAGAGCTAGACTCTTGAAAATTAGTATAAATATATTTTGAAGCTTAGAGCAGGTTAAGTTCGGTGATGGGCTAAATCGGGCAAGAGGGAAAAAAGTTCCCCTAAGAAGAACTAAACCAACCCAGAAAAAACAACATAATTTTTAAAGTTTTTTGGTTATTTTGTTATGAAAATGATATATTTTTATGTCAAATACGGTCCAACGCCTTAAACTTCGACCCATTAAATAAAACAAAATTATTTTTGGACCCCGCCAAACAATTAACAATTTAACAAATTGTTTTACTTGAACCTACATTCCTTAAAAATAAAATTTTTAAGCTTCAATGACGAAGGTGAGACGAAACCTGGTACTACTCTGCACTACCCCCTCCTCCCCTTCACCCCCTAAATGACCCTACAAAAAAAAAATGTTTAACTTTGTATACAATATGGACCCCATAAAGTATATATGTATATTCTTTATTAGTGATGAAGTCTATGACGGTCTAGCAATGCCCATACGTTGGTCTGTGGAAACATAATATTGTCTATTTTTGAACCCCGCCTCTTTAGTGGGCGTTGATATTATATAAAGGAACTCTGTCCCACCAAGTTAAACATTTTAAATTCACTTATTAAATATTTGGAGGGTATTTAAGATTCGACCCGGTCGAATATAACGTTTTTACTTGTTACTATTGTAAAACAAGACTTTATTCATTCCATTTATATGAGTACTTATCATATCGAAAACATTGTTAGATATTAATTGTATCAGTCAGCTTTGGCTCTTTCTATTAAGCTAATAAAATTATTTTCAAATACAAATAATTAAAGCCAACAAAATAATTATTGAATTAAAATTTAGTGCACCCGAAAATGCTGCTATTTTAAAGAAATGTTCAACGTATTCAACAGATAATACGCTGAAATAACCCAAGAATCGCTGTTGAAATATAAAAATGCATAGCCTGTGAAGCGACATAACTAACCCAACAGAAATGGAATACAAAAGCGAATACAA
The DNA here is from genome assembly GCA_951800035.1 of Linnaemya tessellans. Lineage (NCBI taxonomy): Eukaryota > Metazoa > Arthropoda > Insecta > Diptera > Tachinidae > Linnaemya > Linnaemya tessellans. Next base: position 80,520,146 of record OX637534.1, read on the forward strand.
GCATTAAGGGAAATTCTATAAAAAAAATTTCAAGATTTCTATTGTCTCTTTTCGTTTTACCTTTCTGAAACGCAGAAGTTCGTTCACTTGATTGGAACTAGAAAAAAGCCGGAGTTGTTGGGTTCTGACATGCGTTTAAGCGATATTGTAAACATATCGTATGATATTGAGAAAACCGTTTTATCTGCTAAGAACCAAAATGAATTGATATATGTATAAAGAATATGAAAATTATATGGTTTAAAATTTTTAATATTTAATTAATAAATTTTTGTCAACAAACGAAAAAATTATGTCACTTACGCTCTTATGGCAATTATGGCTGGATATTAATATCACTAAATGATGTGGATACACAAGTTTTGCACGTAAAAATCTGCCTATAAATATTATAGCAAACAAGTTTAAATATTCAAAATAAAAAAAAAAATAAATATATAGACACTCAAAACGTAGAGATCTGGTGGAAACTCGATTTTTTTCCAATTAGGGTAAAACCAAAAACCTCCCACGGTTTTGAAAATTTTAAATTTTCTTAGCGGGAAGTTAAAAATTAATAAGATTATTAAGATTAGGTTCATTACAAGTCATATTCAGAATGATACGATCCAGGCGACGGAGGCAGCGGTGAAAATACAAATAAATTCTACCGCGTATATTTTGAGAAAACTTTTTGTAAATCGGAAAGTGTCGTATAAGTTTGCTGGTTTTAAGTTTACGTCATTCTTGTATTCTAATATCCATATTGTGTCTATAGTCCATAATTGTGTTTCTAATGTCCATATGTATTGTGTCTCTATCTGCCCTTTAAAATGAAACGAAATATTTGGTATATAACACTGCAAATCCAAGCTTTTTTAATAAACATCAACATCTGCTCATTCCTAAGGAAAATGTTTATGTACTTAAAAATTTTTTTTAAGAATTCTTCTGGTAGAATAATATGCATGTAAGTATTTATTTTTCTCCATTATCACCATCAAGCTCTCAATCACAAATATCATGTTAAAATGAATGTATGCGTACTCGTAACTAAAGCCGTAACTTTAACAAATTTTTAAAATTTTAAGACTCGACAAAACTGTCAATATTCAAGCAAAAAGTCATAAACCTTTAAAAAAATCGTTTGTGTTTGAGATGCGATTTGTGCGGAACATTCCATAATAATGTTTCCAATCGCTTCATTTCAAATTTATTGATTGTACCTATTACTTCATTTAAAAAAGGTTCTTTTGACGCAAAAAAAGCAAAAGTTAAATTGTTAGCTGCGATTGGTGGAGAGAAGCAGTACAATTAATTATAGACAAATAGCAAACTTTTAAAATAATCATCAATAGCACGTTGTTAAAATTCCGACTTAGAATGGAATTTGTTTGGGGATTGGCCAAATCCAACATCTGACAGCAGCAACAGTTACAGACATCAACAATCAAACCCATTCATTCACTAATTTTTCTTCAAATGAGGAGGATTGACTGTCTAACAAATGTACGAGTAGGTATATGTATGTAGATAAAAATATTTTTTTCTGGGTAAAAAATTATTGTAATAAATTTTATATAAAAATCCGCAATACACCCTCGCACTTCGCAACATTAAAGCTCTCTTGGATTGTATTGTTTGAGTTTTACAATTAAATATATTATTTATTTTTGCTACGGCATACATACTTATTTGTTCATATGTATGTACACATTTAAATGTAAATGAAGTGTGAAAGTGAAGTGAAAATTCAACAAAATATTTAAATGAAATAGAAATCAATTTATTGTACACTTTAAAGTGCATTGCATGTTTTTTCTTTGACTCTTTTGACAAATGATGGTACATTACGAGAAAACGATTGTAAATTATATTATGTTTATTTATTATTAAACAAAATGGCATTTGTACGGAGTAACTAGGAGTGCATGTTGGCGGTTAATCATTTGGAAGTCGTTTTTACAGTGCAAAATATTACATTAAAAAGTCATGAATTTCACTTCATTAGAAATATTTTTCTTCAGTTATACATGGAAAACATTTTAATATCAGTCCCCATGGACAATAAATGACAAAACTAATTTCATGCAAACGGCATTTTAATATATAATTTCTGTACAAATATGAATTAAAGCGCAGATAAAAATACATACAAATTAGCGTCCTCAACTATACGCAATTCATAACATTTGAAGACAGATAGTTTTAATCATCAATCCAAAAAATAAAATTTTATTTTAAAACATTACTTATATCACACCCTTAAATTTAAAATGCAATAAAACAAAAATGGTTTGAAAATTTTCCAGATTTATTTTTGCGTCATGCGGCTTCAACTGTTGAACCAATTGAAGGGCCGAGATATTTTGACGTAAAGTGGTGAGTGAAATATTTAATTCTTGAGAACGATGACGAGTTAATGTTGATGGATTTTCACGTACGCTCTCAGCCACCAGTTTCACGAGCTTTAGCAATAAATACCGGGCACTGTTGGTCCTTCTCTGCGACCAAATTATTGTAACATTTTCGTGCAATTTCGACCAATTGCCTTTGAGGTGCTTGCGATACAAAAGCCTCGAATTGGTTAATGCCGTTCCCAAAGCCCAGTAAAATATTCGCATGTACCATTTAGCAGAGCGATGATTAATTTTATAAAGCTCCATTAGCATGTCAGAGAGATCAACTTTTGGATCAAATTGTTTTTTCCTCCATCGCAACGTAGACAATTCTACTTTTTCCGCCACAAAGCGCTCAGGCCTCTCTGGATACTCTTCGGCATTCTCTTCAGTGGCGATAACTTCTAGTAAGTCAATCTCGATTTCCTCACCTTTCTCCAAAATTTCTTTTAGCCCTTTCTCCAAAAATTCTGCCTCATCGTCTTCACACTCCTCATCAGAAGACTCGTCCCAATCAAACTTCAGGGCAGCCTCTATATCTGCTTCACAAAGTCCTTTGCGTGGTTTGGACATGCCTGCGATATCAATGTTTTTACTACCACCGTTGCCCAAAGTTGCTTATAAGCAACTTCAATAAACAATAAACAGTTGCTCCGTAACAATGCAACTTTTTTAACTTCTTTTTTTTAACTTTTTATTACAACTTTAATTGTTAAAACTGCGTACTTATTTTTTAAAATTATATTTTCTAAGTATTTTCTAAGTATTTTTATTTATTTTTTACTTTTTGCACTAAAATTTCAACACCTGCGTTTTCCTGGACTTCACACCAAAGGATGAATTGTATTTATGTTGATCGCGACGCTGCTGCTACTTTTTTATTGTTTTTTAGTTCTAAGAACTATAATCAACCAACTCTATGTGCACTTTAATGAGTTAGTTACAATTGTTTGAAATAAAACGGTACCTAAAAATCAAAGTTGCTTATAAGCAACTTTGGGGGCGAAAGGGTTAAAGCACAGTATTACTGCTTATCCCACGATGTCACCAGATCCCTACAAAAAACGAGGATACGCCATACATACATGCATGCATTACTCCATAATGGAGTAGGGCTGGTCTACAAAGTAACAAAAAGGCATGAAGAACACATAATCTAACTTACATTGCAATGTCATAGGACTGGATCATAAGACCCAATTTTATATTAAACTGTTGTACTCCCAAAAGTATTCCATGTGGGTGCTCCATGGACTACCCACAGCGGGGTTAATAGCATCGCTAGAGGATGCGTCCTCAGGTGGCGGATGGAGGAAGGCCCAATAGATATATTGGGTAAGTGGGAAATAAAATACCACCCGCGGACCAAACAATAGCATAAAAAATCCTTCAATCTAAACTGGCAACCAGGCAGCAGGAAGGTAGGTATAAAATGTAAACAAAATTAACGAAACAAACCAAAGAAATAACCAGGGGACCTCTACTAGCCATTTCACTTGGTATCTGGGTCGAATGAGATAAGTGAGCCACAGAACAGAAACTATAGTAACAATACTCAACCTGTAGTTGAACAGCATACACACTCCGATGTATCTCTCACTGCAGCTGGCATCCCACGACAGCGCAGAAAATGGACAAACGAAATTAACGAAAACCTTATTCGCGTATACTATATTGCAACCAACATGGAAACAAACCTAACAGGATATCGACCAGGGCTGCGCAGAATATTCGTAGCGCAACATCCCGAATACGATGTATCAGAACAAAGCTTGGCGGACCAAATACGTATCATCCACAGAAATAATCTAACCCCAGCAATAAGACGTAATGTTATAAAAGAATCTATTGTAGTTCAACCAAATAAACCAACCTCAAGCTCAAGAAATTGAAGCAACAAATAATGACCGATAATGCAGCACAACAAACAGAAGTAGGTGATAACCAATCTGAATATATCAACAGTTTTTGTAAAGAACAATTTGAGATATACTCGAATATAAATCCCCTCATGAGACCTCCAATACCAAAGATAAACTCTAGTCAAAGGCTTAGTGTAGTTATAAAATTGTAGATAATGAAATTACATGAAGAACAGCTACGCAAATTAACAGTTTAGAAGACTTGCACTCGCTTATTTACGCTGCGGCAGCAACAATAGCAATAAAAATGGGATATAAGATCAAATATAGTACGTGCAATAATAGAATAAGTAAGGATCCCATAAAAAATAAATCAATGCTAAGAATTCAGCAAAATATTACAAAAGAAAAAGAAAGAGTTAATAATTTTATTAAAGGTAATAACAGCAGAAGGCTTAAAAATTAAATACAAAAATTAAGCCAAAAATATTATAGGCACACGAAATATGAAATAAACAACTCAGATGCAATACTAGTAAGAGATACAATTAAACAGAAACTAAATGTACAAATAGCAATGCAAAGAAAATATAAATTGCCGAATAAAAGCCGTGAAAATAACAAAAAATTTAGTACAAACGAAAAAAGTTTTTATAGAGGCCGTAAACAAACAACATCTCCCATTTCCGATAAAGATACATGGCCTAACAAGGAGGATACTGAAAAGTACTGGTCGTATTTATGGTACAATCAAGAAAGCCATAATACTGAAGTAACATGGATCTAAAAAGAGAGAAACAAATACCAACAACTTGAAGGAATGACAGTAGATTACGTAACATGTGAGGAAGTTAAAGCAATCATAGCCAAGACCCATAACTGGAAATCACCTGACCCAGATAGAATACAAAACTTTTGGTATTAAAGACTTCCTGCTATGCACCAGAAACTGACAGATCTTCTGTATCCAAAGTCCAAGGAAGTTTGCGGAAGCTCTCACTAAGAGTGTTACATATATTCTTCCAAAAGGCGAGGGATGCAAAGGGAGTCCTTCAAACGGTCGCCCAATAACATGCCTACCTTCTATTTACAAAATTATGACAGCTTGCCTCAATTACCTAATAAATAATCATTTAACACAAAATAATATCATTTGGGAGGAACAAAAAGGATGCACTAAATTTGCTAAAGGGTGTAAAGAACAACTAATTATTGATCAGACTGTACTAGAACAGACAGTCAACCAATCCAGGAATCTACATGCATGCTACATAGATTACCAGAAAGCATTTGACAGTATACCACATAGTTGTCTAATAGAGATCCTGGAGATCTATATGATAAACGCCAATATAATTGAATTTTTGAGACACAATATGAAACATTGGAGAACCAGCATCCTAGTACATACAAATGAAGCCATGGTGAAAACTTCAGACATAAACATAAAATGTGAGATTTTCCAAGGCGACTGCCTATCTGCTATTTGGTTTTGCATTGCACTCAATCCACTCAGTAATCGTTTAAAAAACAGCCAATATGGATACAAAATAATAGGACAATCTAACCAAAAGGTACTGAGTCACCTTTTCTATATGGACGACCTGAAACTTTACGCATCGACCAAGCAAAGCCTAGATCACTTAATAGAGATCGTTTATATGTTTAGTGAGGACATGAAAACGAAATTTGGCCTTAAAAAATGTAAAAGAATATGTATTAATATGGGAAAATTTTCAAAATGTGAAGACCTAAACAGAGGCACTGATAAAATAGACCAAATGGATGAAGATGATGTGTACAAATACCTAGGCATGGCCCAGAATAATCGTATAGATAAGAAAATAGTAAAAAATAAGCTAACAATTTCACCACCCAAAATCATGTTGTGAAAGAATGGTGGCGCCACGGAGAGATGGATGCAGAGGGCTGGTTGACCTCCAACCACTACATGATAATCAGATAGAACCTCTTCGTCAGTACTTTCAAATAAAATCAGACAGATCTAGACTCATAGTGATAATCACGGAAGCAGACACTAATCTCACACCTCTAAACTTGAATGAAAATTTCAATCGACAAGCAGAGGACATCATGTCGAAAAAGCAGAAATGGTCAATTAAACCTATACATGGCCGATTCTGCAGATCCATAAACGCCGATAATGTTGATAAACTAATGTCAAACAAATGGCTAACTAATGGAAACATATTTGCAGAAACCGAAGCCTTTATGAAAGCTATACAAGATCAGGTTATCCCAACGAGAAACTATAGAAAAAGTTATATAAAAGATCCAAGTGTAACCAGTGACTTCTGCAGAAGATGTATGAGCCAAATCGAAACCATTGACCACATAATATCAGGATGCACCAATCTAGCACAAAATGAGTACACAAGAAGACATAATAACGTTGTGAAAATCGTTCACAATAACCATCTTAAAAAATACAGGATCCAAGTAGATGAAATGCCTTACTACAGGTCTAATCCGGGACCAGTAAGGGAAAATTAGGACGTAAAAGTCTATTACGACCGAACGATATACTCAGACCATACGAGACTCCATAACCATCCTAATATTACAATCTTTGAGAAAAAAGCCTTCTTCATTGATGCAACAGTCCCGGCTACCGGAAATATGAGTCGAACATATGCTGAAAAGATTAATAGATATGCAGACTTAGCGGTTGAAACCAGAAGAAACTGGAACCTCAGGGAAGTTAAAATTATCCTCATCATAATAAGCGCAGAAACACGAACACCATTGGACTCCGCCAACACCTTGTTGATGTCATGCAGAAGTCTGTAATCATTGATATCTGTCATATAACAAGAAATTTCATGAACTAGATTTTAGATATATAAATTAAGGTAATAATATGTATATTTTGTAATGGGCTAAGGCCTCCAAAATGAGTTATTTTAATGTACCCAAGAACGAGAAATGTAAATATACAATAATAATAATAATTATTATTATTAATTATAATTATTATTATTATTATTATTATTATTATTATTAATATTAATTATTAACATAATTATGATAATATTAATAATAATAACTGTCAGTGCTTGTGGAGTAATCCTGATCTCCCATCGGACGCGTCCCAGGTGGCGGATAGGGGAACTCTTGCCTGATCTTTCTAGATCTGCAGGAAAGGTGGATAATAAAAAAAGACACTCGTAGACCAAATACAGGATAGCTGACCACTCAGTCCGGTGAGCCTGATGATGACGGAAAATAGAACAAACATGGCTTACGACACTAATTGACGAATGTGAATTGTTGCATATGAGCTGACGACTGCAGTATTCTATAAGAGTGACATCTTGTTGAAATGGTTGATGGGGTAGTGCTGTAGCCGCCCCCGTTAGACCTTTGACTAGGCTTCGAGTACGTTCTAAACCGCCACTGAGGTGGTGATACAGGCACAGTTGAGAACGACTGCTGTCTAGCGCCGAGATCCTGGCTCTGAACACTGGTACTCATAAGGTCCGGTGTCAACCCTCATGTGGAATTCACTGCTTGCAAACGGACCCACGGGTATCATATTTTTAGGATAGCGGCTCGGAGCGAAGACACAAAAACATAAAATTAAAATGATTACTAACGTTGGAGGTAGCACTAAGAAGCGAAAAGAGGATGACTCTAGTCCAAGCGTGGCCTTTAAAAGAAGTACCTTGCTGCAAAGAACGCCACCTAAACCAATTTCTCTCATAGCCGAGAGTCCTCCGGCAAAAGCGGTGACCAGGAATTATTACTCCATACTCCTATAAATGATAGCACAGGCACTCGGAAGGGCGATACTTCAGGTAGCAATATTGGAGCGCCACTTGTTGTAGAAACCCCTACAAGTGTAAATACGACTCATGCATCATCGACTGCCCAAATTGAGAGCGAATGAAATGTTCCGATGAGATGCTCACCTCGATTTGAGAAGATGAGGAAGATGGAGGAGGTTGCGATATTGCAGTGAAGAGATGTAATCTGCAATGTGAAGCCGGCTTTCAATCGCCAGAAAAACATTAAACAAACAGAAGTAGCTTCCACACCTGTATTGGTAAAACAGAAAAGACCGACCACCAGCCTGGTTTCTCCCGGAAGCAGCAGGAAGGCTGGAGCAACAGGGCTCAAGGAGGAAGAGTTTCCAGGCAATAAAGAAAATATATGGCGGATTGTCTTCAATAAAGGCTGCAAAAAGAGAAGAAGAGGAAGCGCAAGAAAGATGTAGCCGGAACCAACGGAAAAAATAAGAAGAATAATCAAACTTGCTGCGGGATACAGCCATGCTGGGTACTAGAAGATCTGCGTAAAGTGAGTAGCGATTCCGTGAAGATATAGTCTGTAAGGAAAACACAGAATGAAGCCGTCCTTTCAGATTTTGGGGACGGGACTTCGTTCAACAGCTCCGTACAGCCTCCGTTGCGGAAGTAAAGCCCTAAGCTGTGCTCGAGATACGGAACCTTGATTCTTTGACACTCAAAGAAGAGCTAGAAATAGCAGTTCAAAAGCTGTTTACTAACAAAGAAGAGCAAATGCAGACTAAAGTAAGGTCACCAAATGCCCGAGAGCAAGTACGGGCCTTTATTATTCTTTCAGAAGAAAGTGTCGCTGAACTTGTTGAGGTCGGCCACATAAAAATAGGATGGATTCGAGCAAAGATGCGAACATGCGAAGACATCAAAAGGTGCTATCGCTGTCTTGGATTGGGACACTTCCAAGGAAACTATTCTGGTCCATGCGGGGAACTAGGGCACAAAATGAGAGACTGCAATGCAGCCCGCAAAAGCGTTCTCTGTGTAGATGCGAAACGTAACCAAATTTGCCTGGTTCGAGGAGATGCCCACTACCGAGGAAATCATGAAAGTGCTTCAAGCAAACATGCATAGAAGCCGCACAGCAAATGCCTTGCTGGAGCAAATGGTTGCTGAGAAGGAGATGGACGCAGTTGTAATCAGTGAGCAATACGGAAAGACATCCCGAAAATCCTGGTATGAAGATGAAACACGTACGGGTGCACTGCGGATAACTACCGGAAGTACGCTTGCGGTTACACAAGACGGAAGTGGCTGTTGCTACACGTACGTTTATTACTCTATTACTATTATTATTATATTACTATCGAATACCGTTCTGATGTCAAGAAAGAGAAGCACCCGTAAGTGGAACGTAGCAAGACTAGATCCCGAAGCATTGTTGACAAACTTTGATGGGATTTCAACTGCCAACACAAGGAAGAACGCTGAAGCTATGTACCAATTCCGATGGTCCACAACTGGGGATAGAGGAAATTGAAAATATTGCCAGAGACTTGTTTACCACGCACCTATCACTGCAAGAGGAACGTGAACCATATGATATACCAATTCTTTTTACGGAGGAAGAGTTTAAAACTGCTGCTAGAAGCCTTAAAAAAGGCAAAGCACCCTGCACAGATGTAGTACCTGCTGAAGTACTTAAAGTTCTGGCCGACAATCGGCCAAGCGCGATACTTGAAGTTTACAATGCTTGCATAACAAGGTACCTTCCCTAAGCAGTGGAAAATACAAAAACTTCAACTGCCTCTCTGCATACAGGATAGTGCCGGCAAGCTACTGGAAAAATTACTGCAGCGCAGAGTCCATTGAGAGGACAGGGGTATTATCAGAAAGACAGTTTGGGCTTAGACCTGGTAAATCGGCACTTGTAGCTATTGAAGATGTAGTAAACAATTTTGAACCTGCGCAGAGCAGACGCTGCTATCCAAAACGCACAATCGTATTGGCTACACTTGATGTAAGAGACGCTTTCAATAGCCTACGATGGTCAGATATTATGAAAGCATTACGAGAAAGGTATCGCGTTCCTTCGTAAAAAAATGTTTCAGAGCTATCTAAGAAACCGCAAGCTCCTCTACGACTCGTCAGATGGTATAGCTGCAGTAGTCTCAGCACGATATACAGACGATACAAAAAAAAAGCTGAGGTCGTGATAAGGACTCAAATATGGATGGAGGACCATGGGCTACAGCTAGCCAGAAACAAAATAGAGGTCAACCTGATGACGCGAAGGCATATTCCGCTCGAAATGGACATGAAAATATGCGATACACACTTAATAAATTTTTTTCTTTTAGGAGTAGGACCAGCACTCAGGGGATGACCCCTACATATGCAGTGCATTGCGATGGAACTAAGAAAGCGGTAAAAGATTTGGGTGTCAAATTGGACTGCAGGCTCACTTTATGGGTTCAAATACAATACGCAGCCAAAAAAGCAGCAAAAGTAACTGGAATTTTAAGCTGGCTAATGGCGAACATCGGCGGGTCAACATAGACCAAGAGGAAGCTGATTACGGCAACAACAAACTCAATACTGTTATATGGCAGCGAGACTTGGGGGAGGTGCACTGTGGACGAAATCACCCCCTGGGGTGCAGTTGGGGAACTTGGTTATTATGTCAGACCATGTTTCAGGACAGATCCGGGGAAAGGGTTATGCAGTTTTTACAGACGTGGCTTTTTCTGCTAGCCCATAAAACTAATATGTTTCCTGCCCAATCCCTGATATAACAGTCCAACAGGAGGGCATATAAGAAATTTAAAAGTGGTGGGTTTACCTCTACTAAATAGTATAACGTCCTAGTACGATCACTGTAGTCGGAGATGCCTTCCACTCCGAAGATACACACAGAAATTTGGCGGAGGCTCGTTACTACGTAGCCTGATGTAAGAAATAAGGTTTAATAAGGCCTAGGTGCCGTAAGAGGACCGAAGTCAGTAGAGAGCTGAAAGCTTATACTGGTTTTGCCCTCGGAGGTTACACAGTTTTCTCAAACATAACTTTTGCTGGTAACCCATAGAACTTGTATGTGCCTGCCTAGTTATAGAATAGGACACGGGACAGGTCCGAGTAGGAAACTTAGCTGGACAACTTTATGATGAGCTAAAATAGTAGGGGCCCACCTGTCACCTACGCAACTTTGAAATGAGAAAGTAGGAACAAGGACGCCTAGATTCTAGTTAAGAATCAAAAGTCAATAGAAAGTTAAAACTCATAATGGTTGACTTTCGGGGTGTTACTATGCTTTTCAGACATTATTTTTGCATGTAGCTCCTTAAAACGTATATGCTACTGTCCAATCTCTAAATAATAGTGGAACGCATTTGTACATAAGAATCTAAAAGAAGTAGGTTCGCCTACGAGTCTGAGTAAGAAACAACAGGTGCAAGGACACCTGAAGTCAATAGAAAGTTTATAGAACCTACACACGGTTTTGGCCTTCGAGGCTTAACCAGTAGTCTAAACTGGTAAAACCGAATCCAGTACTGGCTCAGCAGTTTACTGAGGCTGGATATTGGTGAGGTCTCCTTCGGAAGTACACGTGGTGGTTGTGGTTTACACCAAGTATTGGAAGATTCGTCAGATAAGGATTGATGACCGATCTTTTTAGTTGGGCTTCGGTCCTGCTGATAGTAGCAAAATCTATGTGTTGTTGTGAATCAACAAAAGTTTCTTATGGTACATTCGTGACTCAAAGAAGCAAAGATCTACTAGATATGATCGAACACTGTAGAAAGGTGTTAGTGCATGGAGTATCACCCTACCATTTACTAGAAATTGCCACCTGGACGACCAAGTAAACTACTTCCTGACACAGTTTCTGTCAGGGCATGAATACTTCCTTCAATATCTTTACCGCATGGGCAAAACAGGGAACCCCTTCTGCATGTACTGCAGCATGAGGAACGATGACGCAGGACACATGTTCTTTGACTCAATCAAGTGGCAGGATGCACGAATCGTGCTAAGGGAACAGATTGGTGACTTTACTCCTGACAACATTGTAAGCAAAATGCTTGAATGTAACGACAAATGGAGTGCCGTTGGCAATTACGTTGAATACGTTTTGCGGAGGAAGAAAAAGGACCCCGACCAACATTTATAAAACAAGTCCACACCTGTAGATCTTCAGCATAACCAAGTAGAAGCACCACAATGGATGCATATTGCAGCCCCAGACATGGACACATAAGAAGAATCCTTTCCAAGACGCAGTTTCTGGGCCTTCACGAAGTAATGCAGAAAGCGGTCCCATGAAGGTAAACATACCAGAATTTCAGCGCAAACTAATGTAGAATTTTGTAATAATAACAATATCTTTCCTATTAATTTAATATAAATAATTAATATAAATATCTTTCCTATTAATTTAATATAAATAATTTAAAAATTTTGTGAAAAAATATACATACATATAAATTATTCTCATTCTCTCAATTGGCATTAGGCCTACTAAGAGTGAAGTTTAATATCAAACATTTTAAGTGTTGGCAAACGGTCATGAAAAATAAATGCTTGTGTGCAATGAAATGGTACATGGCTACATTATATAGGTATAGTCCGAGGAGTACTCCTTTGCACCATTTAATCCAACTATTTTTGCAGCGATATCGTTCCGTCGAACAATTGCATTTATAATAAAATTTTAGAATTTATTTTCAATTTAAATAAAATTGTGCAGCAAAATGATATCTAGTGGTTTCGTGAGGCAGACAGTCACATTATAATTTAAGAATTTATTACTCTCTACTACGAGGTTTTATCGAATAATTTATATCTATTTGTTAATTTTTGGCATATATTGAAGTTTGAGCACACGTTCTTCATTTTAGTTTACAATTTATTAGAAAGTAGTGATTGTGACGAACAGATTATTTTTAACATCAAAAGACCATGCAATAACAACGTCGTCAATATGAGCTTGTTTATTATTCGAGATACTTGGAAGATATTGATAATGAATGAATTGGTCGAATGTAATAAATTTGAAGATTTTGCAACAAAACAGTTTTGAGAGATTTTGCAGATCAAGAAAATCAACTGTTGCAATTTAATGTACACATTAATATATAATGAAATAAGTTTACAATTCCGCATGTATTTATGATAATTTTCTGCTATGTATATATGATGTTATAAATGCACTATGGGACACTCAATATCCAAATCGACTTCTTGATTAATTATAATGATACGCCGTATTAAGGCCCGTTCTTATCAAAACGATTAAAGCCAAGAAAATTCTAAATATTCAGTAATTTTTCATACTTCAATTTTTTTCTTTACTTTTAAAAAATTACTTAGATAGTTTTAAAATCTTTTATTCGACATATTGTAAAAGTGCTATATTCGGCTGTGCCGAATCTTAAATATCCTTCACAGATGTAATTCATCTCTCTTTCTTTCTTTCTTGCTAAAACAGAAAGTAGCTTTAATTAAAAAATAATTAAAAAAACAAAATGATGTTATCAGTTACTTTTTATTTAAGACAATGTTTAAATTTTCTGGTTAGGAAGCTAAATGTTTGGCTCTTCTTACTTCTAATACCTCTGAACGTCTTTCAAAAATATTATATACGTTTAATTTACAAACAAAAAGAAAAAATCCGTTTCATGTACCCCAAAAAGTTCTAATTGTCCAACCGTAGAATAGTCTTTTAGATTTATTTTGGTTTTTAATACCAATATATTTCTTCCTGATATATAAAGTAGGTACAATTCATCATAAAAATCAAATATTACAAATTATATGTTTACTTCTATGAATCAGAAAATGTCGATATTCCAACCCTGATATTGGATTTTTAATTATTATAGTTTTTAATACCAATTTAACTCTTCGCGAAGTATAAAAAATAGTTCATTCACACACAACCAAAATAAGGAACTTATATGGTTACTTTTATGTACTAAAAAATTTTTCCAACCCTAGAACCGAATTTTTAATACCAAATTAATTCTTCCTGTAGTATAAAATAGGATTAATTCACTAAAAACACAACATTTTGAATTTATGTGGGTACTTCTATGTACCAAAAATATTTCGATTTTTCAACTCTGGAAGCGAATTTTTATTTGCTTACCAATGCAATTCTTAGTGTAACATAGTTTTACTTGACAAAAAAATTAAAATTTTCAAACTTTTTGGTCACTTTCATGTACCATAAAATATATCATTTGTCTAACCCTGGAGTCGAAATTTTGATTTTTTTAAATTTTATTACCAATTTTGTTCTTCCTGAATTATAAAACAGTTTTAATTAGTAAAAACAACAACGTCAATTGCCTTTTTGGTTACTTTTATGAATAAATAATATTTCAATTTTCCAACCCTGGAAACGAAATTTTAATTTTTTTTTTTGTTTTTTACCAATGAAATTAGGCATGAAATAGTTTTATTTAAGAAAAATTTTATATTCTTAAAATCGTTTATTCGACATATTGTTTCAATTAAATTAGTGCTTTTTGTTTGTTATGTGATCAAGTATGTCTATATGCCTGCTTTTCATTGGTTCATACACCAAATCATCGGTGGACTTTAACCTAATTTCAGAATAACAAAACCTCTCACGTTATACATAAACTCCCAAAAATGAATTGAGAATTACACAAGCAAAACCATAGGGTTTGAAATTTCAGGAAACACAACAGAAAAATTTTGTTCGATATAAATCCATTTTGTTTTTGCTTGTGTAATTCTCAATTAATTTTTGGGAGTTTATGAATAATCTGAGAGGTTTTGGTGTTTTGGAATTAGGTTAAAGTATACTGATGATTTTTTGTAAGAACCAATGATATGCATGCATATAGACATACTTGACCACATAACAACAAAAAAAAACATATTACCTAAATTAATATGGGCGATTTTTTAAGAACTTTAGGAAACAAATACAATTTAGGAACTTTATGAAATCTTTAATTGAGTTGATAGAACGATCTAGAATTATAGAGTTACACATTCGTTGCTTGTGCTGAAATTATTGTTTTCATAGAGCTTATTACTATTGGTTAGATATCTACCCTGATTATATTGTGTGTATTCTTAATACACTTGGCGAGCAGGATATTTCAATCTGGTGGGATGTTGTTCAGTTTTTACCTATTCCAGTAGACGATATGTTCGTTGTTTCCGGT
This sequence comes from Linnaemya tessellans, assembly GCA_951800035.1. NCBI lineage: Eukaryota > Metazoa > Arthropoda > Insecta > Diptera > Tachinidae > Linnaemya > Linnaemya tessellans. The sequence continues at coordinate 80,535,349 of OX637534.1, forward strand.
TATTGGCTTAGGATGGTATTCGTAATACTGTGTAGTTGGTATTACCGTACCTTCTCGAACTATCGCGCGTTAACGTACTGCCACGAATTATGTGTTTCCAGTAGTTCCTCGTTTGATCTTGAACGACTGCAACAAATCTTTCAGTTTCAGAAAAGACGTTCTGTCTTCAAGCAAATTTTTTATACATGTTGTATCTACAAACACAGGTCTAATTGATCATATTCGCGTATTTTGTTTTGTCCTCTGCAGAGAGGGAATAATGAGGTTCTTGTTTTAAAATATTCTATTAATTTTACTAATTGTTGATCATGCAGCATCTCCAAATTTAGTTTCCCTCTCACTGACAATGGAGTCAGCATTATTTAAAATTTTAATATAATATAAAGATATAATAACTAGCTAAAAACGCGTCAATAACCAATCTGAACGTGTTTTGCATACTATTTGGGAGAAAGAAAGAAAAAAAGTAAAAAAATTCCGCAAAAACAACAAATTCCCAAATACATATGAGTAAATTTATGTATAAAGACATTTCATTGATCCCATAAAAAGTACCTTGGATCACAAAACTAATAGTTGCAAAATCGTTTGTGCAAAACGATTGCAACTTTTACCTACACAATCACCTGCACCATAACGAATACTTCTTTCACAGAGATCAAAATGTTTTTTAATTGAACACCGTAAATACAAATGTAAATGTAACATACATGTGCTAACGAGTTTTTCTGTAATTTGCGTCAGAATATAAATCTGTTTTGGAGGCAAAAATAGAAATTTAGGAACTGTTAAATAGGCAATTCCCAGGAACAGGTTTGGAATACAGATATTTTTATTGCATAATAATATTGATGATTTAATGTTTAAAACAATAAATCTTCTGATATACATTAATTCAGCTTCTCGTGTTTGTTCTTAAAACTCAAGTATCAAAACAAGTTCAAGAAATATTTAAAATAAAATTATCATCTTCAAAATCAATTGTTAAACAATCTAAAATTATATTGAATTTCATATGCATACATATGAAAAAGTAATATATAAGAAACATTCAAGGACATTCTAAATTTAATATTTCTAATGAACAATATGCAGAACTAATCATTTATTTTAATATTCGTATTCAAATCACGAATAACAAACAATTGTATTTTAAAGCAAAACAGGGAAGCGGAAGCAAAGTTTTAAATTGGCAAATTGCTTCTCATACGAGTTTGTTTTATTGCCAGGCAAGCCCGATTTGACGGGTTAGGATGAACTTCCTCTAATCCCGGATCAATGTTACAGTCGAATAAATAAAGCTGTGTGGTGTTAATTAGTTTCGATATTTTATCATTTCAAAGAATATATGAAAAAGTTGGAATTACTTTTCTATGATGTCAGTTTCTTTTTCACTCTGATATATGTTTAATCTTAAGCTTTAGCGCCACTGCGTTCTGGGAATTTTAGATTAAGTGTAAAAAGCTATCGGCTCTTTGCGACAATCCACTTGGGCTCTTAGTAATTTCAGATATGCAAATCCAAAAATGCTTATCTTACGCTTAACTTGAGAAGATATCAGTTAATGTTAACACTAATGACAACTTAACTTAATGTACTAATTGTGCCATTACATAAAACTTAATTATAAATTAACATACGAGTATTAACAGCTACGGAATGCTTGACTACTTATAAAAATCGATTATTTATCATTTATGCATCATTTAAATAGACATTTAAATTTCAGCAAACACTTGCCAACAGTTTTTCTTCGTTGTTGCTTTTCCATTCCAAATCATTTCTCTATTTTTTTTTGTGTATTTCGTTGACAACGTTTTTGAATATTTTATAACATTTCTTATTGACACATTTTATTTATTATTTGTTTCTTGATTTTGTTTTTTTTTCTTTTTATTGTAGAAATTTTGATGTTAACCCTGACATTTTAACATAAATTTAATTTAAATGTTGTATAGTCAGAGTTGCCACATAGTTGGATCGATCGGATTTTAATAACTTCGCCACCAGTATAGCAAAACGAAGCAGCATTTCTTTTACAAACTTTCTAAGCCATTTTGTATAGACTGATACAGCGCCAAATTTTAAACACTTTATCCCAGCGTTGTCAACTCAGTGCTTTTAGCACTGTTTTTAGTCCCTTCTAAAATTTACTAGGCGAATTATATTTTGTTATTTTATACGTTATTTTACTTTTGTTACCTGAAAAGAAATAAAATATCGCAAGGAAAGTGCATCACTTTAAAAGATTACAGGAGAATAAAAAACAATATAAAAATTGATTGCATTTTCTGTGGCGATATTTACAATATGTTGATTTTTTTAGTGTTATATATGAATTATTAAAAATAGTAATAAATGATCTAAAATTCTTCTGATTTTTTACCCCTTTATAATTATTATTGCACTCTACTGTTTTTAAGCTTAAGGTCTCTTTATTATACCCTCCAAAAAAAGAATATCGAAGGTATATTCACTTTATCATTCCGTTTGTAACGCAGTGAAATATCCATCTGAAACCCCATAAATTATATATCAGTGATGAAATCAAAGACGATCTGAGCATGTCCGTCCATCTGTGGAAATCACGATTCAGTCCAAACGAAAAGAGCCAGACGCTTGAAATTTGGTACAAATATATCTTGAAGGATAGCTCAGGTTAAGTTCGGAGATGGGCTAAATCGGGCAGGAGGGAAAAAAGCTCCCCTAAGAACAACTAAACCAACCTCTAAAAAACAACATCATTTTTAAAGTTTTTTTTGTAATTTTGTTAAGCAAATGATATAATTTTATATTAAAGAAGGTACAACGCGTTAAGCATGGAGCCATAAGATATATAAAAAATAATTTTTGCACCCCGCTTCCTTTAGTGGGCCTGTGGAAAACATGATGTTGTCTATTTTTGAACACCGCCCCTTTACTGGGCATTAACGTGCGATAGATAAAGAAACTCTGTTCCACTAAGTTGATTTTAAATTTACTTACTAAATATTTGGACGGTATTTAATATTCGACCCGGTCGAATTTAACGTTTTTACTTGTTTTTATTTAAAATATTTTATTTTTCAATATTTCGTCATTAATTAATTAATTAATTTCCTGAAGAAGTCACTCAAAGGAGTGACGAAATATTGAAAAATAAAATATTTTAAATAAAAATAAAGAGACCTTAAGCTTAAATATAATAGAGTACAATAGTAATAAATAATCTCTTATTTTATTTAATTTTTTGGTAATAAATGTGTAAAATAAAAAAAATTATTATAAAATCATATTTTAAATAAAAAGCAATTAAAATAAAAAAATTTTTATTTTTAGTGCTTTTTTTCAAAAATTACGCGGTTTTCGTCCGGCTTCAGTGCTTTTCAAAATTTCAAAGTTGGCAACGCTGCTTTATTCCTGTGAAACATACAGCTATAGTACAAACTGACGTACACAACGAGCGACGTAATAGTAGGTATCAGCGTGACCATGCTAGCATTGTCGGAGCTAAATTTGGCACTTCTTTTAATGATTTAGCAGCAAAATTTTCGCTGTAGCACAGCTCTTTCTTTACCATTATCCAATTTTTTTAAAACATAAGTTTAAAATTACAAATGATCTCATAAAAAATTTAACAAAAACATTTACTATAACGATAACTTGAATAATAAAACATAATATGATGAAGAATATTTATTTTATAATGATGTGTTTTATATGTGATAATTCATAAATTTATATATAACACGGCGCGACAGTCCAAAAAACCTGGGACGGGATATTACTTTTCTTGTAGGTCTTGTCGAGAAGAATCCAATAGTGAAATATGCCGGACACCTCCAAAATCCGGATTTATATATGTTTGTCATTCCGTGTGTAATTTCTTTGATATCAATATAGGACCCCATAAAGTATATATATTCTGGATCCTTATGAATAGCGATGACGATTGAGCGATGTCCGTCTGTCTGTACGTCAAATCGGATTTCCCAAGCCCCCAGAAGAGCTAGAAACTTCGTTCTTGGACCGTTGGATTGGAAATGAACTTAAATAGAGTGCTATGGTTCCAGAGGTGGGAAGTTTACACCTATTTTTCGACGCAAAATTCATACCAAAAATCAATTTTTTTTTAATCTTTGTAAATTAAACCCATTTCTTGCTTTGGGAAGCCTCAAAATTCTATTAAAAACTAAACAAATAAAAATTTTTTTCCAGGGATGGAAAATTATAAAATTTTGTTTCGGCCCATTCCGTATTTTGTAGTACATGTAGTAACTAAGATTGTTAAAAATTTTAAGTTTTTCTCCTCTTTATACGTCATGAAGATTTGCATTGGCCAACAAAAAAAAAATTTTTTAATTCAAATTTTGCTTCCAGGGGTGGGAAATTGAATTTTTTTTATACGTGAAATTAGTCAAACAGGCAACTGATGTTGTGTTTTTATTTGCTAACTAAGCCTGTCTTATAAATTAGGAAGAATAAAATTGGTATCAAACATTCAAAAATAAAATTTCGAATCCAGGGATGGACAAGTGGAATATTTAATAGTACATAAAAGTGACCAAAATGGTTAAAAACTTCAAATTTTTCTTAAAAAAAATTACTTTATACCTCATTAAGCGTTGCACTAATAAACAAAATATTAATGTTTCGCTTCCAGGGTCGGCAAAATTAAAATTTATTTTGGTACATGCAATATTTTGTAGTACATTTAATAACCAAACTGGTTACAAATTTTGAGTTTTTCTTAAACAAAACTACCTTACACCTCATGAAAACTTGCATTGATAAAAAATATTTTAAAAATAAATTTCGCTTCCCGGGTTGGGAAATTTAAATTTTTTTATACATAAAAGTAACCAAAGAGGCAATTGACATTGTTTTTTTTTTGCAACTAAAACTATTTTATATTTTCGGAAGAACAAAATTGGTACCAAAAATTTCCAAAAAAATCAAAATTTCGAATCCAGGGTTGGACAAGTGCAATATTTTATAGTTCATGAAGGTGACCAAAATGGTTGAAAATTGTAAATTTCTCTTCAATAATACTAATTTATACCTCATGAAAAGTTGCATTGGTCAAAAATAAAACAAAAAAAATTAAATTGAATTAAGATTCTATAGGCTAATTGTTCAAAATTTTAATTTAAATCTCAGAAAGACATGATAAATATTCCAAGGCACAAAGGCAAGTCAACATCAGTTTTTGTGCCTTGGAATATTTATCATGTCTTTCTGAGATTTAAATTAAAATTTCGAACAATTAGCCTATAGAATCTTAATTCAATTTAATATAGCAATATAAAAATGTTCGTAAAAAAATAAAAATTTCACTTCCAGGATTGGGAAGTTTAAAGTTTTTTTTTTATTACATGCAATATATTGTAGTACATGAAAGTGGCCAAAATGGTTGCAAATTTTAAGTTTTTCTTAAATAAAACGACTTTATACCTATTGAAGACTAGGATTGGTAAAAAAAATTCAAATTTCGCTTCCAGGGATGGGAAATTGAAAATTTGGTTATACATAAAACTAACCAAAAAGGCAACTAACGTCGGTTTTTTACTAATTAAAACTATTTTTTAGTTCAGAAAAAACAAAATTGGTATCAAAAATTAAAAAAAATTAAAATTTAGATTCCAGAGTTGGATAACTGCAATATTTTGTAGTACATGAAAGTGACCAAAAAGGTTACATATATTAAGTTTTTCTTAAATAAAACTATTTTCTGCCTCATTAAGAGTTGCATTGGTAAAAAAATTTAAATTTCGTTTCTAGGGTTGGGAAATAGAAATATGGAAAAGTAACCAAATAGGCAATTGACGTTCTTGTTTTTTCTAATTCAAACTATTTTATAATTCAGGAAGAACAAACTTGGTATAAAAATTTAAAAAAATCAAAATTTCGACTCCAGGGTTGAACAAATAAAATATTTATTATGGTACGTGAAAGTGACCAAAAAATTTAAAAATTTAAATATTTTTGTCAAGTAAAACTATGTTACATCTTTTAATTAAACCTACTTCCTGTTTTAGCAAGAAAGAAAGAAGAATTACATCTGTGAAGGGTATTTAAGATTCGGCACAGCCGAATAAAGCACTTTTACTTGTTTTATCTTAGAGTTTTCTTAAAAAAGTTAGAGAAAAAAAATTTGTTTAAATTTTTTGATCATAAATTTTTTCAAATCCCGATTTTTCGTACACTATATTTGGGAAAATTGTAGCCACGGTAATGCTGAACAATTTTTGTGAACATACCAATATAATTTGAACGTGTCTAGATATCAGAAATACGTCATAAGGACACAACTTTTTTAATTTTATAATAAAACTAAATTTTTTGGATAATAACACTATGATACAAAATAGAACAAAGTTGAAAAACCTGGGACATGATATTATTTTTCTGATAGGACTTGTGGGGCAGAACGAGACTCCGCCTTTGAAATTCTCGAGACACCTCCAACATCTTGAGTTACGGGTAAAAAACCGCTTTTTCTACCTTGGTTTAGTTATTAGCCTGCATCTTACTCTAGTGTCAACCGAACTTTGATTTCTCGGTGGATTTGGAACACACATCAACTTTCTTTGATCAGTTTTTATTACATTAAGCCTGCAATTGCGTTCCCACACGAAATGTCTTATCAAGTTTCTCTTATTTGCTAAACATTCTTTTAATATATTACGGATGACAAAACAGAAGAGAAACTTGAAACTGACTGATACGATAAACTCAGTAACAGTATTCATTCCTTTCACTGCTCTCTCCAACAAGATCAAGCCTTCACGAAATGTGTGTTAATCAACACATAGGTGTATTCCCTGTAAGAATCACTGCCCTCCTTACGTCTGCTTCGACAGCGATAGCGCGCAAAAACCGATATTAATTAGGCACGAAAATCAAATATTCTAAACATATTTTAAAAATATATATTTTTATACCCTCCAAAAAAGAATTTGGAGGGTATATTCACTTTGTCATTCCGTTTGTAACGCATCGAAATATCCATCTCAGACCCCATAAAGTATATATATTCTTGATCAGTGATGAAATCTAAGACGAACTGAGCATGTCCGTCCGTCCGTCCGTCCGTCCGTCTGTGGAAATCACGATTCAGTCCAAACGAAAAGAGCTAGACTCTTGAAATTTGGCATAAATATATTTTAAGACTTAGAGCAGGTTAACTTCGAAGATGGGCTAAATCGGGCAAGAGGGAAAAAAGTTCCCCTAAGAAGAACTAAACCAACCCAGAAAAAACAACATAATTTTTAAAGTTTTTTGGTTATTTTGTTAAGCAAATGATATATTTTTATGTCAAATACGGTCCAACGCCTTAAACTTGGAGCCATTAAATAAAATAAAAATAATTTTTGACCCCGCCCACTTTAGTGGGCGTTATTATAGGCAAAAATAGCATAAAAATTTAACAAATTGTTTTACTTAAGCCTATATTCCTTAAAAATAACACTTTTAAGCTTTAATGACGAAGCTGAGACGAAACCTGGTACTACTCTGCCCTACCCCCTCCTTCCCCTTCGCCCCCTAAATGACCCTACCAAAAAAAAAAAAAAAATTTTAATTTTGTATATAATCATCCCAAGCATTTATCTTTAGAGTTATATGATTGCCGATTTCTGCCCTACCTCCCCCCCCATCTCTTCCTTTGCCCCCTAAATGACCCTACCAAAAAAAAAATTTTTTTTTTAAATTTTATATATAATCCTCCCAAGCATTTATCTTTAGAGTTTTATGACTGCCGATTTCTGCCCTACCCCTCCCCCCTTTTCCTTTGCCCCCAAAATGACCCTACCAAAAAAAAAATGTTTTTTTAAATTTTGTATATAATCATCCCAAGCATTTATCTTTAGAGTTTTCTGACTGCCGATTTCTGCCCTGGCCCCCCCCCCACTTCTTCCTTTGCCCCCTAAAATTACCCTACCAAAAAAATAATTTATGGGCAAAAATAGCATAAAAATTTAACAAATCGTTTTACTTAAGCCTACATTCCTTAAAAATAACACTTTTAAGCTTTAATGACGAAGCTGAGACGAAACCTGGTACTACTCTGCCCTACCCCCTCCTTCCCCTTCGCCCCCTAAATGACCCTACCAAAAAAAAAAAATTTTTTTTTAAATTTTGTATATAATCATCCCAAGCATTTATCTTTAGAGTTTTATGACTGCCGATTTCTGCCCTACCCCCTCTTTCTTTGCCACCAAAATGACCCTACCAAAAAAAATGTTTTTTTATATTTTTTATATAATCATCCCACGCATTTATTTTTAGAGTTTTATGACAAAGGTGAAATGTTTCCCCCACAGCCCTTGCCAGAGCGACCCCGCCAAAATACAGTTTTTATAGCCTCCAAAGAGAATTGTGATGAAGTCTAAGACGGTCTAGCAATGCCCATACGTTCGTCTGTGGAAAACATGATATTGTATATTTTTGAACCCCGCCCCCTTTAGTGGGCGTTGACGTACGATATTATATAAAGGAACTCTGTCCCACCAAGTTAAACATATCAAATTTACTTACTAAATATTTGGAGGGTATTTAAGATTCGACCCGGTCGAATATAACGTTTTTACTTGTTCAAATTGTAATCGCAATTTTTTATATACACTTAATTCCGTTTTCACGCCATAGATACTTTCATCGAATAGTCGCGCAAAAAAGCACCGTAAAAAGGACAGAGTATACATATTAAGTGAATCAATTGGTGCCGCGTATGATATATCAAGTAAAATAAGATAAATAATTCAAATTCATGTTGTTTTATATACAGATATATCACATTTAAACAAAAAAGAATAGGAAGTACAGCTTATTTCTAACAGAAATCACCAAAATTTCAAAACTTAAAAATATTACGGCCCTGTCTTGTAAATCGAAACGGCTAGAAAACTAACTCCACTAATACAAATATTTGTTCAAACTTTCTAACTTTTCTATTATATATAGCGTCAAATATCATATCTGAAAGAAATCTTTCTCATGTGTTTTTAAGATAATTTTTATTTTGGAAATCATACGATATCAACTCGATTTACAAAACAGGGCTGATAAAAATTATTATTTATTTTATAGCTAAAAATATTTTCGAAATCATACTCAATTGCTGTGGATGGTTCACAAATTCCGTTATTAATCGTTGACTTCTTCATAAGACTCTTATATAATTCTCGATAATTACCCATTAATAATTTCAATTCACGTTGAAATTTCGCCGATCATGCCTGGGAAATGATCAGCCGATTTGGTTGCCATCTGCAGTCGTCATTTCGTCCGTGTGATTGTGGTGTTTTTTGAAGCACACGATATATGGTGCTGTCAAATATATGTTAAATGAGGTTCTGTTGGCTCCTGAGGTTGACTCCGCGCTCAGTCATGAATATTGTGTCGGATTAACATTAGAGTATGGTTGTATTAGTTGTTGTCATACTGTTTCAGTGATGAAGGCATAGCACTGGTCACTGAACATAATTGGCTGCGACTGCACTATCAAGAGGAGAGGAAGAGTGCCCTCCTTCGTCGGCCCTGTAGCAAAAACTTATCCCGTATCCCTCCTTTTTAGCTCCCGCGCAATGCACTTGATATGTATGGGTCACAACCTGAGGTCTGGTTCGAGCTTAAAAAAAAATTATATCTTTCAAGTCAAGTGCAAACAACGTTTTTCTGGTGAAATTTATAAATTCTTATATATCCTTAAATCATATCAGGTCGCGTAACACAGATTGAAATATTTAAGTCAAATTCGCTTAAAAAGATTTCGCGTAAAAACAGAAGTGTATATGATAATATAATCAAAATATATTAAGTAAAACCCATGCGCTTTTTGTTGCCTGGCGTAATAGGAAATGCTTCATTTTTATATACAGGGTGTCTGGTAGCAGATTTATATTTTCAAACTTAAATAAAAAACGTAATAACTGACACAAAGTTTTATTAAGAGCATTGAACGATAGAATGGAAATGCGGATTTTGTTTTTTTAAGAGTATGTTGTCCAGATCTCTTCCGTCGATTTCAACACACTGTTCAAAACGGAGCCTTGTGTTCTGCGCTACACGCTGCAGTAAACTTGGTTCAATTAAGCTTATTTCTCGACGAATATTTTCCTTTTAATCCACAAGAGATTGTCATTATAAACAATCTCTTTGGGCGGGCTCGGAGACCATTGGATGGCCTCAAAGCGGCTGATCAGTTTTTGGGGGAAATTTTCCAGCAGCAAATTCATCTGGCTGTGTGCAGCCGCCCCATTGAAACCTCGTGTGTGAAGAATACGATGGATAAGCCCGCAGGTTGGCAAAAAGAATTCCGTAATCCTGCGTCGATAATTTTCACCGTTGACATTCTTCGCCTGGCCTCGAGAATTTTCCAAAAAAATGGTCCAATTATCTCATGCGTGGATAAGGCACACCAAACAGTTACCCTGGGACAATGCAATTGTTTTCGATGTTTCAATCTAGGGTTGCGATTCTTGGAGACCACTAACGGCAGAAAATGGGCTTCGTCGCTCCAAAAAAGGGGATTTACATTATGAAAACGCTCCAACATCGTTTGACAAAAACATTTGCGTAATTCAAAGACACTTTCGTTCAGTTCTTGAACAATTTGAATTTTAAAAGGATGGAACTTCAGATCCTTTTTTAAAATTTCATGAATAATTGCTCTTGGAAATCTCAGTGAGGCTGCTCTTTTCCGTATTGAAAGTCGCGGATTTTCATGTAAACTGCTTTCAACCAGTTCAATGTTTTCGAGAGTCCTTGAAGACCGACTGGGCCTTGGCCGTGGGTATTCGCCGAATACCGAACATTGAACAAAATTGTCGACGAGCAATTACATAAGAATCATTACGCTTAAAAAATGTCTCCACAGCGAACACGCGATGCTCACTCGACCACCACGACATCGTGACTGACAAATCCGCACAGTTTATTACTTTTTGAAATAATATAAATTTGCCACCAGATTTTGCCATTTGAGATTTTCATTTTAAAAGCTGTACCGTAAAAAATTTTTACTATTCACACTAAAAATCTAATAATAAAAAGGTGTGCGTGCACGTGATAATGACTATCTATTTATAAGGCAACATTTTATATCATAAAATACAATTCAAAAGTTATTTGAAATATACCAGTCTTGTCAACAAAATATGTATGCACTCCCATATTCATAAAATTTAAAATAGGTTTGAAATGTATTTTATTGAAAAATTTTCATAACAAATGTTCTTGAAATAGATTTTTTTTGCGAATAAATGTGATATTAGATATTGCATTTAATTGTTGCGGGTTAAGCTAAGCTATAGATATGCATTTCCTTGATGACATGTTGGTGAAAGGACCAAGCAGCACTTGATATACTTTTATTTGAAATACGTATTAAAAATACTAATACTTATTTTGTATTTGTATTTTAAATATTAGACCTGCATATATTTTATATTTCAAATAAATACAATAGGTCCGTTCAAGTATTTTTGAATTGACATCCAGTAACTGAGTAAATACTGAGATTTATTATGGAATTACGTAGGTGAACGGAGAAATTGTTAAATCTATGCAGCAGCTGATTGCAAATATTTGTACATAGTACAACAAAATTGTATAAAGAATTCCCAAAAACTCAAATAAATATATAAATAAGTTATATCAAATTGCTTTTAAATTATAGAAATTAGAAACCTAAGCCACATCTATAAAATATTTGAGGAAATGACAGCAACCGCTACGCTTCTTTTACGAAATACTCGTAGACACATGCCCATTTAAAAATATTTTCCTAAAATAAAAAATTAAACCAGAAATTATTGGTTCCGCTTATTTCGTCAAATATTTTATATATGTGAACGTAGCTTTAGATAATTGGAAGTGAAGTGGTCATTATGCTTCGTATAAAAAGTTTCCAAGTTATAATTTTCACATTTTTATATATAAAAATACAATCTGGCAACAGTGGTTTTATAACCAAACAATTCTCATAATTTTTCAACAAATTTGCATCCCATATAATATGAAACAATAAAAATGCATAATATATTAAATTATTTTTTTAATTGAATAGTTATTTTTGTTCTTGTTTTTTTGATGCGATAAAATTGTATTTGAGCAAAAAGTAGAATAAATAGCGAATGCAACAACAAACAAAACAGGATGCGGAACATGTTTCGCATGCTAATATGAACGAATTTTTATACCCTCCACAAAAAAGTGAAAGGGTATATATAGGTTCGTCATTCCGTGTGTAATTTCTTCGATATCAATATGGGACCCCATGAAGTATATATATTCTGGATCCTTATAAATAGCGATGACGATTGAGCGATGTTCATCCGTCCGTCTGTACGTGCTCGGGGTTTTCCTAACCCCCCAGACGAGCTAGAGGCTTCGTTCTTGGAATGGAAATAAACTCAAATAGAGTGGTATTGAAATACAGAAAGATCCGAAGTACGGTTCCAGAGCTGGGAAGCTTACACCTATTTCTCGATGCAAAATTTATACCAAAAATTAATTTTTTTTAATGTTTGTAAATTAAACCCATTTCGTGCTTCGGGAAGCCTCAATGGTCTATTAAAAACTAAAAAAGTAAAAATTTCTTTCCAGGCATGGGAAATAAATTTTTTTGACCATTCTGTATTTTGTGGTACATGTTGTAACTAAAATTGTTCAAAATTTCAAATTTTTCTTTAACAAAATCTGTTTATACGTCACGAAGACTTGTATTGACCAAAAAAAAATTTTTTTTAATTCAAATTTTGCTTACAGGGATGGGAAATTGTGTTTTTTTATACGTTAAAGTAATCAAACAGGCAACTGATTTTGTTTTAATTACTTTTTGCTAACTAAAACTGTCTTATAATTTAGGAAGAACAAAATTGGTATCAACAATTAAAAAAAAAATCAAAATTTCGAATCCAGGGTTGGACAAGTGCAATATTTTATAGGACATGAAAGTGGCCAAAATGGTTAAAACATTTAAATTTTTCTTAAATAAAACTACTTTATTTTTATCAACGGGCTTAAGTTCGAATCTGCAAGACTGCAAACCATTTTTTATTATTTTATTAATAAATGAATTTGCTCAAATTCTATTTAATTAATTTTATATTAATGTTGGAATATTAAGAATATTTTTCAATAATCATCAAACCAGCAGAACGGATCAGTAACGAAAATTGAATATGAGAAGTTATCACATTCATATTTTTAAGTTATTACATTTTTGGTTAGTACAAAATTCCACAACCCTGACGATTAATATTCCCAATATTCCATGTATCTCTTTCGCTTTTTCCAGAGCCATCGGCTGCTGATAACTAAAGCTTCTTTGTTATTTATGTTCATTTATTAATAAAATAATAAAAAATGGTTTGCAGTCTTGCAGATTCGAACTTAAGCCCGTTGATAAAATTAAGAATTTACATAAGAAAGTTCGACTAATAAAAATTCATACATAATTTAAAACATTGCGGGGGCACGCGCACTTGTTCATTGTAAATTGACAACTAAATTCTATTACTTGAACATAAATAACAAAGAAGCTTTAGTTATCAGCAGCCGATGGCTCTGGAAAAAGCAAAAGAGATACATGGAATATTGGGAATATTAATCGTCAGGGTTGGGGAATTTCGTACTAACCAAAAATGTAATAACTTAAAAATATGAATGTGGTAACTTCTCATATTCAATTTGCGTTAAAATATTGGTTAAATAGTTGATATTCCTACTAACTAGCACCACTTGCAAAAGTGGAAAAATTGAACAAAGAACGCTGATGAGATGGCGTAGCGGCGTCGAAATCAGTACTGATCCGTTCTGCTGGTTTGATGATTATTGAAAAATATTCTTAATATTCCAATCTTAATATAAAATTAATTAAATAGAATTTGAACAAATTCATTTATTAATAAAATAATAAAAAATGGTTTGCACTCTTACAGATTCGAACTTAAGCCCGTTGATAAAATTAATAATTTACATAAGAAAGTTCGACTAATAAAAATTCATACATAATTTAAAACTACTTTATACCTCAAGAAGACTTGCACTGATAAAAAATAAAAAAATAAAATTTGTTTTTGGTACATGCAATATTTTGTAGTACATGTAATAACCAAAATTGTTATATATATTTTGAGTTTTTCTTTAATAAAATCACTTTATACTTTATAAAGATTTGCATTGATAAAAAAAATTTTAAAAATTAAAATTTCGCTTCCAGTGGTGGGAAATTGAAATTTTTTATACAAAAAAGTAAACAAAATGGTTAAAAATTTAAAATGTTTCTTCAATAAAACTACTTTATACCTCATGAAGAGTCGCATTTATAAAGAATAAAAAAAAAAATTAAATTTCAATTCAATTATATTGAAATTTTTTTTGGTACATGCAATATATTGTTTTACATGAAAGTGACAAAAATGGTAGCAAATTGTACGATTTTTGTAAATAAAACTACTTTATAAGTAATGAAAGCTAGCATTGGTAAAAAAAGAAGACAAAAATTAAAATTTCGCTCCCAGGGATGGGAAATTGAAATTTTTTTTATTCATAAAAGTAACCAAAAAGCCAACTAACGTCGGTTTTTTACTAATTAAAACTACTTTTTAACTCAGGAAAAACAAAATTGGTGTCAAATATTAAAACAAATAAAAATTTCGATTCCAGGGTTGGATAACTGCAATATTTTGTAATACATGAAAGTGACCAAAATGGTTACAAATTTTAAGTTTTTATTAAATAAACCTTATTATTAAGAGTTGCATGAACCTCATTATTAAGAGTTGCATTGGTAAAAAAACAAACAAAAAAAATTAAAATTTCGTTTCCACGGTTGGGAAATTGAAATATTCTTCGAAATATTTCTGGTACATATAAGTACCCACATAATTTCCAAATTTTGTTTTTTTAGTGAATTAAACCTATTTTATACTTCAGGAAGAATTAATTTGGTATTAAAAATTCGGTTCCAGGGTTGGAAAATCGAAATGTTTTAGTACATAAAAGAAGCCATATAAGTTCCTTATTTTGGTTGTGTGTGAATGAAATCTTTTTTATACTTAAGGAAGGAATATCGATATTTTCTGATTCATAAAAGTAACCATATAATTTGTTATTTTTTATTTTTATGATGAATTATACCTACTTTATATATCAGGAAGAAATAAATTTGTATTAAAAACCAAAAACATCTAAAAGACTATTCTACGGTTGGACAATTAGAACCTTTTGGGGTACATAAAACGCATTTTTTCTTTTTGTTTGTAAATTAAACATATATAATATTTTTGAAAGAGTTCAGTGGTATTAGAAGTAAGAAGAGCCAAACATTTAGCTTCCTAACCAAAAAATTTAAACGTTGTCTTAAATATATAAAAGTAACTGATAACATCACTTTTTTTTAATTATTTTTTAATTAAAACTACTTTCTGTTTTAGCAAGAAAGAAAGGTATTTAAGATTCGGCACAGCCGAATATAGCACTTTTAATTTTTTAAAATGTGTCTTAATATGAAAAAACATGGTTTCTGGTATAAAAGCTTTGCATTGTTTCAGATATCGTGCCATTGTTACTTTCGTGATCATCACTTCACATTTTTCGTATAATTGTTAAACGTTTCAGAGATCATCAAAACCCCAATCTCAGTCAATATGTTCAAATTTGTAAGTGTTTTAATTTATACATATAAGACAAAAAAATTTATTAAACCCAAAAAAAATATGAGTGGTGTTTATTTTTACTGCTGCTGAAAACAGTGACTGTGATCGTGAACAGTGTTTTAATTAAAAGTAATCTGGTTGTTTGTGCAATGTAAATACAATCTGCGCACGCATGTGCCTAGTGTTGCTTGAAAAGAATGCTATGAATTGCTGTGGTACTAAGGCTTTGTTTGCGTAATGGATTTTAATTGGTTATCTTATTTAATATGCAATACAGTGCTTGTACGGTGTAGAAGTATTGAAACAGTGACAAGACCAATACTATGGTCCATTAAAAGTGCGCACACCGGAGTTAGAAATATTTCAAAACAACTGCTACGAATTTATACCATAGATAAAAGACACCCACTTGTATTTGACTTTATAATTGGCCTAGCAGCGATTAACGCAACTTCTCACAAACGTCTACTTATTAAGAAAACACTTGTCCAAGCCGCGTAAGGGACATTGGAAGAAAGAAGTAAAGAAATTCGTTTTCCAGTAAAATTTTTACTGATTGATTAAAAACGCTAAATTTAATTTTTGGAAAGGTTGAAGTTATGAAATTAATAGATGAAGATACAATATTTTAGCACTGAGGAGTTTCCCAAAGCATCAAATTAGATAACATCAAGAGAGAAAAAAACGGGAAACGATTTTTATATTATGCCGAGTTGTTTGTGGAATTAATTAACACTAATTTTATTCTTGATTCTTAGAATACCTTCTTATAAAATGTTACTAATTTTAAGCATAATGCGTTGCGTTTTGTGTGGTCAGGCATTTCATCGGTTCTTACACCAAATGATCAGTAGGCTTGAACCTAATTCCAAATGTGCTTTGTAAATTAACTGAAAGAGTATCTCGAATAAATTACAATTAAACGTATTACTAATTTCATTCTAATAAAAATAACTTTCTGCCATATATGCATAATTACTAACTTCTATAATTAGAATTGATTCCCTTGAAATCACAAAAATAATTGGAAATACATATTTTGCATATTTTCACCATTTAATTTAAAAGGATTAAAATTCTTTTAACAAAACTTGAAATGGCATATCAATCAGAAAGCCGTTACGCAATAATTCTGTTTATAAGTGAATGGTTCATTAATATAACACAGTTCTCGTATTAGCCATCAAGTTTTTATAAATGCAAACTATTTTCACACACCGAGAAAAAAAAATACATCAGAGTACTGATGATGTGAGTGTAGAAACGTTCGAAAACACTGCTGTTAAAGTTTAAAATTAAATTGATGTTGGTTTTCCATATATCCCTAGATTATTTATAATTTTTTTTTCTAAATATAACATTGCAAATCTTAATTAAATTTATATAAGTATATCCAAAATTATTATTTTCTTTAATATGAGATTTAAAGATATTTCGAACAATTTTAATAACCTTTGCATCAATATTGGAGGCCTTTCTGCCCTAAGTTTGTTACGGAATTTGTATGTTGATTTTTTTTTATTATTACTATTGTTTTTGTAAAAAGTATTTGTGAAACTTTTTTGCCTTTTAGGAGTAGTTAATATTATTATGAACTAATTCACCAATTGAGGCCGACATTTTGAATATCCCATTCCCAACTTATTACCTTCTTTAAGAAATGAAACAATATATAATATAAAAGTACCACAATGTAATCGCTTTTGGTTAAACATGCTTTCCCCGCAAGTTTCGTTTTTATTTATGCTAGCAAAGTAATTTTATATGACTTTAATTGCCTACTAGTAAGAAGAAAGCAAGTGCTGTTGATCCTTCTCTTAAATTATGTTGTGTAACGCATAGAAGGAAATAAGCTTAAATTTGAATAGGCCTAAGATTGTGTTCAGACATGAATTTTTAATTGAATCAATACTCACTTTAATGACTCAATTATCTTCCTGTTCGTATATTAAAAATGTAATCAATTCAATTACAGAATGACAACTAAAAGCAAAAATTATCATGTCCATACGGACAAATCTGGGAACTTTTTCATGTCTAATTAATATTAAATTTAATGTCAATAACCTTACTTCAACATGGCTCGGCATAATTTTTTAAAGGTTTTGTTTTTCTAACAAGCTAGAAAAGCTTGTTGAGACAATCTTTGTTTAGAGCTGCATTTTTAATTTTACTCCATATTATAGCAGTTTAGTTTTAACTGAGCAATTAAGTATTTAAAATTTTATATAGTTAATTCAGCTCGATTGATTGTGAAAAACGCCATTTAAGATGCATGTCTAAACACCTTATAACGTGAAGAAACTCAGTTAGCAATTAAGTAGCAAACGACAACGTCTAGGATGATTTATGCTCGATTTGTCTTCGGTGGATTGGGAATTATAATCGACAACATGAAGGATCTAGTCATTCCCAACAAGGTAATCGACAAACTCCCTCGTTTTCTCTTCAGTTAAACTTGGTTGAGGACGAGATAGGCAAGAATGCTTCAATTTGTTCTTAGCTTGTTATGTGAACGACAAGCTGAGCGACTTTCCACCCAATGAATCGTGTACGATTTACGCTACATCTGCTGAAAAATGTCGTTGATAATTTGTTCCGGCTGTCCTTCATTTATCGTCGAACAATTATCATATGCGTGAAACCGTCTTTAAGGATGCCTTCAAGACGAGGCCATCTGGGAAGAATCGCATATACAGACGTACACACATATTTTAAATGTGTCGAACTTTGAACACCGGGCGGCTCTAGTTTAAGTAACCATATGTAAATAAGTCATCGTATATAAGTATGTACATATATTTTTAAGCTTATTTCTTTCACCAAATTGTATGCGATTTAGGTATTTAAATAATAAATTGGATATATTTGTATATGGTAATAGTTTTTAATGGGTTCAATTTGTGTTTGAATACAAAACTTTGTTACTCACGTCTTCCTTTTGCTACATTCTTCTAGGTAATTCTTTTTGCCTGCGTTGCTGCCGTTGCAGTTGCTGCACCTGTTCATGACGATGAACGTGAAATCGTACCTATTTTGAAATCCGAAGTCAGCAAAGGTGATGATGGTTCGTATCAGTTGAATTACGAAGGTGGTGATGGGACTGTACGTGAAGAAAAAGCTGTCCTCACAAATGCTGGCACTAAAGACGAAGCTTTGGAAGTTAAAGGCTCCTACAAATACATCAACGAAGATGGTGAAGAAGTTGAAGTTTTCTATACCGCCGGTGTAAATGGTTTTGTGCCTTATGGTAAAACTATTAACGAAGAAATTTCCGCTGTGGCTGAAGCTGCCAAGGATTTGCCCAAAGAAGAATACGTCAAAGTAGAAAAGAAACTAAAACTTGTTGAATAATTGCAGGATAACAGAATGAAACGGAAACTACGTTCAATTATGGTTACCGTAATTGTGTACTCTTTCGTTGAGCTAAAGATAAACAGTAATTAACATAAAAATATCAATTTTAGCCTAGTCTTTTTGTAATTGTTTAAGAATGTATAAAAAAATTTTAATTTACATAAACCAGCGTGTATATTAAATAAATTGAAAAAAAATCACGGTGTTCTATCTTTGATCATTTATAATGACCTAATATTTTCAACTGTAAGAATCATGAAGTTTTTTAAAGTGAATGTGTTTTTAATCGCATATCGTAAGCAGAGTTGCCTTTACGATATTATCTTTGAAAGTATTTTAAAATATGGTATAAAATAAGAAATTTTGTTTCTATAGAAAATTAATTGTTTGTAACATTTTTATATCTCGGCTTACATGGATATTTCACTTTACAGAAAATACTAGACTTTGTTTTCAATGTCCTGCGCAGAAAGTGCTTCTAAAAATAAATTGTCATATTGAAACCAAATTGTTAGGAATTTTATTAAGGAGATAAATTTGTTTTTAATGAATGATTTGTATATGAAGTATGTGATCAAAAGTAATTTTGAATAATCTATCTGAATCGTTCTGAAAAATTAAAAAGGTTGTTCTGCTCTGTTGCGTAGGTTGGATAATTAAATGGATGTTGCTTTTTATTTTTCCATGTAATATTAGTAATGCCATGCTGAATGCAATGCCTTACGAGCTTTTTCACTGAATTTATATATGAACTTTGCTGTTAATAACGGCCATCTTGTTGAAACTCCATCTATCAAATTAGTTGTAGTTTATTCAGTCAACCACCATGGAGTTACACATCGTTTAACAACAAATGCAAATAATAAGATTGTATAATCAAAATTCGTATTCTGTTCGAGCAACGTACTGCGCGATAAGGCCTTTTTCAGCAATAAAGCTTTTTTTAGAAGAATGAGTACGTGACTAAATAAAATTGTTCAATTCTAGAATATACCAATCCAGATAATATCTAAGAGCGTTAATTGCTCCCTATTTCTTTGAGAGCGACGTTGGCCAGGTCATCACTGTCAACGGCGACATCTATAGCTCGATGATTACCAACTTCTTTTAAATTGGATGATCGGGACCCCAACGACATGTGGTATCAACATCACAGCGCTATGCGCCACATGCACGAGCGGTTTGAAGCCGTTAGATGAATGCAAATAATTCACAGACCACAGCGGACCTCAAAGCCAACATATCCCCTACCAATTCAGCCTGATTTATGCACTTCAGCCAGATAAGTCGTGTTAAACATTTAAGGGATATTATATTGCATATATAATATTATATATTAAGGGATATTATATTGAAAAGGGGTTAGATATACATATGTGACCTGGTCCACGAAAAGGACCTCTGTGCCGAAATTTTTTTTTTACTTTTTGAGTGATGCTTATAGGAAAAAAACGCTCTTTCAAATGCCGCAAACCGCAAGTTTCTATGTCTTTTAGTTTTTTTATAAATCACCTGTAAAAATGAACATACCCAGTTGGCCATGTCTGCAAGACATCTTACACGACAGGTACAAGACAATAAAAAATCGTCGAAGACATGTTAAAGACAGCTGAAGCAAATCGTCGACGAAATTTTCGAACAAATGGCCACAAATTCGTCGACGGCTGCATGAGCGACAATTTCCTGTAACTTGTCGTCGACGACCGTATGAGCGACGATTTCCTGTCACTCGTCGTCGACGAACAAATAAGCGACAAATTCCTCTACATTGTCATCGACGAATGCAGGAGCGACAAATTCCTCCACCATTTCGTCGACGAACACATAGTCAAAAGTCACTAACAAAAATAAGATAAGAAATATAAATTCATAGTTTTTCATATATACTTTTTATTTGCTTAATGTAATTGCCGTTAAAAAACTTGTTAAAATTTACCTTCACTCACTGTTTATAAAATACAACTGAACAAAAATGCGCTATCAAAACTATTAACATTTTTGTTTTCTTTTCAAAGTCCCGTTATTTCAAATTCCTTGATTCTTAAACAGTTTGAAGACTAGACAGAAGACATTGTCGCCCACCTTGTCGGCAACGTTTATAAAAAACTTAAACAAAAGAGAAAAAATCAACAGTTTAAAGACAAGATAAAAGACATTGTCGCCCATCCTGTCGCTTACGTCTTAAGAAAAATAGAACAAAAAGGACAAATCGTACATAAATCGTCGAAGACTTTGTCGTCTAAGACGGTTTTGCCAACTGGGTAATTAATTGCGCATAACCATGCGCAAAACACGGAAAAACGAAGCGCTTTTTTTAAACGCGTTTAACTTCTTTTCGGCGCAGAGGTCTCTTTTCGTGGTGCAGGTCACATATACTTATGCTATTATGAACTTCCAGGAATTTGTAAATGAAATGCTTGTTTTTCAGAAACGTTATAATATTTACTTATATGTTTATTGACCCTTTAAGTTTGGGTATATAATAATAGCCAATATGACGGGTATTAATAAATATTTTTACTTATTTCAGATTTCACATGTATTGTAATTTCGATCCATATCCGCTTTAAACAAAGAAAATATAATAACCAAAATATAATATATGTTATTTCACACGTTTTCAAGCGTTTGAAAGACTGCTAAAAACATAAATCGTATAACTTTTTATGAACGAAATGAATATAAATTGGAATTTAATACAAAAGTATAAAATAAATGCATTTAAAAAGTCCAAATTTATTTCTTATTATTCTTCTAAAGCAAGTAGAACTCAAATATATTACTTTTAAGTTAATAATTACTAAAAGTTATCTGGTAATTTAGTGAACTCTAGAAAAGAAATAAGAGAAAAGGCAGGCATAAAAGAATATTAACAAGTAAAAGTGCTATATTCAGATTTGCCGAATCTTAAATTCCCTTCACTGATGTGCGTCTGGAGTAGATGCACACACTCATTTCAAACCTGAAGCGCTCTATTTTATCTCTCTGATTTTCACTATTAATTTATTTCCTTCTAAAATAGAAAACAGGTTTAAAACTGTGTTAATTTAGTTAATATAATATTTAAGAAACACTCTGAAGCTGCTTTTTTGTTTTCTAATACCAATGAACGTCTTTCAAAAATATGTTTAATTTATAAACAAAAAGGAAAAATTCGTTTCAATTAGTTACTTTCATGTACCAAAAGCTTTTAATTGGTTTGGTTTTTAATGTCAATAGAATTCTTCCTGAAGATTAAAATAGGTTTAATTCACCAAAAAACAAGATTTAGGAACGTATGTACATATATGGTTACTTATAAGTACTAAAAAAGTCTCGATTTTAGAACCCTGATATCGAGTTTTTTATGTGTTTTTTATTTTTTCAAGAATTTTATTCTTAAATCACAAAAAGAATTAACGACTTTTTGATTATTTTTATGCACCGGCTCGAATCTTATACATCCTCCAAATATTTAGTAAGTAAATTTAAAATGTATAACTTGGTGGGAAAGAGTTCCTTTAAAACATCTCTGCACCCAATTTTAAATCTTTATTTTGAGAGAGTCATTCCGGGAAGGGCCGTGGGAGAGGCATTTCACCTCTGCAAGATCAGAGAACATCTCAGCTCCTTATAGGTTTAAGGAATAAATAATTGTTCTATATCATATAATATCGTACGTCAACGCCCACTAAAGGGGGCGGGGTCCAAAAATAGACTCTATCACTTTTTCCACAGACGAATGTATGGGCATTGCTAGATCGTCTGAGACTTCATCAATGATCAAGAATATATATACTTTATGGTGACCACTTCTTTTTGGAGGATATTAAAACTGTATTTTGGCGGGGTCACTCTGGCAAGGGCTGGGGGGGGGAGACATTTCACCTTTGTCATAAAACTCTAAAAATAAATGTTTAGGATACTTAAATACAATTTTTTTTTTTGATAGGGTCATTTAGAGGTCAAAGGGTTAGGATGGGTTAGGGCAGAGTAGTACCAGGTTGCGTCTCAGCTTCGTCATAAAAGCTTAAACATTTTATTTTTAAGAATTGTGGCCTTAAGTAAAACACGTCGTTAAATTTGTACACTGTTTGCGTATAATAACGCAAAAATAATTGTTTTTTATTTTATGGCGCCAAGTTTAACGCGTTGGACCTTCTTTGACATAAAAATATATCATTTGCTTAACAAAATTACAAAAAAAAATTAAAAAATTATGTTGTTTTTTAGTTCCACTTAGGGGAAATTTTTTCCCTCTTGCCCGATTTAGCCCATTTCCGAACTTAACCTGTGCTATCCTTCAAGATTTATTTATACAAAATTTCAAGATATATTTATACCAAATTTCGTTTGGAATGAATCGTGATTTCCACAGACGGACGGACGGATATGCTCAAATCGTCTTAGATTTCATCACTGATCATGATTATATATACTTCATGGGGTCTCAGATGGATATTTCGCTGCGTTACAAACGAAATAGCAAAGTGAATATACCCTCCATATTCTTTTTTGGAGGGTATAAAAGAGTGCGTTCTCCAATCCTGGATCCAATTTTTATTATACCATGGGGTGATACAAGTTTAAATCATAATAAAGCATAGTAATATATTTTTGATATCACTGACACGGGGTTTATTGAATAGAAAATTTTATGACATTAATGTTTAAATATGATTTCGGCCATGTGACCGCCATGGCTGGCGCGAACAAGACTCAATCTGTAACACCAATTTACACAAACTTTTCGCAGCATTTGCGGCCGTATCTGGCCGATAAATCTTCGAATGTTGATTTCCTGGTGTTCAATTGTTTGTGGTTTATCGATGTACACAAGTGACTTTACATAACCCCAAAGAAAATAATCCAATGGGGTTAAATCACACGATCTTGGGGGCCAATTAATTGAGCCATTTCGTGAAATTATTTTTCCGTCAAAAGTTTCCTTGAGTAAATTAATTGTAGCGCCCGCTGTGTGGCATGTGGCTCCGTCCTGTTGGAACCACATATCAGCAAGATTAATGCCAGCTAATTGAGGTACGAAAAAACTTTGAATCATGTTCCTATACCGTTCACCATTGACAGTAACATACTGACCATAATCGTTTTTGAAGACATATGGGCCAATGACTCCGCCAGTCCATAAAGCGCACCAAACAGTAATTTTCTGTGGATGTAATGGTGTTTCGACAAAAGCTTGTGGATTCTCCTCACACCAAATGCGACAATTATGTTTATTTACGTACCCATTCAACCAAAAATGGGCTTCATAGCAAAATAAAATTTTGTATGGAAATTCAAAATCAATATCAGTTTGTGCTTCAGCCCATTCGCCGAATTGGCGGCGCATACGATGGTCTTTTGGCTTTAATTCCTGCACAAGTTGAATCTTGAAAGCTTTTACGCCAAGATCTTTGCGTAAAATCTTCCATAAAGTGGAAGGACACAACCCCAGTTGCTGAGAACGGCGACGAATTGATTGATTAGGATCATCTTAAATGCTTTCGTGTACAGCGGCTATAGATTTTTCAGTGTGCACTGTAACAGTAAATGTGGTCCGAAAACGATCTATTGTTCTTCGAATTAGCAGCTCTGAAGGACGATTATGTACGCCATAAAATGGACGAAGTGCACGATAAATTTGACGAACAGAACCATTATTTTGATTAAAAATTTCCACAATTTGCACGCGTTGCTCTGGTGTAAGTCGATCCATAATGAAATGTCAAAGCAAAGTAAGCAAAAAGCAACTATTAGCTGTCAAATGGGTGGTCATATAAAGCAGTGATGGCAACTCAAAGTTGCATCACTCTATAAAAAAAACCCTTTATTTATATGTAAGAACGAAATGTTTTGTTTTGAATACAAATTTAATTCTACCCAAAATATAAAATAACTTTAATTGGAGAGAAAACCAAAAATAATTAGCCACCTAATAAGTTAAGTGGTGGCAAACACAATACACATGGGCACTGATGATGAAAGCAGTGAGCCTTTCGAAAACAGCTCTTCTTCACAGCTGTGTAAGTTGAATAACTAAAAACTGATGTTGACTTTCCTTTGTGCCTTGGAATATTTATCATATCTTTCTGAATTTAAAACAAAAAATTCCGAACAATTAGCCTCTAAATCTTAATTCAGTTTAATAAAGCAATATGAATGTTCATTAAAATACTTACTACACAAAAATAATTAATTTTTTGCTAGCAAGTAAGTTAAATTTACTCTACCTGGTAAGTTAAATCCTATTTGCAATAATGGAAAGCTTTTTATACGTCTGATAAAATCTTACTTTTAACTCACTTTAAATTGTAATAATGGCCCTAAGTGACATCATGGTACATTGAGTCCCATTAATTTGCAATTAAAGAACTTGTAAATTCATAAAATACCATCTGCTTATAGCCTGATGATTCAACTAATTATTTAAATGACTACAACTTAAAAACGTCGGTTATTTTCTGAAATATTGCTGTTTTTCCAGATGTCTAATAACACAAAAACTTTAAACTCGATTATCTCGAAACAGTAAAAAAATTATACACTGTTATGTAGTAAGAATTTTAACGAACATTTTTATATTGCTATATTAAATTGAATTAAGATTCTATAGGCTAATTGTTCGAAATTTTTAATTTAAATCTCAGAAAGACATGATAAATATTCCAAGGCACAAAGGCAAGTCAACATCAGTTTTTGTTATCCAACTTACACAGCAGAGCAGAACAGCTGTTTTCGAAAGACGCAACCCTTTCATCATCAGTGCTCATGTGTATTGTGTTTGTCACCACTTATTAGGTGGCGTAGTTGAATGTGATAACAGTTCCTATTTACACAAATTTTATTGTGAAAAAGAATACGAGAACTGTATCAAGCTGATGTTAACATGTTATTGTTATAATACCCGTGTTACGTTTAATTATTTTTTCTTCATGTCCCATTTTTCTGAATTTTTTGTCCCATCATACCTAAGTCAAAATTTTTTGGTTTGAATTTTATACTTAAGTACATGTGAACGTTTTTCCAATTTATTATTGGTAGCTCAAGCCATAGCTTAAATTTGTATGTAGTAAGAATTTTAACGAACATTTTTATATTGCTATATTAAATTGAATTAAGATTCTATAGGCTAATTGTTCGAAATTTTTAATTTAATTTTGGAAATACAAGTCGAATGTGTAAAGCTTTCAAATCGTATTTCTTCATAATTTCTTTATATGGTTCTCTTTTTGATGAATTCAAGTCAACTTTAGACAATCTGAACTCGCCCCAGACATCCCTAAAGCGATTGTAGTCACCGAGAATCCTTAATAAGTATAAGCCGAATGATAGCTCATCCACAATTTCTACTAAGTTGCCTTCGAATACCGATTCTGTTAACAGCAATCGTTCTACAATTAGGCCTGCACCGACTCTTCTCGTCTTAAATTCTTATCCCCCAACTTCCACTTGTAGTGATCAGTCAATGGCTATCTCAAATAATAGGGATAACTCTTCGCTAAGCGTACCAGGAAACAATTATCATTCAACGGAGCAAAATTCGAGCATCAATACCACTGAAAATATATTGTTTACACCATCTCCGTCAC
The DNA here is from genome assembly GCA_951800035.1 of Linnaemya tessellans. NCBI lineage: Eukaryota > Metazoa > Arthropoda > Insecta > Diptera > Tachinidae > Linnaemya > Linnaemya tessellans. The sequence continues at coordinate 80,561,921 of OX637534.1, forward strand.
CTGTACCTTCGTCAAATGAAAGTCAACAATCAATATATAACTTCAATTACACCTGTTCACATAAATCAACCTTTGAAAACTTTTCCTCCTAAGAAGACTATATTCGCAACACGGTTTACAATGGATACATTCGCAAATGATGTTGAATTCTTTATTAAGACAAAGCTTGGTACTGAATTATTCAATGACATAAAAATGTTTAAGTTGAACACACACAACAGATCATCTTTGAAAATAATTGTTCCCATTCGCCTTTTCGATAAAATAGTAGATCCAAGCTTTTAGCCCGAACACACATTAATTAGAGAATTTATTTATCGTGATAATAACAATGTATCTCTTCCTAAGACTGCAAGTCAAATCCAAAAAAAAAACTAAATAATAATATTCGCACAAATATTTACACTGATTCGTCGTTTATTTCCATATTTTATCAAAATGTTCGTGGCATGAATACAAAACTAAAATCTTTGTATCTCCAAAGTTTTGATTTCGAATATAATATTATTGCATTTACCGAAACTTGGCTCCGTAATGTGGTTGGAAAAATTACACATAACTCTGAAATAATGTTCAGCAAGTTCCATATCTACAGATATGGTAGAGTGGGTAAAGATGGTCGTGGTGCGTTAATTGCAGTTTCTACATCTTTACCATCAGAAAAGATCATACCAAATGATATCCATGATATTGAATTCATCGCTATTTATGTTAAATTGAAGTATAAAAATATGTTTATAAAATGTTCTTCAAGTATTCTTATTTATGAGTCACTTAAAAGCTACAGAGCTTTTAAGAGAGTATCCATACATAATTCCTGCGGCTACACAAATTACTTTACCAAAATTACATACAACTACTACTATAAAGACTATACGAAATTTGAAATGTTCCGAGGAACGACATCTGTATGGTCCAGATGTCGTTCCTAGCTGTATTCTTCAAAGGTGCTTATATCCTCTACTTATACCTACTTATACCATTGACTTTCCTATTTAATATATCACTATCGAATGGCTATTTTCCTACCTATTTGAAAATATCTTTTATTATTCCATTGTGTAAGTCTGGAAGTAGAACTGACATCTCATTGACATCTAATTTCTAGATCTTGGAGTCTGTATGGTCTAGATGTCGTTCCTAGCTGTATTCTTCAAAGGTGCTTATATCCTCTACTTATACCTACTTATACCATTGACTTTCCTATTTAATATATCACTATCGAATGGCTATTTTCCTACCTATTTGAAAATATCTTTTATTATTCCATTGTGTAAGTCTGGAAGTAGAACTGACATCTCATTGACATCTAATTTCTAGATCTTGGAGTACTGCTTGATAGTAAGCTAACGTTTAATCCATTCATTTCTCAAACAATCAACAAAGCGAAGGGACTACTTGTATTCATTAAACGGTGGGGAAAGGGGTTTTTTTTCAGCGTTTATTTATTTACATTTTTGATAAACATTAAACTACATAAACAATAGTTAACAATATAAATTGAAATTATACAATGTCCCATACAAGAGCTCTCTAGTATAAACAGTATTTATAATAATAATTACTTTTGTGGGTATATATTACGTTTTATGTACTTCAAATGAAGAATATATTATTTATTTATTTGCAATGAAAAATTTAAAAACATTACATTGTTTTTGAGTTGATTTAAGTTTGTCAAAAGAATAAAAGGTAAATAATATAACAATTATCGATTTAGCCACCAAAATTTTTTATTTTTTTTTTGGTGGCTAAATCGATAATTGTGGGGAAAGGGGTTTGACGATCCGTATGTCACAAGGCAATTGTACACATCCCTTGGAAGACCAATTTTGGAATACTGCTCTGTGGTCTGGGACGCACAATATGATGTTCATATAAGAAAAATTGAATCAGTTCAGAAACAATTTCTTCTATTTTGTCTCAGAAGCTTGCCCTGGAATGAAAATGTCATATGAAAGCCGCTTTCTCTTACTAAGCTTCCTACTCTAAAAAGTAGGAGAACATATATGAATATCTCTTTCATTTTAAGTTTAATTAACAGTAGCACTGTATCTGTTCTTCTTCGTAAACTTGAATTTATAATTCCTCATCGCCCAACAAGATATTATATTCCCCTCAAGTTGCAATATTTTCGTTCAAACTATGCCAATTTCGTCGTATGATTTCAACAATTATTTCAACTTTATTGCTTTTTCATCTCATCCGGATACCGTCAAAAAAATATTATGAACTATTTGAATAGTTATTCCTAAACATCTGCAAATTATTTAAATTTTAATTTAACCTAAGTTTAATTTAATCTAAGTTTATTCTTGTAAGCCTGTAATAGTTATTTCATAGGCTAAACAAATCTATATATGTATGTATATAAAAATAAGTTGTCCTATGTTCGTGATTTTATAACTCGAGGACCACTCAACCGATTTCCAAACGAGGTCTACTTTCACTGATAATTTATAAAAAAAACATCGAAAAGTTTCTACGAATATGGGTTATACGCGCACTTTTATGATGGTGTGTTTTCCCTATATAACATGTATATTTTTTCTTATGAGAATTTTATTTTGTCGGTATAAGGCTCTGCTTGCTCACGTCATTTGCCTTATTTAATTTCTGTGTGTTTATTGATTGCCATTTAAGTTTACACTGCGATCATTGACATTTTTTAATTATTGATTTGTAACTTTCAGTTAAAATTAAAATCTTTTGCATAAAAAAAAAATTAAAAAAATTATTCAACAATGCCGCTACGAGGACGTTTACAAATTGGCCGACGAACACGCCACAGCAGTCAAATACGTTTAAATAGATCTAATCAGGATGAGGGAGAGCGATTAGAAAGTAATGAATTAGCAAGGCAACGAATGGCACCATCAACATCAAATCAAAATCAAGAACAAAGAGAAGAACGTATTGAAAATGTGCGAGTTAGAAACAGAAGAGATCGTGAACGTAACACTAAACGTGATAATCAAAACAGGAAAAATGTCTATTCTTTCTAGAAAATTTAATTTTTAATATAAAGACGTAAACGTATGTTATTTATTGTATTGTCCAGCAACGCGGGCAGGGTTACTCTAGTAAATAAATAAATATTAAAACGCAGTGCCAATTCTAATAATATGTATATAGGGTTGTCATTGTAGGAAGTTGTCTTTTTTGACACTTTTGCCGTTCCAATGTTCATGTTCCTGATGCAAATAAAATCGAACTTTCGTATATCATTTTTAATGAGTGCAAAAGAACAAACTTTTCATTGCTTTCATTGAGTTAGGAAAAATCACTTAAAAAATTTTAAAAATTATTTTGTTTTTTAGAGGTTGGTTTCGTTCTTCTTAGGGGAATTTTTTTCCTTCTGGCCCTATTAAGACCATTTACAAACTGGACCTGTGTTATAATTAAAAATTTATCTATAACAAACTCCATTCTTTTCGATTGAACTGTAACGTGATTTCTCTTACAGACGGAGACGGACTAGATAGACAGCTAGATCGTCTTATACAGGGTCCGCCAAACAACTTTTATTTTGAAAATGCTATAAAAAAACTACTAAATATTTTCTCAAATTTCTTTTGTTATTTGAAAGTACAATCCTTCCGGTTAATAATGGAAAATAATTTCATTCAAATGGCTGTCTCGGCTGGCCATGCAGTAGCCTACACGATCGGTCCAATTTTTAAGCACATTATCGATTGTGTGCAGCTGTATTTCACCAATGGCTTCACGAATATTGTCCTTTAAAGCGTCAATTGTCTCTGGCTTGTCGGTGTAACACTTATCTTTTATGGCACCCCACAAATAATAGTCCAACGGTGTCAAATCGCAGCTCCGAGGTGGCCAAACGACATCAGCTCTGTGGCTGATAATGCGATCTTCAAAAAAAAGGCGCAAAACATCGAGTGTAGCTTCGGCTGTGTGGTACGTTGCGCCGTCCTGTTGAAACCAAATGTTCCCAACATCCTCCTCTTCAATTTTTGTGAACAAAAATTCTTTCAACATGGCCCGATAACGATAGCCATTGACTGTAACTCCTTGCTAATTTTCGAAGAAAAAGGGCCCAATTATGCCTCTGGGGCAAAATCCGCACCAAACAGTGACTCGTTTTGGGTGCTTCGGCTTTTCAATGTATGCGTGAAGGTTTTCTGTGCCCCAAATGCGACAATTTTGCTTGTTTACATACCCGCCAAGATCAAAATGAGCTTAATCTGAAAAGATGATTTTTTTTGGCAAAATAGGCATCTTCTGTAAGTTGATCGCAGGCGCACTTACCAGCGTTGTTCAAGCGTATACACAACCATATTCGTTCAGCGGAAGGATAAAACCAATTATCTGTCAAATCAGACATGAACTAAGTGTTACCATTCACGAAATAAGCAATAGTTAAAAAAAACGTTAGATGGAGGACCCTTCATATATATATATATATGTATATATATATACATATATATATATATATATATATATATATACATATATATATATATATATATATTTTTTTTTTTTTTTTTTTTTGTATATTTATATATATATATATATATATATATATATGTGTATATATATATATATATATATATATATATATATATATATACATATATATATATATATATATATATATATATACATATATATATATACATATACATATATATATATATATATATATATATATATATATATATATTAGACCTGGCGCAGCTAATATGGGGTTTTTTATTTTTTGGAATATTGAATGCGGGTAGCAATGAAAATATGCGATTTAATGCCAAAATTGAATGTAGTAAATTTTCAGGCTGATCGCATGGTGCCTACCCGTGCCATAATGGGGTCAAAGGTCAAAATTTTGAAAAATCACCAAATCACCAAATTTTTAAAAATCAAATAAATGTTTATTATAATTTTCAATTCAGCTTTAAGCTGTAAAAAATTATGGTGCTTCTGCTAAAACAATAAGACGAAAATATTTATAGAAATTAAAAAATACCAACAATATCTATACCAGCAACTATTATTGAAACAACGGTAAAACTATTTTTTCGTTGCTCACCTCAAAATTTTTATGCTTTTCTTGTGTACGTTTTTTCTTGATAGTGGCTCTCTTAAGTGAATTGCTGTTATTCCTCTAACAGCTATTATGAACTCATTTGACTTCTGCGCAAGCAGAATTTTTTTATTTTTTTGTTGTTTTGCTATAAGGAGATTTTTTGCAACGTCTTTTCTAAAAGTACCGTTGTTCTAGCTCTGTTACTGCACACATTGCAATGCTTTTGATATAAATACAGTGAACTCGCGAAAACGTGAATACTCGAATACATGAACGACTCGGAAACGTGAACATTTTTATTTTTACATTGACTACTCTAAAACGTGAACAAAGTCTGAAAGCTCTGAAACATGAACAAAGTTTTCTTCGCCTTTTTCGATTTATTTTTGAATTTACGTTTAATTTTGGGAATCCCAGAACATTTTTCTCATTTTTATGTTGATTGTTTTCAACAAATACATGCATATAGGTACATACATATGTACGTTGTATATGCATACGTATGCAGGCCTGATTATACTGATTTAGTTGTGCCATGACAACCTGTAAGTTTAAATTTACATACATACATAAAAATAAAAAGGTTGACCAAAGCGAGGTTTAAGGCTGCACTAAAAATTGTAAAATAAAATACATACCAAAGGAAGACAAGCGATTTCTTGGTATAAAATTAGTTTAGTTGTTTTTTATGGTTACTTTTAGGAATCTTTATTCAGTTTTATAGAAGTGAAAAAGTGTAAACATTTTATTTTATCTTTGCTAAGTGAATAAATTTTTAATTTTTCATCCAATTTTAATATCTGATGTTAAATTGTTTGCGTGAAGTTATTATTTGAAGGTAAACTGTGCTTTTTTATTATAAAATTTTTACAATCGAAAACGTGAACAAATTTGAAAACGTGAACACCCTTGGTAAAAATTAGTTCATGTTTTCGCGAGTTCACTGTATATAAAGTTTTGTCATTGTAAATTTTAATATTGTTGTGAAAGGTTTCGTTTATGTAAAATAAATTACTTTGTTAATTTTCGTAATTAATGGCTCAAAAGAAAATTTCATCGTTGAAACGGCTTCGATCTGCTGATACAAATGTGTATTTGATCGGTAAATGTGAACCCAAAATAGTTGGTGTGAAATTGCCATCAAAACAACAAGTGCTTCAGTGTTTTTTTTATAATGTTCGTTGTGAAAATAAAACAGTTAAAGAAAGTGCAAGATTGGTGTTGGCTGAAATATTGCCTTTTTGGGAAAAAGCTAGAACACCAACTCCAGATCAAAGAACATGTGCTGCAAAAGTCATTAAACTTTATGAAGAGTGGAGAACAGTCCAAAAAGTGGGCAATTCTCCTTTTCCGAGTTATCGCAAAAAAGAAAATGACTTTAAGGAAAATTTAAATAATTTGTTTGACATTGCACACGTTGACGCACTCAAGCTGATGAGTATACAGTGCAACTGCCAAAGCGTTGGGTCACAATATTGAGGATCTTGTTCTGAATTGCACAAGTTTGCGTGAACAACGTAAAAAATATCGTCGGCGTCATGGCAAACAAATTATTGAAAATTTCAAGGTACATATTTTTTATTTTGGCCAAGTTTTAAGTTTTTTTGAGCTTAAGTTTTTTACTTAGATCCCTGAAACATTTGTTTTGCATTGGGACGGAAAGCTACTTCCCGCACTTGCTGGAAAGGACAAAGTTGACCGCTTGGCTATTGTACTCACGTCGGAGAACGTTGAAAAATTGATAGCTATCCCGATCATTAAAGATGGAACAGGTGCTGCAGTTGCTCAATCAGTCTACGAATATTTGCTAAAAATGAATATGCAGAACTCGTTAGAAATGATATGTTTTGACACAACTGCTGCAAATACTGGCTCTCTTTATTGGAACGCAAACTGGAACGCAGCTTATTAAAAAAAGCTGCATTTGAGATTAATGTAGGAAAATCAAGTGGCCCAGAGGTGGCGATTTTTGAACGATTTGCACGAGAATGGAGCACATTTTATTCAATGGGATTCAGCACTTGTATGCAGGATGATCAAGTTTTGAAAGTCATACCCGTCCAAGAACGCGAAGCAAGCAAGAACTTTTGTCTTGAACATTTAGCTAAAGTTCGCATTCGTCATGATTATAGAGAACTCCTACAACTTGCATTCATTTTTCTTGATGGTAGCATTCCCAATTTCACTTTTCGTACACCTGGAGCTACGTCTCATGCAAGATTCATGTCCAAGGCTATCTACTGTCTAAAAATATACTTGTTTCATGCACACTTTAAAATTTCTGCGATTCAGTTGAATGGAATTCGTAATATCTGCATTTTCTTAGTAAGTCTCTATATTCCGTACTGGTTCAGAACCGGAAATGCAGTTGAAGCGCCAAATAGAGATATGCAGCCGATAAAGGGGATTATTACCTATTATAAGAAAGAAGTATCTACAGTGCTATTGGAAATAATTCGGAACCATCTGTGGTATTTATCACAGGAGGCAATCGCACTTGCCTTTTTTGATCCTCATGTAGACACAGAAACAAAGAAAAAGATGGTTTTGGCATTGCAAATAGAGTCCAAAGAAGACAATCATATCGGTGAGATGTAAATGTTTTCCCTTCTAAAAAAGTGTGCGTAAGCGTTGATGAATTGCAATTGTTCACATCCAAGGATTTGAGTTCTTTTGACTACCAAAACAACATTTTTTTCTCTCGTTTGGAAATTCATCAGATGGACGTTTCATCAGCATACCTGAACGGTGATTTACAGGATATTGTATATATGAAACAACCTCAACATTTTGAAGACAAGAAGAATCCTGATAAGGTGTTAAAATTGAAAAAATCCATATATGGCTTAAAACAGAGCGGACGCGAATGGAACTCGAAATTAAACGATGTTTTAATAAAATTAGGGTTTAGTTCATGTATAACCGATCCTTGTATTTATATCAAACAGACTGCCGAAATATATAATATAATTGTGGTATACGTCGATGACCTGATTGTTGGTAGCACATCTTTATCTGAACTAGAGAAAACGAAGAAATTAATTGCATCTAATTTCGAAGTCGTGGATGGCGGAGAGCTATCACATTTTCTTGGTATGGAATTTAATCGTGAAGGTGATTTAGGTGCAATAACTATATCGCAAAAGCAGTACATTATAGATGTCCTAGAACAATATAACATGACTAATTGCAAAGTAGTGGCTACTCCATTAGAACCTGGATTCCAGGTGAATTGTTCAACCAAAAATTGCAGAAAAGTTAACGAAACTAAATATCAGTCAACTATTGGCGTTTTAATGTACTTGGCATTGTCAACTAGGCCTGATATCTCGTTGTCAGTCACGAAATTGGCGCAGAGGAACTGTGACCCTCACTCTGAGCATGAAGCTGCCTATAGACACATATTTAGATATTTGAAGAAAACCGCTGACCTTAAACTGCACTATAAAAAGACAGGGAAACAAATTGAGTGCAACGTAGATGCCGATTGGGCTGGTGATGCCAGCGATAGGAAGTCATTTTCCGGGTACGTTCTTGTAGCAGCAGGATGTGTTTTCTCGTGGAGCGCGAAGAAGCAGAATGTGGTTTCTCTTAGCTGCACAGAGGCTGAATACATCGCAATTTCAACAGCAGCAACAGAAGTCGTTTATGTTAAAAAATTATTGAATGAACTAGGCTTTCCCCTTGATGGGCCGATGATCTTATACAACGATAACCAAAGTGCGCATTGCCTAGTGAAGAATGCAACTTACCACGCAAGAAGTAAACACATTGGAATTAAATATCATCATGTTCGTGATATGTATTCGAAGGGCGAAATTGAAATAATATTCATGCCAACAGATGAGATGATGGCAGATATACTAACTAAAAATTTATGTAGAGTAAAACATAAGAGATTTAGTGAGAATATGGGTTTACATTAGGAGGAAAAAAAAAACTCTTTACTTTAAATTCTTTTGAACTTAATTTGTGTTCAATAGTTATGAAACTATTTGTATTAAGAAGGAGTGTTGAAATATTATAACACAAATATGTTTCCCACTCTAATGGCAACCCATATCGATACTCACAATGAACAACTGTGTAAGCTGTAATATCTTTTTTACATTTTTGCTTTTTGAATTTTTTATTTCATTAAATTGTGAATCTTGAATTAACACTTTCCTACCTACACAAAATCTTCGTTGATTTAAAATAAAAATAATAAGCATATGAAATAAAAATAAAATAAAAACATATTTATAGTATTTCTTATTAAAAAAATTATCAAATGCAAAAAAAAAATTTTTGGTGATTTTTCAAAATTTTGACCTTTGACCCCATTATGGCACGGGTAGGCACCATGCGATCAGCCTGAAAATTTACAACATCAATTTTGGCATCAAACCGCATATTTTCATCGCTACCCGCATTCAAGTTTCCAAAAAAAATTTAACGCCAGGTCTAATATATATATATATATATATATATGTATATATATATTTATATATGTATATATATATATTTATTTATATATATATATATATATATATATATATATATATGTATATATATATATATATATATATATATATATGTATATATATATATATATATATATCCCTAGAGAGATAACCATATTGGAAGTTACGGAAAAGATAACCATACGTCTGTGGGACGTATCATAGTTTTTCTTTATGGTGACAATATTTTTGAACATATTTTTTACCTTTTTGTACTGATATGTATTCTTTGTATATTTCCTTATTATTTAAATGCATTTTTGGATAAACTTTTTTTTATTATATAGCAAAAAATCACATTTTCAATATTCTTATAAAATAAACAAAAAATCCAAGTATTTTGTAAAAGGAACTGCTGTGGTCTTAAAAACTAAGATGAACACATTTCTTTCGCTTTTTAAGCTTATTTAGATATAACATTTATGATAAATAAAAAAATATATTAAGTATGGTCAAATCAGGTACAAGTTTTGCACACTTCATTTTTATGTTCCCCGCATATGGGCTTAGTACACTTTACACACACCATTTTAGACATACGCCTTATTTTGGAGGGGCAATAGGAACAGTATCTCTTTTTCTTTGGTTCAGATTCTTCTCTGCCTCCATTATTGTCTCTTTCAACCTGTTGAGGCAATGCATTTTTTATATTTCGCTTCAAAGCGTTACTCAAACTAGGAGCCTCCAAGCGCTTTTCCATCCATGGCGATGTCAACGAACTGGATAAAGTTTTCATATAGTTTCTTCGACTAGACGGTTTTTGGTTTCGAGACTGCAGGTTGTGGCAATAAATAACGTATGAATTTACAAAAGCTATGTTGAGCACTCCGTAAAATATTGCCATAGGCCAACGGTTAGTTTTCCTTGAGCACGACATTATTGAACACATTTGGTCGAGCGTGTCAACTCCTCCTTTTGTTTGGTTATAATACAAAATCCTGTCAGGCTTACCACTACTTTCATCGATAGCGCCTTTTTCATTGCAGGATGATAGCATGAACACCATTTTCGAAGGCTTCGGTTTATAGGACAAAAGCGTTAAAGGTCCATCATAACAAAATCTGGCAGTTCCAATCTCTCGCGATCGTGAATTTTTCATTACTTCCGGAATTTCACGTTTATTTGACCTTATAGTTCCCACCAAAGTCAATTTGTACGGCTCTTTTAACAAGTTCTTTGCCAGTGGAACTGACGTAAACCAGTTGTCACAAGTTATATTGCGAGAAGTCCCATGTATTGGTTTGGATAATTCCTTCACGTAATATTCCCCCAAAGGGACGTTTGTAGTATTACACGATTTGCCTAGGTATGGAATGGCATTGAACATATATTTTGTGGCACTGTCGCAAATCATTACAATTTTGATCCCATATTTATTTGGTTTATTGGGAATGTACATCTTAAATGGACATCGGCCACGAAAACCCAGCAACTGCTCGTCAATTGTGGTATGAGACCCCGGTGTGTAACTGGTTTGGCATTGTTGAATGAACATATCCCACACTTTTCTGACAGGCAAAAACCGGTCATTAGGTTGAAGAGAAGGTCGCAATGCTTTGTCATCCATTCGTAGGCATCGAATCAAAAATTTAAACCTATCGCGACTCATAGCCGAAGTATATAGCGTTCCACTGTAGGTATTATCAAATATTTCATCGGTTGCCAGATGGTTATCTTTTAACGCAGCTGTCAAAGCAAGAATTCCAATAAGGGCGCGGAGTTCATGTTCACTTGTATCCCTATAAGTTGCTGTCGTCATTCCATCTTTACGTTTCAGGGATATTTCCACATTTGTCCATTTTACAATTTCCAGAATAATTTCGTCGGTAAAAAATGCATTGAAGCAGGAAAGGGGCTCAAGCAATGATTTACATTGTCTAGTAGGACCTCTTGCCGTTCGAACAATGTTGGATAAAGAAACTCTGCCAGCGTTTTTACCTTTCGACGTTGTCCAGCAATACTTACTTTTGCTTCTAATAGTAGGTTCAGAGAACGTAAGAATACGGCTATCTGAAGAAGAATCACAATTGGGAGATCCTGTAAATTGGTCCTGAAATAAAGCTGTGTTGATATCAGGATCTTCACTGGCGATTTCCTCATCTTCGACATCGCTCTGAACATCATCTTCAAATAATTCATTTTCTGTTTCACTGTTATCAGATGATTCCGAATCGTCCGATAAACCTTGCAAATACGCACTTATTTCTGTGTCATTTAAGCATCCATTTCGGGCCATTGTTCTTTGTTTAACTTATGAAAAAACGAAATCAGGATCAAAACAAATTTATTCAAATTGAGTGTAAAAGTCACACAAAAGCTAACCATACGTCTCAGAGACGTACGCGATCGTCAAAACTCAAAGAGTATCGAACTTACCACAACAAAATAACCACTATCGGCAAGCTACTGTAGACGACTGAGAAAAATAAAAACAACAACGTGTTGCAAAAACATTCGAGAGAGAGAGAGCGAAAAATTAAAAAGGCATACGTCTCTCAGACGTAGGTTATCCCTTAAGGGATATATATATATACGAGGTCTGATCAAACAGTAACCGTTATTTTAAATTTTTTCAAAAAGTATTTATTTATTCATCAATAACTATCTTGTCCAATTCAAAGTAATCCCCCTCAGATCTAATACACTTATGCCAGCGTTTTTGTCAATCCTCGAAACACTTCTGAAACGCGCTTTTTTTTATCTCATCAGTCGTAGCAAAACGCTTTCCTTTCATCGGTTGAGGCATAATAACGGTTTTATTTTTGGCCAAAAGGTCACGCACAAGCATCGATGTGTGAGCTGGTGCGTTATCATGGTGCAAATTCCATGATTGTTTTTTCCACAATTCTATGCGTTTTTGACAAATTGCTTCGCACGAACGGCGCATAATTTCAAGGTAGTATTCCTTATTGACCGTACAACCTTGTGGCTAGAATCCATGATGCACCACGCCATTGCAGTCGAAAACAGTGAACAAAACCTTGTAACGTAAAGAACGTTCAACATAATATTATCAACACTGCAGGGCACTGAGTGAATTGAGAACGGCAGGGCAAAAGGAATGCAATAATATTGTATGCTTGTGCACAACAACAAACACACACACAGTCTGCTGTATGCATAGCAGCAAAACAACAGCCTGACTACTTGTGCACAACCATGCATACACATATCGTTCGATATACAAACATTAGCACTATACGCAAGCGACTGGTATTGCATGCAAGCAGCACACTATAATTCTCAGTGGCTTCATAAGTTGTACGGCATAAGAAACCAAAGATTACACACAATCGGGGCGATTCGCACAGAACACGAAACACGCCTTAGACTTCGTATCAACACGAAGAAAAACGATAAGAACTAACGAGGTTGAGCCAATTCTGTCTAAGCGATCCGTAGTGGAGAGCTAGTCAGGGATCCCTCCCTGCTTTAATAAATTTGCACAGCGGCTTCGGCTGACTGTTTTCCACAGCGGCTTCGGCTGACTGTTTTCCACAGCGGCTTCGGCTGACTGTTTTCCACAGCGGCTTCGGCTGACTGTTTTCCACAGCGGCTTCGGCTGACTGTTTTCCACAGCGGCTTCGGCTGACTGTTTTCCACAGCGGCTTCGGCTGACTGTTTTCCACAGCGGCTTCGGCTGACTGTTTTCCACAGCGGCTTCGGCTGACTGTTTTCCACAGCGGCTTCGGCTGACTGTTTTCCACAGCGGCTTCGGCTGACTGTTTACCACAGCGGCTTCGGCTGACTGTTTTCCACAGCGACTTCGGTTGACTGTTTTCCACAGCGGCTTCGGCTGACTGTTTACCACTGTAGTCCGACTAGCGGAGGTAGTTTACCGTAGTTAGCTTTTAGCAATAATTAGATGTAAGACTCATTGTACTTATTTAACGATTAGTCGTAAGATATCCCCGATCCTCGACTAGCCGCCGTCATCACCGAACATAAACCGACGAGAAACGAATCTGGGCCGAGCAGACAAATCACCGAACCTGAAGCCGTCGAATAATATTCCCGAACTACCGATTCGACTCACCCGATCATACGAGGAAATATTCCCGAACCGCCGCCGATCTAAACTCCCGATTCGGCTCCCCCGATCATCGTCTTCGCGGCTACTAAATATTGTAAAATAGTAAATAAAGAAGATTGGTGATTCAACCCCACAAAAAGGAGAAAATATTGGTGTTATTATTTACTTAAGGTTTGTGGATCCGTAAGTCAACCTTGGACCACCGCTGAACTACCTCAGCCTACGACAAAACCACGTTACAAATGGCGCCCGAGCAGGGACCCGATTCTAAGTCGCAACGCGCAAAAAAGATACGACCGCCAACGAGGAAGAGTCGGGCCCACACCAACAAACCACCAATCTTGAAGCCAACACCAACATCCAGCCACCAGCCGCAGGACTAGTCAGCGGGGTATATCTCCTACGGAAAGAGCAGCTCATGGACCAATGCCAGCGTTTCGGTATCCCCACAACCGGTTTCACCGTGGATTATCTACGTAAGCGCCTTGTAGAGCAGCTCCGGAAGAATCAACTGGAGGGATCTACGGAAAGTATAGTTCTAGAGCAAGAGAAAGAAACAATAAACCCTGGCCACGAAACCATAACTCCACTGGCCGAATCCTCCAAGTACCGCCAACCAGACATTGACATCGTGAATATTGTCCACCGATGGGAAATGAAATATTCCGGCGAAACGGATTTAATGGAATTTCTAGAGCGACTCGAGGAATTAGCCGAGTGCCACCACATTGATCTAGATCGCCTCCTACCAGCGATGCTAAGCATGCTGACAGGGAACGCACTAAAATGGTTCCGCGTCAAAAAGGCTACAATATCCGACTGGCAGGGCTTCAGGAGGGAAGTAGAAAAATTCTTTCTCCCTACACGATACCTGTCACAATTGGAGCAAAGCTTCTATAATCGAAGACAATACACCCGAGAACGAGCCAAAGACTACATCCTAACTATGCTTACGATCGCAAGACAACATCCTACACTTCGGAAAACATCGCACCTCGACCGTATCTACGACGGCCTTCGTACGGAGTACCGACATTATGTCCGCCGCAGCGACTTTAGCAATTTGGATGAACTAATCAGTATGACCGATGAATACGAAGCCCTGAAAAAAGAGGAGCGCCCACAGAGCTCGCATATGATTTCCAGCCTGGCGTACACAAGAGAAACCGCTTGCTGGAGGTGCAAAGGAATCGGACATAAGAGATACGTATGCCGGTCCCCATCCCGATTGTTCTGTTCCTACTGTGGAAAAGACGGCAGGTACTCGCGCTCGTGTCCTTGTCGTCAGGTCACTCCCGAAGTATCTACAGAGCTACAAACAGCGAACGATGGTCGGTATTACGTCGTGATAATGACTCACGGCAAACAAATCCGGGCACTGATCGATACCGGTTCCTCCCGCACGTTTATGGGGCAGACCATTAAACAACACTTGGTGGGGCTAAACGTTAATCCTGTCGGCACCCAAGGCCAAGTGCAAATGGCCGACGAGTCGCTCGCAGCCTTCTCGGAGGAATTCCATGTAGACGTCCAATATGAGGGGAAAACGGTTCCTCTGCGAATACCGGTAATCACCTCCCTAGCGGAGGAAATGATACTGGGAATGGATTTTCTAGCAACACTGAACCTCGAACTACGACTAAATGGCCAGGTGATACGGTCGACACCTCAATCACAGAAACCCACCGAAATAATGAATCGCACCGTTAAAACAATGATCTCTCAACAGACGGGAACCGACCATCGACACTGGGACAAACGGAAACCCGAAATAGCGTTCGTCATCAACAACTCCACTAACGAAGTTTCCACTTTTTCACCGGCCGACATAGTCAATGAGAGGAACCCCACTAGCCGCCGCGTAAGATATACCGAAATGGACATACGCAAGGTTTGGTCAGAAGTATCCAAACGTAGAACACGGGGCAGCAAGCGCCAGGGCAAGTGTTACAATCTCCGACGACGCCCTTGGGAGCCGAAGACAAACGAAGCAGCCTGGAAAAGAGAGAGACCCTTGTCAGCAGTAACCGACAATTTTAACCAAAAACTCGCCGAAAAATACTCAGCACCGTTTACAGTAAAACGCAAATTTGCGCCCAATATCGTGGAACTCACCCAAAACAGCAATCAACCGGCCCGAGCGAATGTGCAGGATCTCAGGTCCTACAGGGGAAGATCCACCAACGAATAACTAAGCTCATATTAAAACAAAAATAATCCCAAACCCAATAACACCAGAGCGCCAGAGCGCCGCTCTCCAAAGCAGGGAGGGAATGTAACGTAAAGAACGTTCAACATAATATTATCAACACTGCAGGGCACTGAGTGAATTGAGAACGGCAGGGCAAAAGGAATGCAATAATATTGTATGCTTGTGCACAACAACAAACACACACACAGTCTGCTGTATGCATAGCAGCAAAATAACAGCCTGACTACTTGTGCACAACCATGCATACACATATCGTTCGATATACAAACATTAGCACTATACGCAAGCGACTGGTATTGCATGCAAGCAGCACACTATAATTCTCAGTGGCTTCATAAGTTGTACGGCATAAGAAACCAAAGATTACACACAATCGGGGCGATTCGCACAGAACACGAAACACGCCTTAGACTTCGTATCAACACGAAGAAAAACGATAAGAACTAACGAGGTTGAGCCAATTCTGTCTAAGCGATCCGTAGTGGAGAGCTAGTCAGGGATCCCTCCCTGCTTTAATAAATTTGCACAGCGGCTTCGGCTGACTGTTTTCCACAGCGGCTTCGGCTGACTGTTTTCCACAGCGGCTTCGGCTGACTGTTTTCCACAGCGGCTTCGGCTGACTGTTTTCCACAGCGGCTTCGGCTGACTGTTTTCCACAGCGGCTTCGGCTGACTGTTTTCCACAGCGGCTTCGGCTGACTGTTTTCCACAGCGGCTTCGGCTGACTGTTTTCCACAGCGGCTTCGGCTGACTGTTTTCCACAGCGGCTTCGGCTGACTGTTTTCCACAGCGGCTTCGGCTGACTGTTTACCACAGCGGCTTCGGCTGACTGTTTTCCACAGCGACTTCGGTTGACTGTTTTCCACAGCGGCTTCGGCTGACTGTTTACCACTGTAGTCCGACTAGCGGAGGTAGTTTACCGTAGTTAGCTTTTAGCAATAATTAGATGTAAGACTCATTGTACTTATTTAACGATTAGTCGTAAGATATCCCCGATCCTCGACTAGCTGCCGTCATCACCGAACATAAACCGACGAGAAACGAATCTGGGCCGAGCAGACAAATCACCGAACCTGAAGCCGTCGAATAATATTCCCGAACTACCGATTCGACTCACCCGATCATACGAGGAAATATTCCCGAACCGCCGCCGATCTAAACTCCCGATTCGGCTCCCCCGATCATCGTCTTCGCGGCTACTAAATATTGTAAAATAGTAAATAAAGAAGATTGGTGATTCAACCCCACAAAAAGGAGAAAATATTGGTGTTATTATTTACTTAAGGTTTGTGGATCCGTAAGTCAACCTTGGACCACCGCTGAACTACCTCAGCCTACGACAAAACCACGTTACAAATGGCGCCCGAGCAGGGACCCGATTCTAAGTCGCAACGCGCAAAAAAGATACGACCGCCAACGAGGAAGAGTCGGGCCCACACCAACAAACCACCAATCTTGAAGCCAACACCAACATCCAGCCACCAGCCGCAGGACTAGTCAGCGGGGTATATCTCCTACGGAAAGAGCAGCTCATGGACCAATGCCAGCGTTTCGGTATCCCCACAACCGGTTTCACCGTGGATTATCTACGTAAGCGCCTTGTAGAGCAGCTCCGGAAGAATCAACTGGAGGGATCTACGGAAAGTATAGTTCTAGAGCAAGAGAAAGAAACAATAAACCCTGGCCACGAAACCATAACTCCACTGGCCGAATCCTCCAAGTACCGCCAACCAGACATTGACATCGTGAATATTGTCCACCGATGGGAAATGAAATATTCCGGCGAAACGGATTTAATGGAATTTCTAGAGCGACTCGAGGAATTAGCCGAGTGCCACCACATTGATCTAGATCGCCTCCTACCAGCGATGCTAAGCATGCTGACAGGGAACGCACTAAAATGGTTCCGCGTCAAAAAGGCTACAATATCCGACTGGCAGGGCTTCAGGAGGGAAGTAGAAAAATTCTTTCTCCCTACACGATACCTGTCACAATTGGAGCAAAGCTTCTATAATCGAAGACAATACACCCGAGAACGAGCCAAAGACTACATCCTAACTATGCTTACGATCGCAAGACAACATCCTACACTTCGGAAAACATCGCACCTCGACCGTATCTACGACGGCCTTCGTACGGAGTACCGACATTATGTCCGCCGCAGCGACTTTAGCAATTTGGATGAACTAATCAGTATGACCGATGAATACGAAGCCCTGAAAAAAGAGGAGCGCCCACAGAGCTCGCATATGATTTCCAGCCTGGCGTACACAAGAGAAACCGCTTGCTGGAGGTGCAAAGGAATCGGACATAAGAGATACGTATGCCGGTCCCCATCCCGATTGTTCTGTTCCTACTGTGGAAAAGACGGCAGGTACTCGCGCTCGTGTCCTTGTCGTCAGGTCACTCCCGAAGTATCTACAGAGCTACAAACAGCGAACGATGGTCGGTATTACGTCGTGATAATGACTCACGGCAAACAAATCCGGGCACTGATCGATACCGGTTCCTCCCGCACGTTTATGGGGCAGACCATTAAACAACACTTGGTGGGGCTAAACGTTAATCCTGTCGGCACCCAAGGCCAAGTGCAAATGGCCGACGAGTCGCTCGCAGCCTTCTCGGAGGAATTCCATGTAGACGTCCAATATGAGGGGAAAACGGTTCCTCTGCGAATACCGGTAATCACCTCCCTAGCGGAGGAAATGATACTGGGAATGGATTTTCTAGCAACACTGAACCTCGAACTACGACTAAATGGCCAGGTGATACGGTCGACACCTCAATCACAGAAACCCACCGAAATAATGAATCGCACCGTTAAAACAATGATCTCTCAACAGACGGGAACCGACCATCGACACTGGGACAAACGGAAACCCGAAATAGCGTTCGTCATCAACAACTCCACTAACGAAGTTTCCACTTTTTCACCGGCCGACATAGTCAATGAGAGGAACCCCACTAGCCGCCGCGTAAGATATACCGAAATGGACATACGCAAGGTTTGGTCAGAAGTATCCAAACGTAGAACACGGGGCAGCAAGCGCCAGGGCAAGTGTTACAATCTCCGACGACGCCCTTGGGAGCCGAAGACAAACGAAGCAGCCTGGAAAAGAGAGAGACCCTTGTCAGCAGTAACCGACAATTTTAACCAAAAACTCGCCGAAAAATACTCAGCACCGTTTACAGTAAAACGCAAATTTGCGCCCAATATCGTGGAACTCACCCAAAACAGCAATCAACCGGCCCGAGCGAATGTGCAGGATCTCAGGTCCTACAGGGGAAGATCCACCAACGAATAACTAAGCTCATATTAAAACAAAAATAATCCCAAACCCAATAACACCAGAGCGCCAGAGCGCCGCTCTCCAAAGCAGGGAGGGAATGTAACGTAAAGAACGTTCAACATAATATTATCAACACTGCAGGGCACTGAGTGAATTGAGAACGGCAGGGCAAAAGGAATGCAATAATATTGTATGCTTGTGCACAACAACAAACACACACACAGTCTGCTGTATGCATAGCAGCAAAATAACAGCCTGACTACTTGTGCACAACCATGCATACACATATCGTTCGATATACAAACATTAGCACTATACGCAAGCGACTGGTATTGCATGCAAGCAGCACACTATAATTCTCAGTGGCTTCATAAGTTGTACGGCATAAGAAACCAAAGATTACACACAATCGGGGCGATTCGCACAGAACACGAAACACGCCTTAGACTTCGTATCAACACGAAGAAAAACGATAAGAACTAACGAGGTTGAGCCAATTCTGTCTAAGCGATCCGTAGTGGAGAGCTAGTCAGGGATCCCTCCCTGCTTTAATAAATTTGCACAGCGGCTTCGGCTGACTGTTTTCCACAGCGGCTTCGGCTGACTGTTTTCCACAGCGGCTTCGGCTGACTGTTTTCCACAGCGGCTTCGGCTGACTGTTTTCCACAGCGGCTTCGGCTGACTGTTTTCCACAGCGGCTTCGGCTGACTGTTTTCCACAGCGGCTTCGGCTGACTGTTTTCCACAGCGGCTTCGGCTGACTGTTTTCCACAGCGGCTTCGGCTGACTGTTTTCCACAGCGGCTTCGGCTGACTGTTTTCCACAGCGACTTCGGTTGACTGTTTTCCACAGCGGCTTCGGCTGACTGTTTACCACTGTAGTCCGACTAGCGGAGGTAGTTTACCGTAGTTAGCTTTTAGCAATAATTAGATGTAAGACTCATTGTACTTATTTAACGATTAGTCGTAAGATATCCCCGATCCTCGACTAGCCGCCGTCATCACCGAACATAAACCGACGAGAAACGAATCTGGGCCGAGCAGACAAATCACCGAACCTGAAGCCGTCGAATAATATTCCCGAACTACCATTCGACTCACCCGATCATACGAGGAAATATTCCCGAACCGCCGCCGATCTAAACTCCCGATTCGGCTCCCCCGATCATCGTCTTCGCGGCTACTAAATATTGTAAAATAGTAAATAAAGAAGATTGGTGATTCAACCCCACAAAAAGGAGAAAATATTGGTGTTATTATTTACTTAAGGTTTGTGGATCCGTAAGTCAACCTTGGACCACCGCTGAACTACCTCAGCCTACGACAAAACCACGTTACAACCTTCACATTTGCCCAAACTCGACGTACTTTTTTCGGTCTTGGCTCTTCTGGACGCTTCCATTGGGATGATTGGACTTTGGTTTCAATGTCACAGCCATACATCCATGATTTGTCACCAGCTATGACCTTTTTGAGGAAATCTGAGTCATCGTTGACGATGTTCAACAGCTCCTGAGCGATGTCCATGCGACGTTGTTTTTGTTCCAAATTTAGCAATTTTGGAACAATCTTCACTGCTTAAATTTTTCAGCGGTTGTTGACGTGCTCGGGCGACCAAGACGAGCATTGTCATTGACATCTTCTCGGCTTTCCTTAAACCGGTTATACCACAATTGAACTTGTGTTATGCCCATAGTAGACTCGCCAAACGCCACTGTCAACATTTCAAATCTCCTTTCGCATTTAATTTCATTTTTTACTCAAAACTTAATACAGTTTCTTTGATCCATTTTTTTGAATAGTAAAAAATCGAAGAGCACATTAAAACACCTTTTTAGTTGTCAAAAACAAACTGACAATCCAAAATGGCCAATATTACCAACATATACATATACATATAACAGCCATGTGTACCAGCATAACAGAAAATAAAATGCGATAATCGAACATACGTAACTCACGAAATTTGAAAATAACGGTTATTTTTTGATCAGACCACGGATATATTTATATATCTATTTATATTTATATATACATATATATATATATATATATATATATATATATATATATATATATATATATACGTATATATTCATATATATATATATATATATATATATATATATATATATATATATACATATATATATTCATATATATATATATATATATATATATATATATTCATATATATATATATATATATATATATATATATATACATATCGTATCCGCGTTTGGTAATTGTGGAAACCAGAGTTCGAAACAGTGCACATATTTTATCCTCTGTTCACACAAGTTTACATCAGCGACATGGAAAAACATGACATTGAAAAACGCATGCATGCCACACTTTATACACAAATAAATCTTGAGTGTACAGGATTGTGCATCATACCTCAAGTGTATCCATTGAAGACATTGAAAACATTGAACTCACTTTATGTACGTATGCATATTTGCGGAGATGATAACATTGTATTTGTTTTGTAACTTCATAAAATTAATGTGTGTGCGCAGTAAATGAAACACTGAAAATACTATATATACCCACCAGTTTCAAATTAAGAAAGCATATACACGAGATGTACACGAGTATATTCATAGTTATACAGAAGTAGAAGGTGTCCACAATAAAAGAAAGACAATGTCTATAGTGTATTCAAGGTGTACATTGTATTAAAGGTGTCATTAAATTTTGTTATACGTTAGTGAAATCTCTGGTGGAAACTACACACGGAATGACAACCTATAAGTAAACTTCCACCATATTTTGGTGAAAGGTATAAAAATGGTAAGCATACGTATTCGTTGTGGAAAATAATTGACCGACTACTGCTAATAGGTTTTCAAAAATAGTCAGCTGCTAAGGAAAAAGTGTGCGTCAGTGTTTAAAACTTGATATATTCTAGAGGCTGACAAACAGTTCCATGATCAGGTAATGACTACATTTTTTTGGGTAAATAGTTACTGGTTTTACTCTGTTTTAAAAAAATTGAGTTTTCACCAGATCTCAATGCTTTGAGTTCCTAGGAAGCCGTCACTACGTCTGTATGTATGTATGTGTGTGGGTATGTACGTGACCCGCTTATAACTTTTGAACGGCTGAACCGAATCCTACCAAACTAGTTGCGTTTTAAAGGTTTCTTTCAAACTCAGTTTTGTTGTGAATTGCAAACGGTTCGGACCGGTACGTTTTAGGATATATCAAAAAAAAATATTATAATAACATTAATAAAAAAGACCATTTTTCAAAAGTGTTTTTTTTATTACAAACCTAATCAGCTCTTGACAATCAAAAACCACGTCCAGCGCTACTAACCAGGTCAAAATCAGTTGATGCTTTCGTGAATTTTTCAAAATTCCGTTAGCTGGAAGTTCTTGGGATGCCCTTTAGGTTTAACCGTTGTCCATATTCGTTACGTTATATTAACAATGAATTACATATGAAAAAAACTTTAAGACTATTCTACGGTTGGACAATTAGATTTTTTGGGGTACATGAAACAGATTTATACTTTTTATTTTTAAATTAAACATATTTAATGTAGTAAGAATTTTAACGATCATTTTTTTATATTGCTATATTAAATTGAATTTAGATTCTATAGGCTAATTGTTCGAAATTTTAATTTAAATCTCAGAAAGACATGATAAATATTCCAAGGCACAAAGGCAACTCAACATCAGTTTTTGATATTCAACTTACACAGCATAGCAGAACAGCTGTTTTCGAAAGACGCAACCCTTTCATCATCAGTGCTTATGCGTATTGTGTTTGTCACCACTTATTACGTGGGTTAGTTGAATGTGATAACAGTTCCTATTTACACAAATTTTATTGTGAAAAAGGATACGAGAACTGTATCAACTATCAAATATTAAATAGAGCACTTCGACTCACATCATATATACTAATACTCGAATCATGCTCGAAATAGTTTATACTTGGACTGTTTTTAAAACCTCATCTTGCAGATAAAAAAATAAGCTTCGAAAGAAATCAATGAGATATTGGCGGATGGAGTAGATCTCTCACTCCTATTTATTGGATTAGAAGTTATATATATAATCTGAAAAATTGTATTTTTGAAGTGCTACAAACACTATTTGGAGCACCATCATGTCTTAAATACATTATCGACAGCAGGCTATTAACTACAAGACTACAAAAGTCGCTAGGAACAATTGTCGATGTGTAGTAAACTACTTAGTTATTTTGAACTTCAACATAAACATCTGATTTCAGTGGAGGCAATTTCAAATAAAAAATAAAGTCGCGTGCCCTGCACTTATATATTGGAACAATTTAAAAACAAATCATTTTATTTGGTTAAAGCTCTTAATTGTTATTTAATTTTTAAAACATATTCATTTTTGTGATAGTCTTTTTTGTTGTGGAGCTTTGAAAATGAGTATAGGATTTAACTTATTATACCCTTCACAAAAAATTGAAAGGGTATATATAGGTATGTCATTCCGTGTGTAATTTCTTCGATATTCACGTGGGACTCCATAAGGTATATATATATATATATATATATATATATATATATATATATATATATTCTGTATCCTTATGAATAGCGATGACGATTGAGCGATGTCCGTCTGTCTGTACGTGAAATCGGTTTTCCCAAGCCCTCAGAAGAGCTAGAGACTTCGTTCTTGGACCGTTGGATTGGAAATGAACTTAAATAGAGAGCTGGTGAAATTCAGAAAGGCCCGAAGTACGGTTCCAGAGCTTACACCTATTTCGCGACGCAAAATTTATACCAAAAATCAATTATTTGTTTTAATGTTTGTAAATGGTCTATTAGAAACTAAAAAAGTAATTTTTTTTTCAGGGATGGGAAATTAAAATTTTTTTTCTGCCCATTCCGTATTATACGTGAATGTAATCAAACTGGCAACTGATGTTGTTTTCTTCTTTTTTTTTGTTAATTAAAACTGTTTTACAATTTAGGAACAACGAAATGGGTATCAAAAATTAAAAATAAATCAAAATTTCGAACCCAGGGTTGGATATTTTATGGTATATGAAAGTGACCAAAATGTTTAAAAGTTGTAAATTTGTCTTAAATAAAACTATTTTATACCTCATAAAGAGTTGCATTAGTGGGTCCTGTTGGCTGAAGTAGTAGAACACGAGACTATGAAGCGGAGGGTCGTGAGTTCGAGCCCGCGCTGAGTCATGAAATATTGTGTTGAATTCTTCTGAACAGCATTAGTGCGTGGTTGTCTTCGTTGTTGCCAGCCTGTTTCAATGATGAAGGCATAGTCACTGATCATTGATAATAATTGGCAGCGACTGACACTATCATGTACTAAAAGCAGAGTAACAGCACCCACCTTCGTCGGCCCTGTAGCAAAAATTAGCCGGCGAAGTAAAAGGTTGAAATAGCTACAAAAACAACTGCCTATCTTCTCATCTTTCCTAATCTGTCCCCTCAATACTATCTCCTCGTTTTCAGTTCCGGCGCAATGCATTGCATATATAGGGGTCATCCCCTGAGTGCTGGTCCAAGATACAAAAAAAAAAAAACATATTGTATGTCAGTATACATTTATATATTGTTCTATTTTTTTAGCCTTTGATTATTTTATTTTATTTTAATTTATATTGAGCTTGAGGCTTATTTTTATAAAAACTATTTATTTTATATTTATTTCAATATTTCGATATCCTCTGGATATCTTCTTCAGGATAAAATTATTTATAATAATTTAACAATAACAAAATTCTTTATAAATTATATGTATATATAATATAACAAAGAAAATATTTTTAGGAGTAATATTAACAAAATAAATGGTAAACAAAAGGATGTAATGGCTCAATACATGATTGAGCATAGTAATTTGGCCAAAAATTTACTACCAAACTGCAGCCAAGGAAAGGCGACATCAAAACAACTGTGGGAGCAACTTACTCTTAGACTTAATTCGTATGGACCACCAGTTAAGGACGCAAAATCATGGAGAAAGGTTTGTAAATCTATGGTTTCATTATGTATGTATGTAAATTCTCTAAAAATGAATTTTTAGGTTTTTGCTGATCAAAAGTTTAATGCCAAAAAGAAAATGTCTTTCAATAAGGCATCTAAACAAAAAACTGGTGGTGGACCATATGAGGAAATGGTTCTAACATCTGCAGAGGAACAAATAGTTCTAGCTACTGGAATAGATGCTAATGTAGAAGGTCTTCCAGGCGTAAAATCTTTCGGCAAGCCTAAATCACCCAGTCCAATTGAGGTGAATGATTTCATAAATGAAAGTGTTCATTCAATTCTTGAAGCTGAAAATATCGATGATGTTGACGTAAATGAATCCGTAGAGAAAGAAAAGCCGAGGGTATGTGAAAAGAAAAATAAAATTAATACAAAATTGTCAATTGTATCATCACATGTCGAAAAAACGGAGGATTACCAACGCGATCTTTTAGCAAAGACAGAGAGTATATTAGGAATTCTTACTGCACATGCAAAAAAATGGAAGAGTACGCACATGAACATAATTTGCAGACGGACCGCTTATTGAAATTAAAAGAAAGAAATCTAGAAATTATTGAGGAAGAGCACCGAGCCAGCATGAGAATTAAAGAAGTAGAGCTTGAAATCAAAACAATTGAATTGGAGCTACTTACGCAAAAAAGAATGTAGTTGCGTCCTTTTTTGCATAAATTTATGTCTTAATCTAGCGATACACATAAGAACCACCAAGTACCTACAACCAAATCAAAATTTGATTTAAATTTGAAATTGTTTTCTTTAATTTTTTAATTTTAATTACTTGTATAAATGAATTGAAATGTGATTTAAATGTAAAGTTGTAACTTTAATTTCTAGTAGTTTATATAATACCAAATATACTTACACAAATGAATTGAAATGTGATTTACATACATACATAAACTTAAAACTCGTATTATAACTTTTTATTTTAATTTTTTTATAGCTTTAATGAATATGTGTACATAAGTGAATTCTTTTTACTTTAAATAAATTTTATAACACAGCATTTATTACATTAGAGTTGATTTAATATGGTCTCGTATTTTTTGTCCAATGTGTGTTAGCCGAGTCTCATTACCAATGTTGGGGTTTATTGTTGAGGTGTTAGATTCTGAGATGGCTTGGGTATATCGTGGCACTTTGTATGAAATGCACAAGTTGTGCAATGCAGCGCAAACATTTGCAAAAGCTGCCATCTTTTCGGGTTTATAACGGCTTCTCTTATCATTGCATAATATTTTCCAACGAGCTTTAAGAATGCCTATTGTTCGTTCTACGATACAACGAGCTTTTGAATGCACCTCATTAAAATGCGATTCTGCAGAACTTTCTTCAGGATTTCTATACGGTGTAATTAACCACGGTTCGAGCGGATATCCAGAATCGCCTGTAAAAATATCATATGTACTTAAAATGGTTTAATGCTCTTATGCCATTATTTCTTACCTAAAAGCCAAGCATTTCTTAACCTATTGGTATTATATAGTTCTTCAAATAAATTTCTTTCTTCCGATTGCTTCCAAACAAAAGAGTCATGTGATGCGCCTCCATATTTAGAATTTATGGATACAATTTTGTACTCATGATCACAAATCTAAAAAGATTAATATGCAAATAAATTGATAAACATTAAAATTATCTGTGGATATATAATTATGTATCTATGTACGTGTACTTACTATCATTGAGTTGAGGCTATGATAACATTTCCGATTGAAAAACATATGCTCGTTTTCTGATGGCCTTTGCAGTCCGAAATGAGTGCCATCTACACATCCAACCACTTAAATAAAGACTTTCATTAAACCACATGCATACATTGTTTTTTTTAACATATTTACCTCCAGGAAGCCTAAACTTTTGCATAAATGATTCCATGCATTAAATAGATTCCTCAGGCATAAATCTTATTAATTTTGGGCATATTGCGCGTTCCATTTCTTTTACCATTCTATTAACTGTTTTTGAAACCGCACTTTGACACAAACCCATCAAGTAGTCATTCCCAACTGTGTGCTGGAAGCCGCCACTTGCTAGAAGCGACAGAGTTGCTGCCAGCTGCAGCTTTGGAGGTAATGCTGTAGATAAATGCCCTTCAAAACGCAATTCACCAAGTAGGAAATTGAAAGCCTCTTTTGAAAGCCTAAACCGCTTGATGAATCTGAAATACATACATATGTATGCATGTTGATTATTATTAATTAATCCGTATGATTGTTTTTACTTACGCAGCAGTCGGCAATGACAAAGGATCACTTTCGTCCCGCATTTGTTTTCTCATACAAACCGTATTAGACTCATCTTCCGACTCTGAAGACGATAAGCACCATAACATCAATGTTGTCATTATTAAAGTATTCAATTTTAACTATAACTACAAGTTTTCACAAATATGTAAGTCAAAAATATTTATTTTTTGTGCTTTCTCTTTTCACAAACATATGCTACTTTAACCCAAAACATATGTTTGTTCTATTACAAAGTTAACAAAATTCTTTTACATTATTTTATCAATTTCGATACGTGAGCTATCGTATGAAGGAATTAGTGCATTCGATACGTCACGAAATTCTATTCGATTCGAAAGCATACTCGATCACGTATGCGGTAATTTGGCCCCAGGTCTTCTATAAAATCGAAATTTTTAATTTCAATAGCGACATGTATAGTATTAAAAAAGGCTTAGAACACTTTCCAAGCAAGCGGTGAGTTTTGCTCATTTCGAAACAAAAAACTAGATAAATGTAATTTTCAATAAAAACAAATTCAATGTTAATTTTTGGCAACGATGATAAATGAATACGAAGATTATTTCAATAGAAAATCCATAATAGCAAACTATTATGGATTTTAAGCACATAAAGTTTTAGTAAAAAAAATTTATTAAGAATGAGATGTTGATGGTTAAACAATGTCTGTATGCATTTCAGTGGAGCTTTACATTGTTTAACCATTAAGAAATAAATTTAATTTAAAATAAAATTATGAATATGTATGAAATAGTAAATATCATAAGAATGAAAACTTAAGGCAAACTATTTTTGACCAATATTGAAGTTAATGGATATTAATTAATAATTAACTGAAATTCCTTTTGTTCTCTCAAATACTGTTTGTTTATTCAGAAACAGCTCACTAAAAATTTATATCAAATCAATCATTATCAAAACAAAACTACTTTAAAAACTTAATAGGGGCTTTAAAGTACACATAACATACATATGAACGGAATAAAAATTTAATACAAACGCGCATGCGCGGCTTGTATGTACATATTTATTGTACCTCTTTCATATCTTCTCCGCGTTGAGTTGTGCGATTGCGGCTGCAAAAACACATGTTAATGTGATAAGAAAACGGCCTGAGTTACTTGTATGCAAATTTATTTAAAACAAGTAAAAACGTTATATTCGACCGGGTCGAATCTTAAAATATTTAACTTGGTGGGACAGAGTTCCTTTATATAATATCGTACGTCAACGCCCCCTAAAGGGGGCGGGGTTCAAAAAATATACAATATCATGTTTTCCACAGACGAACGTATGGGCATTGCTAGACCGTCTTAAACTTCATCACTAATCAAGAATATATGTACATTTTTATGGGGCCCAATTCTCTTTGGAGGGTATAAAAACTGTATTTTGGCGGGGTCGCTCTGGTAAGGGCTGTGGGGGAAACATTTCACCTTTGTCATAAAACTCTAAAAATAAATGCTTGGGATAATTATATACAAAATTAAAATTTCTTTTTTTTGATAGGGTCATTTAGAGGGCAAAGGGGGAGAGGGGGTAGGGCAGAAACAGGTAGACATAAAACTTTAAAAATAAATGCTTGGGATGATTACACAAAAAATTAAAAAACAAAATTTTATATAGTTTTAATAGGGTCATTTAGCGGGCAAAGGGGGAGGAGGGGGTAGGGAAGCAACAGGCAGTCATAAAACTCTAAAGATAAATGCTTAGGATGATTATATACAAAATTTAAAATATTATGAAATCTTCTTATTTGACACATTGTTGTCACCATACCACTATATATAAATGAAATTTATTTGTTGTTTAAATTTAAAATATTTTTTTTTTGTTGTAGGGTCATTTAGAGGGCAAAGGATGACGGGGGGGGGGGGGGGGTAGGGCAGAAATCGGCAGTCATAAAACTCTAAAGATAAATGCTTGGGATGATTATATACAAAATTTAAAAAAAAATTTTTTTTTTTTGGTTGGGTCATTTAGGGGGCGAAGGGGAAGGAGGGGGTAGGACAGAGAAGTACCAGGTTTCGTCTCAGCTTCGTCATTCAAGCTTAAAAATGTTATTTTTAAGGAATGTAGGCTTAAGTAAAACAATATGTTAGATGTTCATGCTATTTTTGCAAATAATAACGCCCACTAAAGTGGGCGAAGTCCAAAAATTTCTTTTTTATGGCTCCAAGTTTAAATCGTTGGACCGTATTTGACATAAAAATATATCATTTGCTTAACAAAATAACCCAATAACTTTAAAAATTATGTTGTTTTTTCTGGGTTGGTTTAGTTCTTCTTAGGGGAACTTTTTCCCCTCTTGCCCGATTTAGCCCATCTTCGAACTTAACCTGCTCTAAGCTTCAAAATATATTTTTGCCAAATTTTAAGAGTCTAGCTCTTTTCGTTTGGACTGAACCGTCCACAGACGGACGGGCGGACATGCTCAGTTCGTCTTAGATTTCATCACTGATCAAGAATATATATACTTTATGGGGTCTGAGATGGATATTTCGATGCGTTACAAACGGAATGACAAAGTGAATATACCCTCCAAATTGTTTTTTGGAGGGTATAAAAACTCATTAATAAAAATAGATAAAACCAAAATCCATAAAATGATACGTTAAATAACTTTAAAGCTAAGTCCAAGATTGTGTTAACAAAATAGATATTGTATAATCATTTTTTTCTAGTCAGACAATTTTATTAAGAATCCATTATTTAATTTATTTTTTACTTTTTTTTATTTCAGTAATCGAAAAATTCTTTTTATATATTTTTATTTGATATTTTTCGTTATTTTGTATAAAAATGCTGGAATTCTGAACGTTGATTTAAGTCTACATACGGTGTTGGCACAGTTAAGTGTTAAGATAGAATAAGAAATAAAATTTTAATAAAAATGTTTAAATTCGTAAGTGTGGCCCAAAGATTATTTTATTAACTTTCCTGAAAAAATGTGGTAATATACAATTCATTATAGTGCGTAATCAAAAATACTTGAAATTTTTTTTTATACCCTTCACAAAAAAGTGTAAGGGTATATATACATAAGTATGTAGGTTTGTCATTCCGTGTTTAATTTCTTCGATATGCACATGGGACCCCATAAAGTATATATATTCTGGATCCTTATGAATAGCGATGACGATTGAGCGATGGCCGTCTGTCCGTCCGTCTGTACGTACGGTTTTCCCAATCCCCCAGAAGAGCTAGAGACTTCGTTCTAGGACCGTTGGATTGGAAATGAACTTAAATAGAGTACTATTGAATTTCAGAAAGATCCGATGTATGGTTTCAGAGCTGGGAAGCTTACACCTATTTCTCGACCGAAAATTTATACCAAAGATCAATTATTTTTTTTAATGTTTGTAAATTAAACCTATTTCTTGCTTTGGGAAGCCTCAGTGGTCTATTAAAAACTAAACAAATAAAAAAAAATTTCCAGGGATGGAAAATTAAATTTTTTTTCTTTTACAAATCCTCTTTATCCTCTTTTTTATGGCCATCGGCCAAAAAAAAAAAATTTAATTCAAATTTTGCTTCCAGGGGTGGGAAACTGCATTTATTTTATACGTGAAAGTAATCAAAAAGGCAACTGAAGTTGTTTTTTTTTGCTAACTAAGCCTGTCTTATAATTTAGAAAAAACGAAATTGGTACAATAATTCAAAAATAAAAAATAAAATTTGGAATCCAGGGATGGACAAGTGCAATATTTAATAGTACAGGAAAGTGGGAAAAATGGTTAAAAAAATAAAATTTTTCTTAAATAAAACTAATTTATACCTCAAGAAGACTTGCACTGATAAAAAATAAAAAATTAAATTTCGGTTCCAGGGTTGGGAAAAGTAAAGTTTTTTTTTGATACATGCAATATTTCATAGTACATTTAATAACCAAAATGGTTATAAATTTTGAGTTTTTCTTAAAT
Organism: Linnaemya tessellans; assembly: GCA_951800035.1. Classification (NCBI taxonomy): domain Eukaryota; kingdom Metazoa; phylum Arthropoda; class Insecta; order Diptera; family Tachinidae; genus Linnaemya; species Linnaemya tessellans. Next base: position 80,593,194 of record OX637534.1, read on the forward strand.
AAAATCACTTTATACTTCATAAAGATTTGCATTGATAAAAAAAATTTTAAAAATGAAAATTTCGCTTCCAGGGTTGGGAAATTGACATTTTTTATACATAAAAGTATCCAAAATGGTTAAAAATTGAATATGTTTCTTCAATAAAACTACTTTATACCTCATGAAGAGTCGCATTTATCAAAAAGCAAAAAAAAATTAAATTTCAATTCCAGAGCTAGGAAATTGAAAGTTTTTTTGGTACATGCAATATATTGTAGAGCTTGAAAGTGTCAAAAATGGTTTCAAATTTTAAGATTTTCGTAAATAAAACTACTTTATAACTAATGAAAACTAGCATTGGTAAAAAAAGAAAACAAAAATGAAAATTTCGCTCCCAGGGATGGAAACTATTTTTTAATTCAGGAAAAACAAAATTGGTATCAAATATTAAAACAAATCAAAATTTCGATTCCAGGGTTGGATAACTGCAATATTTATACATAAAAGTAACCAAAAAGCCAACTAACGTCGAGTTTTTACTAATTAAAACTATATTTTAATTCAGGAAAAACAAAATTGGCATCAAATATTAAAACAAATCAAAATTTCGATTCCAGGGTTGGATAACTGCAATATTTTGTGGTACATGAAAGTGACCAAAATGGTTACAAATTTTAAGTTTTTCTTAAATAAACCTCATTATTAGAGTTGCGTGAACCTCATTATAAAGAGTTGCATTGGTAAAAAAAAAAATATTAAAATTTCATATGATTTCTGCTATGAGCTAATAAGGCCTAGGTTAGTTTTGATGACAATAAAAACAAGTTTTATTTCATTTTTCCCGACGTTTCGTCAATTATTTGTTGACTTTATCAAGGGTTTGGGAAATCTATTTATTATTAAAAAACATTTATTAATTATTTTACATATATGTATATGTGTGTCTAAACGATCTAAATTTTGTTACTTACAACTTTGTAATTTAAAATTTAATAATTTTATAAATAATTAAAATTTCGTTTCCATGGATAGGAAATTGAAATATTCTTTATGCATAAAAGTAACAAAAGAGCCAATTGACGTTGTTGTTTCTGCTAATTAAAACTACTTTATAATTCAGGAAGAACAAAATTGGTATTACAAAAATGACATCTTGCTCGCCAACGTTCTATAATTTGAAGTTCGGTTATTCTACACCAAAGAAAAGGCAACCTATACCAAGAATGATAAAATAAATATTACGCCTTGCGCATTATTCACCGTTTGATGACGTATTTGTTCCCTCGAAGAGATTGCCAAATGTTTATTATATGCAAAACTAATACTTTCGCCTACAAAATTAATATTTTATGCTATATTTTGCAACTCTTCACACACTTTACTCAGAGAAATTTCCAACAAGCAAATGAAATCGGATTTATGAAAGTGCAAGTTTTGTGTTGTATTTTATAATAAATTGTGTTATATTTTAAAATAAATATATTAAAATAATTATTAAATAACTTAAAGTGTACAAAACTTATTAAAACTTGATTTTTAAAGCTCATAAACTGTAAATAAAAAACCTAAATTAAAGAGAAAAGAGAACAAAAAGAGCAAGCATGAAATGTGCAGTGGGCAATTGCAGACAAAGTAACAGCAAAAAAAACAAGTGAGAAATAATTGTGTTAAAATGTAATATTGTTATCAAAATTTTTTTGTTTTCAAAACGCTGTGTCATTTTATAGTTTTCCAAGAGATGAAGCTCAAAGGAAGTTATGGCTGATATTATGCAAGGAAAAAAATTTGTTTTGAATGGGGAAAAAAGAAAAATAATTTGTACTTGGGTTCAATATAAAATAAAATAACTATAAATGAACAATCTATATATATAAAAGAAAGTCGTGTTAGTTACACTATTTATAACTCAAGAACGACTTAACCGATTTGGTTGCAAATTGGTGGGAACTTAGCTTAGAGTCAGGAGATGGACATAGGATACCAAAATGGCGGATAGCTTAAAGATGTGGGCCATCCCTTTTTATCTACCCCGATGATATGGGTATCAAATGAGAGGGATTGAAAAGGAAATATAAAACATAATAAAATTATTTAAAAAAAATTTGGTGGACGTTTCAAAATAGCGGAGCACTACTTTTTTCCAATCACGTTATATGGGTATAAAATGAAAGGGATTTTTGAGAACGAAACATAAAATATAATAAGACCTCTTACAAACAACAGAGCGCACCACTCCCATGACATGGGTACCAAATTCAAGAAGTTTTGGAAGTGGGAACACAAAATATAATGAAATATCTAGAAACACTTTTTGAGACACGCCCCAAAATGGTCATACGACTACTTTTTATACACCACACGATATGGGTATCAAATTAAAAGGATTATTGAGAAGGAAACTGAAACTAAAGTATAGTAACACCAAAAAAATCTAACAGAGATTTATTCTGACTTTATCGATCTGAAAAACCTAAAAAAAAATTATTTTGTATTTGTTTTTTCGTTTCTCATTTTCTGTGACGATATATGACTTTCTATATATACACTTGAGCAGTCGGATCTTAAGCATTGATTTTATAGTAAATTTTCATTTTAAATATTTTTATAATTAAGATATATGTCTTTTTCTTTAAAGCAAAAAATATTATTTAACAGCAAAGTAATAATATATTACCAAAAGGTATAAACGCAATTAAACTAATTTCCACCCAATTAACTAACCGAGCAATGCCGGGCGGGCCTGCTAGTTTGAAATAAAAAAAAGTGGAAAGTAAAATAATTTTTTAAAATTGATTATTATCAAACAAATTTAATTTGAAAAATCGCAATATGCCCTACTGTCCTGTTTTTACAATAACACAATAGTTCTCGAACTGAATTTTATTAGCCAATCAGAACACATGTTGAGTGACATCAGAATTCCATCATGCGCAGAAAAGTATTTTTATTTCAGCTTGTTGGCGTAATCTTTATTTTATCATTCTTGACCTATACTATTACATTTTGCGATTGTATTACTTATATACTCTCTGCGCTCTCACTACGAATCGGTTTTGCCAATCAACTTTCGTCACTTCTCTCCAATTAAAACTTTAAAATCTCCAAAAGCTAACTTAATTTTATTATGGGTATTTGCAATATATTAGAAAATTTGTATCGGCATGGCATTGGAGCAAAATGATGTTTGTGGCGCTGTATGCAGTGATGGTGTGTAAAAAATAAGGTTTTGTAGGACATCTGACAAAGAGTAATGCAAATACACATATGTATGTATATGTTCATTGCATTATTCACCAGCAGGCATTATTTGCAAAAAGTTTGAATGTAATGAACATTATGAATTGTGGTTCAAATTGTTAACAAAACATGACGTGGTCATAAGGGAATGTCATTTATAATTTTCCGCATCTCTTCATACTTTTCGCCAAAGCATTTGCCTTTCCCTGTACTAGAATCAGCAATCATTTTTTTCGTAAAGATTTCTCCACAGTGATCGGACTCACATTACTTTCTGGCAACGCTGATTCTTAAAGATTACGATTAACACAACCTGCCTGTTTAAATGCTGAAACTAGACTGATTGAAATTGTTTACAGCTCTACAATGCGTATACACACATACGTAAAGCTGGAAGTACATAAAGGCTCATTTAGCCCAACGTTGAAATCGTAAACGTTTTGTAAATGTGTCAGCTAATCCAAACTGTAATATGGCAAGTTGTGAAATCGCTTACTTGACTTTAATAAAATGTTGCCGTAACGTTGGAACTTACAGAAAATAGAATTTTATTCTAAGGTTACTTGACAGTTGTGACAGTGATGGGATGTATGTATCTTGAATTAAATTGGGGCACAAAAGACCTCTTGGGGTACTTATTTCTCTTTTGATATGTTTAGTTGATATATATGTATAAGGACATGATATACGCATTTTATATGTTTAACTTTCTAAATAAATGTTTTATTCTCAATGAAATATCGCATGCCTGTATGTGGTTGTTCGTTTCAGATGTATTAAACACTCGTTTGTACGTATATATAAACATTTTGCAACATTGCAAAACATATAATATATATTGTAATATGGAAAAAAATTTGCCCATTTTATTAAACTTATGCCAAGGCATGACTTATTATACTATTAGTATAATATTCTTGATCAGTGATGAAATCTAAGACGAACTGAGCGTGTACGTCCGTCCGTCCGTCCGTCTGTGGAAATCACGATTCCGTCCAAACGAAAAGAGCTAGACTCTTGAAATTTGGCATAAATATATTTTAAAGCTTAGAGCAGGTTAAGTTCGAAGATGGGCTAAATCGGGCAAGAGGGGAAAAAGTTCCCCTAAGAAGAACTAAACCAACCCAGAAAAAACAACATAATTTTTAAAGTTTTTTGGTTATTTTGTTAAGCAAATGATATATTTTTATGTCAAATACGGTCCAACGCCTTAAACTTGGAGCCATTAAATAAAATAAAAATATTTTTTGACCCCGCCCACTTTAGTGGGCGTTATTATAAGCAAAAATTGCATAAAAAGTTAACAAATTGTTTTACTTAAGCCTACATTCCTTAAAAATAACATTTTTAAGCTTTAATGACGAAGCTGAGATTAAACCTGGTACTTCTCTGCCCTACCCCCTCCTTCCCCTTCGCCCCCTAAATGACCCTACCAAAAAAAAAATTTTTTTTTTTAAATTTTGTATATAATCATCCTAAGCATTTATCTTTAGAGTTTTATGACTGCCTGTTGCTGCCCTACCCCCTCTCCCCTTTGCCCTCAATGACCCCATAAAAAAAAGAAATTTTAATTTTGTATATAATTATCCTAAGCATTTATTTTCAGAGTTTTATGACAAAGGTGAAATGTTTCCCCCACAGCCCTTGCCAGAGCGACCCCGCCAAAATACAGTTTTTATACCCTCCAAAGAGAATTGGACCCCATAAAGTAAATATATTATTGATCAGTGATGAAGTCCAAGACGGTCTAGCAATGCCCATACGTTCGTCTGTGGAAAACTTGATATTGTCTATTTTTAAACCCGCCCCCTCAGTAGGCGTTGACGTACGATATTATATAAAGGAACTCTGTCCCACCAAGTTAAACATTTTAAATTTACTTACTAAATATTTGGAGGGTATTTAAGATTCGACCCGGTCGAATATAACGTTTTTACTTGTTTTTTTTATTAAATACACTCGATCGATATAGCTTACAAGAAACAGAATATTTTGGGAATTTTTGAAGATCTTGGTTTTATAAATAGTCATATGTTGTTTGTTTTTGTCAAAAACATATGACACGATTTTAAGCATTCTATAAGTGTAGCAACATTTACATTTACCTAACATTTACATATAGCTCACATTTATGATTTCAACGTTCGGCTAAATGAGCCTTAACACGCGTTATAAGCGTCTGTCAAAACAGTAGAACTAGTGTAATTGTATGTAACAAGTTACATGGCAAAACGCGTAGAACGCTTGACGCGTAAAGTAGATCTACTTTCTACTTTTGTTAGCGCTGCACGGGTCTTGAAAAAATGTCAGCTGTTGTTGTTGTTGATAGCCAGGGGTGACAAATTATATTACATTTTCAATGTTATCGATTAACATGTTTCTGTCGTGGATAATTTTTTTTTTAATTTTTCTTATAATAAAACTTTTTTAATTGAAAAACACTGTCGCAATAAAGATTAATAATATTTTCAAGAGTGAAATGCATTGAAATAGTTATTTTATCACAATTGTTTCTTCAAACAAATATTCATATAATTTATCGATATATTTTACGTAATAAGTACCATATCTTTTATGTTTATCAATTTTTCAATATATTAAGCAAAGTAGGTTAAACACAGAAAATAATATTAAATTGCAATGGATGAGAAGTTAATTAATGCCGTTAAAAATTACGAATTTCTATACAACAAAAGATTGCTATTGTACAGAAATATTATTTAACATTTTAGCAAAATGAACTTTTGTGAATATTACACTAAAGCTGATCAAAACATAAACATTTACGCATAAAATGCTTTGCATGTAACTTGAGTTGAAAAACGCGTCTGAAGTATGAAACGCATAGAACGCGCGACGCGTCAATGAAAAGACGCTGCGCCCTACATTTGCCTTTCCCTGTTCTACACTCTTTAATTTGAACACCTAATGTGATTTTGTTTCTGTTTTTGAAAGAAATTTAAATCGTTCGCTTTAGTTTCTGTACCACGATTTTAGTATACACCACTACATCGACAGTTGCTAACATAAAAAATTAAATTTCTTTGCTTTGCTTTTGCGGAATTTAGTGCGTGCAAACGCTTTTGATTTTTTTATGAAAACTCTTGTTAATTTGAATTTTTTCTGTCTCTCTTTCGATATATTGAAGTCTCGTTAAAATGAAAACTCGATTATTTGAACTTTTTCTCTGGACCCTTCAGTTTCAAATTATCAAGAGTCGACTGCATAAAGAAAATGTCAGTGTCAAAAAGAAAATACGAGTTGCATTGTGTAAAGAATTATGAGGCAGTCGATATCCTTCACGTTTATCCACTGTTTTGATATCTGTGTCCTTAAAAAGTGGAACATGATATTTGTTAGACATGCAAATGTATAGAATGTTTGTTGCGGAAATGGATATCCTCAGACAACTATTTATTAAATACAAGGATGGTATTAGTTATCATTGTGCTAACAATCATGATATGATGGTATATAACTCCTTTTGTTATATACATATACACATCCCTGCATAATATTCTGTAGAAAATCGGAGCACTTTCAATCAACAGATTATGTATATCACTAGAATTAGATTGGAGTGACGTACTTGAGCACTTACGGAAGCAGTTCGTTGTTTACGAACAAGTAAAAACGTTATATTCGACCGGGTCGAATCTTAAATACCCTCCAAATATTTAGTAAGTGAATTTAAAATGTTTAACTTGGTGGAACAGAGTTCCTTTATATAATATCGTACGTCAAAGCCCACTAAAGGGGGCGGGGTTCAAAAATAGACAATATCATGTTTTCCACAGACGAACGTATGGGCATTGCTAGACCGTCTTAGACTTCATCACTGATCAAGAATATACATATTTACCTTATAGGATCAAATTCTCTTCGGAGGGTATAAGAACTGTATTTTGGCGGGGTCGTTCTGGCAAGGGCTGTGGGTTAAACATTTCACCTCTGTCATAAAACTCTAAAAATAAATGGTTGGGATAATTATATACAAAATAAAATTTTATATATCTTTTATAGGGTCATTTACAGGGCAAAGGGGGTAGGGCAGAAACAAGCAGTCATAAAACTCTAAAAATAAATGCTTGGGATGATTATTTACAAAATTAAAATATCTTTTTCTGGATGGGGTCATATAGGGGACAAAAGGAGAGGAGGGGGTAGGGCAGAAACAGGTAGTCATAAAACTCTAAAAATAAATGCTTGGGGGTATTATATACAAAATTAAAAAAAAAAATTATTTATTTTTATAGGGTCATTTAGCGGGCAAAGGGGGGAGGAGGGGTAGGGCAGAAACAGGCAGTCATAAAATTCTAAAAATAAATGCTTGGGATGATTACATACAAAATTAAAATTTATTTTTTATAGTGTCATTTAGCGGGCAAAGGGGGAGGAGGGGTAGGGCAGAAACAGGCAGTCATAAAATTCTAAAAATAAATGTTTGGGATGATTATATATAAAATTAAAAAATTTTTTTTTTGATAGGGTCATTTAGCGGGCAGAGGGGGAGGAGGGGGTAGGGAAGAAATCGGCAGTCATTAAGCTCTAAAAATAAATCCTTGGGATAATTATATACAAAATTTAAATTTTTTTTTTTTTTTTTTGGTAGGGTTACCAGGTTACGTCTCAGCTTCGTCATTAAGGCTTAAAAATGTTATTTTTAAAGAATGTAGGCTTAAGTAAAACAATTTGTTAAATGTTTATGCTATTTTTGCATATAATAACGTCCACTAAAGTGGGCGGGGTCCAAAAATTATTATTTTTATTTTATGGCTCCAAATTTAAGGCGTTGGACCGTATTTGACATAAAAATATATCATTTGCTTAACATAATAACCAAAAAACTTTAAAAATTATTTTGTTTGTTCTGGGTTGGTTTAGTTCTTCTTAGGAGAACTTTTTTCCCTCTTGCCCGATTTAGCCCATCTTCGAACTTAACCTGCTCTAAGCTTCAAAATATATTTATACCAAATTTTAAGCGTCGAGCTCTTTTCGTTTGGACTGAATCGTGATTTCCACAGACGGACGGACGGACGGACATGCTCAGATCGTCTTAGATATCATCACTGATCAAGAATATATATACTTTATGGGGTCTAAGATGGACATTTCGATGCGTTACAAACGGAATGACAAAGTGAATATACCCTCCAAATTCTTTTTTGGAGGGTATAAAAACTCAAGAAAGAACTACCAACTCGTAAATTTAATCTTAAAGCGTTGTAGCCAGTTTACTTTAACAATGCCTGGAGGGCACCAACAGAATGGCATACTGCTTATGTGCTCCATTCGTTTTGGGTTGCAGTAATTTACTAGCTTCGCCTGAATTAATTTTTCGCAAAAAATATTTAATTGTTCCTCAATTTCTATTTTGTTCCCTTCCCTTTAGTTCTTCAATATATAATGTACATACTTGCACCAGTATATTTTGCAATCCTCGAAGCAGATTTTATATACGTTTTTTGATATGTACCTTAGCTCTCTAAGTGATGAAGTGATTTATCTCTTTAATGCTAATAAAAGTTTGATGCATGATGTGTATGAATGACGTGCGCAAACATTTTCAATCACTCGACTTACATATACGAGCCCTAACCACTATTAATTCGTACACCAAAAAATTTTTAGCTATCTAACAATAAACGCCAGAAAAAAACTAAACTAAGTTAACTATAAATACAGAGTTATACTTTTCGGAATGGTGATTTTGTTTCCTTTAAATTTATTTGTAAACATCCTTAAATATTGTACGAGAATATTAAAAAAATGCATAAACTTAAAAATCATTATTATTCATTAAAATTAATTTGACTAGTATTAATTCGTACAGTGTATAAACTAGGCTCAAGATGTTAAAGAAAATCAAAATGTAAACAAAAAATTAAAATGTACCGTTACAAAAAGAGGAAAAGAATGCAAGAGAGCAAAAAAGAATACTTTTTCACTTTCTTTTACTTTAGTTTTTATTATTTCTGAAAAATTGCACGTGGTAAGACCGTTTGTGAAGAAATTCGGATTTTGATCGTTGAAAAATTCAAATCGGGAAAGACCTATGGGCAAATATCGACTGATCTTAAACTCGCAAGATCAACAATACAAAGCATTGTTAAAAAATACGAAATTAGTGGAAATTACTGCAATGAAGTTTTAAAAAGAGGCCGGACCTCAAAAATAACGCCTCGAGATAAAAGAGCTTTAGCGAGCATTATTAAAGAAAATCGTCGAAGTACTGTTCGCGGTATAGTTTCGAAGTGGTCTGATGCTATTGGAAAGCCCGTACGACGTGAATGGACACGACAGGAAATGAAAAATATAGGGTACAATTTTTATAAAGTAAGTTAAAAGTTCATTCGATATGTCAAGATTAGTTTAGAAAATCATATAATTTTTTTAGGCCAAGGAAAAGCCATTGCTTACCACCCTTCAAAAGAAAAAACGCTTATTATGGTGGTATGATGATTATATACAAAATTAAAATTTATTTTTTTTGATAGGGTCATTTAGGGGGCAAAGGGAGAGGAGCGGGTAGGGCAGAAACAGGTAGTCATAAAACTCTAAAAATAAATGGTTGGGATGATTATATACAAAATTTAAAAATTTTTTTTGATAGGGTCATTTAGCGGGCAGAGGGGGAGGAGGGGGTAGGGAAGAAATCGGCAGTCATTAAGCTCTAAAAATAAATCCTTGGGATAATTATATACAAAATTTAATTTTTTTTTTTTTGGTAGGGTTACCAGGTTACGTCTCAGCTTCGTCATTAAGGCTTAAAAATGTTATTTTTAAAGAATGTAGGCTTAAGTAAAACAATTTGTTAAATGTTTATGCTATTTTTGCATATAATAACGTCCACTAAAGTGGGCGGGGTCCAAAAATTATTTTTTTTATTTTATGGCTCCAAATTTAAGGCGTTGGACCGTATTTGACATAAAAATATATCATTTGCTTAACATAATAACCAAAAAACTTTAAAAATTATTTTGTTTGTTCTGGGTTGGTTTAGTTCTTCTTAGGAGAACTTTTTTCCCTCTTGCCCGACTTAGCCCATCTTCGAACTTAACCTGCTCTAAGCTTCAAAATATATTTATACCAAATTTTAAGCGTCTAGCTCTTTTCGTTTGGACTGAATCGTGATTTCCACAGACGGACGGACGGACGGACATGCTCAGATCGTCTTAGATATCATCACTGATCAAGAATATATATACTTTATGGGGTCTGAGATGGACATTTCGATGCGTTACAAACGGAATGACAAAGCGAATATACCCTCCAAATTCTTTTTTGGAGGGTATAAAAACTCAAGAAAGAACTACCAACTCGTAAATTTAATCTTAAAGCGTTGTAGCCAGTTTACTTTAACAATGCCTGGAGGGCACCAACAGAATGGCATACTGCTTATGTGCTCCATTCGTTTTGGGTTGCAGTAATTTACTAGCTTCGCCTGAATTAATTTTTCGCAAAAAATATTTAATTGTTCCTCAATTTCTATTTTGTTCCCTTCCCTTTAGTTTTTCAATATATAATGTACATACTTGCACCAGTATTTTTTGCAATCCTCGAAGCAGATTTTATATATGTTTTTTGATATGTCCCTTAGCTCTCTAAGTGATGAAGTGATTTATCTCTTTAATGCTAATAATAGTTTGATGCATGATGTGTATGAATGACGTGCGCAAACATTTTCAATCACTCGACTTACATATACGAGTAGTTACTTAATACAGCGTTCACCACACGATGCCGATTTGGACTTAATTTGCATGATTAAAAATAAATTACAAATTTAATGTACGATTCTCTGTTGTTGATTTGCTGGAGCGTCTAAAGCAGATATAGGCAATGTGGGTGAGCGGACTTCACATGTATATAAATTCGCTCTTGAGAGTCACACGTATTTGTAGTTACTCACAAATCATAAAAATTGTGATTCATAATTCAGTCTATCACAAGCTTCCAATCAAGACGGTTGCTTGAGCGCTTGTTAAAAAAAGTTATTTAAGGGAGGGGAGAATGCTCGTTTGTTTTCAAAATTGTGAGAGCCACACACAAACTAAAAACGTCGATGTGTTTGTGCCTACGTCTGGTCTAAAGCGAGTGTGTCGTTTGCACCTTCTGGACCTTCTCTTAAAACTCTCTCAAACTAAACATTTTAAATATCGTAAACTGGCAACTATAACGTTCCAGACGAGAGTACAAAAGAAATCCTAACCGATGTACGTCGTCCTCGAAATTTTAAAAATTAACTTTTGTTTCTCGTCTGTCTACAAACTATTATCCGATAACGCTAATAAAACGATTATAAATCTTATTATGTATATTTACAGCAGTATCAAAAGGATATGTTTCCAACATTAAAACATCTTTCGTTTCCTTTGTATCGCCCAAATAATATTACATATTTTAATACTAATTTTATCAGAAGATACTTTTATGTAAAATTCCACGTTTAACAACATCTCGAGATCATGCAGTATTGCAACTGCTCTGCTGTAGTATTTGTTGTGCTCAGCAACGTTGAAGAAGAAACAACATATCGCACTCGTTCAAAAATGCTGTATTAACTCAAAAGCTTCAAACTTGCCAGGAGAGACAACAAGTCCAATCATTTACGTCAGTACCTGCCTTATGGCTTAAACTGACGGTGCTCTTAACACCGGGTGAAAAAATAAGTGTTACCAGCACCCCTCTTAGTGCCCAAGAACCACCCGAAGGTGACCTCGGGTCACCCAGGTGGCAATTTCTAGAACATGATTTGGTAAGTCCCATGATCTAACACCTTGCTTAAAAGTGCCGATACTATCTAGATGATCTTATATTTGTTGATTCACAACAACATATAGGTTCTGCTACTATCAGCCGGATCGAAGTCCAATCACAGGGATTGAACATCAATCCTTATCTGACAAACCTTCCACCAAATTGGTGACCACAGCCACCACGTGTACTCCCGAGGGAGACCTCACCAATATCCAGCCGCAGTAAACTGCGAGGCTTGTACTGGATCCCGTGGTACCAGTTCTGACTACTGGTAAAGCCTCAAAAGTCAAACCAGTGTAGGTTCTATAAACTTTCTATCGACTTCGGTCTCTTTTCTACCAAACCCAGGTGCCTGTTCACCTGCCAATTTTTACTCAAGCTCGTAGGCGGACCTACTTCTTTTAGATTCTTATATTCACATCCGTTCCACTGTTTAGAGATTGGGCAGTAACATATGAGTTTTACGGGGCTACCTGCAAAAGTTATGCTTGAAAAACAGAATAACCCCTCGAAAGCCAACCATTATAGGTTTTAACTTTCTATTGACTTTTGAACTCTTAATTAGATCGAGGCGTCTTTGGACCTCCTTTCTTATTTCAAACTTACGTAGAGGCAAGGCACTCCCCTACTACTGTAATTCTTCTTACAGTAGCCAGCATGTTTCCTACTGAGACCTGTCCCCAACGTCCCATTCGGTAACGCGCAGGTACTTATAAGTTCTATGGGTTACCAACAAAAGTTCTGTTTGAGAAAATTGTGTAACCCCCGAGAGCAAGACCAATCAAGGTTTTGAACTCTCTATTGACTTCGGCCCTCTTACGGTACCAGGCGTCCTTAACCTCCTTTCTTACACAGACTTACATAGAAACAATCCTTTACCAAATTTCAATGCGTCTTTTCGGATGTGTTTCGGAGTGGTTGCGGCTCCTACTACAGTGATCGTACTAGAACGATATACTTTTCAGCAAAAGATGCACCTACTACTTTTTATATTCTTATATGCCCTCCCGTTGCACTGCAACTTCAGGGATTGGGCAGAGTACATATTAGTTTTATGGGCTATCAGCAAAAGCAGTGTCTGCAAAAACCGTATAACCCCCGAGAGCAAACCAGTCAAGGTTTCCAACTCTCTACTGACTTCGGCCCTCTTACGGTACCAGGCATCCTTAACCTACTTTCTTATAACAGATAGGACATAGGAGTAACCTCAGCCAAATTTCTACTCGACCCATTTTCGGATATGCTTCAGAGCATCGGAAACTCCTACACACAGGGATCGTACTAGGCGGTGTACTTTCTGGGGAGGTATACCTATTACTTTTTAATTTCTTATATGCCCTCCCGTTGCACTGCAACTTCAGGGATTGGGCAGGTAACATATGAGTTTTATGGGTTATCAGCAAAAGCACCGTCTGTAAAAACTGCATAACCCTTTCCCCGGATCTGTGCTGGAGCGAGGCCTGACATCATAGCCAAGCTCACCAACGGCACCCCCGGGGGGCCAGGAGAGACAAAAAAACTGTTTTCTTAATGCTGAAGGAAGTTTTCATTAACAAAAGTTCGGCAATATTTAGAAAACCCATCCATTATTATATTGCGCTGCATAACCTTTTTATTTGTTCATTGTCTGCAGATAGAAAAGCGATATTTTTAGTTATTATCATATTCTTGAATTATTTTTGTTTATAAGAAGTAAATATTTTGAGTTGTGTTTTTATACCCTCCAAAAAAGAATTTGGAGGGTACATTCACTTTGTCATTCCGTTTGTAACGCATCGAAATATCCCATAAAGTATATATGTATATTCTTGATCAGTGATGAAAGCTAAGACGATCTGAGCATGTCCGTCCGTCTGTTTGTGGAAATCACGATTCAGTCCAAACGAAAAGAGCTAGACTCGTGGAATTTGGTATAAATATATTTTGAAGCTTAGAGCAGGTTAAGTTCGGAGATGGGCTAAACCAACCCAGAAAAAACAACATAATTTTCAAAGTTTTTTGGTTATTTTGTTAAGCAAATGATATACATATTCCTGTGTCAAATACGATCCAACGCCTTAAACTTGGAACCATAAAATAAAAAAAGTTATTTTTGGACCCCGCCCACTTAAGTGGGTAAAAATTTAACAAATTGTTTTACTTAAGCCTACATTCCTTAAAAATAACATTTTTAAGCTTTAATGACGAAGCTGAGACGATACCTGGTACTACTCCGCCCAAACCCCTCTTCCCCCTTCACCACGCAAATGACCGTATCAAAAAAAAAAAAAATATGTTTGAATTAAGATTCTATAGGCTAATTGTTCGAAATTTTAATTTAAATCTCAGAAAGACATGATAAATATTCCAAGGCACAAAGGCAAGTCAACATCAGTTTTATTCAACTTACACAGCAGAGCAGAACAGCTGTTTTCGAAAGACGCAACCCTTTCATCACCAGTGCTCATGTGTATTGTGTTTGTCACCACTTATTAGGTGGCTTAGTTGAATGTGATAACAGTTGCTATTTACACAAATTTTATTGTGAAAAAGAATACGGGAACTGTATCAACCTGATGTTAACATGTTATTGTTATAATACCCGTGTTACCGTTTGATTATTTTTCATCATGTCCCATTTTTCTGAATTTTTTGTTCCATCATACCTAAGTCAAACTTTTTTGGTTTGAATTTTATACTTAAGTACATGTGAACGTTTTTTCCAATTATTTTATTATTGGGTAGCTCAAGCCATAGCTTAAATTTGTATGTAGTAAGAATTTTAACGAACATTTTATATTGCTATATTAAATTTGAATTAAGATTCTATAGGCTAATTGTTCGAAATTTTAATTTAAATCTCAGAAAGACATGATAAATATTCCAAGGCACAAAGGCAAGTCAACATCAGTTTTATTCAGCTTACACAGCAGAGCAGAACAGCTGTTTTCGAAAGACGCAACCCTTTCATCATCAGTGCTCATGTGTATTGTGTTTGTCACCACTTATGAGGTGGCTTAGTTGAATGTGATAACAGTTGCTATTTACACAAATTTTATTGTGAAAAAGAATACGGGAACTGTATCAACCTGATGTTAACATGTTAT
This sequence comes from Linnaemya tessellans, assembly GCA_951800035.1. Lineage (NCBI taxonomy): Eukaryota > Metazoa > Arthropoda > Insecta > Diptera > Tachinidae > Linnaemya > Linnaemya tessellans. The sequence goes on from OX637534.1 coordinate 80,608,256, forward strand.
TGTTATAATACCCGTGTTACCGTTTGATTATTTTTCTTCATGTCCCATTTTTCTGAATTTTTTGTTCCATCATACCTAAGTCAAACTTTTTTGGTTTGAATTTTATACTTAAGTACATGTGAACGTTTTTTCCAATTTTTATATTTTCCCTCCTCCTCCTTTGCCCCCTAAATGACCCTATAAAATTTTTTTTTTTTTTTTAATTTTGTATATAATCATCCTAAGCATTTATTTTTAGAGTTATATGACTGCCTGTTTCTGCCCTATCCCCTCCTCCCCCTTCACCCCCTAAATGACCCTAACAAAAAAAAACTTTAATTTTGTATACAATTATACCAAGCATTCATTTTTAGAGTTTTATGACTTCCGATTTCTGCCCTACCCTCTCCTCCCCCTTCACCCCCTAAATGACCCTACCAAAAAAAATAAAAATTAAATTTGTATACGATTATCCCAAGCAGTTATTTTTAGAGTTTTATGACTGTCGGTTTCTGCCCTTTTATACCCTTCACAAAAAAGTGAAAGGGTATATACATGTAGGTTTGTCATTCCGTGTGTAATTTCTTCGATATGCACATGGGACCCTATAAATTATATATATTCTGGATCCTTATGAATAGCGATGACGATTGAGCGATGTCCGTCTGTCCGTCCGCCTGTACGTGAAATCAGTTTTCCCAAGCCCGCAGAAGAGCTAGAGACTTCGTTCATGGACCATTGGATTGGAAATGAACTTAAATAGAGTGCTATTGAAATTCAGAAAGATCCGAAGTATGGTTCCAGAGCTGGGAAGCTTACACCTATTTCTCGACGCAAAATTTATACCAAAAATCATATATTTTTTTTTAATGTTTGTAAATTAAACCTATTTCGTGCTTTGGGGAGCCTCAATGGTCTATTAAAAACTAAAAAAAATAAAAATTTGTTTCCAGGGATGGGAAATTAAAATTTTTTTTTGCCTATTCCGTATTTTGTAGTACATGTAGTAACTAAAATTGTTAAAAATTTCAAGTTTTTCTTTAACAAAACCACTTTCTACGTCATGAAGATTTGCATTGGCCAAAAAAAAATTTTTTTTATTAAAATTTTGCTTTCAGGGGTGGGAAATTGAATTTTTTTTATACATGAAAATAATCAAACAGGCAACTGATGTTGTTTTTTTGTTGGTTTTTTGCTAACTTAAACTGTCCTATAATTTAGGAAGAATAGAATTGGTATATAAAATTCAAAAATAAAAAATAAAATTTCGAATCCAGGGATGGACAAGTGCAATATATTATGGTACCAAAATGGTAAAAAATTTTAAATTTTTTTTAAATAAAACTATTTTATACCTCCAGAAGCGTGTCACTGATAGAAAAAAAAAACAAAAAAATATTAAAACTTCGTTTCCAGGGTTGGAAAACTTAAATTTTTTTTGATACATTCAATATTTTGTAGTACATGTAATAACCAGAAGTTTTTCTTAAACAAAAGAAGATTTGCATTGATAAAGAAAATTTTAAAAAATTTATATTTCGCTTCCAGGGTTGGGGAATTGAATTTTTTTTTATACATAAAAGTAACCAAAAAGGCAATTGACGTTGTTTTTTACTGATTAAAACTAGTTTTTAGTTCCGGAAAAACAAAATTGGTATCAAAAATTAAAAAAAATCAAAATTTAGCTTCCAGAGTTGGATAACTGCAATATTTTGTGGTACATTAAAATGGTTACAGATATTAAGTTTTTCTTAAATAAAACTATTTCATGCCTCATTAAGAGCTGCATTGGTAAAAAAATTTAAATTTAATTTCCAGGGTTGGGAAATTGAAATATTTATTCTGCATAAAAGTTACTAAAAAGGCAATTGGCGTTGATTTTTTTTTTTGCTAATTAAAGCTGTTTTATAATTCAGGAAGAACAAAATTGGTATTTAAATCTTAAAAAATCAAAATTTCGACCCCAGGCTGGGACAAATGAAATATTTTATGGTACGTGCAAGCGACCAAAAAGTTTAAAATTTAAATTTTTTTGTCAAGTAAAACTATATTACACCTCACTAAGAATTGCATTGGTAAAAAATCAAAATTCGCTTCCAGAGTTGGAAAATCGAAATATTTTTCGTGCATAATAGTACATACATAAATTGCAAATTTTGTGCTTTTAATGAATTAAACCTATTAGATATTTCAGAAAAAATTAAACTAGTATCAAAAAATTATAAATTCGGTTCCAGGGTTGGAAAATCGAAAATTTTTGGTACATAAACGTACATACATAAATTCCAAATTTTGTGTTTATAGTGAATTAAACACTATATATTGTATATATCGGAAAAAATTAAATTAGTATTAAAAAATTAAAAATTCTGTTCCAGGGTGGGAAAATCGACATTTTCTGATTCATAAAAGCAGCCATTTTATTTGTTATTTTTGATTTTTATGATGAATTATACCTACTTTATATATCAGAAAGAAGTAAAAACCAACAAAATCTAAAAGATGATTCTACGGTTGAACAATTAGAACTTTTTGGGGTACATGACACGGATTTTTTGTTTTGTGTGTAAATTAAATGTAAGTAAGAAAGAAAGAAGAATTACATACGTTGAAGGGTATTTAAGAATCGGCACAGCCGAATATAGCACATTTAGTTGTCTTTTGTTTTGGACAACTCATTTTGATAATTGAACTTATTATACTTTTTGATATCAAATATTCGCTGACCAAATGCATTTATCATTTTGCTCAAATGCAAAATGATAAAGTGATAATATTACAAAGTGTCATTAAAACTATTTCATCAAAACAGTAATAACAATAAAAAACAAAATTATTTCACGAAAACAGTAACAATTCAAAGAAAAAGTTAAGCATTATTTCATGAAAACAATCATATTTCGAATTAAAACAAAAAGTTTGCTTAGCCTGAATCAATTAAACAGTTGAAACTCAAAATACTACCTGACTAAAAGAAACTTTTATTATTAGAATAACAACTTAACTCTTTATACGAAAAAACAATTATCTGTTAAGGCCAATCACTTCAAGCAACTCAAAATAAATTTGTTTTCTTGATTCACAGAAATAACCCATTTCAGCAGGAAAAAAGTCACAACATGTAATTTTATTAAGAAAGAGTAGTCAGAAGTATGGAAATTTTTAACCATACGTAGACATAAGTGTTATGTATTATTTTTTTTCCAAAGAGATAACATGAAAAAAGTTTGAGTTAATACAGTATTGTTGAACGAGTGCGATATGTATTAAGCACATGTACTGCCTGTTTTACAAATAAAATAAAATATTTCGTTTGGAATTTTATATCGAAAGCGAAAATAAATTTTAGCTCTTTTTATTACTGTTTCAAAAAAATTCCAAACGAAATTTCATATATTATTTGCAAAAGCAGCCGGTTAATTAAGTATAAGCAACATTAATTTCAAACTGACAACAACATTTATTTAATTTTTCAGGCTGCTACTAGCAGTTTATTATGTTCCGAAACGACTGAAAACTTTAAAAATAAATTTTATTTATGTATTTTTTTTCAAACGCTGTATTCACAGATCTGTTTGTATGTTTTAATCTCTGCTGGTTTTGCCGCCAGCATTGGCAATGTTGAGAGCACCACAGAAAAACGGGTTATTGTGCCGCTTCTTAAGTATGAACGCGAAAACTATCCAGACGGTTCTTTCCAATTCAGCTATGAAGGTGGTGATCAAACTTTTCGCGAAGAAACTGCCCATGTGGTTGATGCTGGCACTGAAAATGAAGCTTTAGAAGTATCTGGCTCCTATCGCTACATCGACCAAGACGGTAATACAGTAGAAGTTCACTATACAGCCGGCAAAAATGGTTTTGTTCCTGTCGGCACCAATATTCTTTCTGAAATTTCTGCTGCTGCTAAGGCTGCGGCTGATTTACCTCGTGTTGCCGACGAAGATATTAAACGCAAGGGTCGTTCTAGTCATGAAGGGAAAGTAAACGACGCAGAACACAAGGTGGAAGAAAAACAAGTAGAAGCTAAAAAAGCACAAAAACGAGAGGTTTCAGCAGGGCAAGTGGAAGAACCAAAGACTGTGGAAAGTAAAGTTGAAAAACTTCAAGATGAAACAAAAAAGAAATCTGCATTGTGAACAAACGCAGCAGCAAACAAATAATATCCGGCTAATCCCTGATGAATTAATTCGATTTGGTGTTAAATTCGTTCTTAATTATGAATATACTCGTACTAATCAATATACATATAGTATATTAAAATCCTGTGCATTTCATTAACATATCCAATTGAATAAAAGCGAATATGCTAACAATTTATTCAGGATAGTCCAATCATTAGCTGATAATTAGATTTATTTTAGTTGTACGAACACGTATATAAAAACACTAGTTATGTTATTCACTTAATAAATTGAACTAGATTTTGTATAATATTCATGATTGAAATTTTATTGAATGGTGATCATTCCGCTGCACAAAAAAAACGAATCGAATTGGGAGGGATTACTATAAAACTTCTTTTATTATTTTATAAGGAAACTAAAGGTCAGAAAAAAATGTTAAGCAGAAAACTATCAAAAATGCTGTTACAGTTTAATTTTTAATTGCTACTAAGATTTGTTGTCAATTAAAAAAAAATTAATTGATAGTTAGGTTAGGTTGAAGAGAGGGGCGTAAGTAAGGGCTATTCCAATCCATTCAGCATTACACTTAGACCTCATAGGCCTGTTGTGCGCTCTATTATAAGGAGTTCCAGTTTTGTTATAGGGATCCTCCATTACAATCATGGAAACCTTTGAATTTGATTACGATAAGAACCTAGTTTCTTCAATGTATCTTCTTAAGTCTCTCCAATTAGTACCCCTAAGAAATTCCATCTCCTGTATAATCTCCTGATAAAATGTCTGTCTTCTGACTTGACTAAAAAGTGGACAGTAGCACAAGTAGTGCTCCAGTGTTTCATCATCGTCCAGCTTCACCCTACCTACGGTAGAGTGCTGCCAATCCCTTGTATGCAATTCTATAGCCCATTGTTTGAGTTCGTCCTTAAAAACTTGAAATGGCTTCGGATTATCTAGTGTGATGTTTGCCATTAATGCTCCCATCCTTAATAGCCCTATCTGCCTCAATATTTCCAGGTTTTCCAACCTAAGGTTTGGCCAGAACGTTCAAGGTGTAACATAATTTAAAATAAAAAAAAAAACATAAAGTTTTGTAAATTAAATGAATTTGAAATAACGCATAACTTTGATATTATACTTATCGTTGGAATCACAACTAAATTTTGAAATTATACTAAACTTTGAAATTATACCTAACTTTGAAATTATACTTCCCTTTGTAACTATACATACCTTTGAAATTATAACTATGTACCTCGAAGTTACACTTGCTTGCAAATGTATACTTAATTGCGGTAAACACCTGGAATATTGTAGCTATTAATAAATTGTATGCACTGAAGAAGGTAAACCGAAATCTCTGAACCTCCATCAGGAAAACGGACAAAATAATGTAATCACTTCTCCATCATACACCGAGCTAACAGCTACTTATAAATTTTTAGTATATTTAATTATGTACCTTCAAATTAACACCAATTCAGTAAATCTTGTTTATTATATTCAACCCGAATAAGCATCCTGTTTTTCAATAACCAACAACAACCCATTATCAGAATATACTTACAGCAGTGTTGTAATTATATTCACATAATCCTTTTGTGAGGCTCTACTCTCTTGCACCCTACCCTAACCACACAAGGATTATTTAAACAATTGGCAAGCCCAAATTGCCAAGTTTGTTCACAGGTAATCCTTGATGTCCTGGAATCTATATTATCTCTATGTTTCCACAATGCGTCTATGAGTTAATCTCATCCTTGCATTGTAGTACACACCGACATTGAACCGGATAATTCCTCAGGGCCTCAATGATAGTTAATGAATAATCTAATTAATTGGACACAGAACTTATAACACGTTTCTTTTTTTCGGAAAATTTGGTGTAAAAACGATATTTTTTTGTAAAAAATCAATTATTTATTAAATAAAAATTCTTTCTTAAATTGAATTAAGATTTAAAGGCTAATTGTTAGAAATATTTTTGTTTTAAATTCAGAAAGATATGATAAATATTCCAAGGCACAAAGAAAAGTCAACATCAGTTTTTAGTTATTCTTAATTCAATTATAATTAATTAATTAATTCAACAATATGAGTGTTCGTTAGAAAATACTTACATAAAAACTCTTTCTTTAATGCGTTAAACATATTAATAACAGCAGGCTATTAACTACAGATACATCAACACTATTAATTACTACTTCGTTGATGAGTCGCCATATTTAGATATTCGTATTACCATTTAGGCGAATAACATTGATAATAGAAACGAAACATAGACTTTTTTATGGCGGGCGGAAAATTTGTCTTGTGAAACTCTATACCCGGGGAAATTCTCAAATTACTGAGAAAATCTCGTATGGATTCTAAAACATTTCGTACGGTCTCGAGATCAGTACTGATCCCTTCTGCTAGTTTGATGATTATAAAAATATTGTAACAATTTCACTCTTAAAAAAATAGCTTGAAACGAAAAGATTCCATGAATAATGTCGATGTTTTTTAATTATATGCTGTCCATTAAAATATCATCGTTTATCAACGTTTTATTGATATTTTCTAAACATCCATATATCATTAGAATCCATAGCCACCAATGCCCGACTCTGTGAATTTAGTATCTCCTGGTAAATAAGCATTCGAGTGCTTTGGCTTTTTCAGAGGTTATTCCCCCATCTGAATTCTTTACAATGTATACCACACATCCGACCAAAACTGAAATACATCTGTGATGTGTGGGCCGGTGGTTCAAAATTACCTGATCTTGTACAGAATAGGTTAAAGAATCTCTTCGGAGATACCGCCTTAACACGCAGCTAATGCTGGTGGAGCAAGATATCGCTATTGCTATCAAATGATATTCACCACAAACCCATTAGAAAAGAGTTAATAGTTAAGTCTTACAGTTGCAACTTGCAATATTTCGAACTAATCCATTCCGAGAAAGATATTAAAATTGATTTTTTTAAGAACTTGCCAACCATCCTACACGACATTGAATTCCGCAGAAACTATATAGAAATCAATTCCACCATTTAAAAATGTATACTTTGCATGTACTGGGAGTTCCGGATGCACTTCAGGGAATTGGTCAGTAGCTCCAACAAGAAGAGATCTCCTGGGCTGAATGGTAAAAAAGTGATAAGTAGGTAGAGATAATTACTTACATTTTGCAAGATAATACAACTTTATTGAATTTCAAATCGAAGTGACCAAGCGGTTGTTTCAATAGCTGATTATCAAATGAATGAATATATCTTTTAGGTTAACTTTCTTTCAACCGAAAAGAAATCAACTTTGAGTATGAATAATAGTTATGAAAAATGACAAAACGGTTCTAAAAATATAAAACTATACCTACTGAAAATTTTTTAAGCTTATACAGGGTGCCCCAAAATGACTTAAGTGTTTTGAATTCCTTATAACTTTTTTATCATAATTTTTGTTTTATTTTGTTTCCTGTTTTTGTAAAGAAAACTGGGGAATTTAGAATGGAAGAGTACACAATTGAACAACGTGCCAAAATCTTTGAACTTAATTTCTGAAATAAATGATCCACAACAAGGGGCAGTAAGAAAACTTCCTGGTGCGGACAGATGACGTGCGGTAATTGATAATTGATATATATCTATATATATATATATATATATATATATATATATATATATACATATATATATATATATACATATATTTATATATATATATATATATATATATATATATACTTATATATATATATATATATATATATATATATAAGTAGTAGTATATATATATATATATATATATAAGTAGTAGTTCAGTGGTTTTTGTGGCCAACCGGAAAGATAACAGACAATTTTTTGGAGAGGGCACGAATATGGGAAGCAGAAAATGGCACCACTTGTGAGATATAATTGTTCATAATTAAATTAAAAATATCCTCCATTAAAATACTGTATATTAATTTTGGCCCACCACCCGGTGGCATCAATTACAAAATAAAGATCTCACTTTCTTTTTTCCTTTAATTTGTAAATAATTTATATCAATATTAGTTTTCTGAATTACACAAAATTAATTTTAATCTATAGAAAAACATTTTATATACTTCTCTCGTATTCTGGGTTAACAGATAAATAAAAAGTTCCGACATCCTATGAATGGTTCACAGCTTTACCAATTTTCCACTGTAATACAAATACTTCAAAGTTTGAATAATTTATAGGCAAAAGTTCCATTGATAAGTATGTACTCATATTATTTCCGACTACTAAATTATATACCTAATTTTCAAATTAACTGTCCATCTAATTTGATCTAAGTGGCAAGCAATATATCATATAAGCCATAAAATCAAATACACATATAATCCAATTAGATGTATGCATCGCTCATGGTCTGTTTTGTGTCTGTAGTTTGTGCAAAGTTGCTAAACCTTGAATAACTTTCGCGTTTTATTGATAAATCAATAGTGTTGTTGTATATGTGCGAATATATCTCCTTAAAATCTCTTAATTACCATTTTATTATTGATATAGATTTTTATGTCTTGTGCTTTCGATTTTTTATTGTTCTCAGAATTGAACAGAAAAAATGCAACATTTTACACTTGAATAGACACATGCATCAATTATTGTTTATGATCATGTTATTAGAATGTCATATAAGTCTGTTACTCAGATTGCATTCCGTTTAGATTTAATGTCATGATATGCACACGTAATTTCGCTCCAAGAGTGTGTGCAACACCATTCATTCAACTAAATAAACATACTTTGATACATCAATCCATCCATCCGTCGATACATGTTTTTAATGCCAACTTTATTAAATTCAATAAAAATATTTTACGCTTTTCTGTACACAACTACTAAAATATAAAAATCAATATCCCTTGAATGTATTGTAAGTGCAAAACAAGCTATTGTTAATAGCAAGCCGCATAAGAATACCCAGAGAGACAGACGTATCATCACCTCCATAATCAACGTGAACTACACTCATACATTGTGACCATAATTGTATGTCAAATGTGAAGAATTTACTTGACTGCATTAAGTTGTCTTACTCTTGAAATAATTTTCCAAAGCAGAGCGACAAATGGAACAAATGCTGGATCAGCTATGAATGAAAAGTGAAGGAATGACTTCATCTTACACTCTTGTATACATGAAAGATCCTCAAAGTTCGAATTTTCCCTTTTAAAGTTGCAAAATAATATACCAACGGGAAATAGCAGGCAGTCCCATTCGAATAATACATTTGTTGCCAAGTCGTGCAGCTTTCGTCTGATTTTTTTTAGCAGGACCAGAACTATGCATTGCATTGCTCCGCAGATAGAAGGGAAGGGACAGTATTGAGACTGATGAGAAAGATGAGAAGATAGAGACTTTTTAACTTCCAGCTGAAAAACCGAAAATTGTCAAAGAATCGGAAATTTAATGGTTTTACACCATTTAAAAAAAGTTGAGTTGATTTCCTAAGAAACGGGCTGACTACTGAAAGGCCGTCACTATATCTGTGTCTGTGTGAGTATGTGATCCGCTTATAACTTTTGAACGGCTGAATCGAATTTCAAAGGTTTCTTCCCTTATAAGAAAAGTGTTTTTTAAAATAACTTTTAAACGGCTTTGTCGATCGATTCCAAAATCGAATCAGCTCCTGCCAATAAAGAACTACGTCAAACGTTACCAATCAAAGTTTGTTGATGTGTTCGTGAGATTTCTTGAACGAAAAAACTCAAAAATAAGTGCATTTTTTGAAAAACTAGGAAATTATAATTGTGATCAATTAGTGTTCTCAATTATTTTATAGGACCTACAATGAACACCTCTTACCACGTGGAAATCGTCGGATGTATTCTAAAGGTATAGTCGTTTGGAAATTAATAGCATTATTTAGCGGTTAAAGTTAAAGGGAAGTTGTAGGGATGGCCTTTAGTGTTAACCGTTTTCCATATATTTTTTAGATATCTCATCCTTTACTTCGCTGTTGAATTTACGTTACAGTGGCTGACGAAGGAGGGCACTTAGTACATGATATTGCCAATCGCTGCTTGTAATTGTTCAGCGAGCAGTGATATGCCTTCGTCTCTGCAACATTCCGACAACAACTAACAAAACCATGCACTAATGCTGCACAGAAGATTCGCAGATATGATCATAACTGAGCGCGTAGTTGATCTCGAGACTTTAATATATTTCACGAGGTCATTGGATACAGAAGCAATTTGAAAGATTATTCTGTAGTTGAGAAGAATTTTGGTTAATGGCATAAATCAACAAAACAAGATTGCGCAGTTTCGGTATGTTGTTGTTTAGCAACCGGATGTTTGTGTGACGTATAGAAGATATGGAACTTGTGTCGTAAACAAAATACATATTTATATGAAAAGTGCAAACGAAATGAAGTAGAAAGCACCAAAAAATTAATCAAAAACTAAGTGTGCGGTTAATGAATGCAAAAATTAATATGATTCTAAAGTGCGCAAATTAAGCTTTTTCAATTTTCCGGTGTATCGTGGATATTTTTCTGGGACTAAACACGAAAACTCAATGTGAAGACGTCGCTGGGCTACATGGATCATTTTAAGCTGTAGTGAAAGGATCTAGACGTGCGGTTTCACAATAGCTAGCGATATAACACTATTTAAGGAACTGCAAGCATTAGAGCAAAAGATGTTACTGAACGAAAACAAATCCCCTTTTCGGACATTTTGCTTTGTCTTTTCTAACTGACAGCTACATACGTCAATGCAAAGTACGAAATCGACCAAATTCTGATATACGTTGAATACCTCGACAAACATCAGTAAGTAACTTAAATTGTTTTCATAAATATGTTTGTATTATTTGTTCAGGAAAAATATATGATATTTAATAAATATTTGAATAGAATAAATAAATAAAAGTTGAATAATTAAACAAGTGATACTTCAACAAAGTACTCATTGTGACAACCTTTTCCATCGATATGTTAATATCAGCCAAAAGAGACGACGCATAACGTATGACGCATTCTATCTGCCTCGGCGTAAGAAGTGTTTCTTTTTGCAGATGTCCCGCACTTGATAAATTATTTCATAGATTAACCTTTCCGAGTAAGTGACGTATGTTAAAATAAGAAAATACCGTTGAGCGCATTTCGAAATAAAAATTTTAATAACATAAAAAAATTAAATTAAATTTTAAATATTTTTCCCCTTATTCATAGATATATAAAATGTATTTGAAAATGTTTTCTGAACAATTTTTAATCATACACATTTCAAATTTATTTTAAACTTTATGAATACTGGGGCTTGTGTTCAAAATATTAGTTCGATTAGATCTCTTTTCTGTCCATTAATATTTTTTTCAAATCGATGCATCTGATTAGAAGTTACATAATTATTTCCAGTTTTGCCATCAAAATCTCTAACACTTTTTCCATTAGAAACATATATTTAATCTGTACTGAAAAGAAAAGTTTTTTTTGGAATGTAATTATTGTAGAACAACTTTTAAACGTAATTTCCGATCGATTCCAAAAACTATTCAGCTCTTGACAATTAAAAATCACGTCAAGCGTTACTGATCAGGCTAAACTCGGCGAATTTTTGAAAACACTCCAGATCAAGTAGTGCTCTCGGTTCTTTATATCGAAGAACTACATCACACTACATCAATCCAATGGTGGCTAGTTCGGATAAACTTGCGATGATATGTTATTAAAATTGGATATGATAGAAACTTTATATATGTTCGTAAGAAGATTTATAATGAGCAAAGGATATTTCGGATGAATTTTATACGTATAAATTTATTGTTTTACTTCATTAACACTTGAATGTCGGCCAACTGTAAAGCAGTTACATCAAACAAGAATTAATTCCAATACATTCCTTACAAATACATCTCGTCCCAACAATTTAGTGCAATTGTATTTTAAAAGCAAATTATAGTTACAGTTTCTGTTATGATTAATACAGTTTCCTAAAATTATTTGAGTTAGGGTCTTTCTCCTTGTGACCCTCGATATGTACATACTTATAGTTATTACTATCGGGATGATCCACGCATGTGAATTTCATACATTAACAAGAATGTTTCGCACCACAATAACGATGAGGCAATCACCTATGTAAACGGCTAATCATACATGTAGAGTATTTTATCGCTAGCATTAGTCATTTCCAATATTTGATTTATATACATTTTGCATGAAGGCCAATCAAATATTATGATGATGATGCTGATGATGGCGATGCTGATGATGTTGATGATGATGGTGTTGGTGGTATGGAGACGATATTACCAAATGCACGAGTGCAATTGAAATTTAGTGTTCACAATTATTAAGGCTGGTAGATGGGTTGGTTGAGAGAATAAATTTGTAAAAAGTAGAAGTAAAATACAGCGATCACCAAGCAGTTAAAAATAACGATCATGTTGTGGTTATAAATAATAAATTTAAACTGACATTTCCTACATTTATTTAATTTGTTTCTATTTATTTTTCTCTAGGTTTTTATTTGATTTCACAAACATTTCTATGAAGTTGGTCACCGCCAAACTCCATTAGAAAACATTTTGTTTTCAACTCAAATCTTAAGCCGAAAATCCACAATCCAAACTATAGCAAAAGTTTAAAGTTGATACCAAACAACAGAATTATTAAAATTAAGAAGACAAAAAGCTGCAAATATAATAAAATAATGCCTCTGCTAAAGATTCATAGCAACTCCGACATCAAGCGGCTGGTAAAAAACGTGGTTTTCTTCTTTTGTATGTTAAATATTTTACCACCATTGCGAACAATATGTTAAGTTTGTATGTAAGCAACGAATCAGATTGAAGAAATATTTAATGAAAAAAGCGTGATCTTCAATAGAGAAATTAAAAATAATAGCAGAGTGTTAGTTATTTAAATCAGTGGTGAACTCTACTTATTATTTGTTAAAATGGAGATCACGCAAATCACAGTAAATATTACGAAAGTCTATACTGTGACATGAAAAGTTGACTATAGGTGTGTAGCATTCATGTGTGCACATACGAAGTCTGTTCAAAAAATAAGATCAATTTTCTTTTTTCTCAAAAAATATCTATTTATTTATCAGCATCTTTTTTATGCCTTTCAGATAAGTATAATACACGTGTGCTAATAATATTTTTACCTTTTTCTAATACTCGGAACAGTTCTGGCATGCAGATATTTGGTGTGTCGGTGCACTCTCTCAGCAAATCCTCATCCGGCTGCAAAACACTGTCCTTTCATGCCTCTCTTCAATATTAGGAAGAGAGCCATAAGAGCCATCATATTTGCAGGTAGACATATGTGATGGATACGCTGGCTGAGGCATGATAACGGTGTGGGTTTCAGTCAAAAATGTTGGTAAAATTTCATTAATCTTAGAACGAACTTTACACGCTTTGTGCCCAAAATTTCGGAAAAAGTGCATACCACGAGCCATTTGACTTTTCTAATTATGACAATACTCCTTCACTTCCTCAACATTGTCAGCTTTTGTTGATGTTTGAAAGTCTTCGATCACCTTTGAGAAGCTTGTAGTACTTGCCAATATTTTCGTGAATCAGAGTACAATAACCGTGTGCAACTGTCAACATTTTAAGTGATTTTGACAATTGGTGTCATATTTCAAACAGAGAATCGCCGAAAAGGCAAAAAACTTCTACCCAGCGAAAATCATCTTTTCTGCTTTTGAACAGGATTTGCATGGAGTTCCTCAGTAATTAACCCCGAGCGGCTCAGATTCCAACGGGTCCTCCATTCCATTTTAGCAAACATTTAAAAATAGTGAAAAGTTTTTACAAATATGTATGAGGCTATGCTCCCATCAACTGTTTACAGGAACTTTTGTATCGAAATTAAACACATTTTCTATCACAAAAGTGCATAAGTGAAACGAAATATACATACTGAGTCTCTCAGTAGAGAGTTCGATTCCTATTTTACACTCTGGTCTGTTAGTATTCACCAAAAATGGTGAAACTGTATAGGAGGGAAGAAAGATTGCAAGATACAGAATTTATTTTTATCTAATTTAACCTTTTACTTTTGCTACAGGGACGACTAAGAAGGTTGCTATTAATCTGCTCTTAGTACATGATAATGTCAATCGCCGCCTACAACTGTTCACTGACCAGTGCTATGCCTTCTTCACTGAAACAGACCGACAACAACTAACACCAATACTGATAAGAAGAACTCGACACCATATTAGTGACTGAAAGCGGAGTCGAACTCAGGATTTTCGGTTTCGTAGTCTCGTGTTAACCATTTCCACCATAATGTATTATTTCTACAATTTGGGTTTTATGCATAGGGAAGTCAAATCCGTCAGTCCTTACTTGCGCGTGTGAAATCTGTTTCAGCCATCTTCTAGAAAAGTCACAGACTGAAGGACTATTGAAAATATTCCTAATAATAGATTGCTAGTGAAAATCAGTAAAACTAATTTTTATATATTTGCTAACAAAACCTATTTTATGCTTCATATGTCAGATATAGAGAATTTAAGATTTTTTTATATATAAAATTAACCAACTAAAATATTAAACATACTTGATGTTTTTGAAAGAAAGCCGAACATTCGAAATGAAATTCTGGAGCTTCTTGGTATTCAATAAAGTGCCATTGAAAATCAGAGAGATCAAAAAGATTGTGCCATGATTGAAATGAATGTATGTACTTACATATTCCAGTAGTATGTCGTTGAAGAGTATATGAGAATCGGTACCGCCGAATAAAGCTTTTACTTGCTTTTACTTAAATCACCACTCAGTGAAAATATGGGATGGTGTTGAGAAGAGAGATTAAGAAATATAAGAATATTCAGCATTTTTTGAAACCACTTATTAATTCTTACTTTACCGGCGAAGACTACCTGTAGAACCGATAAAAGGGCGAGCTGTGCTCTGCTCTTTAATACATGATAATGTTAAACGCTGTTTGCAATGTTCAGTGATATGCCTTCGTCGCAACTCTATCAACTCTGAACAGATCAGAAAAATCCGATAGCCCATTTATTTCAAAAGTTTAATAAAGGTTCGTTTTGTTTTGCTTGCCATATAAAATATATAACAAAATATTACCGCCAAAAAACGAAACTATTAAAAAAACAAATGCATCCCAAATGGCAGTCTCTTCTGCTGTAACGCCTTTTTGTATGTTACTTTTCACTTTTATGCTGCAACAACTGAAGAAACCTCGATAAATTGCCACCATCTACAACAAATTTCAGTCGGTAAGTCAGTTTTTTTGTTTTAATATTGTTGTACGAGTGTTATAGTTTATTTCAAAGACGTTTGAAATGTAAACCAAAAACACGATCGTACCAGACAAAAGCTTTAAAAGAACTAACAAAAAAGCTGTAAAATATTTTTAGTTTAAATGCTGACGCTCTGCCAGCGGAGGTGTGTCTGGAATTTTGAACTTTACAAGTTGTACCAGTTTGGACTAAGCTACGTTACGCTGCGCTCTACTGCACTGCACTTCACTTGGAAGTCATTGCTGTGCTGTGGTCGTTTATTTTGAATTTCTGGTAACTTACGACAATAGCAAAAAATGGTGTTTGCGGAGGTTTCATTTACTGGTTAGTATTTAGAGATTTAAGATCATCATCACTTTATTATTTGCGCGCTTTTTTACTCTTTCCGACTTTTGGTTGGTATGAATTAAATATTTTAAAATGTTATATATGTATTTGGTGGTTTTTAACAACAATAATTGACCAATTTGTAATTTAATAAATGAATAATTTTATGGTTATGCACATGATGATGATTACGATGCTTCACATGTTTTATTTACTTGTAATGTAATTTAATTAAGTATTTTCAGCAGGAAAAATTTTTGAAAAGGTAAAGTGTATAAGACAATTTTTCTCACGCCAACATATATTAACATTCTAAAGCGTTTCTCACGTTAACTATTTTAGTTCTGCAATATTGTTTCAGTAATCAATTTTTTACCGTTCACGTTTACTTTTTGTTGGCGTTTTCGAGGTGGATATGTTAAAAATATATATTTTCATTCTTTATTTACAATCTGGCGTCTAAAGGACAATAGGTATATTTTATGATGGCATTACATGTTAAATTTCTTATCTAAAGCGAAATATTAACACTTAATTTCTATCCATGTAATGGTTGATTTCTCAGCAGCTTTGTTTTTTGCAGTATTGTTTGTAGCTGCTCAACTATTCCGTTTTACATATTACTTTTAAACATGTTCAGTTTGGCCTATATTTTTACCAGGAATCAACTCACAAACGAACGATGTTTGCGGATTACGTAATTATACTATGAAAATTCATGCGCGGTTAAGAAAGTGCATCGAGCTCACTTCTGGTTAAATTAAATTTCATTTCATTGCCGTAATTGCATCCCGAAAAATGCACTGTGTGGTATGGATTATGGGCCGATAGTATCATTTTTCAAAAATGACGATGGCAGGAATATGCTGTGTATGGCTATCGCTACCGTGCGGTAATTACAATTTTTTTTGTTGCTCGAAATGTAAGAGCTGCAGTTGGCTGGCATGTGGTATCTACAAGACGGTGCCACATACCACACAGCATGCAAAACAACGGCCCAATTGAAGGGCGAGTTCGGGTTTGGGACCGGTCAATCCGTCCCCTAGATCGTGCGATTTTATGCATTTAGACTATTTTGATGGGGCTTTGTTAAGGCTCATGTCTATAGGGATAAGGCCGTAACCCTTGACGAACTGGAAGCCAATAGGTGTGTGAGAGGGTATGTCAAAATTTGAGGTATAGCAGCAGTTAGTATTTACATGAAATTACTTTATACCCCTTTCCAGCCCAAGGAATTTTAAAGTTTATGGATTTTAATGAAACATTTATCGTGTGATAACTAGAACTTAAGAATCATAAAAATGTATTTTTTGGATCCGTACGATTTGTATGTCCTTTGAAAGAAAAATAGCAACCACTCAATTTTAAATAAACTTCTTTTCACTACAGGGTAAATTTACCTACACATTTGTGTAGGTGGGCTCAGGAAGCGATACATTGAATAATATAAATCATCTGTCGGCTCAAATAAATAATTTTTACATGTAATATTTATAACAAAAGATATAACATTTGGTCATTGAAGCAATCTGCTATTGAGTCATTAAATAATACGACCTTTTAATGTACGTTTATTGCTTTATAATAAAATAGATCTAGCAACCTGAATGGTTTAAAATCATTAGTCGAGTAGAGGGAAGCATATATTAATCGGCATTACTTATGCATATATAACACAATAAAAAACTGTTTAAACATTTTTCACAGTTCATATCTGTACATTAACTAACATTTTTATAACACAAAAGCAAGAAAATATATGGAAAATGGTTGACCCTAAAAGCCATTTTTGCCACTTTCTTCTAATTTCAACCACATCATAACATGGAACTATATGCGGAGTTAAAAAAACCAACAGATTTCAACCCGGTTAGTAAAGATCGCCGTGGTCTTAAATATGAAACGCTGATTAGTTTGTTAAATCGGTCTATAAAAGATATTCCAAAAAACCCGCCTTTGAAAACAATTCTTATTTTTTTGAGAGTTCTCGAAATCTACCGGTTTCAATCGGTTCCAATTCCCGAGAAATCTAAATTTGAAAGAACCCTTTGAACTGCAGCTTGGTTCGTTTCAATTCAGTGTTCAAAAATTATAAGAAGGTCACTTATTTACACAAACACACATGCACCCCCTTAGGAGGAGCCAGGAAAGCTTCGTCGTTATTTTAATGTGCGAGTTGGAACATCAGACACAACGTCCGGCAGACAATGAACGGTGCAGACCAAGCAGGCCAAGTTGGGGGTCTCTCACGAGGGTCGCTGACGAGAATTTTGCACATATATATGTTTTCATACAAAATTCAGCTTGTCAAAGAATTGAAACCAATAGATTACCAGCAACAGCTTGATTATGCAAGTTATTTTCGTCAAATAATTGAAGAAAATCATGATATTTTCATTATTTAATTATAAGCGACGAAACACAACTCCAGTTAAATGGGTTCGTTCATATGCAAAGCTGCAGGGTATTGGTTACGGCAAATCTAAGAGTATTTCAACAGCGAGAACTCGGACAATGTTGAAACATTTTTAAGGCCAGCAGTGGGAACCCATTCGCAAGTATAGTTCCAACAGGATAGAACACAGCGCACCCTGTGAGAGACACAGCGGCTCTTTTAAGCGACATTTTTGATTAACGAATTATTTCCCGTACAATTGATTTTAATTGGCCTAAGCGTTCACCGGGTTTAGCCGGGGTTATTTGAAAAACAATATTAACAGTCCTACAACCATGCAGCAATTAGAAACTAATATACGCGACGAAATCATGAACAAAACACCTGAAGTTTTGCCAAAGGTTATGGAAAATGTTTTAGAATGAGAACGGATAAGTGAAATATAATTTTTCATAATTAAATTAAAAATATTTTCCGTCAATATACTGTATTTAAAATAAAAAAATTAATAATTATGTCTTGAATAAGAATAAGAAATTATAATGAGCTCAAACCCCTTCTGGCATTTTGGGCCATCCCGTATACAACTTTTCTGGAGTGTGGATTTTAAAATGTAAATTTTTTTACTTTGTTGTTTTATAGCCTAATTCATAAGAAAACAAGTAAAAACGTTATATTCGACCGGGTCGAATCTTAAATACCCTCCAAATATTTAGCAAGTGAATTTGAAATGTTTAACTTGGTGGGACAGAGTTCCTTTATATAATATCGTACGTCAACGCCCACTAAAGGGGACGGGGTTCAAATATATGCAATATCATGTTTTCCACAGACGAACGTATGGGCATTGCTAGACCGTCTTAGACTTCATCACAATTCTCTTTGGAGGCTATAAAAAATGTATTTTGGCGGGGTTGCTCTGGCAAGGGCTGTGGGGGAAATATTTCACCTTTGTCATTAAACTCTAAAAATAAATGCTTGGGATAATTATATACAAAATTAAAATTTCTTTTTTTTGATAGGGCCATTTAGCGGGCAAAGGGGGAGGAGGGGGTAGGGCAGCACCAGGCAGTCATAAAACTCTAAAGATAAATGCTTGGGATGATTATATACAAAATTTAAAAAAAAAATTTTTTTTTGGTAAGGTCATTTAGGTGGCAAAGGAAGAGGTGGGGGGGGGGAGGTAGGGCAGAAATTGGCAGTCATAAAACTCTAAAGATAAATGCTTGGGATGATTATATACAAAATTTAAAAAAGATTTTTTTTATTGGTAGGGTCATTTAGGGGGCGAAGGGGAAGGAGGGGGTAGGGCAGAGTAGTACCAGGTTTCGTCTCAGCTTCGTCATTAAAGCTTAAAAGTGTTATTTTTAAGGAATGTAGGCTTAAGTAAAACAATTTGTTAAATTTTTATGCTATTTTTGCATATAATAACGCCCACTAAAGTGGGCGGGGTCAAAAAATATTTTTATTTTATTTAATGGCTCCAAGTTTAAGGCGTTGGACCATATTTGACATAAAAATATATCATTTGTTTAACAAAATAACCAAAAAACTTTAAAAATTATGTTGTTTTTTTTTGGGTTGGTTTAGTTCTTCTTAGGGGAACTTTTTTCCGTCTTGCCCGATTTAGCCCATATTCGAACTTAACCTGCTCTAAGTTTTAAAATATATTTATGCCGAATTTCAAGAGTCTAGCTCTTTTCGTTTGGACTGAATCGTGATTTCCACAGACGGACGGACGGACGGACATGCTCAGTTCGTCTTAGATTTCATCATTGATCAAGAATATATATACTTTATGGGGTCTGAGATGGATATTTCGATGCGTTACAAACGGAATGACAAAGTGAATATACCCTCCAAATTCTTTTTTGGAGGGTATAAAAATCACACTTACTATCTTCTTATTTGAGAAATGTTGTATAGGAATATGCCAAATAAGAATGGTATAAAGATGAAAAATTTTTTATGATTTGGGCTTTTAAAATACATAAACTTCAGGTATGGCAGGAGCAATTTTACTATTGTTGCCAATGTCTTCTTGCACCTATTTAGCATATGTTATTGTACCAAATACATACATATATATTTTCGAATTTATATAAGAATGTGTATTATAAAGGTGGAATATATTATGTGGAATACTTAAGCATAAAATATTTACACTCTTATATATAGGCGTTTAGAATTTAACTGTTTTTTCTGGTCGTACTGGAAAAATCGCAAAATATGCGTTACGTAATACGTGAACAGCCCACTCACATCACCGGTAGCAGCTGTTTTTATACCTTCTAAAAAATAATTGGAGGGTATATTCACTTTGTCATTCCGTTTGTGACGCAGCGAAATATCCATCTGAGACCCCATAAAGTATATATATTTGTGATCAGTGATGAAGTCTGAGACGATCTAGCAATGCCCATACGTTTTTCTGTGGAAAACATATTATGGTCTATTTTTCTTTAGTGGGCTTTGACGTACGATATTATATGCAAAAATAGTGTAAATATTGAACAATTTTATTCCTTAATACTATAAGAAGTTGAGATGTTCTCTGATCTTGCAGAAGTGAAACGCCTCCCCCATGGGACTTCTCGGAATGACTCTGTCAAAATAGATATTTAAAATTAGGTACAGAGATGTCTTGAAGGAACTCTGTCCCACCAAGTTAAACATTAAGATATAACGTTTTTACATGTTATTATTTACAATATATACAAATTGATTTCGAGAATATTTTGCGGCATCTTTTAGCTTCCGAATACTGAGATCATTGCGTGTTGTATTAGGTATAGTAGTGGCGTGTTATATTAGGGGAGCTTTTTCTATTGGTTGTAGGATTTTAGACTGGTGTGTTTATAATATTCAAATACTTGAGTTGACCGCACTATCCCATAAATTTAAAAATTTTTGAAATAGTTTTGTACAACATTTCTTTCTTTGCTATATTTTTAGTCTTCATTGTTAATTCTTGTTTCTTTATTGTAATAGTGATCTCCGTGCTTTACGCAGTCATGTTTTTTTGGGTTATTATATGGAATTCTTCGCCCCAAATTGATAATTCATAAGTACCTTTATAAGTACGGTTATAAAACTTTAATGCCGAGTGCATTTAAACGCTAAGAAATGTTTATTAACTTGATGTTGGCAAATAAAACACCAATTAATTAATTTAAATATTCATGGTTATATGGAAAAATTTATTTACTACTTTTTCACATAGAATTTATTTAATTACATTCATCTACTTACCTTGTATTTATGGCGATGCATGAATAGTTCGATTTTGCTATTATTTTCTAAGAGCTATAACAAGCCGAAGTCATAAAAATATTTACAAAAATACAGGCCAAGTTGTATAAAAAACAAATTGCTTTCAAAATAATCATTCATAAGTGCAAACCCTCTATTTTTGGTAATTGGCTTTAATGGAGTTTCCAAGCAAACTGCATATTAAATGTATTACAGATACAAAAAATAAGAATTTTAATTGAGTTTAAATCCAAAATTTTATAATCACTAACTGAAAATCTAAGAGTTGCGTGCCTGCAACCATAAACAATGAGCAGATTGTAAGAAAATTAATTCAAACGATTGCATCTTTGAGTTGAGATGAGATGGATCTCATGATAGTAACCCAGAAACAATTTCATGTTTTGAGATTTGTACCAAGGGAAGTATATATTTTAATAATATTTATAAATATCTTGCGGTTATTAGCGAATTACATTGCACTGAGATTACTTTTAGGCAGAAAAATTAAAAGAAATCGTTTGCTTGCCGATAAAGATGAGAATATTAATACTACACTGAACAAATTAAGTTATATTTGCATTAAGGAATTTCAACGACCTGCAGCATTATAAGCAATATGCCATCATGTTATCAAAATTTGCGAACGTGTATTAACGAGCTCTTTTTAAAAATGTTCGCGTTATGTACTTCCTACAAGGCACGCGTAAATTTAACTTGAAATTAATAAATAAATGTTTTTTAATAATACGATGGATCTCCCCCACCCCTTGATAAAGTCTACAAATAACTGACGAAGCGTCGGAATATATGGAGTTAAACTTGTTTTATTTTCATTAAAATGATCTAGGCCTTATTAGCTTATGGTAAGAATCATACAAAAACTACTTTCTATATTTGTGAGATGCAATGAGAATATCCATGTCGCCAGTATAATAAAAATGCATATATAAATTAAATGCGGACTTTTAAATATATATTTGACAAACAGAATATTAAACTATACATATTTTTGAGCAAATGAAATGATTTTCTTTTAAATGTTGCTTGCTTTTGGTTTTTTCATGGAGTGATACCATTTTTAAACTGAAATATATAAAAGCAAAACAACTGTCCCAGGTTGACGTATCTACAAGAAGCAGCTCCTTATCATTATTGTTTTGAAGGTGTCCTTTTCAAAGACGACAATTGATAAATAAAATTTATTATCGTATCAAAAACATTGTTTTACTTCAGGTGAAAAATGTTGCATCGGAATTTGATGTTATGGCTAAAGTTTCCGTCTTTTTGGTCTGTATGTGCAGCATAACGCCACATGTAACTATGGGTTCCGTGTATCTGAGGTCTAGGGTATATTCAGCAACTTTTGCAGAAAATATTAAGGCAAATCGGAATAAACAACCTTAAACCGGGCATGGCGAGGATAAAATGTTCCACAAAGATGCTAAAATTTGGGAAACCAAGTAAATGTAATTTTTTAAATGGCATCGTTTCGATATGTTTTCAATAACAATGATTATATCACTAGTGTACTCGTACTATATTATGCTTATGAGTGTACGGCTGCTGTGGTGTAGTATTCGGGCTAATTTCCATATATTCTCGAAAATATCTTTCTGTGTATCCATGTCCTAAAAACCGCGGATAGAAGGTTTAATCGATTTAAATAAAGTACTATCATCAGGTGCCCATTTCGATCACTTAAGCAAGAAATATCAATGTACGAGTATATATATATATATATATATATATATATATATATATATATATATATATATATATATATATATATGTATATATATATGTATATATATATATATATATATATATATATATATATATATATATATATACGTATATATATAAATATATATATATATATATATATATATATATGTATATATATATATATATATATAAATCTTTATATACATACATATATATACATATATATACATATATATATATATATATATATATATATGTATATATATATATATATATGTATATATATATATATATATATATAATATATATATATATATATATATATATATATTTATATATATATATATATATATATATATATATATATATATATATATCTTTATATACATACACATATATATATATATATATATATATATATATATATATATATATATGTATATATTGTATATTTATATATATATATATATATATATATATATATATCATTCATCATCAAAACCACTGTTACCTAAAATATTTCTCCAAAATTTTTTTAGCATTTCAGCAGAGACTTTCTCCAAAGACACTGCAACTAAAGATACTGCTTCAGATAAATCTATCTTTTTGAGAGATCCTGTAAAGTCTTCAGATGAGGCCGTAATTTTTGATAGCAAACTGCTACGATAATTAAGCTTCAAAAGTCTGATCGCGTTCTGATCCATCGGTTGTCACATTGGGTAGCATATACACAACCCAAATGTTTCCATATTTAGTTAGGTGTACCAATTCTTCCGCAGGTGGGTAACTTGGAGCATTATCGAGCAAGAGAAGCGCTTTTATGGGCAGATTTCCACCTACAAATGTTAATGGATAGACTCCAAACAAACATATTTTAGTTTAATAACAACTCACCTCTTGAACAAAAATTGCAAAAAACCAATTTTTAAAAAGAGATGCATTCAACCAGGAAGACTGAGTTTCCATAAGGGACCGGCAAATTTTTATTACGAAAAGATCTTGGTTTTTGGGCTTTTGCGATCACAAAAGGCTTAATATTTTTTGTTCCCCCCGCATTCGCGCAAATGTAAAACGTTATTCTCTCCTTTCAAAGTTTGCTTCCAGTTGCAAAATTTTCGCCTTGATGTACATACGTTTTATCCGGCCACATTTTCCAATAAAGTCCGGATTCATCTGCATTAAAAATCGCTTCATGTGTAAGGCCGTGCTCTTCAATAATAGCAGCTAACTTATTGATGAATGGAGCCACAATTTCCTTTGAAGACGATAGCTTTTCACAAGATTCTTTAAGTAGTCTTATACCATAGCGTTTTTTGAATTTCGTAAGCCAGCCATCACTGGCACAAAAATCTCCTTTATAAAATTTTCCGTGAGATTGCAAAGCTTTAGATTTTAGTTGGTTGCTCCCTACTGGAATATTTGCTCTTCTTTGACATAAAAACCACTCGTACAGCGCATCTTCCATTCTTTTAAATTCCCCAGTTGCTATTCTGTACCGGGATTTTAGTACACCTGTTGCAGCTAAAAGCTGTGCCTTCTGTTTTCTTATAGTGCAAATGGTTGACTTGGATAACCCATACTTGCTATAAATTTCATATAGAGATTTTCCACTTTCACTGTCTTCTGTAATTTTTAGTTTATTTTCCAAAGATATTTGTTTCTTTTTGACTTCTTTTACTTTAAACATCTTGTGTTCATCAAATCTGTGGCAATAAGCAATAAGAGCTTAAGTCTACTTAGGAAAACATTTTTTTATCACTATTATATTCCTTAAATATTATTGCATGCTATTGCAGTTGGTAATGGTTACAACTATACGTAAACCTGGAATGGGTCACAAAATAAATAAATTTAATAGGCCTATAAATGTCTTTGCAGTAGCTTTGAAACTTCAGAAAATAGATGATTTTTCTAAGTAGACTTAAGCTCTTATTGCTTATTGCAACAGAAATGTACAACACTTGCTATCACTATTAAATTTCACAACAACTAAATATGTATGTACGTACAAATTTGGCAGTTGACCGCAAAAAGAAATAGAAAAACCAAAAAAAAAAAAATACTCAATCATATTCTCTCAAAAACTGCGGCTATTCGTACTATCGAGTAGTAAAAAAATTTTGTATTCGTACTATAGAACTGACAATGCAACAAAATTGCCATTCGTACTATTGGACATTTGTAGAAACGAGAGTACGTACTATTGGACGTCCACTGTATTTACTTTATAGCGTCAAATTCTCTTTGGACGGTATAAAAACTGCATTTTGGCGGGGTCGCTATGACAAGGGCTGTGGGGGAAACATATCACCTATATCATAAAACTCTAAAAATAAATGCTTGAGATAATTATATACAAAATAAAATTTTATATATTTTTTTATATGGTCATTTACTGGGCAAAGGGGGGATGGGGTAGGACAGAAACAGGTAGTCATAAAACTCTAAAAATAAATGCTTGGGATAATTATATACAAAATAATATTTTTTTATAGGGTCATTTAGGGGGCAAAGGGGGAGAGGGTGTAGAGCAGAAACAGGTAGTCATAAAACTCTAAAAATAAATGCTTGGGATGATTATATACATAATTTAAAAAAAAAAATTTATATATTTTTTATAGGGTCATTTAGCGGGCAAAGGGGGGGGGAGGGGGCAGGGCAGAATTAGGCAGTCATAAAATTTTAAAATAAATGCTTGGGATGATTATATACAAAATTAATATATTTTTTTTTTGTAGGGTCATTTAGGGGTGAAGGGGGAGGAGGGTGTAGGGCAGAAATCAGCAGTCATAAAACACTAAAAATTAATGCTTGGGATAATTGTATACAAAATTAAATTTATTTTTTTTTTGGTAGGGGCATTTAGGGGGCAAAGGGGGGAGGAGGGGGTAGGGCAGAAATCGGCAGTCATAAAAATCTAAAGATAAATGCTTCGGATAATTGTATACAAAATTACATTTTTTTTTTGTAGGGTCATTTAGGGGGAAAGGGGGGGAGAAGGGGGTAGGGCAGAAATCGGCAGTCATAAAACTCTAAAAATAAATGCTTGGGATAATTGTATTAAAAATAATTTTTTTTTAAGGTAATTTGGGGGGTGAAGCGGGAGGAGGGGGTAGGGCACAGTAGAACCAGGTTACCTATCAGCTTCGTAATTAAGGCTTAAAAATGTTATTTTTAAAGAATGTAGGCTGAAGTAAAACAATTTGTTAGATTTTTATGCTATTTTTGCATATAAAATTTCTTTTTTATGGCTCCAAGTTTAAATCGTTGGACCGTATTTGACATAAAAATATATCATTTGCTTAACAAAATAACCAAACAACTTTAAAAATGGTGTTGTTTTTTCTGGGTTGGTTTAGTTCTTCTTAGGGGAACTTTTTCCTCTTGCCCGATTTAGCCCATCTTCGAACTTAACCTGCTCTAAGCATTAGAATATATTTATACCAAATTTTAAGGGTCTAGCTCTTTTCGTTCAAAAATTATTTTGAAAATAATTTGTAATTTACAAGTTGTGAGTTCTCAGATGGTTTTCGGAAATATATGCATAAGATAAGAGGCTTTTAACTTTTCAAAACTGTGGTCAAAGTCTACTGACGATTTGGTAAAGCACCAATGAAATGCATATAGACATTGCTTAACCACCAACAAATAAATTTCATTTATATATTAGTATTGTGACAACAATGTGTCAAATAGAAAAATTTCATAAAATTTTTATATATTTATTTATATTCTAATAAAATAGCTTTGAGTTTCAATATATTACAATAAATAATGTATTTTAATTATTTGATTTTGGAAAATTTAAAATTATTTAGAAGGTATATGCTGTATGAATATGGATTTTGCATACTGTATATATATATATATATATATATATATATATACATACATATATATAAATATATATATATATATATATATATATATATATACATATATATATATATATATATATATATATATATATACATATATATATATATATATATATATATGTTGCCAACCAATTTAATGTTACACAAACGAAGGAGTGAGTTATAGCTAAATATATAAAAAAAGTAATAAAATATGAATAAAACGATAAAATTATTTAATCACCATTGAAGTTTCAATGACTCAATGGGTATTTTCGAAAGTTTATTTGTTTGTCTGCCACTAGATATTTAGCGATAAAGTCGAAATGTCAAGTGCTGCAATTGCAAGATATTACGAGAATTTGAAGTTATTTAATGAATTTATCGATTACAAAATCGACGTAAAACTGTTTGTCAATACGTGAATGAACATAAAATGATGTCCAAATAAAGAAACAAAATTTAAAAAATTATGCTTTAAATTAAATTAAACTTATTACCCATCATCAACGGAGTTGACTGCAAATATGTACTCTCAAATGTAATTAAGATTGAATAAGCTGCTTTGAATGAATTCGGCGAGAATCAAAAATAATTTTTGTACAATTATCTCATTGTTTAATTTATACGTATTTTTATTTGTTCTTTATTTTTTAATTTTATTACTTTGTAGCGATTACATCATAATTTGCAGCATCTACAACATGATCATCACCACCAGTTTGATGTACTTCAGTAGCAATGATGCCTGCTTAAGTAGTTGCTGCATTCGTCACTACTTCATTACCAGTTGTTTGGCTTTGTTGATGGCGAAGATGGTTTGTCGTTGCACTTATCTATGGTGGCACCTTTAAACGATGATTTAATGTTAAGACAACAGATTGTCATCAGGGTGACATAGCCCTTTCAGTGCTGGGAACCAATATTCGCTATAGGAAGCTGAAATTTTATGTCGCCTCATATATTGGATAGTGCTCTGCCCGAGATATTTTACACTTTTGGTGCTTATTTCGATTTATACAATACGTATGTGTGCAACTATACACTAAAAAATTAATTTCACTTTCAATAACAAAAACACCGACAATCAACAATAATTTTTTCAAATTTCCTGTGAAAAAGAAATTCACTAAATTGATAACTGCAATAACAAAAAATATTATTAAAGTTTTTGTTAAAAAGAAGAGTTATTGAAACAAAGAGACTTTTTGTTAAAAAAAAAATTTTTTTCAAACCGTGTTTTTCTAGGATTTGATAAGTTTTGTTGTTGAAACTTGAATCAGTATTAATAACAACTTGTACTGGAATCGATAACTTTTCTTGTTGAATATTTAACATCATTTGAATAAAAAAACTATTGGCTCGAAAAGAGATTTTGTTGGAAATTAAATAAATATTAAATAATAATATTACTCAAACTAATAAGATAGTTAATTGAATTAAAAAAAATCAAGTGAAATACTTACTTAGCACTTTTAATTCCCATTAAATCAAATTCCAATATTATTTACTTTTTTAAATTTTATTAAAATTAAGTGGATATACGAGTATGTATATAATAAGTGTACATGAATGAGTTTGTATCTATAATAAATATAAAAATTCAATTAAGAAAAACAATAGGATTTCATATATGAGAATTTGAAAAAATATATATTTATTATTAATTTGTATGAAGGTTTAATAACTCATTTTTAATGGAGTAGATTTTTGTATATTTCTTATCGGTCTTAATTTCATAAAAAAATGTTTGTAAAAAATAATAAAACACTTCAGATTCGATAGGAAACTGCAAGTTAAAAACAAAAAATATTTTAAATAATATATCCACAGCTGTTAAGATTTTGGATACCGGATATTTTATGTCATCAAAATATACCTTTATATCCTTTACATTAAAAATACTACCCGTAATTAGCAATTTGGGCTGAATATTACATTTTTGTACCTTCAGGAGATTTAGTTTTATTTCAACTTCTTCTTGTGTACTACCAATTACAGCAAACGATTCGTGGGAGTCCAAAACTGAAAACTTTTTCCTAGTTTTGCTACCATTTTCATCTTTTACAACCTTATGTTGTGGTGGTACCAAAGAATACCAAACGTTTTTGATTCTAAAAATTAAGATTTTTCCATTATTTATACAATATATAAACAGAATTATGGGTTTATGTTTTTACCTTGAGAACAGCTAGATAAATTTTGTAGTTGTTGAGATATAAACGCACTGCAAACTTTAGTCCTCAGCAAATGGAGAACTTTGTCTTCGAAAAAACTCCATCTCGAAATCATATCGTTGGCATTTTCATATTTAAGGCCAAAGTCAATATTAATCTAAAATAGATGTAAAACATTATATTCATTCTCGAAAAATACACAGATAAACTTAAGTACTTACCAGTTGGTAACCCGGAGGTTTTGTGTATTCTTGCCATTCATTCAATATGTCTGATGTTGATTTAGATTCCAGAATTTTTTGGAATCTAATTTTTGAACATTTTTTCCAATATATGTCGAAATCGTCGGCAGAAATTTCATTAGATCGAAGATTTTCGAGGGCAATTTTAGCTTCAGCGTCAACAACTAAATATAAAAAAGGTTGTACATACTAATAGAGCAATAATCAGACAAAATACTTACCGTATTCTTCATTGAATTCCCCATTTACAGTGTCCTTTGTTTTTAAAATGTTTCTGGAAAGTCTTTTTAAGTTGTACACTTTAGAGTATAATTTTCCACGTTTTCCATTATTATAATACTCCTGAAAATAAATGTTTAATGCGTATTATATAAATATGGAACTAGTTTTCAGTTTATAAAATACTAATAATTTTATTTTTACTTACTATTTCTTCTGTAGGAAAAATTGAACATATTTCGGCCTCCATTTGTTTACAGTCACTGAACGAACATGTCGTGTCATTTGCTTCCACATATGTTGCAATAACTCGAATCAGCAATTGCCGTTGTTCCTCATGAAGTATATTATTTTCATTGTAATATTTTAAAATCGATTTTCCGTTCTTTGTATTTTGCAGCATAGTTAGCACTGAGCATGTTGGCTTTCTAACGCAGCAAATTTCTGTCGGAGCGGCTGTTGCAATATTGTAAGAAGTTTTTCTCCAGTTCGATAACTTAATCTCAAAAATGACTAGGTCACCGACCGCAAGACCATGGAAAAGTATTTTGATATGTTCGTCAGTTAGTAGTTTTAAGATTTCTATACTTATTCGATGTTCTACATATGAAAAAGTTAAATTAATATAAAGTCAAATATAATGATGCTCAAAATAGTACTTACTATTAAAATGATTATAGAGGTGTTCCAAATTCCAACTGGTAAGCAATTCAACCAAAGAACATTCAACAGCTGTAGATTGTATATTATCCTAAATTTTAGATACATTAGTAAACACTTTTATAAAATTCTTTTAATTTTACAAACGTTTTGCCCTGAGAAGTTTCTATTTTCTCAAATGGTGGTCCTATTATATCTTTTAGGTGAATAATTTGAAAAAGATTTGAAATTCCTTGAACTTCATAGGCTGCAAAGTGAGAATCGTAAGAAGTGATCACTTTGTTACCACATATGTAAATATCGTCAGAGTCAGCTTTGAAAATACATACTACAGAAATTATATCTACTTCAGTAACGAATCTGCCAATAAAGCACTTATTGTCATACAAGTAACCCCATATAATTGCTTCTGAGAATAATACTATACCGTTATTTTTTAATTTGTGACGTATTTTTTCTTTAATGACGGGATTAGTTAGTAATTTGGTAAACTTGTAATCTTTTTCCTGTTCCTTTTCGTTTATCAGAAAATTTGCGAATTTTAATTGATGTTTAGTCGCAAATGATTTTGGTATGTTCTTTCTAGAAGAAATAATGTGAGAATATATTTTAAACTGCTTGTGCTTTGCTTCAAATTTGAAATTCCACAGATTTCTTAGGGGTCCTGATTTTTGCATTATCATGGGATAATGCAGAAGCATATGAAATTTAGGTGTTAGATTTTTTTTGAATAAAATTTGGTAATCTCTGTTAATAATTTGAATTTTGTTTTTAATTCTATTGGTTAAGTTATTTGATATTTCATAACATAAAATATCTTCAATTAATTCAAAAAATGTCATCAAGAATATCCATACTTCATCACTGCGAGGAATATACTCTCCAAATAATATAGGAAAATAATAGCAGAACGACATCATTTGTTTGGCTGATAACTTTAGCTTGCAACACTCAAGCTCCTTTTCTGTAAAGCTAAACTTCTCTGAACCCTTATCGCTTTTAAAATATACAAATGACTTTATTCTACTATTCAGCATAAAAATATTGAAATATTTCATTTTGTGTATGAAATATGTAATTGACTGACTAAGAATGTAATGGCATACACCTTCATATATGTCATGCATTACATCTACCGCATAGTTTTCAACAGCGTGAAATGAAGGTATGTCATTGAATATTGATTTTTCTCCTATTCCAGTGTTATAAAATGTGTCATTTTCGATACCTTGTCTATAATTAATTCTATTTCTAAGAAGTTCTGTATTTTCTTTAGTGCTCTTTTGAGAATCTTTCTTTTTCATCAAACAAAATCTGCAAAAGTGGTTAGCTGAAAAGGAATTTGAAAAATTTAGAGTAACATTTAGACCTAAATTATCACCTAATACCAAACCCAATATAAAATGAACTTTCTTGGTACCAGTTTCTGTGTTGATATCAACGCCGGTATTTTCAATATCTTTTATTAGCTTAACTAACGGTTCAAATGAGTAGTTTCCATATTTTTTAACATCAGCAGATTTCATAGAGCAAGCTAAAAATATATCTTTTAATTTTGATGACTTTTGTGGCATAATCGGAAAGTTGTAATAAAAATTACATATTGAATGTTTGGCGCTCTTAGAACCCAAAGGGTTGTTAATACCGAAGTCGTCTGTATACAAAAAATATGGAATCAAAATCCTGTTCGGGTACAATAGCTTTTTTTCTTTCCATAAATCAGACTGTATGAAATTCGTTCGATTTGATTTTTTTTCAGTGGTATCCATGTGCGCCAAAACTTTATTTAAACAATTGTCTTTTTCAAATATTTTTTTAAACTGAAAGCGTAATGGCATTAAACTACCCTTAGAGCTTAAATCATCTCCAATAGTAAACATTTGCGCTTTTTCTATGACTCCCCTTTTTGTAAGAGTTTTCTCGATCATATAATCTGTTTTAAATTCCCTAAACAAAGTTTTTAAATCAGTTACAACCCGAGTAAGTGTTTCGGAATCACATTTTACATTTTCAAAACAATTTTTTAAAAAATCCAAAATAGGGTTTAGAAGATAATTTTCTATTCCTTCTTGTACTTTGCAAACGTCAGATCGAGAGTAGTTATTATTAGAATGTAATTCAATAATAAATTTAGTAATAGAACTGTTTAAACTACTGAATGAATCATTGTAATTAAATACTGCACATTGTGGAGTTGGAAATTCACTATTATTCTCAAAAGTGTTACTTAATGTATTGCCACCCAAGCTACTATTTTCTTTTTTATAATTTTTAAAGTGTTTTAAAATGTGCACTTTAAAATTATATTTAATACCGAATTTTTGAAAGCAATTTTTAAAATTACAGGTATACACTGTACCTGGAGGGGTATAATGTAATTTTAAATGATTTAAATACTTCTCAGGGCACTCAAAACTCTCGCTGCACTCAAAACAATGAATACTTACCATTTTGCGTTTACTATGTGTAAGTAGAAGTATTAATAAATATATTTTCA
The DNA here is from genome assembly GCA_951800035.1 of Linnaemya tessellans. Lineage (NCBI taxonomy): Eukaryota > Metazoa > Arthropoda > Insecta > Diptera > Tachinidae > Linnaemya > Linnaemya tessellans. The sequence goes on from OX637534.1 coordinate 80,640,973, forward strand.
AATATATATTATAACTGTTTATTAAATTTTTATAATTTGCCACACAACTTTCCCTTTCAAAGATTAAAAAACGAATGACAACTTAATTTCTGTTTGTATACAAACAATCCAATTTGCTTTACATAACTTATTTGCACATAAGTTTACGTTATTTCATATATTTACTTGAACTTGAATGTGCTTTGAACAAGAACTATTATAACACACACACACACACAAACAAAATTTTCAGTGAGCATCGGTCATATCTACATAACTGCAAAAAAATAAAACAAGGAAAAGTGCTATATTCGGCTGTGCCGAATCTTATGTACCCTTCCCCGACGTACGTCTGTTACTATTATGTCCCAAAACAATAATATAAATTGTCCAACCCTTTCGATTTTCAATACCAATTTATTTAGGACCATTTCCAATACGTCAGATCAAGAATGAAGTCTATAGCTGGTCTTTGGGCTTGCAAAGCCGCGTTACACGTACAGACTGACACCGCTTAATTTACTTAATTATTCAAAAGTATCCAGAATATACATATATAGTTCATAGAGTCGTATATTAATATTGGAAAAATTACACACGGAATGACAAACCTATATATACCCTTTACTATTTTGAGAAGGGTATGTGTATCAGAGCTGTAAACGAATCATTCATTTTTGAATTAATTCGTGAATCATTCATGCACTGAATTGGTAAAATTTTGAATTAATTCTTTTCACAAAAAAAAAGAATTGAATGAAATTTGAATCAATTCAAATGAATTTGCAAAAATGAATTGCAATTCATTTCCAATTCTTTTGAATTAATTTTGAATAAATTCAAATGAGTTAGAAAAATGAACTGCAATTCATTTCTAATTCATTTGAATTAATAATAATAATAACTTGGTGTTTGGACTTTGGTAAAAACACCAAAATTAATTCAATAGAATTGGAAATGAATTGCAATTCATTTCTTCTAACTCATTTGAATTAATTCAAAGTCAGTTCAATTCAAATAAATTGGAAATGAATTGCAACTCATTTTACCAATTCATTTTTGCAAATTCATTTGAATTGATTAAAATTTCATTCAATTCTTTTTTTTTGGTGAAAAGAATTAATTCAAAATTTAGCTAATTCGTAATGAATTGAAATCAAAAAAGAATGATTCATTTACAACTCTGATGTGTATTGTATATAAGGCAACACAGATTACTGTTGCTGAAATTCTGTTTTTGTCAACGCAGAGAGCATGAAAATGTAGAATAAAAACAACAGTAAAATATGCCAATGGTTTATTTGAATCAATGTCCTTTTTTTTAATGTATGAAAAATATTTGATAAAATAATTATCAAATACTTTTTTCAGTTGTATTATAAAAACGTGCGATATTGATAAAGACTCTTATTGAATTAAATAATAAAGTTGTCAAAGTTCATCTTTGCCGTCAAAGATACAGAGTTATTGAACATAAACTTTGTCTATTTTTTTCTGTGTATAATGTACTTAAGAGAAACTTGAGAGAAACTTTTCGTCAACTTTCGTCAAATGCTATTTGTTTAAGTAAAGAGCCAAACTGAACGCACATTCAGTCCTGAATTGCTTATTCATATTATAGTTGGGCCTTTAGAATGGAGAATTCTAGCTTAGAACATTCTTATAATTCGTAGCACTTCTTATCTACTTCATAAGCAAATAAATTAATAGTCACAAAATGGTATTTGAATTCAACCCCCAAATATAGTTAATATTGAAAAAAAGTTTCAGCTGTTTCATTATATTCAAAAATACTGATCACCTTAAAGCTTAAAAATTTTATTTTTAAGGAATGTTGGCTTAAGTAAAACAATTTGTTAAATTTTTACACTATTATTGCATATAATAACTCCCACTAAAGGGGACGGGGTCCAAAAAATATTTTTTTTTTACTTTATGGCTCCGAGTTTAACGCGTTGGACCTTCTTTGACATAAAAATCTATCATTTGCTTAACAAAATTACAAAAAATTTTAAAAATTATGTTGTTTTTTAGAGGTTGGTTTAGTTTTTCTTAGGGAAACTTTTCGCTGCGTTACAAACGGAATGACAAAGTGAATATACCCTCCATATTCGTTTTTGGAGGGTATAAAAATCTAAGGAATTAGTAATCAAATAATTTTTGATACATTAAGTTATATGTATATCTGACCTAATGAAATAGAAAGAATTCAAACTCATTGAAACTTCATAACTGAACAGATGTGCCAAATGGATACAGTAGAGGATTACTTTAGTTTATTAGCATACGTAAAATCAAACTGTGAACTAGAATTAACATGAAAACGCTACGATCCTATACTCATAGAAAAGAGAATAAAATATTAAGTTAAAAGTTTCCCTGCTACTGCATAAACATTGCTAAGATTTTTGAATAATAGTAGCTTAATTAATAATTATGTTTTTTCCTGTAAAAATGTGAATGTTTGTATGTATGGATGTATATAATTTTTATATTAAGCAATTATTTTAAAAATAATTTCGAAGGCTTTGTAAATTAGATTCGCGTTTTTAATTTCCCGCTAAGAAAATTGAAAATTTTCAAATAATCGGAAAGTTACTGATATTAACCCGTCTTGATGAAATCGACATTTCACCAGATCTCGACGTTTTGAGTTCCAAAGAAGATTTTCTGACTATTCATGAGAGAATGCCTGTATGTATGTATGTGTGTAAGTATATGTGACCTGCTTATAACTTTTGGCGGCTGAACCGGAAGTTTTGCGTGAGTTGGGACCGGTTCGTTCCCAAATATCGGGAAATATTTAAAAACCAAAAGACGATTTTTTAAATGAGGTTTTTCAGAGCATCTTTTAAACGGCTTTGCGATCGATACAGAAAACTCTTTACATATAGAGTTTTTAACAAGAACTTTGTTTTCTAAAGCAAAATAACTTCTGAGGAATTTTCAGTAATTATCTTTGTTGCTACTTCTTATATGAAGGCATACGTCGTGTACTGCCAGTCGCAGTAATGGATAAAAATACGGGTTAATAACATTGCCGATATGTGGTGCAAGTCACCCCGTGCATCCGTGCACTGATATTTTGCAAATTTACTTATTGAATAAATAAATATTTAGGTAAAAACTGTAAGATGCGAAGAACTCTAAAGCTGAACATGCCACAAAAGAGTATATAGTACGTACACAGTTATAGAAATACGTCTTGTTAAAAAATACTTGTTAGTGTCGCCAAAAAAAGTTATAGACCTACCAAAATAGAGTTTTCGCGCTGGACATTTTATTTCAATAGAAAACAATATTTGAATTCAAGTGTATCAGGAACACTCATATGCACATTCATTGAAATGCATTTATTGTTGTGTGTTTCAAGCTCACAAATTGTTGTTGAATTTGTAGTGTAATAAAAATTATTCATATTACCAATAAAAACATAAATTTAAAGATCTCTATCGCACTAAACAAAGTTCGATGCAGCCGTGTATTCACTACGAAACAGTGTGTATGATGAAGAGATGTTGTAAAACTTTTACAAAAGAACAAACTATGCGTTCAGCTTTTAACTGTTATGTCCAACCATTCCGACCACGTGGTCTGGAAAATATAACTTAATAATAGCACACATTCCTTTGTATTTAAAAAGGTCTACGGCCACATGATGTCTATTTATGTGCTTTAGTTTCATACGATTAATCAATTACTTGATTCTTTAGTTGGTTGTGAGTCTTAAATCATATCTCTTCAAATATTCTTTTAAATATGTTATAAAGCTGGGATGAGTGCATTCCAATTACTTTTTCTTCCTCTACTACCTAACGCTGAGGCAACTCAGCAAATTAAAAAAAAGGCAATTTTATATATTATTATTCCCCGCATATTTTTAACTAAGGCTAAGAAAATTTAAGTTTCCAAAAAGTTCGAAGTTACTGATTTTGCCGGTATATTTTAAGAATTATAAATAAAAACTAAAAAAATGGTCTATCAAATTTGGTTTTTTTTACAAAAACTTTTAAACGGCTTTGCCCATCGATTCCACGATAGGATGCAATGAAAATTAGCGGGAGAGGCTCGGGAAGTTATTGGTTTTAGCCTACTTACAAAAATCGGGTATTTACCAGACGGTCAGAGTTCTTAGGAAGCTTCCCTGACTACTTCTGAGAGGGTATAATTATGTTTGTATGTATGTTTGTATATGCGTGTGGGTACGTGTGAGTTTCTGTAGATATAGGAAGCGCTTAATGCAAAAGAATTGTATCAAACTTAGATTTCTTGTAAAGTGAAACCGATTCGGACTGGTAGATTTCGAAATACTTATAAATATATAAAAAAAATAACTCAAACAATTTTTTTCAAATGTGATTTGTTTAAAATAACTTTAAATGATTTTATTGATCGCTTGCTCAAACTAATCAGCTCTTGACCGTATTAAAATCGGTATCGGTCCATTCCCACATTCAGCTTTATTCGAGGACCGCTCTCTCATTCGGGGTTCACTCCCCAAACATGGCTGAATCAACATAGACCGTCATACAAAATTTTGAGATCGTACCATCATGTTGCGAACCACTATACATTTATTACCATCTCCAATTTTGATAACAAATCACTGCAAGTTTATGTTAATTAGCGGCTAATACATATAAACAAACAAAAAGTGGGGGCAGAATATACTTATATAAAAGAATTTAACAAATAAATATAATAACAAGTAAAAACGTTATATTCGACCGGGTCGAATCTTAAATACCCTCCAAATATGAATTTAAAATGTTTAGCTTGGTGGAACAGAGTTGCTTTATATAATATCGTACGTCAATGCCCACTAATGGGGGCGGGGTTCAAAAATAGACAATATCATGTTTTCCACAGACGAACGTATGGGCATTGTTAGACCGTCTTAGACTTCATCACTGATCAAGAATATACATATTTACCTTATACATATTTACCTTATACATATTTACTCTTTGGAGAGTATAAAAACTGTATTTTGGCGGCGTCGTTCTGGCAAGGGCTGTGGGGGAAACATTTCACCTTTGTCATAAAACTCTAAAAATAAATGGGATAATTATATACAAAATAAAATTTTATATGTATATATTTTTATAGGGTCATTTACGGGGCATAGGCGAGAAGGGGGTAGGGCAGAAACAGGCAGTCATAAAATTCTAAAAATAAATGCTTGGGATGATTATATACAAAATTAAAATTTATTTTTTTTGATAGGGTCATTTAGGTGGTAAAGGGATAGGAGGGGGTAGGGCAGAAACAGGTAGTCATAAAACTCTAAAAGTAAAAGCTTGGGAGTATTATATACAAAATTTTAAAAAAAATTTATTTATTTTTATAGGGTCATTTAGCGGGCAAAGGGGGGAGGAGGGGTAGGGCAGAAACAGGCAGTCATAAAATTCTAAAAATAAATGCCTCGGATGATTATATACAAAATTAAAATTTCTTTTTCTTGATAGGGTCATTTAGGGGTCAAAAGGAGAGGAGGGGGTAGGGCAGAAACAGGCAGTCATAAAACTCTAAAAATAAATGCTTAGGATGATTATATACAAAATTTAAACATTTTTATTTTGTTTTGATAGGGTCATTTGGCGGGCAAAGGGGGAGGAGGGGGTAGGGCAGAAATCGGCAGTCATTAAGCTCTAAAAATAAATGCTTGGGATGATTATATACAAAATTAAACAATTTTTTTTTTGGTAGGGTCATATAGAGGGTGAAGGGGGGAGGAAGGGGTAGGGCAGAGTAGTACCAGGATACGTCTCAGCTTCGTCATTAAGGCAAAAAAATTTAATTTTAAAGAATGTAGGCTTAACTAAAACAATTTGTTAAATTTTTATGCTATTTTTGCATATAATAACGCCCACTAAAGTGGGCGGGGTCCAAAAATTATTTTTTTAATTTTATGGCTCTAAATTTAAGGCGTTGGACCGTAATTGACATAAAAATATATCATTTGCTTAACAAAATAACCAAAAAACTTTAAAAATTTTGTTGTTTTTTCTGGGTTGGTTTAGTTTTTCTTATGGGAACTTTTTTCCCTCTTGCCCAATTTAGCCCATCTTCGAACTTAACCTGCTCTAAGCTTCAAAATGTATTTATACCAAATTTTATGGGTCTAGCTCTTTTCGTTTGGACTGACTCGTGATTTCCACAGACGGACGGATGGACGGACATGCTCAGTTCGTCTTAGATTTCAACACTGATCAAGAATATATATACTTTATGGGGTCTGAGATGGATATTTCGATGCGTTACAAACGGAATGACAAAGTGAATATACCCTCCAAATTCTTTTTTGGAGGGTATAAAAAATTGGCTTCAAAGCTTTAGTTGTGAAAAAAATAAAATAAAAAGCGACAAAAAATATTTGCACTAAAATAAGTAAACGTCAATAAAAAACAAGAACAATCGAATGAACACCAAGGGCCAAATTACTGCATTCGATATCGATCGAATTACAACAGAATTTAAATGAAAATTTCGATCGATATTCTGATTCAGAGAGCGAACCAGGGAGCCGTTTTATATATGCAACAACTAAGTTAAGAAGTTTGTTTAGTTGGTAATAAAATGTAAGTCGATTTTAAAAATTGTTGGAAATTAATTAAATTATGGAAAGCTTATGTAGCACAAGCTTAAAAAGTACATAAACATTATTTTTCATTAAGCATCATTATTGTCTCGCCAAATTAAACAGCAATATTCTGATATCATTTTATTATACTTTTCAAAACGTTTTTCGATTAGAATCGTTTCGGTTTGCTCATCGCTAAGCTGGTCGTTCGTGGTTGTCTGGCGTGGCAATATATTGTTCATTATATTATAATAGCAACTCAATTATTAGAAATATGTGCTTTGGACATATCCAACATATATCCGTCTAAAATATTTTAATTTGAAAAAAGAGCATGAAATATATTCTCTTTGGAGACTGATTTTTTTGACATTCACTAATATATTAAATTTGGACCCACCTGAGAAAACATTTGGCATAAACTTTAAGTGAAGCTTAAGAAACCTTACAAGCATGTTCAGAAACCAGCATGTTAAAAAAACCGTAATATTCGACAGGGTCGAATCTTAAATACCCTCCAAATATTTAGTAAATAAAAACTCTATATTCTAGTGGTCACTCCAGAAGGGGCCGCGGGGGAGACATTTCCGCTTTGCCATAAAGCACTAAAAATAAATTTTGGGGATAGTTAAGTGTAAAAAAATTATTTTTTGATAGGGTCATTTGGGGCAAAGGGGATAGGACAGATCAGATTACGTCTCAGCTTCGTCATAAAAGTTTAAAAATATTATTTTTAAGGGATGTAGGCTTAAGTAATACAATTTAATAAATTTGTACACTATTTTTGCATATAATAACGCCCACTAAACGGGGCGGGGTCCAAAAATTAATTTTTTTTTATTTTATAGCTCCAAGTTTAAAGCGTTGGACCTTCTTTGTCATAAAATATATCATATGCTTAACACAATTACAATTATGTTGTTTTTTAGAGCTTGGTTTAATTCTTCTTAGGAAAACTTTTCCCCCTCTTGTCCGATTCAATCCATTTCCTACGTGATCTGTGATATCCTTCAAGACATATTTGTACCAAGTTTGAAGGGGGTGGCTCTTTTCGTTTGGATTGAATCGTGATTTCCACAGACGGATGGACGGACATCCTCAGATTTCATCGCTGATCAAGAATATATATACTTTATGGGGTCTCAGATGTATATTTCGCTGCGTTACACACAGAATAACAAAGAGAATATACACTCCAATTCTTTATTGGAGGGTATAAAAAAAGACAAAGAAAACAAGTAAAAGTGCTATATTCGGCTGTGCCGAATCTTAAATACCCTTCACAGATGTACTTCTTCTTTGTTTCTTTCTTCCTAGAACAGAAAATAGGGTTATTAAAAAATCAAAATGATGTCAAGAAAACGTTAAAATTTTTCGGCTAGGAAACTAAATGTTTGGCTCTTCTTATTTCTAAGACCTCTGAACGTCTTTCAAAAGTAAAGGGTGTTTTTTATAGTGAGTTGGCATCACTGCTTTATTTGACCACCCATTTAACAGCTAATAGTTGCTTTTTGTTTAGTTTGCTTTGACATTTCATTAGGGATCGACTTACATCAGAGCAACGCGTGCAAATTGTGGAAATTTTTAATCAAAATAATGATTCTGTTCGTCAAACTTATCGTGCACTTCGTCCATTTTATGGCGTACATAATCGTCCTTCAAAGCTGCTAATTCGAAGAACAATAGATCATTTTCGGACCACATTTATTGTTGATAATGTGCATCCCGTGAGATGCCGAACAGTGCGCACTGAAGGGAAAGCATTGAAGATGTTCCTAATAAATCAATTCGTCGCCGTTCTCAGCAACTGGGGTTGTGTCCTTCCACTTTATGGACGATTTTACGGAAAGATCTTGGCTTAAAAGCTTTCAAGATTCAACTTGTGCAGGAATTAAAGCCAAAAGACCATCGTATGCGCCGCCAATTCGGCGAATGGGCTGAAACACAAATTGATATTGATTTTGAATTTCCATTCAAAATTTTATTTTCCGATGAAGCCCATTTTTGGTTAAATGGGTACGTAAATAAACAGAATTGTTGCATTTGGAGTGAAGAGAATCCACAAGCTTTTGTCGAAACACCATTACATCCACAGAAAACTACTGTTTGGTGCGCTTTATGGGCTGGCAGAGTCATTGGCCCATATGTTTCGGAAACGATGATGGTCAGAATGTTACTGTCAATGGTGAACGGTATAGAAACATGATTAGAAATTTTTTCGTACCACAATTAGCTGGCATTAACCTTGCTGATATGTGGTTCCAACAGGACGGAGCCACATGCCACATAGCGGGCGCTACAATTGATTTACTCAAGGAAACTTTTGACAAAAAAATAATTTCACGAAATGGCTCAATTAATTGGCCCCCAAGATTGTGTGATTTAACCCCATTGGATTATTTTCTTTGGGGTTATGTAAAGTCACTTGTGTACGTCGATAAACCACAAACAATTGAGCACCTAGAAGTCAACATTCGAAGAGTTATCGGCGAGATACGGCCGCAAATGCTGCGAAAAGTTTGTGAAAATTGGTGTTCTAGAATGCGCCTTGTTCGCGCCAGCCGTGGCGGCCACAGGGCCGAAATCATATTTAAACATTAATGTCATAAAATTTTCTATCCAATAAAAACCTTTTTATTGATATCAAAAATATATTACTATGTTTTATTATGATTTAAACTTGTATCACTCTATAAAAAACACCCGATATTAAATATGTTTAATTTACAAACAAAAATCAAAAATAGCAAACTATATGGTTACTTTTATGCATGAAAAAAATTTCGATATTCCAACCCTGAAGTTGGATTTAAAATTTTTTGATTTGTAATACCAAATTAACTCTTCCCGAAGTATAAAATAGATTTAATTCACTAAAAAACAATATATGGAATTTATGTGGGTACTTTGATCTACCAACAAATTTCGATTTTTCAACCGTGGAACCGAATTTTTAATTTTTGAATATCAATTTAATTTTTCCGGATTATAAAGTAGGTTTAATACAGTAAAAACACAAAATTTGGAATTTATGTTGGCACTTTTATGTACCAGAAATATTTCGATTTTCCAAATCTGGTAACGAATTTTTATGTTATTACCAATGCCATTCTTAGTGAGGTGGTAATGCAGTTTTACTTGACAAAAAAATTAAAATTTTTAAACTTTTTGGTCATGTACCATAAAATATTTCATTTGTCCAACCCTTGAATCGAAATTTTAATTTTTTAAGATTTGAATACCAATTTTGTTCTTCCTGAATTATAAAATAGTTTTAATTAGCAAAAACACTACGTTTATGCATAAAAAATATTTCAATTTCCCAACCTTTGGAACGAAATTTTAATTTTGTTGTTGTTTTTGTTTTACCAATGCAACTCTTAATGAGGCATGAAATAGTTTTATTTAAGAAAAACTTAAAATTTTCAATCATTGTAGTGACTTTCACGTACTACAATATAACATGTACCAAAAAATTTTCAATTTTCCAACCCTGGAATTGAAAGTTACATCTATTTGCTTTTTTATCAATCCAGATCTTTTTGAGGTATAAAGTGGTTTTATTTAAGAAAAACTCAAAACTTGTACTACAAAATATTGCATGTACCAAAAAAAATTGCATTTTCCCAACCCTGAAAGCGAAATCTTATGTTTTTTTTATCAGTGCAATTCTTCTTGAGGTATAAAGTAGTTTTATTTAAGAAAAACTCAAAACTTGTAAACATTTTGGCTATTACATGTACTACAATATATTTCATGTACCAAAAAAAATATATTTCAATTTCCCAACCCTGAAAGCGAAATTTTATGTTTTTCTATTTTGATTTTTTATCATTGCAACTCTTCTTGAGGTATAAAGTAGTTTTATTTAAGAAAAACTTAAATTTTTAACCATTTTGGTCACTTTCACGTACTACAAAATATTGCACTTGTCCAACCCTGGACTCGAAATTTAGATTTTTTTTGGAATTTTTGATACCAATTTTGTTCTTCCTAAATTCCTAGTTAGCAAAAAAAACAACAACGTCAGTTGCATTTTTGGTTACTTTAATGTATAAGAAAAATTTTCAATTTCACACCCCTGGAAGCGAAATTTTAATATAAAAAAATTTTTTTTTAACCAATGCATGTCTTAATGATGTAAAATGCGGTTTTATTTAAGAAAAACTTAAAATTTTAATCCAGTTTAGTTATTACATGTACTATAAAATACTGCATGTGCCAAAAAAAAGCTTTTACATTCCCATCCCTGGAAAAAAAATATTATTTTATATTAAATTTGAATTAAGATTCTATAGGCTAATTGTTCGAAATTTTAATTTAAATCTCAGAAAGACATGAAAAATATTCCAAGGCACAAAGGCAAGTCAACATCAGTTTTATTCAACTTACACAGCAGAGCAGAACAGCTGTTTTCGAAAGACGCAACCCTTTCATCATCAGTGCTCATGTGTATTGTGTTTGTCACCACTTATTAGGTGGCTTAGTTGAATGTGATAACAGTTCCTATTTACACAAATTTTATTGTGAAAAAGAATACGGGAACTGTATCAACCTGATGTTAACATGTTATTGTTATAATACCCGTGTTACCGTTTGATTATTTTTCTTCATGTCCCATTTTTCTGAATTTTTTTGTTCCATCATACCTAAGTCAAACTTTTTTGGTTTGAATTTTATACTTAAGTACATGTGAACGTTTTTCCAATTTTTTTTTTTTATTATTGGGTAGCTCAAGCCATAGCTTAAATTTGTATGTAGTAATAATTTTAACGAACATTTTATATTGCTATATTAAATTTGAATTAAGATTCTATAGGCTAATTGTTCGAAATTTTAATTTAAATCTCAGAAAGACATGAAAAATATTCCAAGGCACAAAGGCAAGTCAACATCAGTTTTATTCAACTTACACAGCAGAGCAGAACAGCTGTTTTCGAAAGACGCAACCCTTTCATCATCAGTGCTCATGTGTATTGTGTTTTTCACCACTTATTAGGTGGCTTAGTTGAATGTGATAACAGTTCCTATTTACACAAATTTTATTGTGAAAAAGAATACGGGAACTGTATCAACCTGATGTTAACATGTTATTGTTATAATACCCGTGTTACCGTTTGATTATTTTTCTTCATGTCCCATTTTTCTGAATTTTTTTGTTCCATCATACCTAAGTCAAACTTTTTTGGTTTGAATTTTATACTTAAGTACATGTGAACGTTTTTCCAATTTTTTTTTTTTTTTTATTATTGGGTAGCTCTATTATTTTAGTTTTTAATATACCAGTGAGGCTTGCCAAATCAAGAAATAAGTTTAATTTACAAACTACCAAAAAAATAATTGGTTTTTGTTAAGAATTTTGCGTTGAGAAATAGGTGTAAGCTTCCTAGCTCTGGAACCGTACTTCGGATTTTTTTGAATTTGCATACCACTCCATTTAATTTCATTTCCAATCCAACGGTCCAAGAACGAAGTCTCTAGCTCTTCTGGGTGCTTGGGAAAACCTCACGTACAGACAGACGGACATCGCTCAATCGTCATCGCTATTTATAAGGATTCAGAATATATGTATATACTCTAGCGGGTCCCATGTGAATATCGAGGATATTACACACGGAATGACAAACCTTGATATACCCTTTCACTTTTTTGTGAAGGGTATAATAAATACCAATTGAGCATGCGCAACGCCCAACTTTAGAGATTAAATCTTCATATTGCTGTACTTGTATTGGCTTATTTAATTTATTTTGCAAACTCAAAAGATCAAACAGCCGTTTCAGAAAACAAATCTGCAAACACACTTGTTCCCGTCATTGACAATGTTACGTATACGACACACAGATCGTCTCAAACATGAAAAAGAAACATTGAGCAACGAAAAAAAATGCAGCAACAGTAATTACATCGAGCTTTTTTATTGTTTTATTTAAATTCTAAAATTGTGTGTTGAGTAAAAGCTTTTTCTACGCCGCTTGCATTCATTCAGTCTCTCATAAGCCAGTTTTAAGTTCCTATTTACTCTCACTTTTTGTTTGATGATGCTGTTTGTTGTCTAAGTTTCTTTTGTTTTGTAGTTGTATGCGAATGTTGCAGCCGGTGTGTGTGAAGCGAATTTTAGGTGTATTAGCAATTGAAGCAGCTGTAGTAGGGCTTATTGTTGTGTTGCATTATATTCACTTGATGCGACTGCTGCCTGGTTTGGTATGGTGTTGATGATGTTGTTGGTGCTGCCAAGTTAAACCAAAGAAGAGTCTGCTAAATAAATCTAACGGCATTAGATTTGCTAAGAAAATCATTGTTTTCGTTTCGGTTGCAACGCTATATAAATGTTTGCATTTTCTGAGCAACCAACAACTAACACTTGACGAGCCTTCAAACGTAGACGTGTCTCGTTCTTAAAACGCGTGTTCTTCTATAAGTATATCTTCAATATTCCAACAAAGGACAACTTTCGTACTTTTATAATATTTTACGCGTTCTTTTGTCAATCAACTAAACTAAAGTGAGTTTCTGAATAAAGGATTTTTTAAATCACAAAACCTAGAAATTATCAAGAAATAAACTAACATGCAATATTAAAAATTGTTTTAACTTATTTGTCCATCGAGTTAATTATTGGTGTGATCCAAAAATCGAATGTTGAACAATTGAAAACTTCAGGAATTGGAAATTTATTTCTGTTACGGATGTCTGATAAAATTTTTTTCGATGCTACAGAATTAAAACTCATAAAAAAGTAAAAAAATATACACATATATTTTAATAACAAGATGTTGATGTAATAACAAATTGCTGAATGTGAATACTGGACAATAATCTAAAATGACAATCAATTGAAACGAAAAAACTTTATAAGAATATACGAGTATTTTGCATTTTATAGTGCTGTGTTTGTTAAATTTCATACATCATAAGATGTCAGTAATACTTTTTGGCGCTTAAAGTTTGTAAATCTGCTTTTGTTAAACCTGAGTATACTATTGATTGTTAGGCAATATAAAATAAAATGGGTTTTTTCAACGTTTATATATAAATATTGCGAATCATGACAACTTTATGGCATATACATATGTATATGAAACTCGTTAAGACGAGAACACATAAAGACATTTTCTGACATCGCATTTGTGATGTCAATTATTTATTTTGAACTTTTTTGCAAATTTGTGAGCAAAATAAAGTTCCTTAAGAATCAAGTTCCCTTAACGCAACATCATCAACATAGAAACCGCTTTCATGGTTAACACATCTCTGCCTCAAATATCAGTGTACTGATTTCCACTAAGATTGTATTTTCATTTAGTTTTATGTTGGGATTCTAAAATATTTATTGCGTTTCAATTTTGATTTAAGTTTGTTAGTCATGAAAACTAAAACGAAAACATATGACTGCTGTTAACAACCCATCATAATTTGGAGTGCTATTTCAATATTCGAAGTCAGAGGGTCACCAACTGAAAAAGATAAAATAACGACCATTTTCTGCTAAAGCTATATTGTATCTTTCTTTCTTAAGCCGAAAACACACTATAGTATTGCGTGAGATCTCTTCTTTGCATACTTCAATGACAAACGTTGCCACTATTGTGTTTGCCTGCGATGGCCCATTGTGTATTTTTGGTTTAAGTTTTAAAATTCTGCGTTTAAAGTGTTTCTTGGTATATTTCATTTTTAGTTCCACTGACATGGTTTTAATAAATGCTAGTTTTTTTCATTAAAACCGACTTGTTTAAACCCTGTTTTACCACACAAAACAATTTTTTTACAACCAACTTTAACCTATTTTTGAATTGGTTCTATGAACTGCAACCTTGCTTGTGTTTGTGGTAAATTGGGTGTTTCCAAGTTAAATATTGAAAAAAGCTGGAAAAGTGAAAATAATGGCCAGAGATTCCATCACATCCGCATTTGTTCGCGCAAAAATTGCTTAATTTTTTACGATATAACTTAATTCAAAGGCATATTTTTATAAATAGTTCCATCATTTTGAAATACTCGTATCAAGCATTATTAAGCTAATAATTTTTTCAGGCCTAAGTTCAAATCGGCTAATCTGAAAATAATTTTCTTATTTTAATAATTTGTATTCAATTGAAATTTTTACAAGAGTGGAATATCTGCAATAAGTATAGGACGTTACTCCATCTAATCAGAGTTCTTTATTCAGGTTTTCCACTTATCACGGTGGTTCTAGAATATGAGAACTTCATATACTCAATTTTAAAGTTAACTCACGTTTGGTTAGTACGAAAGTCTCCAAACCTGATGATCATTATTTCAAATATTCCATATTTTGTTTACTCTTCATAGAGCCGTGCATGGACTTAAACAACAAAAATCAACTGTTATACAGTTTGTCAATTAGGTGTTATGAAAATTAGAGCAAAATACAGCAAGCAATACACCTAGCCTTAATTTATTTTGATCACATTCATCAGAGAATTTGTGTGTTAAAACCTAAATTTATCAAACTTGCAGATTCAGTGCAAAATCACATGTCCACGGTTTTAATGTTAGAACCAAATTTTATATGTAGGTGTGAGAATGCTATTAGCGGATTCTTAGATTTTTCATAGAGATCGTTTGTCATTTACAAGATATTGTCTGTCTTAGCGCAGTAAGGACTCTTTTGTTCTTTAAGTCTGTTAAAAATAATTGTTTCCCTTTTTAGAGTTTTTTCAAGTGACTTGTACAATTTGAGGTGTGGTTTGTGTTAATGATTTTGAAAAATAGTTAAGAACCTTTTGTCAACTTTTAGTAATATGCGTAACATAAAAGTTTTTTTAAAGTACTTGGCCTTTTCATTTTCAGACTGTTCAATGTAATACAATGACAAACGTTGTCAAAAATACACACCATTCTTGCGATGGCACAATATGCCATCTTAAGTGTTCTTATGAATGCATTTGCATCACTTTTATAATTTGTATCTGCCTGTGAATTTAGGTACGACTATTTGATTGTATTTTTTAAATTAATTTGGGACATTCTACAACAAAATTTACGTCTTAACGTAGCAGAAGTAATCCAATAGTTATATTTACACAGTGGAAATATAATATTTCGAGGAAAACAATGTTAAAGAATTTTTATTTTCTTTAAATTGTTGTAATAATATTACAATTGCAGTTAAGTACCGAAAAATTTGCATTTCAAGAAGTAGGACATTGCTAGTGCTAAAGACGTATCGTGGACATGACAAACTGCCAATTTGAAATTAACGTTTTACATCTTAGTGCTATTACATATGTGACCTGCTCCACGAAAAGGGACCTCTACGGCGAACATTTTTTTTTACTTTTTGAGTGATTCTTATAGGAAAAAACGCTCTGTCAAACGCCGCAAACCGCAAGTTTCTATGTCTTTTAGTTTTTTTACAAATCACCTGTAAAGATGAACATAATTAATGAAAAAATTTAAAAATGTGAGATAAACAGATAAATTAAATAATAATAAATAATAGATTCAATTCTATCGGCTTAAATCCAAAACATTGAAATTTTCATAGAGGCAACACTGCATAGTGAACATCGTACAAAGTACCAGAGAGTCGAAATACATCGCCAGATGATCAGTTTGAAGGAAGAGTTGCATAGCCATGCGTAAAACACGGAAAAACGAAGCCCTTATTTTAAACGCGTTTTTCTCAATAACTTCTTTTCGGCGCATAGGTCCCGTTTCGTGGAGCATCTCACATATATAATTTTATTATAATTTTAATTTTGTAAAATAAATTGCAAATGAAATACAAAATTACAAATAAATTCACGTAAGGCTACAGTTTTATACAGATATTAATTCATTTCCGGTATACTCCTCACTGTCCTGACAAAATATCTTGTATAGCTATAACATACAACTTGTAATAATGTGTCAAGATTTTTCACGAGTCTTTAGTTACATCTCTAGAACAATACGTAATTTTGATCACTAGTGGCTATCGCTGATATTAAATGTAAAGTTTTTCTTCATCACCAGCGATAACAGTAAGGGAGACTAGGTTACCTGATAATATTTTAATTTAAAATTTGATGTGTTACTATTAAAATTGGCATCTCTATTAGCATCTTTGCAACATAATAAATAAATATTAACTAATAAAACGTGACACTCTAATGATAACCTGCAGTTCTAATGAAATATTATTTAAAGCAATCTAAACACTTAAATGTACTCACATGTTTCTGTTGTAACTAAAACTATTGATTCCCATTTCAAGTTAATTATTAACAACAATCGAAATGGCAAAATAAATAATAAAATTGCATTTATAAAAATATATGAAGCTAAATGATAACAGTTTTATTGAAATTTACCACACAGATCATGAAATCGTTTGTATTTGCTGCCCTTTGCTGTATGACTGTTGTAGCGGCTCAACGTGGTATTCCACCACCACGTGCAAATTCTTTCGATGCCAATGCTGTGATACTGAAACAGGATTTTAATTTAAATCCAGATGGTTCTTATAACTACAAGTGAGTAGCAAACACATAATTTCAAGTGTGTGTGATTGTATATGCACAAAATATGTGGATATACAATCTTAAGCAAATAGCATTAAAATTAATTAAAACAAACCTTATCACTTAAAGCCAATAAAAGCCTATTTAAGCCATAACAGTTGAAAGAAAACACACCTTGCATTGAGTTGTTTGAAGCAACTGCTCCATGCTCATAAAACAAAAAGTATTAGCCAAATATTACAAAATGTTTGGGGTTTAGTGCAAAGTAACCGTGCACGTCATACAATCTTTGCAAAAATGTATATTAGCATTTGGTTTTGTATATTTTGTTTGTTTTACTCCTCAATTTTGGTTTCACTTGGTACACAATCTACATAAAATTACCAAGATTGATCTTAATGTCACTAAACTAATTTAATGACGATTTTTATTTTCATTTTATTTCACAGTTATGAAACAAGCAATGGAATACGTGCTGATGAAGCCGGTTATCTTAAAAATGCGGGCAATCCTCAATTAGAAGCTCAGGTGAGTATACATATATATATGTATATATATATATATATATATATATATATATATATATATATAGTATTTTGCAGACAAAAAATATTATGTATGCCAAAGTGTCATTTCCACAATGATAATATAATCAGTTTAAAATTCACATGGGCGACAAATTAAGCAAAATCTCAGTTCATAATTACTATACATGAACGATTGCTGCGAATTGAAATTAAAATATTTAAAATTGAAAACTCAAAACACAGAAGTTAAAGCATACTTCCAGGAGCTTACAAATAAATTATCTTTATTGGAGCTACCAGACTGAGAAGACTATGGCTTACACGGTCAATCATTTTTCAAAATTATTCATTTGAACATCTCGTGGAAGGTCTGAAAAATAAGTGAGTTCTGTGATGATACTAACTTTCTATAGAGACTAAAGATCTAATTCATAAAAAAAAATGTTTTGTATAATAGTGTTATAAAACAAATTTCGACACAAAAATCGCCAAATAAGGAGTTCATAAACATGATATATATTTTATGAATTAGACCTCACGGCCATCCCTAAATATGGGCGGCAAGCGTTTTTTAGCTGTCAAAAGTTCTCATGTCCATACATTTTGTATGGAGCATACCGAAATAACGCGACGGCAACGCTTTGCTATTGGAAAACCCGATTTTAACAGAGCGTTTCCCAATGAAGTTAGTTGCAAAAGAAAACAATTGTAACCAGAGAAAAAAAGCAAAAATTTACAAAAGTGAAATAAATAATAAAAGAAAAAATTTGTGCACTTCGTATTAGAAAAAGGAGGTAAGAAAATATTTCCAATATGATTATATACATACATATGTATGCACGTTTGTAATTTGTACAAAATTTCAATAACAAAATCACAAAGTCGTCCGTGCAACTGTTAAAATAATCAGGGTTGTTTAATTTGTTTGTGTGATAACGCTGTTTTTATTGTATTTTGACATAACGTTTCCGCTTTTGTTTAGGTATGGCATTTCAGCGTTAAAGCTCAGCAGAAAAAAAAGTTCCGCTTTCCTCCCGTATTTAGGGATGGCTGTCAGGGAAACATAATTCGTTAAAGAAACCTGTATACTTCAAGACGTGTTCTACACCATCTTATTCAGAAACGAATTAGATTTAACTCTAAATTTTAACTGAAATATATATAGGAAGTAGAATGTTCTTTATTTCCATGAAACTTTATCTCAAAACAATTTGTGTGATATTATTGATTGCATATGTCGTAGATTTGACATCACGAAGTTACTGATACTGTAAGTCGCTAGAAACGCTTAGGTTTTTACGCTATGAGTTGTCAATTTCTCTGGCTTTTCTTTCTGGATAAATAATTATAACATGTCAAATTCAGTACAATAATTATAACATGTCATTCAATGCCGTCCTGCTCTTTTATTATTACAGTTAAACTAAATGAGGCAAAACTCATCACCGAAGTTATGGTGGACAGATATTAACACACAATTGGGGTGTTAATTGCAACACAGCTTGCAATTTGTAATAAAGTTACTGGGATTGTAATGGCATTTAAAGAGCTCAGTTGATAATTTTTTAAAAAACATTAATCAATTCTGTACTTTTTAAGCGATTAAGGTCGAGACACATAGAATCCGCTAACCGTTATGCACCGCCTTTTTTAATTGATATGAACGTATCGACATAGAAGTTTGGCACAATGAGTACTGTTGACGGATATTAAATCAGTTGTCTGTTCTCCATTTTATTTATTTAACTTAAATTTATTTATTTTATACAATACATATACATATATATATATATATATATATATATATATATATATATATATATATATACATATATATATATATATATATATATATATATATATATATATATATATTTTATATATGTATTATATAATTTTTCCCGAACACACGATACTAAAATATTAATCAAAACACTTTGTAAAACTTACTGATGTCTGCCAAACTATTCAACGAACGTCAAAAGTTGACCAACTTTCGTACTATGCCTTGACGCAGAAATACTGAATGTGACAACTCACATAAGAAAACATATGTATATTACAACTCGGTTGTCAGTTGAAAAAGGCGAAGTATAACGTATGACGGATTCTATGTATCTCGGCCTTTAGTCCGATTGCAACTAAATTTCTAAAAACATTTAAAGAGGTGTCAATCGAGAGGCAGCTCTGAGCCAGCAAACATCAAACTAGACCACTGAACGGTTACTCTCTTCGAGAGTTTCGTAACCCACTCGCACTAGTTAATATCAACACCTCAGATAACTGTATAGATTTACAGTTCTTCTGAAGAATTTTCCGTTGTTAGCTACGTTAATACTTCTAATGTGAAAAAAGTCATATAACTCATTCACGGTAACGGTTAAAATACGAGCTAACAACATTGCCGATATATGGTCTCAGTCACCCTGCCGTCACCTGTACACCGATGTTATGAAAAATTTGCCTTGCAATATGTAAACCCATGCGCTTAGCTGAAGTTTGCTTTTTTTTAAATAAATTTTGTAAATTAACAATACCTAATCAATAGATAAGAACAGTTTAGATTAAAGTTTTTAGAGCAGTTAAAATTTAAAAAAAAATTTTTTTCTGAAAAAATTACATTGCTTATTTATTTAAAAAATTTTGCAAATATTTCTATTTAATTTAAACGTAATACTTTAAAACATATCGCAAAAAAAACATCTAAAAAATTTCGTTACATGCACTTCACATTGTGCTTTTTCTGGTTGTATGTACAAACAGGCTTTACTATTGAAGGAAATAGAACATTTCAAAATATTCCGGTTTTTATTGTAATTCTAAAGTTTAACCCCTGCTTTCTCAAATCCGAAAACTAAAAAAATTTTGCACTACCGTGTGACTAAAATAAGAAATATACTATATTATTATACTGTTTAGGAGTTGCGGGAATACCAGAAAAAAAATCGGTCCTGTTTTTCATAATTTTCACTTTTATGTTGAGGTGACTCATCTTGAGGTCTCGCATCTCGAGCACGTTTAAAAATATAAACTCCAAACTCTTATTTGATACTTAGCATATATGTATAGGAGCATATATGCCAAGTACTACAGAAATATAGTTTAATAACAAAGTTTCAATTTGTAATTTATGTGAAAAAATTGCACATTTAATCACTAAAAACCAAATTTTGTTCTGCATAATCCGTCTAATTGATTCAATTACAAAAATTAATTAAAGAAACTGTACTGTTTGAGTGGTTTTTGGAATATACATTTGGTATAACTTCTGTTGCCTACAGTCTTAGCGAATGAAATTTTCTTGAGATATTGTCTCAGTCGATTTATTAAACCCGCAACAAACAAAGTGTATGTCTATGAAACAACGATGAGAATTGAATTAGAAAAAACATTGTTTTATACTAAGGACACTACTACACGTTCAATATACATATATTGAACGCGATCCAGTATCGCGATATTTATTGAACGTGTAGCATGCAGTATTGATGGATCGCGATCCATATCGCAGAATGGCTTAAAATATGAAATCCAGATCGTGGATCGCGGATCGCGTGATAAATATTGAACGTGTAGCATTTTCATGATATTAGATCGCGATACGTTAACCCTTAATAGGCTACTGGTCCCGCTAGGAACCAACCAGGTATTTCTTAAATTTTTCAGGTAAATAGAAATTGCGGAGAAAGTTGTAGAGTATAATATGTTTGGAATTGCAAGCTTTTTAACACTGATTTTTTCCGGCCAAAAGAAATAATCAAGCTATTAAGGGTTAATAAGAAGTGAAATAATTTAACAAATAAAAATTAAAAAAGTTTATTACATTTGTGTAAAGTTTGTTTTTAAAGGGTAATCACAGAAGATAGCGAAAGCGAGTGGGTTCTGCCGGTGGAATCGGAATTAAGGACCGAAAAAATTAGTTTGAAAGACTTCATTTTTAATTTGGAGGCATTGCCGGAGTTGTGGCTAAAGCCTTTTTTTTTGTTTTCTCGCGACAGTTTTTTAATAAATGATCCGCACAGCACAAAAATAACGTAAATACTGACGCGATAAATATTGAACATGTAGCATACGCTCGTGATCCTTCAATCCATTGAAATGGATTGCGATCCAAATATCACAATATATATTGAACGTGTAGCAGTGCCCTAAGAAGAGTAGCCAATATTTTTAAGTCTTCTTATAAAATATTTAATTTTTCAGGTAATGCAAGGCTCTTACTCTTATACTGGACCTGATGGTGTAGTTTATACCATCACCTACATTGCTGATGAAAACGGTTTTCGTGCTGAAGGAGCTCACATTCCAACTCCACCACCTGTAGCTGCTCCAGGCGGACCAAGAGGCAGATTTTTCTAATCAACGAAATAAATCTTAAATCAGCATTAACAAAAATGTATAAATATCACAGTACTTTCAAGACAAAAAAAATGAAAAGCCTATATAACGCACAATAAATGGCAAATAGTTGGCAACTACTACAATATAAAACAATATAAAAGTGGACACACTTATAATAAAACACATTCATAGCAAGCACACAGACACAAGATGAATACTAAACTGCAGCTAAACACACACAACATAATCAAACATGCACACATACAAAACACATTTTATTTCTCTATCGTAAATAAATAATTCCTTGCATCACACCTTTAAAATGTTTAAAGCCGCTATTATAAGCGCTTATTACACTTAAAGTATGCTTTAACATTTATTTTGTGAGCCGAGCTTGACTTTAATAATCATTTATGAATATGATTGTAAATATTTGAATCCACTTTCAGGGTGTTTCCACTTCTTACGATTCTAGCATGTATTTCCACGCAAATGTAAATTATGTAAATTTTTCATTTTTAACGCTTGGCTCTTCCTGCTCTGTATTATATGTAAATATCTTTTATGTTTATTGTGATTGAATAACTTTATTCACTTTGCTCCCCAAAACTTTTTATTTTTTCATACTTTTAATTATATTTAATGACGTGAGATGCCTTTAACAATTTATTTTTATTAATATTTCATTATCTATTTTAGTTATTAAACGCAACTTTCATGTAATTTGTTTTGTTATATTTAAAAAAAAAATATTGTTTAAATTATTTGTAAAAACTCAAAACCAGCAAATATTAAACTAAGATTTTATAAGAAATTTTTGAAATAAGTATGGCAACAACGCAACAATAAATTTGCGCAAAAAAATTTACAATATGGATTTTTTTTTTTAAGAATTAAATTAGCAATGAAATATTATAGCGACTTTTTGCTAATAGGCGGACGTTTTTGAGCGTTTCGTGGTATGTAAGAATTTACAACTGTACTAGATCGGGGAGATGGAGACGATCTCGGAGTGCTTGCTTTAGTGGGACTTTTAAAACGAGGAGAACTAAAACTAAAGTCAGCCCCAGTGGCTTTATGCCTGGCACTTCCTCCGTCTAATCGAGTACATGGCATTCCCTTACAGGTCAATGGTGAGTATTTTGGTGAAAACTTGTTAGTTCTAGGACTGTTGCTTTTACATATTACGGTTTCCATCTCCTCTTCAGAGTCCACATCATCTTCAAAAACTAAGACCAGGTGCGATTTCTTGCTATTGCCTAAAAATTGTAAGGCTTTGTGTAAAGATTCACCTTTGTTATCGCTCTTGCTGTTGGTTGGTTCAAGAAGCTTATGAAATTTACCCACTGATTGCAGGCTAGCACTGACTATCGATTCCAAAAATTCGTACTTTGTGCCCACTTTCAAGGCTAAAATTTTAACTCCATGTGCAAAAGAAATATATTCGGTGTTTGCCAAATGCTCGATGTGTATATTTCTTATCTCTGTTCTGCTCAAACGTAGACTCCGTTTAGCTGCTGCCTGCAGCCGTTTTTCAGGTTTGAGAAATTCTTCCAAAAAGTTGATCATCCTTTTCGGTTGGCCATATTTGTTGTAGGTATAGGTCACGGCTATTAATAGAAATCCGAGAACAATAATTCCTAACAACGAGTAAAATACTCTCCACAGCATAGCATTTGTGGCGGATTCGGCTGAATAACGTGGCGCTCTGTGTACATAATCGTTAACAATATCTAAAAACAATGCTTGACAGTCACGCAAAGACAACCGTTTAGGATGGACAGAGATGGGTACTTTTTGGGATATTATTTCCGTTGATCGATTGGGATATATCAAATTTTTAAATGTCGTCCAAAAATACGTGCTTGGGAGCTGAGTATGAGTTAGCAAAGCGGTACAATGTTTTGTTGCTTGATGGAACCACGCTACACAAATTCTTCCCATTTCAAAGTCGGGATGTAAGGCTTTGCAAAATTGTTCCATATAAGTGTTTGGAAACTGCAAGAAATAGTAATGTTTGAAAATCATAAAAAATAAATTATTTTATTTTAACTGAACAAAATCAAATAAAAGTAATTCTCGACGAATATTCAAATTGTCAGTACCAAAAATTAAACTACAAAATGTACGAGGTCTGTTAAAAAAAATTATGGGTTAATTTTCAAATTTCAGAGGCTACGTTCACTCAATTAGCATTTTTTGTTGGTACACTCGTCTCGACTATAATATGTTCACATTTTAAGCTATTTAGTTTATTTTTGAATCATAGAAGTCAGAAGAATTTTACGGTTTGGCAAATTTTTTGCTGTCGAAATTAATGGATTAAATAATTTGCATCAATTTGTGTGGAGTTATGTGATCAAAATCACTTGATGTGATTGTATTCTGAGTCAAAATGAAATGCTGCAGCACATCAATAATATATGAACATTTTGGAAAAGTGAGAAGAATCGCCGAATCACTAATAAACGAATTGCTGAGAATGACACCATATGCTTTGTAGTTTATTTTGAAAATTCGAACATGGACGTGTGTTACCGTCGTTTGTTCCAAAATTGTTGAGTTTTTATAAAAAAATTTTTGACCTAAACCAACTCTGTAATCATGCCTCAGCCATCGTATTCTCCATATTAGGCCTCCTGAGGTATTTGCTTTTCCGAATATTAATGCGGCGTTTTGTGACGATAGAGGCGATAAACACAGAATCGCTGAAATAACTCAGGGGTATACTAAAAACTACTTCGAGGATTGAAGAAAGCTCTGGCACAATTCTATTATATGCGAAGGTAACCTTTTAGAAAGGGAGGAAATCGAAATTTATGAATATATAAATATTATTCCCGGTATTCATAAAATTCAAACCGATTTTGAAATGTATTTTAATAAAATTTTTTCGTACAAAATTTTCTTAAAACATATTCCAAATACATTTTATTTTTTTATAAATATGAGTAATTCGATTCGAATAGAAACCTGTTCGAAATGTTATGCTATAAAAATAGTAATTCGAAAGTATTTTCATTCGATGTAGTTCCCCTGAATTAAGGAAAGCGAATTTTTTAAGTATTATTTATATAGTTATGAAATTTTTATTTGACATATTGTTGTCACAATACTATTTTAAATGAAATTTATTTATTGGTGGTCAAGCAAAGTCTATATGCATATCATTGGTGCTGTACCAAATCATCAGTAGACTTTAACCACAGTTAAAACAGATTTCACACACACACAGTTAAGTCTACTGATGATTTGGTAAAGCACCAATGAAATGCATATAGACCAGTGGTGTTCAAAAATAAAAGTGAAGATGTATTGGTGAGAGATTTTGCACATAATGCCAAACGCTTAAAATAAGAAACAAAGACAGAGTGTTTGCAATATATAAACAACTTATTAAGTGAATTTAATTTTAATTTTAAGAAAAAAAAATGTCCTGGACCGTAAATAGCAGTTATCAATATCAAAAAATAGAACATTTATATTGAGAAAAAAACAAAAATAAATCTATTTAAACCAGTTTTTAAAATTAAAACTTGTGTCATTCCTGAATATAATTTTTAAAAACGCTTTGAAAATTTTAAATTAAACATTTCATGTTAATTTGTGAAATAAATTTATTACTTTCATTAAGAAGTTTCTCTTTCTCTTTATAATTAATTTTATTAATTTCATCATGATAATAATGAAAATGTATTCAAAACATTTTCATTTCCCGCTTTAAATGTTTTGTAACATAAAAGGCATTGATTGTTATGAAAAGCATAATTTATCACAAAGTACTTTTTACATTTCATTTCGTGAACGTGTATGCTTTTATTCAATTTCGACTTTAATCTTCGTCTTCAATTGTAATTGAATCGCCTGTGTTTGCTATGCTTCGTCCAACAAGAAGCAACAACAATGCTTAATAAATTTCTGAAATAAAATGACAATGACCATCCGCATGTGTTCTCATCGCTTGCTCAACGACGACTGAATGAAAATTTTTATAAGAGCATAACAAATGTGTGTAAATTTTTTAAACAATTGTTCTATGGGCTGAACACCACTGATATAGACATTGCTTGACCACCAACAAATAAATTTCATTTAAAATTTTTTATATGTTAAAATTTGTTTGAATCGAATATTGTCACTTATGAAACTTGGATTCCCTCTCAAGTGCTTAAAGAATAGCGGATCCTTAACACTTCACTTTTATAACTCGGATTCACCATTCAGCGAAATCTCATTTAAAATTTCAGCGCAACAAATTGCTAGACCAAACTTCAAAAAATATTTACTTACATGATCAGATAGATGAGAAGTGGTTTTAAGCAGCATTATATATTTTCTTATATTTTCACTAAATAATATGAAATCTTTGTATTTTTATTGCAGCTTTTATATTAAATTGTTTTTTTAATATTAAATGTTTGAGATTCTCTTATAATAAAATTGAAAAACTTCAAATACATTTGCCATGAATTTTAGTACATTTTTATCTTTTGACATAAGAAAACTGTGCATGAATCAGAGAAAGGCATTTGGCAAAGTATATCTATATCAAGTAGTCGCAAGAGTACAACAACATAAAATTACAAAAACCACCGTACATTTTGTTTGTGTAAAATTAATATCTTATGTCCAGGGCATACTGATACAGGTAGGAGCGGTTTTACAAAAATAAAAACCTACATGTATTTTGTTTTTGTGAATTCTAATTCAAACGTCACAATTAATTGTGTAGAGCAAAGCAAAACGAAAAAGTACAAAAACAAAATATACATGTTTGTTTTTACATTTGCTATTAAGTTTTGTATGTATGTAAATATGTAAAGAAATTTTGACGTTTGTATTAGAATTTCTCCCAAAAACAAAATAACCGTATGGGCTATCGCTCCTACCTGTATCAGTGTGCCCTGCTTATGTCAGAAATTTTCTTTTATTTTATTTTATTTTGTTCACAATTATTTCCAAAAATTTAAATACTTTTCGCATAGAACTTTTTTAAAACAATTTATTTTTGTTACTTTTCTTAAACAATACACTTTTTCACAAAAATCTTTTCCACAACAGTTCTTTTTTGCTACTTTTGTTGAATTAATAATGTTTTTCACAATTTTAGAAAATTCTTTTTTCAACAAATATGGCTCGCTACAAAAGTAAAAAAAATTTGACATACGTTCATGTAAAAACGGAAAAAAATTTTAGTCAGCTGGGCTCTTGCATATACTTGATATAGATATACTTTGGCATTTGGTGATTATAAAAACATTCGGACTTCAAGGCATATCAACAGTAGGTACCCGCTAGAGACTTCGTATTGGGAAATAAATATTTGTGATGTTAAACATTCTTTCAGAAATTATTGAAAATATTGTGACGAAGAAAAAATAACTGAAACTACGTACCTTTACACCATGTTATGTTAAGGGTTTTCTGCATTACAATCAATATTGGTCATTTTAGATCACACCTTTGCGAATATTTTTCATTGAAGTTTTTTATTGTAAATTAAATGTAATCAATTTCCTTTTTACCATGTATTGAGAAGGAAAATATGACGCGAATTGCTGTTGTCTGAGGTCTCAAATTCCGCATAGTAACTCCACGTTACGATATGGTAAAAATGAGCGGTAAGATGCAGGGATGGCCTTAACGGCCAATCGCTTTCCATACATTTAATATTATTTACTACGTAATAATGGGCCAAATATGAAGCGAAATGTACTCATCTGAGCTCTTGAGGTCAACTGTTATTTATTCGCCGTGGTAAAGAGATAAAATATATATCAATAGACAAAAATATTCAGAATATAACATTGTAATAACAAGTAGGAAAGTTATATTCGACCGGGTCGAATCTTAAGTACCCAAAGATCTGGGAGCGTCTTCCCTTCGTCATAAAAGATGAAAAATTTAATTAATTGTGGAATTTAGACTTAAGTAACAATTTGTTAAACATTCCCACTATTTTTGCATATAATGTCTTATCTCAATGCCGTGGGCGTGGACCGAAAATGGTAATTTTCTGATTTTCTCGCTCCAAATTCAGATCTTTGGACGTTCTCTGACACACAAATATATCACATGCTTAACAAAAAAAAACTAAAAATTATGTTCTTTTTTAAAGGTTGATTTAGCTCTTCTTAGAATAACTTTTTCCGCTGGCCCGAATCAGCCCATTTACGAACTTGACTTGTGCGATCCTTCAAAATTTATCTATACCAAATTTCAAGGGTCTGGCTTTTTTTCATTTGGACTGAATAGTGATTTCCCCAGGCAGACGGACATGGCTAGATCGTCTTAGATATCATTACCGATCAAGAATAAATAAACTTTATGGGGTCTTAAGGTTAAATTAGTCGTACCATACCCATAACACCATACCTATGACACCACAACCTACTCCCAAAATCCATTTGGTTTCTATGGTTATGGTTATGTGAAGTATAACCGAATACTGTGTTATCTATAAATTGGTGTTGTGAATATATCACGACTAATATTTATAAGCTTTAGAGCAATATTTCGCTGCGTTACACACGGAATGACAAAGTGAATATTCCTTCCAATTCTTTTTTGGAGGGTATAAAAATGTATTCGGATTTAGTGGCAAGCTAAAATATCTAAATCTGTTGTCACACATTTGTACAGACTTCTAGACATAATCAAAATCCTTGGCAAGCATTTTTATTGTATGAGTGTTAATGTGTAAGACACCAAAGTCGCTTGATGGAAAATCATAACAATAAGTATATATTATATATATATATATATATATATATATATATATATTATATATATGTATATATATATATATATATATATATATATTTATATATATATATATATATATATATATATATATATTATATATATATATATATATATATATATATATATAAATATATATATATATATATATATATATATACTTTTAATTCTTACTAATATTAATTTTCGATATAAATAATTTTTGCGCTGTAATTTTATACAACACCGACCTAAAAAAATATTTAAAAGTGTGGGTGGCATAGTTATTAAGGAATCCGAAACTCTTAACGTTATTGAAATGAAGTGCGAGGTTCGATGGGATCACATTTTTCAGGTGTTAATAAAGCATTCGATTTCCTATGCTTCTTAAGCCGGTGTAATCATATATCACGACATCTGATCCAATAATTGCTTACGCCCTGACATGCGCTTCGTTGTTTTATCGTTACTAAAATGGAATGCATGTATATCAAATCAAATCAGGAATCTCTTTCCCTGCGTATAACGCGCTCTTCATTCAGATCACACACATTTTTGTCGAGTTACAAACGAATCGCACTATGCATTGCAGAGAAAATTCTTTCTTTAGTCCCAGTGGCCGTATGTGGAATAAACTCCCAGCACGGGGCTCTCCTGTAGTATTCAATAGGTTCAAATCACAAAAAATTCCCACAACACATTTTACTTCCTGCACAATGCAGTGCAGGAATGGGGGTTATGCCGGAGTGCTAGTCCTAATAAAAATAAAAAAAATTATCTGCTTAAATTTTCTTAATTTTGTTAATATGCGTATCATTATCACCTATTTTTCTGTTTGAGTATTGGTATCTTATTGATAAAGAGATGTTTCGTTGCATATCCAGTTTAAAGAGATCATAACGAATGTTATGGACATTCTTCTTTGCACAAATGCTTAGGACTTAAACGATTTGTTGACTTACAACTTTTTTTAATTGGAGTAGATATTGGAGAAACCGAAAGCTATGGATTGTAGGGAGTTTTTAATATCTCAGCCCCTTTACTGATTCTGCCTAAATATATGCATCTGCCGTTATGTCATTGGTTTCTTGCTTTGAATTTTGAGGCTCTTAGCACATCTAGGTTAGGTTAGGTTAGAGGGCCGTTGTCCCTGGCGGGACAATCCACTTCGGTCCGTCAATTCGGTCCCTTTGTGATGCCCTTAAGCAGAGGACCTCCTAAGGGATGTCCTCCGCCGTTTCAAACCATCCTGTACCCCTGAGGAAGGATGATACCCCTGAAAGCTCAATGTTTGCCAGGCTGTCTAAGTCTGACAGGAATCGGGAGCCCAGAGCCGCTGCCCTTGCATTAGCAAGGGCAGGACACTGACACAGAAGATGGAGGACAGCTTCTTCCTCCTCTTCATCATTGCAGCTTCTGCAATAGTCGTTGTATATTAGACCCATCCAAAGCTACAGTGTCCTGTCAGAACAATCACCAGTTGACGCATGCGCGCCTTGTCAAACTTGAGAAGGTCGCGTGTTTTGCGTAAATCGTAATGGGGCCACGTGGCTCTTGCCACGAGACAGTTAGCCACGCTTTCCCACCTAAGTTGAGCTAGTTTGTATGATTCGCTTTGAATCAGAAACTTGCATCGCGCTAATGGAATGCCAGTGAAGTGACTGATCATTGAACTGTTCAATTCAGTCCCTTGTCTGGCAATCTCATCCGCAGTATGGCTGCCTGGACATCCAGAATGCCCCGGCACCCAAACCAGTGTCACCCTCGAATGTCTCGCTATCTCGTTGATAGACAGTCGGCATTCGACCACAGTTTTTGATGTACTGTACACACCACTAATAGCAGAGATGGCTGCTTTGCTCTCGGTAACAATGAAGATCTCATTCAATATCCTGTAGTACCTTAGCCATCTCGCTGCCCGAGAAATAGCAGAGATTTCGGCTTGCAAGACAATACAATCGTCCTGGAGGCGGAATGGAGATCTTACATTGAAGTTCTCCACATAGAAGCCTCCGCCCGTTCTTGTTCCCCTTTTGGATCCGTCAGTGAAAACTCTAATTGAATCCTCGGGAAAGGAAAGCCTGTCCACCTGTTCCCTGTCAACGACAATGGAACGGAAAAGTCCACCAAAGAAGGGTCTTGATACACAGTAGTCAATGTTGGCATGGATTTCCGAGTGCTCTCTTAAAATCCTAGCATGCCCATAGTCAGTCCTAGTCCATGGACATACTGTATTTAACCTGACCGCAGAGAATAGAGCCAGTTGTCTGGCCAGAATGTCAACCGGGAGCCAATTTAGCATTGCAAAAATTGCTCCCGTTGGTGTAGATCGTAGTGCGCCTGTCATCAGTCTCGCTACGACCCGAAAGACTTTTTCAAACGTCCTGCGATGAGCCTGCTTGTCCATCGCATTCCACCAAACCAATACCCCGTAAAAGAGTACTGGTTTAATAACAGCCTCAAGGATCCAATTGATCCCCTTAGGGTTGATACCCCATTTGCGGCCTACTGCCCTTTTGCATATATAAATAGCCACTAAGGCCCTTTCCGCTCTCGCCTGTATGTTCTGATTCCATGATAGCTTACTATCCAGAATCACACCCAGGTACTTGGCGGTTTTAGATAGTTTCAAGGAGGTGCCGTTAAGCTTTGGGTGTATAAAGCTATCGGTCTTGTACCTCCTAGTGAAGAGCACCAACTCAGTCTTGGCTGGGTTGATGCCGAGCCCACAGCTGACACTCCACCTACTCAGCAGAGCCAGCGCAGACTCCATACACTGAGATATGGTATCCAAGTGCTTACCCGATATCGCCACCGCTACGTCATCCGCGTACGCGTCAGTCATAATCTGTCTGCGTTCTAGACTTAGCAAAAGCGAATTAATGGTCAGGTTCCACACCAGAGGTGACAGAACACCTCCCTATAGAGTGCCCCGATAGACTGCCCTATACTCAGTGACATCCCCAATCGAGGCCCTGAGTACCCTGAAAGTTAGTAAGTTCCTAACAGACCGGTATAAATTGTCATCAATCCCTACTGCTACCATCCCATTGATGATGGAATCAGGGTTGACATAGTTGAAAGCACCTTCTATGTCCAGAAAAGCCCCCATAGTAAATTCCTTATACTCAAGAGATTTTTCTATGTGGCCCACTAGAGAATGTAGTGCCGTTTCCACAGATTTGCCTTTAGTGTAGGCGTGCTGTGATTTGGAGAGAAGCTCATTCGGAATGGTCATCCTCAGATGAATATCAATTACCCTTTCTAAAGTTTTGAGTAAAAAAGAAGTAAGACTTATCGGTCTGAAGTCTTTAGGCTTGGTGTGTGATGTCTTACCCCCCTTCGTGATAAAGACAACCTTGCACGTACGCCAAAATGTAGGTATATATGCCCTCCTAAGGCATTCACTGTAAATTACCGTGAGACAAGGTAGGACAATGTCCGCATTTCTCTGTAGATCCGCTGGAATTATTCCATCTGGTCCCGGAGATTTGAACGGATCGAAGCTGTGTACAGCCCAGCGGAGCCTATCCATATCCAATGGAGTTGTGACTGCGCCTGTCGTCAAGCTGCCATCGACAGTGCCTGTTAAAGGTGCCGCCTGGCTACCAGGAAAATGAGTGTCGAGTAGTACGCTCAGCGTCTCCTGACTACTCATGGTCCAGCTACCACAGGGTTTCTGTATGTAGCTGGGTACAACCGGTGCGGTTGATAGCATCTTACGCAGCCTGTTGGTTTCAGATGAACCCTCCACATTACTGCAGAAAGCCCTCCAAGACCTCGTTCTTGCGTTTCTGACAAGATTCTTGAAGCGATTCAACGAGGTTTTGTATGTCGACCAGTCGCCTGATCGTTTAGCCTCGTTGAATAGCCTACGACATTCTGTTCGTGAATGTGCAATTTCCGGGCTCCACCATGGTCGATAAGGAGTTGCAGAGTACATTGTTCTGTAGCTCCCAGTCAGTCTTCTTTCTGTTAACTATAGGATTAAATCTACTTACACCTAACCCTATGTTAAAGTCAATATAGCGATGATCGGATAGGGAGCAGTCATCCGCTACCCTCCAACCGCTAACCAAATTGGTGTGCTCTGCACTAATGTTACATCTAAAACCTCTCTACGGTTAGACACAATAAAAGTGGGTTCTGAACCCCTGTTGACAATTTCAAGATTATTATATAAAATGAAATCGAAGAGACACTGCTGCTATAGTATCCCCATCACTGAAATCAGATAGGATAAAGATACGCAAAGAGTTTTTAGCCAAGATACAAGATCTAATATTACCTGTACCTTTGGCAAACAATAGCTTGTAGCCCTTTAGTGTCAGTCCATAAACCCGTCCTTGGTGGACCCAGGGATCCTGGACCATAACCAGCTCCTCCTTCCTCTATACCACCCGGAGGTGCATCGCAGCGGATGCCGCTTTAGAGTGGTGAGGGATTATTTGCGACACCTTCACCATCATGGAGCGCAATTACGGTGGTGTTGGCGTCCTCTTGGCTGGATTCCAAGAGGGCGTCAGTGCCCTCATCCGCGACTGCCATCCGTTCAAAGAAGCCACCCACCATGTCTGAGACTGAGTGGGTGTCCTCTTGCCCGTATGAAGGTACGTCCGACGCACCAGCAGCAGCGCAGTCAACAGCGCCGTCGGCAGCATCATTCCCTCGGTTGCGGTTCTTCTTGACATCGGTCGGTAGAGGCCTTCGGGGAAGAAGGTTCAGCAGGAACTATGGCCAAGGCTCTTGGACTTCTGGGTATGTCTTCCAAGGAAACCACATCCAGCCTAGAGCCTTCCCACACCTCGCCAATAGCTTCGATGGCCTTCTTCAACAGAGACGCTGAGCGTTCATCCGTGCAGGCCATCAATTTAACGCCGTGCTGGTGCCAGCCAGCATCGACGCATTGATTCGGCGGTCCCGGATTCTCCTTGCGGATCTTCCAGAACACTCCCGCCAGTTTTTGGTTGACCAAGTCCGATCTGGCATGGGGAATGGCACCGTCTGATACATCCCTATCGATTATGGCCCTTATGAGCTTGCCTTTGGCGATCTCACTAAAGGTGCCTTTCGAAGGGATGTTCTTAGGACGTTTTGCAATAGAAGCCCTAGCTGCATCGTTCTCCTCTTCCGAACGTTGCCGTTTAGGCGCCGCAATCGTGGCAGGTGCGGGGGAGGAGTTTATTTGCAGCCTCGACACATGAGCCTGTGCCCACTTTAGAAAGGCTGCCTGCTTTTCAGAAAGCTGGTCAGCCGGGATCGCACCGAGGTGCGAAATGGTTCTTAAGGCGGAGCGCCTCGCATCATTGGCCCTGCGTGAAGCATTTTTGCGCGAAGGATTGTTGATGTTTTTGCCGGGATTGGTAGTGGGTGACACAGTACTGTGGCTAGAAGTAATCCTCTTTACCTTTTCCTGCGCAATGTGCGCTTTGGGGGCGACGGGTTTGGACGGCTTAGGCCTTTCCATTCCCTTCGCACCCGAAGAAGGGGGTTGTACCGTTTTACCGGTAAGGACCTGAGCAGCTTTTGAGGTACTTCGAGCGAAAGACAGAGGTACATCGCTGCTACTGCTAGGGCTGCCACCCGTTGCCGGGTGTTTTGCCCCTTTCTCAACAGCAATCCGCCCGGTTAATTCCAGGGTCCCCGGAAATTATTAAGCCCCTAACCGAGTACGTGGGGCTTGGCTTTTTATTCGTCATTTTTTGTGGGTTTGAGGTTGCATTTTATACCTACTGCCAGGTTAAAAAGCTGCCGACCCACCTGGATGCAGACGCAGACCATCAGCCGCCCAAAACGGGATACAGACGCTGATGGATTTGGACATGGTCCCTTGGACCGAGAAACGGACTGACTCGATAGCCGCCCCATGGGGAAAAACAGACGCTATCGAGTCCGGGGAGGGTGGTTCTTGGACGGTACTTAGTTGTTGGCTACTCTGGCATGGGTGACCCTACCAGGGGCTACTGATAACAGCTGCCCCCACCAGTACAGACCGGTCAACTAGACCTAAGCCTGCACATAGCGACAAGATGACCACCCAGCGTGGAGGTACAGCACATCTATGTTTCGGTTAATTCTGCCAGAAGACTATTTGCATTAATGTCTATATTTTCTTCTATTGGCACGTCATAAGCAGTGTGAGTTGGCGCTACAAATGGCGCAAAATGGTACGAAACTATGCCACGAAAAATGGCACAAAATAAAATGTTTTTTCAAATTGTCAAAAATAAATTATCTTCTATCGCATAGAACAGTTGGGTAAGTGAAAAAAACACACTGAGGCATATTTGAATGCTAATAGTTCAAATAGAGAAAGATTGTCAATACGTTCGTTCGTTTCGCGTTCGTCAATATATATTAAGTATTTATTAATTTAATTAATGCTTTTCATAAGGTATTCCGGTTTTAAACTTGTTTTACTTATCGGCAAAATCGTTTCAAATTATATATATATATATATATATATATATATATAATGTATATATATATATATATATATATATATATATATATATATATACACATATGTATTAGATCTTTTAATCAACACGATCAAACATATGATTTGTTTGTTGTTTATCAGTAGATTTCAATTTTATTTCAAAAATAACAAAAACTCTTCGCTTATTAAAAGTATAGTTTTCTTTTGAAAGCAAAAAGCTAAGTATTTTTAATTGAATATTAAATAAAATTGAATTTTAAATAAGGTTTTAACTTAGATAATATAAAAGCTTAAATTTGACGATTGAATGAAAATAGATCAATTCAGTTTATGAAATGTTTGGTCAAGAATCAATTCATACTATTCTTAATATTAAGTTTATTTTGGGAATCAGTTGTTTAACACAAAATTCTTTAAATTTTATACGTGCTGATTCTTTTCTCAATTTTTTTTATAAAAAAGTTCAAAATTAATTATTGAGGGGTTTTAGCTGGTTCCTAAGCGCATTTCGCTGGGATTAATTCAGATCATCAGGGAACCTTAACCCAACATTTCTTAGAATAGCTAAAGATATTATTTTAAACTTCGACTCAATTGAATCAGAAGCCTAAGCAAATATCAAATCTATAACAAGAACTCAATAATCACTTATTCCTTTTTTGTTTTCTTACTATGTCATACTACAACTGGCTGGGTTTTTTTCAACTCTAAGTGTAGTTGTAAGAGACAAAGAAAACAACAATATCTTACAATTGTTTTATTAAAACAATAATTCACAATGTTGACAACATTTTGTTATTTTAGCGCAGGCACTCGCTTAATTTTAAGTTTATTTTGGGAATCTCTTGTTTAACACAAAATTCTTTTAATTTTATACGTGCTAATTCTTTTCCCCAGTGAAATGCACATAGGAACTAGCTAAAGCCCCTCAATAATAAATTTTTAACTTTTTTATAAAAAAATTGGGAAAAGAATCAACACGTATGAAATTAAAAGAATTTTGTGTTATTCTTAATAAAATTTATTAGAAGATCAGTCGTATGTGGAATGAATTTCCTACATAGGTCTTTCGGCTCCGTTTAACATGGAGAAGTTCGAAGCGAATGCCCACTTTTCCTATAACCAATCTCCGGTCCAGTGCATCCCATATGTCATGTCCTCAGTGTTGGTCCATGATAAAAAAAAACATATTCTTTAGCTTTGTAATTTTTTCTGCAGCTGCGTTTGACCACGATACTTTGAACATCTCTAAACTTCCGAAATGTTAGGAGAAACTTCACATTCTGGAAGTGCAAGCTATTTTGATGTGATGGTCCATGCAAGATCAGACAATTCCTTGATGACTTTATGAATAAAGTCACATTAGCATGTAAAACCAGAATATATTTTATTTCTTGAAAGTTATTATGATAAAAATGTACATTTGATTGATGTCATGCGATGATTGTTTCATAAAAACTAGCGTTGGTTCGTGGAAAATGTGTTTTAATTAAAAGGGGTGGCTTTTAAGCGAATAAAAGTAGAGTTTTGGAGACCCTACATGTGGTAATGCTTGACCACCTGCTTGTCACCTCCCTCTTTGCCCACTGCTGAATTTTGTACAGCAGCTCAACTGAGGGAATGTCAATATCCCTACGTGACACTGCTTCATCCAAGGTCAAACATGCTCTTGCGCATTCGTCCGTCATTTCATTTCCCTGAATGCCTTTATGCCCTGGAACCCAAACTATCCTGACGTTATGTCGTTCAAGTCGAGCCAGAGATTGAATGCATGCCAGCACACATTTCGGCTTCACTATCCGAGTCAACGGCCCTAATTGCTGCCAGACTATCTACACAAATGTCAATAATTCTTGCCTGTAAACTGAGCCCATCAATCCTCAATGCTGCCTCGGTAATGGCATAAATCTCTGCCTGGAAAACTGTTAAGGTATCGGGTAGCCTGAGCGATACCATAAGGTCGAGATCCTCGGAATATACCGCCGAACCAGTGCCAGTATCTAATTCAAGCCGTCCGTAAAAACCAAGGTTGCATTACTACGAGTCACGGAGTTTTCCATCCAGTCCTTCCTCTCCAGAAATGCGACTGAGAATGATTTGTCGAAGTTCACGACCGGAGTCATATAATCAGTCCGTCTCCCTAGGACCTGCCCTCCTACCTTTTATAGGATAATGCCATGTCCCGTACAGTCATGCCTGAAGCTGCCTGACACCATAAGTCTGAGGGCAAATCTTGCAGATATGTACTTGATGTAAACCCCAGAGGGAGCCAAATCAAGCATTCTCTCTAGACTGACCTGAGGGGCCGGTCTCATTGCACCAGTCATAGCAAGACATGCTAGCCTCTGTAGTTTGCCCAGTATAGAGAGATATGTACTCTTGTCCACAGCCCTCCACCAAACAAGTGATGCATAAGTAAGAATGGGTCTGATCACCGCCGTATACATACAGTGCAGGATGTACGGTTTCAACCCCCATCTCTTCCCAGAAACTCTCTTGCATGCGTAAAACGCGCATAAAGCCTTCTTCGTTCTATCCTCCAAATTTTTTTTCTTGGACCAGCATTCAGGGGATGACCCCTACATATGCGATGTTTTGTGCCAGAACTAGGAAACTTGGTTATGGGAAGGAGGGTAGAGGGAGTAGTGTTTGTGGATGTTCGATTTGAATCTCCCCAAGTTAAAACTGACAGGAAAGACCTCTGCTGGAAGTTTGTTCCACATACGAACCGTTCGGCCAAAGAACGAATTCTCCCTGCAATGCGTGGGGCGGTTCACTGACAACTCAACCAATAAAGGATACGAGCGGGTAGCTCGCAGAAATAAACGGTTATCAGGCACAAGCTCCCTTATTTCACCAGAACACATTCCGTTGTAGTATCGGTAGAACAGTGAAACACACCCCACGTTGCATCGATGCTCCAGTGAGTCAATAGAGTTGGCTACTCTACTGTCACCGATGAGCTTCTTCGCTCTCACATGTGCGCGGTCGAGCAACTTGAAAACAGACTTTGAAGCACCATACATGAGAGTTGTATTCCATCTTTGGTCGGATGTAGGTGGTATATATATTGAGGAGATCAGTTGGGGTGAAGTATGTCTTACACCGTCTTAAAAAGCCGAGGCACTTGAATGCTTCTTTTGAAATATGAAAAATGTGATATGTCCATCGAACGTCACACTGTATTTTCATACCAAGAACATCAAGAGCTTCTGATTCCCCAATACCTATACCATACATAAACACGAATGGCGCAGAACCTTCGACCAGCCGCCTATGCGTAAGTACGCAGCACTGCGTCTTATGAGGGTTAAAGCTAACCCTGTTCGCGAGGGCCCATTCGGAGATTGACACGAGATCACTTGTGAGTGACTCGTTCATTCTTCGTCTCCTGTCGTCAATCTCCTCCAGGCTTGGCCGGCTGGTGAACGAGAAAGAATGGCTAATGCTGCTATTATCCGCATAAGAGTAGATAGGGTTTAAGGTCTGACATAGAAGGCCATTTATAAAGATAAGGAAGAGAGTAGGAGATAGAACAGAGCCTTGCGGCACCCCTGAATTAACCATCAACTCGTCTGATGAGACCCCATCTATAACAACTCGTATAATGCGGTCTCTGAGGATGCTCGAGAGAAAACATCACCGACACCAAAAGTAGCCAGTTTTGACAGAAGTGCATCATGCGGCACTCCATCAAATGCTTTTGAGATATCTAGAGCCACCACCTTACTCTCACCGAAATGGTGAATGGAATTACACAAATTTTCTGTTAACAGAGCGAGCAGGTCTTCCGTAGAACGAGCTCTGCGGAAACCATACTGCCGGTCGTTAAGTAAGGTGTTGGTCTCCAGATACCTTACCAGGTGGAAGGTTATACTTTCCATGACTTTAGAAAGTGCAGAACAGACTGCAATTGGGCGGTAGTTTTCGGGGTATTGCGCCTCTCCCTTCTTAGGGATTGGCGTTACATTGGCTAACTTCCAGCACATCGGAAATTTACCGGCATGGTACGATGTACTGAATAGCTTAGCCAATGGACGCGCTAGCGTCGAAAACCACTGCTTCAAGACCAGGGGTCTAATTACCGCTTTCGATATCGAATGAACTATCGAGC
This sequence comes from Linnaemya tessellans, assembly GCA_951800035.1. NCBI lineage: Eukaryota > Metazoa > Arthropoda > Insecta > Diptera > Tachinidae > Linnaemya > Linnaemya tessellans. The sequence goes on from OX637534.1 coordinate 80,680,169, forward strand.
AAAAATAAAACTCGATACCTATCGAGTTGCCTCATGATGGCATTCGATCACTATCGAATCGAGTTTTCATACTAATTGTAAAAGATTTTATTAAATTTGTAGTAGAGTGGCAACACATGTTTACATGAAATATAAACAAAACAAAATAGAATTAATGTAAGTACAAAATAAATTTTTTTTTATTTTAATTAAAAGTTTGTATTTTATAGAAAATGGATCAACAAATATTGATGCTTTCATATTTATCTTCGTCGGAGTCAGAAGATGAACATGGTTTGGTGCGTATTAGGAAACAAATGCGCGATAAGAGCGACGTTCTATCCTTGCCAACAAAAGTGTAAGTAATAAATTTTGTATTTGGGATCAAATAAATTCTTGACTGAAATTTTTTTTAGATTTAAACAGCGGTTCAGATTGTCGAAGGAGGCATTCAATTATGTCTTATCGCAATTAAATTTTTCTGGGCACATGTCAACGGCAGTGCCACCAACGCTACAGTTAGCCGCAACACTCTCCCTTCTGGCTACTGGCTCCTTTCAACATGCAGTTGGTAACGATTACCTCATTGGAATGTGCCAAAGTACGATTAGTAAAATAGTGAAAAAGGTGGCCAAGGAAATGGAGGTAAAGCTATGTCCACGTAATATAAACTTTCATCCAGAGCAATCCAATGAATGCGTGGAAGCTTTTATGAGGAAATACAAGATTCCTGGAGGTTTGTTCTTGAGGCTAATTATGGGTGAGCTCATAAATGCAGTAAATTTGTGCAACCGGTGTGCAAACTAGTGCAACAGTAATAAAAATGCTGCCTTTGGTGCAGCAATCTGCGAGTGTTTGTGTAAAGAAACTTTTGATAAAAAAAAATATTTCTCAGTGTTTCCTTTCGAGCGCAGAACTTTGATTATTGTACAATTACTGAATTTACGAACGTACCCAATATTTTATTATTTAACATTTCATTTCTCTTTTTTCAGTTATTGGCTGCATAGATGGCACCCACATAGGGCTTCAAAAACCTTCCCATAACGAACACATGTTTTTTAATAGGAAAGGTTTTCACAGCCTAAACTCTATGGTGGTAAGTTTCTTAAAAATTTTGTTGCTTAATTTATTGAAATAAAAACGTACATATTTATTATTAGATTTGTGACCACGAATACAAGCTTCTAGCTATTAATTCTAAGTATGGTGGTGCGGCACACGACTCTTTCGTATGGAAACATTCGGATGAAAGGGATTTATTGGAAGACTATTACAACAATAAAAAATTGAAAAATGTTTGGCTTTTGGGTAATTTAAATTTAGGTAATTTATTTATGTGTCTATTACACCATAACATTCTCTTTACTTATTTAGGGGACTCGGGCTACCCTTTAGAGCCATGGTGTATAACACCATATAGGAATCCCGCTGAAGGCTCAATGGAATTTCATTTCAATGAGGTTCACTCAAAAGCCAGGTGCATTGTTGAAAGATCTATTGGAATTTTCAAAGCCCGTTGGAAAGTTCTTTCAAATGATAAGAGAAGTCGCTACTCCCCCCAAAAAATTGCACTTTTAGCAAATGTGTGTGCAGCACTACATAACATTTGCATAAAGTTCAAAGTTGATAGGTACACTGAAGTTACTGTCAGTGAATCAGTCCAAATTGATGTTGATGTAGGAGCTGAAACAAATGTAACGAAAATTGGCAGTAAAATCAGAGACCATATAAAACTTTCATTATTAAATAATTTATAAAACTAAACAGAAAAGTATAATTTAATATAAATTGAATTGTTTATTAAAAATAAATAAAAATTAACACAACCTTGTTATTCATTTCATTTGTACTTTTGGCTGTTAAAAATAACGTAAACGTAAATAGACTTCATGTCTTAAATAATATACACAAAAGGCACTACTAAACCGTTTAAATTCATCCTTTTTATGTCTGTTGTTTTAGAAGTTCTAGTTCAATTGTTTTTATTTCATACTCTATCTTTTTGATTTTCATATTTTCAGCATGCTCTTCATCTTTTATTTTGAGTGAACGTTCCTTTAATTCAATTAAACGATCAAGTTTAGAAGACATGCTCATTTGATGCTCCTCGACTTTCGTAATATTAGATTTTAAAAGTTCAAGTTTCGTTGCTGCTTTCGTAGAGCATTTTGTTGGTCTTGTTGGTAATTTCGATGTGTTGTCTTCTTCATTTTCCAGTTCACTATCAACTTCCGATGCTAACGTTGTATCCACTAGAGACTCAAAATATTCATCTGTATCATTACAAGTTCCGTTTGTATTATTGGCTGATCCGAACGTTTTTACCGTTGACAAACCTTCAACGGCTACACCAATGCCGGCAGCCTGTAGGATTTGTTCCTCAGCAGAAGACAATAGGATTTCTTCGTAGGGACCCCCTCCTGTTTTCTTTTTCGATGCCTTGTTCATGGATACTTTCTTCTTTACACTGAATTTTTGATCCGTGTAAACCTTTATTACAAAAAAAGTTTAGCCTTAAGCAACGAAACATACATACGTATATAGACTGAAATGATACATACCTTACGCCACAACTTAGCATTTTTAATTGGTGGGCCAAACGAATTCAAGCGCACAGTAAGTGATTCCCACAGCCTATTTGCAACAACTCTCCCCTGTCCACAATTTGGCAATAGGTTTTTTGCTAAATTCGGGTGTTCGGACATAAACTCTGCCAGTATTTCTTTTTGCTTTAAATTTATATATTTCACACTTGTCCTGAAATATACACCATAATTACAATTGTTTTAACTCAAAAAATAAATAAAACTTACATTTTTCACAATTTATTGTTTGCCGTTAAAATTAAGAAAACCATTTGTTTTGTTTACGATTGACATTTTGGTATCGAACAATGTTTGCAAAGAAAACACTCGATCGATGACTCGCTATCGAAAGCTATCATCTCGAATTTTATTTATTTTTGATCGATATCGAATGCCATAATCCCAAAACAAAAATTTTCGATTTAATTAGCTCGATATCGAAAGCGGTAATTAGACCCCAGTGCTGGAATGCCATCCGACCCAGGAGACTTGTTTATGTTGAGATTCGCTAAAACCTTTTTAACTGCTCGTGGTCGAAAGAATATTATTGGCATAGTAACTGATACTCTTTCCACCACTGACAATTGCTGATTGCTACCTGGCAAGCAAGAATTACCTGCAAACATTTCAGCCAAAAGGTTAGCTTTATCAACAGGTTCAGTGAATATTTGGTCATCCCTTAAAAAAGTTGGAATTGATGAACTAGCTTTATCCTTTACTCTTCTAACGAATGACCAAAAGCTTTAACTACCTCTCGTGGCATTAAGAAGTTTAACACGAAGGCGCTGCTCGTATAAAGCTTCTTCACGCCTTAGCACTTAGGCACACGAAGACCTCGATTGTTTGCCTAGCGCATCAGTATTTGCGTTTTTATTATTCCGCCAAGTACTGAATGCTTCCTCTCTGGACCTGACTGCCTCTTTGCAAGATTGGTTAAACCAAGATTTTTGTCTCGGCTTAACCGAAATATTTTTGGATGGGAGGAAGTATTTCATTCCCAGCAAAATTATATTTCCAACCATTTCACATTACATCGATATTTTAATTCGATAGAGTTCGTTGAGCTCTGCCCAACGAGCTTTTTCGTGTACGAAACGTTTCATGGCTGTGGGTGAAATGTTTCGAAGTGCTGAGAACGAAAAAGAAGCGGAGATGGTACAATGATCCGAATTACCGAGAGGTGCACTGACGTTCACTTCATACTTTTGTGGGTGTGAAGTTAGGAACAAATCAAGCGTATTAAGTTGGTGCCCTTCAACAAACGGTATATGTGTTGGTTCATTCACTAGTTGCGCGGCGAATAACTCAACATATTGGCCCTCTGAGGTTGTGTGGCTCGAATGGCGAAGCCACGATGACTTGTGGACATTGAAATCACCAGCAATAACAATTCCACTGTCCGGACAACTTTCGAGGATTTTTGATATAGAATCGGAAAGGGCATCGAAACCCGATAAAGTTTGTTCCCTTCCCGCGTTTGGACTTCTATATATAAAGGAATCCGAAATGCAAACTATGTGCCCTGATCTTGAATTTAGCCCAAAGGCAGCAAAATTCTGGATCATGCAAGCTTAGTGATTGCTGGCTTTGGTGCACAACATCATTGCGTATATATAACGCAAGACCACGATGAAAGTTAAAAAGGGACAGAAGTTTGATAACCAGGCACATAAACATCCTGTGGGTCAGCATCCTTAGATACCTGGGTTTCACATAAGGCTTAAACATCCGGTCGATAGAGACAAACGTGAGCGTAAACTGAGAAGAAGTTCGCTCTCAAGCCTCGTATGTTGCAGAAGTCAATTCTCAATCTACCTGCCATGAAATAAATCTAGGGAAATCCAAATAGTTCTCTGTCTTGTTAGTATTGTTTCCAACGATGGTGATTACTTCCCTTTAGTGGCTACTATGTGGTCAGTGCTATACCTTTACAACCAGGCAGCCAAACAGCAACCTCCACGCCGGAATCAACAATATTATTGTTAGATAGGGGAGGGGGAGAGGCACAATCGCAGAAGTGGACATAAAAGCACTGAGCTGGTCACTATGTTCCACGGTGCCATCACTGATACAGATGACCGTCACTGATTAACAAAAAAAAAAACTGCCGTTTATATTAAATTGAATTAAGATTCTATAGGCTAATTGTTCGAAATTTTTAATTTAAATCTCAGAAAGACATGATAAATATTCCAAGGCACAAAGGCAAGTCAACATCAGTTTTATTCAACTTACACAGCAGAGCAGAACAGCTGTTTTCGAAAGACGCAACCCTTTCATCATCAGTGCTCATGTGTATTGTGTTTGTCACCACTTATTAGGTGGCTTAGTTGAATGTGATAACAGTTCCTATTTACACAAATTTTATTGTGAAAAAGAATCCGAGAACTGTATCAAGCTGATGTTAACATGTTATTGTTATAATACCCGTGTTACCGTTTGATTATTTTTCTTCATGTCCCATTTTTCTGAATTTTTTGTTCCATCATACCTAAGTCAAACTTTTTTGGTTTGAATTTTATACTTAAGTACATGTGAACGTTTTTCCAATTTTTATACCCTCCAAAAAAGAATTTGGAGGGTATATTCACTTTGTCATTCCGTTTGTAACGCATCGAAATATCCATCTCAGACCCCATAAAGTATATATATTCTTGATCAGTGATGAAATCTAAGACGAACTGAGCATGTCCGTCCGTCTGTGGAAATCACGATTCAGTCCAAACAAAAAGAGCTAGACTCTTGAAATTTGGCATAAATATATTTTAAAGCTTAGAGCAGGTTAAGTTCGAAGATGGGCTAAATCGGGCAAGAGGGAAAAAAGTTCCCCTAAGAAGAACTAAACCAACCCAGAAAAAACAACATAATTTTTAAAGTTTTTTGGTTATTTTGTTAAGCAAATGATATATAGTTTTATGTCAAATACGGTCCAACGCCTTAAACTTGGAGCCATTAAAGAATATAAAAATATTTTTTGACCTCGCCCACTTCAGTGGGCGTTATTATAGGCAAAAATAGCATAAACATTTAACAAATTGTTTTACTTAACCCTACATTCCTTAAAAATAACACTTTTAAGCTTTAATGACGAAGCTGAGACGAAACCTGGTACTACTCTGCCCTACCCCCTCCTTCCCCTTCGCCCCCTAAATGACACTACCAAACAAAAATTTTTTTTTTTATTTTGTATATAATCATCCCAAGCCTTTATCTTAAGAGTTTTATTACTGCCGATTTCTGCCCTACCCCCCCCCCCCCCACCTCTTCCTTGGCCCCCTAAATGACCCTAACAAAAAAATTTTTTTTTTTAATTTTGTATATAATCATCCCAAGCATTTATCTTTAGAGTTTTATGACTGCCGATTTCTGCCCTCCCACCCCTTCCCCACTCTTCCTTAGCCCCCTAAATGACCCTGCCAAAATTTTTTTTTTTTAAATTTTGTATATAATCATCCCAAGCATTAATTTTTAGAGTTTTATGTCTACCTGTTTCTGCCCTACCCCCTCTCCCCCTTTGCCCTCTAAATGACCCTATCAAAAAAAAAAGAAATTTTAATTTTGTATATAATTATCCCAAGCATATATTTTTAGAGTTTTATGACAAAGGTGAAATGTTTCCCCCACAGCCCTTGCCAGAGCGACCCCGCCAAAATACAGTTTTTATACCCTCCAAAGAGAATTGTGATGAAGTCTAAGACGGTCTAGCAATGCCCATACGTTCGCCTGTGGAAAACATGATATTGTATATTTTTGAACCCCGCCCCCTTTAGTGGGCGTTGCCGTACGATATTATATAAAGGAACCAAGTTAAACATTTCAAATTCACTTACTAAATATTTGGAGGGTATTTAAGATTCGACCCGGTCGAATATAACGTTTTTACTTGTTTATTATTGGGTAGCTCAAGCCATAGCTTAAATTTGTATGTAGTAAGAATTTTAACGAACATTTTATATTGCTATATTAAATTGAATTAATATTCTATAGGCTATTTGTTCGAAATTTTTAATTTAAATCTCAGAAAGACATGATAAATATTCCAAGGCACAATTAATATAGCAATATAAAATGTTCGTTAAAATTCTTACTACATACAAATTTAAGCTATTGTATTAATTCTCCAACTTTTGTATATATAGTTTTAAGTTCTTCTTTATTTTGATCAAATATTCAGTTTAGTTTACAAAATTATATTTCAGATTACTTAGGTTACGTCTGCTTTCTATTGATGGCACAATTGCAACAACCAACGGATATGGGAAAAACTCGCCATAATTATTTCTTTCATACTATTTTTACATACTTGTATTTCTTAGGTAGTCTTGCTTGTAATTTGCGTACTTGTTACATGCTTTTTTTTATCGACCACTTCTTGTCCGCGCCTCTGTCGTGACCCGGTCTCTAGATCCCGACCCTCCACCTTGAACACCATCACCAGCCCGGACATTATTTTCAGCCGTCTGCGGCTCCTCTATATTCTGCTCATATTCTTGCACTGATGCTGTATGCTCCTCTGACGGAGTATCTAGCTCAATATTACCCTCATATCCCATATTCACTTCACCAGGTGATGGTTGCACCCTATAACCCTCTGGTATACATCTGTCACAGCCACTATCAACTTTCTACTCCAGCAATAAGTCACCAGTATTGAAATCAACATTTTCCGTTCTAGCAATGAATCTCCTATTACGTCTAAATAATCTATCACAATTGTCCTTTATTATGTATGACCGTTCGCTAACCCTTTCCATTACCCTGCCATAATGCCATCCTTTACTATACTTTTTAAAAATAACAAAGTCACCGATGCTAATCTCCGGCAATGATTTTACGTTTCGATCATAATAATATTTCTGTCTTCCTTTTTTTCTTTCAATGTTTTTCTGAATCGACTCTTCAGTCACGTTATTTCTGGTTAACAATGAACCCGATACTGGTAATTTAGTCTTAATTAATCTGCGTAAAAATAAAGCGGACGGTGATAGTTGCATACCTGCCAAAGGAGTCGTATTGTATTCCAAAATCCTATATTGATATGAACTCATATCACCTGTCTCATAACAGCGCTTCAATATGTTCTTTGCAATATCCACCCCCTTCTCGGCCAAACCATTACTTTGTGGATAGCGCAGGCTTGAAAATCTAAATTGAATATTATATTCTGAAGCATAACTATCGAATTCCTTGGATCCAAAAGGACTGTTATCGCACTTGATTATAGTTGGAAAACCAACTTTAAAAAATATCTGATTGATTTGGTCAATGATATTCCTCGATGTCCTGTCATGCAGTGGTATCGCTATCAAATAATTCGAATAAGCATCTACAATCACTACAAAGTCTCGACCAGCGTATTCAAATAAATCTACCGCCACTATATGAAATGGATATTTTGGTGATTCCTCCTGCATCAATAGCTCCTTTCCATTATTCCTTCGAAATTTTTCACAGACAGCACAAGATTGGACCACTTCTTTTATCCTTTGACCCATTCCCGGCCAATAGTACAAAACGCCTAGCACGTGCTAGTGTTTTTTCAATACCAAGATGTGAGCCATGTAACCATTCAGTAATTCTTACTTGCAATTTACCTGGTATTACTAGTCTATGATCTAACAATAAAAGTCCCTTCTCAACATGAAGTTTCGATTTAAATTTATGAAAATGCTGACTCAGGCCATCCAACTGGTGAGAACTTGGCCATCCCTTCTCAACATATGTGCAAATACGACTGTATTTCTCATCCTCATTCAACATATTCCTATAATATCTATAATTCTCTTCCGATAGACAAACCGATTCTACTATACCATGTATTACACCTGACAAATCCTTTAATTCCTCCGTCTCCGACAATTGAGCACGAGACAAACAGTCAGCAAAAACAATAGCTAGGAGTTCCTTTTCGATTTGTGCCCATTTCTGCTCATTTTTCGCCAATGTCCGAGATGCAAACGCAACGGGATGCCCCTCCTGAATCAAGACACAGCCCAATCCGTCCTTGGATGCATCTGTTTGAATCCTCACAGGCAATCCAGGATCATAAATAGCTAAAACAGGTTCCGATACAATTATATTCAATAGATTCCTAAACTCTATCTCCTGCTCCTCATTCCACTCGAATTCAACATCAACTCTCGTCAGATTACGTAACCCTGAAGTTATCTTTGACAAATTTGGTATCTTGCCAAATATTTTACCAGACCCAGAAAACGCAAGACATCAGCTCTACTTCTCGGTTTTTCCATCCTCAGAATAGCATCACAACATTTTCTCCCGGCTTTAATTCTCTTGTGCGATATAGTGCTCCCCATAAATTCCACAGATTCCTTGCGGTATTGTATCTTTTCTGAATTAAATTTAACATTATTCTCTCTCGCCCGTTGGATTACCAATCCCAGAATTCTGTCGTGTTCTGCCAGATCCCTTGCACCTATCAAGATATCATCAAAATAAATATAAACCCCTGGAATGTCACCAAAAATCTTTACCATAGTTCTCTGAAACATCTCAGGCGCACAGCTGAGACCAAAAGACACACGATTAAATCTGTATCGCCCAAAAGGAGTCATAAAAGTAGTCAAATCTGACGATGTGCTCTCCAAGGACATATGCCAAAATCCACTAGTAAGATCAATAACCTCGCATTGGCTAGACCCGATGTGAGGTCATCAATTGTTGGGATTAGAAAATGTTCCCGTTTGATGCACTCATTTAAGGGTCTTGGATCCAGACAAATGCGTAACCGGCCATTTGTCTTTTCTACAATTTGTAGATTATTAACCCAATCAGTTGGGTAATCAACTACTGTAATAATTCCTTCCTGTACCATACTATCAAGTTCTATTTTCAATATGTCCATCAATGCATGCGGTACCCGTTTTTTATAGTGAAGTACAGGTCTCGACCCATCTTTCAAATAAATCCTATATTCTCCCGGGAACCTACCAAATCCATGAAACACATCCTTATACTTTCCTATAAATAACTCTGACCCCTCTGACAACGCAACTTTGTCAACATCCATTCGTTTAACTAGCCCAAATCGAATGCAACTATCCAATCCAAATATCGGCTCATATTCATCATTCACAACCAAAAATGAGACTTCCGCTTCATTATGAGACTTTAAATCAACACACTTTAAATTCACAGTACCAAAAACCTGTACTCTATTATTATTGTAATCGTAAACAGGAAAATCATTGCTTTTGTTACTAATGTTTATTTTAAGTCTTTCTATGAGATCTAAAAGAATACAATTCACGTCTGCTCCAGTGTCTAACTTAAACTGAACTATTTCCCCTCCAATCCGATATTCTTTAGTCCATTTAGTCCGATTCGACTGATTTTATTCTAAAATAAGTTTCATTACTTAATTTATTTCCTGTCATTTTCACACAGTCACCTTGAATATCACCCCAAGCAATACTACCAATTCCCCGTTTGTTGTTGTAACAACCACCATTATTGTTATTGTTGTCATCCCTCTTCGGATTCATCTGCTGAGATTTCCCTTCGAGCATATACGACACACAATGTCCTCCGCTTTACACTCACTTACATGTTTTGGGGACCATGAACCACCACAGTTAAAACAGAAGCGTTTAATCGACTCAACTGTCGCTGCTTGCATTTTTTCTTCAGTATCCAAGCTTGCTATTAATGGTGCTTTCGTCTCCAGAATAATTTTGTTGAGACTAGCCGCTTCATAAATTTTACAGGTTTCAAGCACCTTTGCCAACGTATCATCTCTGCCGTCCAACAGCTTCATTTGAAGTTACTTTTCATACACACCGATCATAATACGGTCTCGTAGCATTCTTTCTTCATAAGATGCGCCGCAATGGCATTTAAACTCACAAAAAGGTAATTGTTTCCGCAGCTCCGTCTCAAATTCATTGATCGACTGCTTCTCCTTTTGCGATATCATGTTAAATTTGAATGACTCCATCGCCACATTCTTTTGAGGTAGACAATACTCATCAAATTTCTTAATGACGTCATCCAATTTCCTTTGTGTTACGGCAGTCCCACTAACACGAACTTCTCCCAGCATCGAGTTTTGTGTACCATCATTTGGAAATAAGGTGTTATATATAACAGCACCTTGCTCACCAATCAGCCATATAAACGTTGCGATTTTGTTTTGTTCTGGCTTTTCCATTTTCCCAGTTGCAATCATCCAAACCATGAAATTTTGCTTCCATTTGGGTCATTCCGCCGCCATATTAGAACAATCTAGAGAACGTGGTGTGCGATTTTGGCCTTCATCCGCCATTTTAACTTTTAACTTTTTTTCCTTTTAATTAAACGATCACTTTTAGTTATATCAATATCCCACTTCTGACACCATGTATTAATTCTCCAACTTTTGTATATGTACATAGTTTTAAGTTCTTCTTTATTTTGATCAAATATTCAGTTTAGTTTACAAAATTATATTTCAGATTACTTAGGTTACGTCTGCTTTCTATTGATGGCACAATTACAACAACCAACGGATATGGGAAAAACTCGCAATAATTATTTCTTATTTCTTTCATACTATTTTTACATACTTGTATTTCTTTGGTAGTCTTGCTTGTAATTTGCGTACTTGTTACAGCTATGGCTTGAGCTACCCAATAATAAAAATTGGAAAAACGTTCACATGTACTTAAGTATAAAATTCAAACCTAAAAAGTTTGACTTAGGTATGATGGAACAAAAAATTCAGAAAAATGGAACATGAAGAAAAATAATCAAACGGTAACACGGGTATTATAACAATAACATGTTAACATCAGCTTGATACAGTTCTCGGATTCTTTTTCACAATAAAATTTGTGTAAATAGGAACTGTTATCACATTCAAGTGGTGACAAACACAATACACATGAGCACTGAAGATGAAAGGGTTGCGTCTTTCGAAAACAGCTGTTCTGCTCTGCTATGTAAGTTGAATAAAACTGATGTTGACTTGCCTTTGTGCCTTGGAATATTTATCATGTCTTTCTGAGATTTAAATTAAAAATTTCGAACAATTAGCCTATAGAATCGTAATTCAATTTAATACAGCAATATAAAATGTTCGTTAAAATTCTTACTACATACAAATTTAAGCTATGGCTTGAGCTACCCAATAATAAAAAACTGGAAAAACGTTCACATGTACTTAAGTATAAAATTCAAACCAAACAAGTAAAAACGTTATATTCGACCGGATCGAATCTTAAATACCCTCCAAATATTTATTAAGTGAATTTGAAATGTTTAACTTGGTGGGACAGAGTTCCTTTATATAATATCGTACGTCAACGCCCACTAAAGGGGACGGGGTTGAAAAATATACAATATCATTTCTTTGTTATAAATATTAATTGGCCAAATTTTCTTTCCTATTGATATTGTTCTAATTATTTAGCTATTGGCCACTAAAACAATTGTTAATGTATTGAGAAAAATAGTTGATATATCTTTTTTATTAAATAGACGAAGATCCCTTGAAAAAGTGAACATAAAATTCACGAAACGTCGGGACTAATATGGAATAAAAATTGCATTTTTATTTGCATAGACACGGTAGGCCAATAGCTAAACAATTAGAACAATATCTATACAATATCATGTTTTCCACAGACGAACGTATGGGCATTGCTAGACCGTCTTAGACTTCATCACAATTCTCTTTGGAGGCCATAAAAACTGTATTTTGGAGGGGTCGCTCTTGCAAGGGCTGTGAGGGAAACATTTCACCTTTGTCATAAAACTCTAAAAATAAATGCTTGGGATAATTATATACAAAATTAAAATTTCTTTTTTTTGATAGGGTCATTTAGAGGGCAAAGGGGGAGAGGGGGTAAGGCAGAAACAGATACACATAAAACTGTAAAAATAAATGCTTGGGATGATTATACACAAAATAAAAAATATGTATATTTATTTTTAATAGGGTCATTTAGCGGGCAAAGGCGGATGAGGGGGTAGGGCAGCAACAGGCAGTCAAAAAACTCTAAAGATAAGTGCTTGGGATGATTATATACAAAATTAAAAAAAAAAAAATTTTTGTTGGTAGGGTCATTTAAGAGGCAATGGAAGAGGGGGGGGGGGGGGGTAGGGCAGAAATCGGCAGTCATAAAACTCTAAAGATAAATGCTTGGGATGATTATATACAAAATTTAAAAAACCATTTTTTTTTGGGAGGGTCATTTTGGCGGCATAGGAAGAGGGGGGGGAGGTAGGGCAGAAATTGGCAGTCATAAAACTCTAAAGATAAATGCTTGGGATGATTATATACAAAATTAAAAAAAAATTTTTTTTTTGGTAGGGTCATTTAGGGGGCGAAGGGGAAGGAGGGGGTAGGGCAGAGTAGTACCAGGTTTCGTCTCAGCTTCGTCATTAAAGCTTAAAAGTGTTATTTTTAAGGAATGTAGGCTTAAGTAAAACAATTTGTTAAATTTTTATGCTATTTTTGCCTATAATAACGCCCACTGAAGTGGGCGGGGACAAAAAATATTTTTATTTTATTGTTAATTTTACATAACAAAGTTCGACTAATAAAAATTCATACATAATTTTTATTTTATTTAATGACTCCAAGTTTAAGGCGTTGGACCGTATTTGACATAAAAATATATCATTTGCTTAACAAAATAACCAAAAAACTATAAAAATTATGTTGTTTTTTCTGGGTTGGTTTAGTTCTTCTTAGGGGAACTTTTTTCCCTCTTGCCCGATTTAGCCCATCTTCGAACTTAACCTGCTCTAAGTTTTAAATATATTTATGCCAAATTTCAAGAGTCTAGCTCTTTTCGTTTGGACTGAATCGTGATTTCCACAGACGGACGGACGGACATGCTCAGTTCGTCTTCGATTTCATCACTGATCAAGAATATATATACCTTATGGGGTCTGAGATGGATATTTCGATGCGTTACAAACGGAATGACAAAGTGAATATACCCTCCAAATTCTTTTTTGGAGGGTATAAAAAGTTTGACTTAGGTATGATGGAACAAAAAATTCAGAAAAATGGGACATGAAGAAAAATAATCAAACGGTAACACGGGTATTATAACAATAACATGTTAACATCAGCTTGATACAGTTCTCGGATTCTTTTTCACAATAAAATTTTTGTGTAAATAGGAACTGTTATCACATTCAACTAAGCCACCTAATAAGTGGTGACAAACACAATACACATGAGCACTGATGATGGGTTGCGTCTTTCGAAAACAGCTGTTCTGCTCTGCTGTGTAAGTTGAATAAAACTGATGTTGACTTGCCTTTGTGCCTTGGAATATTTATCATGTCTTTCTGAGATTTAAATTAAAAATTTCGAACAATTAGCCTATAGAATCGTAATTCAATTTAATATAGCATTATAAAATGTTCGTTAAAATTCTTACTACATACTGCCGTTTATTTTTCTTGAATTTATTCCTATTGTGTTTGTTGTTTTATTTGTTATTAGGCTGATTCTGAGATTACCGGCTAATTTAGACATCGTTTTTCGGCATTTAAGTTTTTGGCGGAATTAAGAATTTCATGTATGCAGCTTTAATCCTTCAAAGATTAGCTACTTTATTATCGTAGGTACACATCAATTTCTTAATGATTAACCGAATTATGTGCAATTACAAAACATGTCCCCCCAGGGTAATGACTTATTGGGCAGGGAAATGACGATGACAAATAAAATCAATTTATTTCATTCAAAGGCAATTATTTTAGTGCAGTTCGTTTATTAGAATTATAAAAAAGGCTCATTTTAGGCAAGTATATTTTTAAACTATGTAGCTATTAATAATTAATAATTATTAGTTGCTAGAGTCTACATTATATGGAAACTTGTATTTAACGCCACATTCGTGGACAATAACAATTGGTGTTGGCAATATACCCAGAACTTGATATAAAGAAATGGAAGATATATCACTCTTATCTACAACAAAGATATTCGATGTTCGCCTTAGAAGTTTTGCAATTTGAACTTTGTCATCCTTGGAGTCCTTTTGACATATGGCGGCATATCTGTTAAAAAAATTATAATTTAAAAGAAAATATGAAATATTAGATAATGCCAAAATATAATTTTTACCTAAATGGGTTTTTATCGTTATCGCCTTCAGTAACATTAAATAGTATGAAAGTACCAGCTTTTAGACTCAGTACTTTTCCAACGCTTTCGCTATCATCTTCAGTTGAATTGTACACATCCTCGTATTTCCAAGCTTTTAAAGTATGAATTGTCAAAGAATCATGTGAGCTGCAGGAATTATGTATTGTCCTTTCCTGGTGATAATCGAGAATTCCTAATTCAAAGTGATGACAATCTTCACAACCGAAACAAATTAAAATTTTAATTTTTAAGCGACTCGACAGATGATTACCACAAACTGGATGCACTTTTAAAGTGCCAGGAAATGGTAAAATATGTTTGTTCTCAATTTTTTTTAGCTTTGCCTCAATATCTTTATTTTTTATTACAAAAAAAAGAATCCCCGGGCAATTGTTTTCCAGTTTCCGCAATAACATATTTAAATTTATCAAATCGGTACCTTGCGCGACAAGACGATCCGCGGTTCGTTTAACAGTTCCTCCAACGCCATCGGGAGCACCTGTTCCGTGACCAGATTCACTGTAGTTCCATGTAAAGTTTTTCATTTGAGGATAAAACTTGTGGAGTTTTTGCTTCGACATTTTTCCTTTTCGGACAAACTCACGCTTGTCTGGACAAATCCGGCTGTTAATATCAAGCTTAAGAAACTCCTGTACTGATTTCCTGTTTTTTATGGTGTCAAATCTTTCTTTTCGTGAATAGGTCAAAGATGAAGTATTGACATAGTCCTTTGATGTTCTCTTGTATTTTAGGAATACGAGAGCATTGATTTTGCATTCTATATTTTTTAATTATTGTACCCGAAATTACTTTTGTGAAGACTTGCCTTTCTCGATCCGATTTCATACTTGTAAAATTATGAACTAACTGATCTCGTAAAACTTTTCCGTACAAAATATTTTTTGCACTTTCCGGACTATGAGATATTTCAGAATCCGAGACCATTTTATTTACCTCACATATTGGTTTCCTTATAGCCTTTAATCGGTTATATATTTTCTTATACATTTCTTTTTTGCTTTTTAATATACGAATGATGTTATCTTTTTCCTTTAGTGCCAAAGAATATCTTTTCCTGTTTCTTGTTGCCAACAGTTTATCCTTTCGAACTTTCTCTCGAAGGTGAAGAGCTACCGGTTCAAAAGATGCACTTGGTTCAAGGTATTGCTTCCATTCTCGTTATCTGAGTCTGGTGGAGAATGAGCTCTCAAAAAATTTTTAATCACGGTTTCCTTTCTCTTCTTGTTTTCTCTGTATTTTTCTTTAATTATTTCTCCAAGACTTTCTCTTGGCACGTTTTTCTCCTGATGTCATTTCAGAAATAGGTTTTACTAACTTTTTCTCTTTTTTCTTAAGATACTTTAATTTCTCCTTTTCCTTTTGCTGTTCATACTTAGCTGGGTCGTTTTTAATCTTATTATATCGCTTTTTTCTGCCTCTCGCTTAGCCACCAATACCACTTCCTTAGTGTGTGCTTTATTTTTAGGCATCATGAAACTTTAAAACATTGCACTTCAGTAACTTGCGTTAAATGATCATATTCCCTGTTAGTAGTCATCATTCCCCTGTGCATATTTTTGACAGGGGAATGATGGCAGGGGAATGACGAATATCTAAAAAAAGTCTCTTAACTGATAAAAGAAGTACTCACCTCTAAATAAATTTGTCTGACTTGGAAGCTGATAATTAAAATGAGCTTAAAAACCCATAAAATTTTATAAAACATTCAGAATTGTATTATTTAAATAATGCCGGGGAATGACCAACGTATGTGTGAATGCTCGATACGAAAGGCAACTAACTTAAATTGTTGCAAATCACCAATGTTTCCGAAAATGAAGTTTTCACAAATATATGATTTTACAGGGGAATGACGTGAAACTTGAGGGACAAAATATTTTCATTCATAAAAATATTAATTGATAAAATATATTATATATTACATGAAAAAATATATAATTTAATATTATTTTTTATTATACAATCATTTTATTAATATATTATGTACTATTTTGATAAACATTTAGATATATTTAAGGAAAGTATTGTTAGGGACAACCAGGGTAATGACTTTTTAGCACTTAACCAGAAAATTTTTTTGAGAAAAAAACTATTTTAAGAAAAATTACTTCAGAGACAGCCAAAGACCTATAAAACGTTGCTGTGAAGTAAATAATAAAGTGGAATATATATCTTTTTCCCCTTTTAAATACAAATTTAGCAAATTAGACCGTATTCTCAGAATCAGCAATTAAAATGCATCGATTCTTTTGCTTTCTTGTTATACCCTTCACAAGAAAGTGATATGCACATGAGACCCTATAAAGTATATATATTCTGGATCCTTATGAATAGCGATGACGATTGAGCGATGTCCGTCTGTCCGTCCGTCTGTACGTGAAATCGATTTTCTCAAGCCCCCAGAAGAGCTAGAGACTTAGTTCTTAGACCGTTGGATTGGAAATGAACTTAAATAAAGTGCTATTGAAATTCAGAAAGATCCGGAGTATGGTTCCAGAGCTGGGAAGCTTACACCTATTTCTCGACGCAAAATTTATACTAAAAATCAATTTTTTTTAATGTTTGTAAATTAAACCTATTTCTTTCTTTGGGAAGCCTCAATGGTCTATTAAAAACAAAACAAATAAAATTTGTTTTCCAGGGATGGAAAATTAAAAATTTTTTTTTCGGCCCATTCCGTATTTTGTAGTACATGTAGTAACTAAAATTGTTAAAAATTTTAAGTTTTTCTTTTACAAAACCTCTTTATACCTCATGAGGTTTGCATTGACAAAAAAATTTAAAAAATTAAAATTTGGCTTCCAAGGTTGGGAAATTGAAATATTTTTATACATAAAAGTAACCAAAGAGGCAACTGACGTTGTTTTTTTTATTGCTATCTAAAACTATGTTATATTTTAGGAAGAACAAAATTGGTATCAAAAATTTCCAAAAAATATCAAAATTTCGAATGCTGGGATGGACAATTGCAATATTTTATAGTTCATGAAAGTGACCAAAATGGTTGAAAATTGTAAATTTTTCTTAAATAATACTACTTTATTCCTCATGAAGAGTTGGTTAAAAATAAAACAAAAGAAATTTAAATTTCACTTCCAGGGTTGGGAAGTTTACAGTTTTTTTGATACATGCAATATATTGTAGTACATGAAAATGACCAAAATGGTTGCAAATTTTAAGTTTTTCTTAAATAAAACGACTTTTTACCGAATGAAGACTAGCATTGGTAAACAAAAATTAAAATTTCGGTTCCAGAGCTGAGAAATTGAAATTTTTTTATACATAAAAGTAACCATAAAGGTCACTAAGGTCGGTTTTTTACTAATTAAAACTATTTTATAGTTCAGTAAAAACAAAATTGGTTTTAAAAAATTAAAAAACAAATAAAGATTCCAGAGTTGGATAACTGCACTACTTAGTAGTATATGAAAGTGACCAAAATGGTTACGAATATTAAGTTTTTCTTAAATAAAACTATTTCATGCATCATTAAGAGTTGCATTGGTAAAAAAATTTAAATTTCGTTTCCAGGGTTGGGAAATTGAAATATTTATTCTGCATAAAAGTAACCAAATAGGCAATTGACGTGGTTATTTTTGCTAATTAAAACTATTTTATAATTCAGGAATAACAAAATTGGTATTAAAATCTTAAAAAGCAAATATATTTTATGGTACATGAAAGTGACCAAAAAGTTTAAAAATTAATTTTTTTTTTGTCAAGTGAAACTATGTTACATTTTTTAATTAAACCTACTTCCTGTTTTAGCAAGAAAGAAAGAAGAATTACATCTGTGAAGGGTATTTAAGATTCGCCACAGCCGAATATAGCACTTTTACTTGTTTTAAATAATTTTTAAACCGCTTTGTCATTTGTCATTTTGGTCAGTTTTATGTACTATTAAATATTGCACTTGTCCACCCCTGGATTCGAAATTTTATTTTTTATTTTTGAATTTTTGATACCAATTTTGTTCATCCTAGATTATAAGACAGTTTTAGTTAGCAAAAAGAAAACAACATCAGTTGCCTGTTTGATTACTTTCACGTATAAAAATACTACGCAATTTCCCACCCCTGGAAGAAAAATTTTAATTTAAAAATTTTTTTTGCCAATGCAAATCTCCATGACGTATAAAGAGGTTTTGTTAAAGAAAAACCTAAAATTTTTAACAATTATAGTTACTACATGTACTACAAAATACGGAATGGGCCGAAAAAAATTTTAATTTTTCATCCCTGGAAAAAAATTTTATATATTTAGTTTTTAATAACACTCTATATAAATTCATTTCCAATCTAACGGTTCAAGAACGAAGTCTCTAGCTCTTCTGGGGGCTTGGGAAAAACGATTCCACGTACAGACGGACGGACAGACGGACATCGCTCAATCGTCATCGCTATTCATAAGGATCCAGAATATATATACTTTATGGGGTTCTATATTGATATCGAAGAAATTACACACGGAATGACAAACCTATATTTATATACTTTCACTTTTTTGTGAAGGGTATAAAAAACAACATCAGTTGCCTGTTTGATTACTTTCATGTATAAAAAATATTAAATTTCCCACCCCTAGAAGCAAAATTTGAATTTACATATTTTTTTTGCCAATGCAAATCTTCATGACGTATAAAGAGGTTTTGTTAAAGAAAAACTTGAAATTTTTAACAAGTTTAGTTACTACATGTACTACAAAATACGGAATGGACCAAAAAAAATTTTTTAATTACCCATCCCTGGAAAAAAAATAATTTTTTTAGTTTTTAATAGACCATTAAGGCTTTCCAAGGCACGAAATAGGTTTAATTTACAAACTTTAAAAAAAATAATTGATTTTTGGTATAAAGTTTGCGTCGAGAAATAAGTGTAAGTTTCCCAGTTCTGGAACCATACTTCGGATCTTTCTGAATTTCAATACCACTCTATTTAAGTTAATTTCCAATCCAACGGTCCTAGAACGAAGTCTCTTGCTCTTCTGGGGGCTTGGGAAAACCGAAGGACGGACGGACAGACAGACATCGCTCAATCGGCATCGCTATTCATAAGGATCCAGAATATATACACTTTATAGGGTCCCATGTTGATATCGAAGAAATTACACACGGAATGACAAACCTATATCACTTGCTTAACAAAATTACAAAAAAACTTTAAATATTATGTTGTGTTTTATGGGTTGGTTCAGTTCTTCTTAGGAGAACTTGTTTCCCTCTTGCCCGAATTAGCTCATCACCGAACTTAACCTGTGCTATCCTTCAAGATATATTTATACCAAATTTCAAGAGTCTACCTCTTTTCGTTTGGACTGAATCGATATATCCACAGACGGACGGACATGCTCAGATCGTCTTAGATGTCATAACTGACCAGGAATATATATATATATATATATATATATATATATATATATATATATATATATATATTATACTAGCTGACCCGGCAATCGTTGTTATGCCATGTAAATAATTTCTAGAGAATTTCTAGTGTAGAAAAAAAAGAACTAACTAATTGGAAGTGTATAAGGATGTGGAATATGAGTGAAAAAGGCATGGAGCGCTGTGAACGATGAGGGAATGTTGTTTGAAAGTAACAAAACACCAAACATTAATTTTTTTTATTTATTAAAAGTAATAATTATTTATATCATTAAGTCATTACATAATATTAATCTCTTAATGCTACAGGGTGAACAATACATATTGTTAGCCCGTCTTTAGCTAATACAAAAAACTTGATGGTTTACCCACTCGAGACCATGTAAACACAAAAAAAAATTCCCAATTGTAATAAAAATCTAACTTTAACCGAATTCGTTTTTCACCATTCCCAACAATATTTTCGTTATACATAAAAACGTAAAAAATAATTTATAAAAACGTAACAAATAATTTATACTTACAACTCAATAGCCGTTGTTTGCGGGAACTCGTGACACGTGTTCAGTATTTTAGAGGTTATGTAAATCACTTAATTAACTGATCGTGCGAATTACACTCAAAATTAATCATTTTATTAGTTATTAATAATTAATTATATTCAATAATATTAGTTATTCATAAATAAATAATAAAGTTACTCGAGAATATATTTGATATGATAGTTACAATGAGATAGCGAAAATGTTTAACTACTACGCTTGACGCATAAACACTAATAATAGTCGAAAACTGTAAAGAGAGTGAGAGAAGGCTTATTGTTTGAGAGAAATAGGAGACCATCTTCGTTGTCATCCCTACTCCGTGCTGTTTACTGCGTGAGAAGTGACACCGGTAGACACATGGAGAGAGATACCAAGTGATAATAACTGATGTTATCGAGCTGGATAAAAAATGATGAAATTATGAAAATGATTATTAAAAAGCAGGGCTTGGTGATAGAAAACTGCATACTTAGGGTTTTATGTATTTTTTAATGCCACATAATAAAAAAAAAAAAACATTTATCAACAAAATAAAAAAGAAATTTGGGGTGAACACCCTTTATCACTTAGAGGTTTGAAAAATAGATAGTAGCCGATTCTCAGACATAATAAATATGCATAAAAAATTTCATAAGAACGGTTCAAGCCGTTTCGGAGGAGTATGGGAACGAACATTGTGACACGAGAATTTTATATATTAGATGGGGTCTCAGATGGATATTTCGCTGCGTTACAAACGGAATGACAAAGTGAATATACCCTACATATTCTTTTTTGGAGGGTATAAAAATGAGGTTTAGAAACTATACTTATTCGAATTTAGTTTTTTCTGCATAAAATTTTGCCTCCATAATTTAAAATATTTTGTTTGCTTTCGAATGATAAGTACCAGCTGTAGAACTCCAAATATCAAGCACATACATTCTAGAAAATTGGCACTGACAGAATAAACCTTCTATTTTACTTTCCATATTTTTATTTTTGAAACTTTTATCACTATCGCGAAAACAATTAACTATAAGTATTAAAATTTGACCATTGTTTTAACACTTTTCAAATGCAATAAGTAAGCTTCACTTAAACTGAAAGTAAAATACCTTAAAATTGCAATATAAAGTTTAAAACAACAATTTCTTTAAAAAAAATGTTTCTCTCTATTCATAACTGTAAATCAAATACCATAAAATTGCAATATAAAGTTTAAAATAACAACAATTAAAAAAAAATTAATTTCTCTTTACCCATATTCTTAAAAAGAAATAGTACAAAACAAAATGCGATTCACTATTTTTCGTCGGATGAGGATGTAAATCACACCCATATGCGAAAATATGAACCCGCGGCCACAATATTTTTTAATTTAAAGAGGGATAAAAAACCTACAATTTGATGCATAAGGCGTTGTGGGCAGATGAGGGCCATATCACTAAAAGTCTACGTGAAAAAGAAGTTTTTGAAAAACATGTGTTTTAAAAAGGGCAACAAAGTATTCTTCAATGTTTGTAACTTTTCTTTTATGACTATGCAACCACAATATATGCAATATAAACATACATCCACTTTCAACGGACCCAAACAATAAATCTCACCAAAAAAACAACAACAATTTTTAGATTCATAAAATTAAGAGTGTTATCAATAAAATTTGTGCAATAAAGCTAAAAAAAAAACTATAAATTTTTTGATTTTTGGCCTATGGGGGAAACCACTATGCACCGCAAGCAAACACAATTCTGTGTACTAGTGGCTACGTTTGCCTTTTTCCCATATATTTTGTTATGTGGAAATGCCTTGCAAACTGTAAATTTATAAATGACGCCACAAATACGATGTTTCAAAATGCCTTCGTGTGTTTTCGGCTTAAGTAAGACGAAAATTGAAGCTTTATAGAAAAATATATGTATTCGTTTTATATAACATGGTCATATCACTAGGGAAATCATTAAAAACAAAAGTTTTAGTCCTTATAGAGAAGATTATATCATTAGCGCATTAAATTAAAAAATATATTTTTGATTAAATTGAATAAATGATGTATTATTTCGCACAAAAACATATGTGTACCTATTTGTGTACATACACACAGGTCTGTGGATATGTATTCTATCATTTCTTTCTTACAAAGAAATTTATGAAGGTAATTAATTATTATTTGTAAAAAATTATATTAATATTTTTAATGTATTATTTATATTTCTTTTCTTTTCATTGTACAATTATATTGTACTGCAATTTCAAGCTGACGCAAAGTTGTTTCTATACCCTTCACAAAAAAGTGAAAGGGTATATAGGTTTGTCATTCCGTGTGTAATTTCTTCGATATCAATATAGGACCCCATAAGGTATATATATTCTGGATAATTATGAATAGCGATGACGATTGAGCGATGTCCATAGAAGAGCTAGAGACTTCGTTCTTGGACCATTGGACTGGAAATGCACTTAAATAGAGTGGTATAGAAAGTACGGTTCCAAAGCTGGGAAGCTTACACCTATTTCTCGACGCAAAATTTCTACCAAAAATCAATTATCAATGGTTTAATAAAACCTAAAAAAATAAAAAAAAATTTCCCAGAGATGGGAAATCGAAATTTTTTTCGGCCCATTTCGTGTAATAACTAAAATTGTTAAAAATTTCAAGTTTTTCTTAAATAAAACGTCTTTATACATCATGAAGATTTGCATTGGCCGAAAAAAAGTTTTTTTTAATTCAAATTTTGCTTCCAGGGGTATGAAATTGACTTTTTTTATACGTGAAAGTAATTAAACAGATAACTGATGTTGTTTTTTATTTTGCTAACTAAAACTGTCTTATAATTTAGGAAGAACAACATTGGTATCAAAAATTCAAAAGCAAAAAATTAAACTTCGAATCCAGGGATGGACAAGTGAAATATTTAATACTACATGTAGGTGACCAAAATTTTAATTTTTTCTTAAAAAGAATTACTTTATACCTCATGAAGTGTTGCACTGATAAAAACAAAAAACTTAAAATTTCGCTTCCATGTTGCAAAATTTGAGTTTTTCTTAAGCAAAACTACTTTATACCTCATGAAGATTTGCATTGATGAAAAAAATAAAAAAAATTAAAATTTCGCTTCCAGGGTTGGGAAATTGAAATTTTTTTATACATAAAAGTAACCAAAAAGGCAATTGAAGTTTTTTTTTTTAATTAAAACTATTTTATATTTTAGGAAGAACAAAACTAGTATCAGGAATTAAAGAAAAATCAAAATTTCGAATCTAGGGTTGGACAAGTGCAATATTTTATAGTCCATGAAGGTGACCAAAATGGTTGAAAATTGTAAATTTTTCTTAAATAATATTACTTTATACCTCATGAAGAATTGCATTGGTAAAAAAAACAAAAAAAAAATTAAATGTCACTTTCAGGGTTGGGAAGTTTAAAATTTTTTTGGTACATGCAATATATTTTAGTACATGAAAGTGACCTAAATGGTTGCAAATTTTAAGTTTTTCTTAAATAAAACGACTTTATACCTAATGAAGACTAGGATTGATACAAAAAAAATTTAGTTTCGCTTCCAGGGATGGGAAATTGAAATTTTTTTTTATACATAGAAGTAACCAAAAAGGCAACTAACGTCGGTTTTTACTAATTAAAACAATTTTTTAGTTCAGGAAAAACAAAATTGGTATCAAAAATTTAAAAAAAAATCAAAATTTAGATTCCAGAGTTGGATAACTAATATTTTGTAGTACATGAAACCCCGCCTCCTTTAGTGAGCGTTATTATATGCAAAAATAATGTACAAATTAAACCTACATTCCCTAAAAATCAAATATTTAATCTTTAATGACGAAGATGACACTTAACCTGGTACTACTAATTCAAAAATTAGTTATTCATTTACAGCTCTGGTATGTATGTACCTATAGGTTATAAAAATTAATTAAAATTTATTCTGGATTAAAGATTTCAAATAATTTTCACTCTTCTATCAGAAGTGCTTGAGTATGATGATTTTTGGATTGCATATACTGGCCTCTGCATACTTTCATCGAAGTCATCTTAAAATAACATGCATTTTTTAAAGCACAATGTACTTTGTGTGTAGATTTGACATATTACCTGGAACTAAATCATTTTCCCCAACCGAAATGTTATGCAGTACGGCAATTGCGACACTCACAGCCTTTACGTTAGGAAAATCAACGGTCATTCCGTGATGCAAACATCGGAATCGTTGCTTCCACACACCAACACAACCTTCAACTATATTTCTAGTTGCGATGTGAGCAATGTTGTACTTGACCTCTTTTTCATTTTGAGGTTGAAGTAAAGGTTCAAACAAGAACGGTGTTAGCTTATACCCTCAGTCGCCTAATAACCTGCCCCTAAATTCTGAATTTTCAAAACGTTGCTTAATGCCGGATTCATTGAAAATTCTGCAGTCATGTGTACTGCCCCTCCTTTTTGCCACTATATCACATATGTAAAAGAAAGTGAGAAAAACTGAAATAAAAATGTAATAAAGCTTACTCACCTGCACATTTAGCTAGTAGTAACTTTTTCGGTTGATGTAATATTGGGCAAGTTCGCCGTCAGTTTTCTTATATGGATGCCATCGATGGCCTCAATTACTCCTGGAAAGCCTCTTCCTCTACATATTTTGGCGTTTTAATAAACATCCCTATTCTGCGTTTCGTTTACGTTCCCGCATTCAGTTACGCTCGAATCGAAAATTGGTATTTAAAAAAAACTAGTCGAAAGAAATAGAAGATGAGAAGAGTATGTTTAAACCAGCTGCTTTGTTATGAAACGTATGAAATAGAAACATTAAAAATATACAATTATGTAAACATTGTAATTGCTAAACTAGAAAAATCAAAATTTTGTGAATAAACAGTGATAAATACATACATAAAAACTAAATATTCACCCTTATTCTGAGTTTCGATTACGTTTCCGCATTCAGTTACGCTACGATCGTAAATTGGTATTCCAAACAAAAACTGAATCGAAAGAACAAGAAGAAGACAACAAAGTTTACAAAACCAATTGCTTCACCGTGGAATGTGGAAAAGAAACAGAAAAATAAGCAAATTTGTTATCATTTTAATAAACAAAAGTCAGAAAAGTGAAAATAAATAAATATATAAAAAAATTGGGAATTATTATTAATAAAGAACCAGAACGCAGTAAACATTTTTGGTGGCAAAATATTTCAGCGTAAATAATCCTGTAAAAAAAGTGAAGTTTTCTTGTGCTAATTTCAAGGAGACATGGAATCCATAGCAGTGGCTTTATTGTTGGAAGAGGCGAACAATATGGTTTGGAATACGGAGGCAAGGCTTGAAAAGCGAAAACTGAGAGATAGTTGCAATCCATTTGAGATGAGTGATCAGTTGTAAGAAATTATATTTAAAGGTATTGATTTTTTAGATAACTAGTTAACTTTTATAGATTCAAAAAGAACTTTCGTTTAAACAAAGACGCGTTCAAGTATGTTTTAGACACCTTTGCACAAGAAGCACAGCCCTGTAACTTAATTTCTTCGTCACCCCTGAACCGTGGCTGCTTTGAGATTCTTTGCCGAAGGAAGCTACCAACATGGAGTTGGTGCAGATCATAATTTTGGGATGGCTCAATCGATAGTGTCTACAGTGTCGTGTTTTCTTAATGTAATGGAGCGAAAGCTTTGCCCTCATTGGATAAAATTTGATCAGAGCGAACAGGAAAAGATGCCAGCTAAACGAGAATTCTATGCGAAGGCTGGCTTCCCAGGTATCAGCATGTGTGTTGATGGCACACATATAAAGATTACAAAACCATCCGTAGAAGAGTTCCTTTACTATAATAGAAAGGGGTTTTTTAGCATTAATGCTATGGTGGTCAGTATTTCGTTTTAATGATTACAGTGCTCCTAAATTGAATTTTTGTTTCCAGGTGTGCGATAACAAAATGCGCATAAGGTGCATTGACGCTAGATATCCTGAATGCAACCACGATTTAAGTAAAGCGAGATCTCATTTAGAAAGAAAATATCGTGAAGGAGAGAGAAACATGAAACATTATGACACCATATCGATCACCAAGTGCAGGAAGCCAGGAAAACAATTACAACATCCGGCATTCAAAAACGAGGAACATAGTAGAGAGAACTATTAAAGTTTTAAAGAACCGATTTCCTTGTTTATTGGGTGCTAGAGAACTTCATTACTCCCCACATAAAGTCAGCCAAATTATAAATGTTGTTTGTGCTCTACACAACATTTGTATACACTACCGGGTGGAAGATTTGGATACTCAGGTACTGCAATTGGAAAGTTTTGAAGAAGAGGGAGAAGAAGAAGAAGAAGAAGAATATATAGACTCCAACTACCTTTCTGTAGCACGCAGTGTTCACGATAATATCCTTTCCACTTTTTAAAGTTCACAAAAAATCGAACTTAAAGTCATTGCATCAATAAAAACATTTTCTTATTCCATATTTTCATATTTTACTTATTTATTTCATATAAAAAATACATTTTAAATAAATAAATTTTTATTTAATTAAAATAAAAAAATAAAGCGTATTCAGTTCATTTTATGCTTGCTTTACTTAGGACTAAAAACGGAAACTTATATTTAAATTCAACAAACAATAACAAAAAAAACTTATACGTACATACATATTAAAAATAAAAATTAAAGCGCATTCATTGCATTTGATTTTCTAAATCTTGAAAAAATTAAAAATCTTCATTTTAAATCAGACTCACAGGTCTGTCAGACTCATAAGATGGGTGCTACAACTTAAGCATTCTCAGTTTAATTTCTACCTTCTTTTTCAGCAACTCTTCCTTGATTTTATTATGCCGCCGCTCTTCTTCCATCTGCTTCGCTGCAATTTTAGCCATTTTTCCAAGGGATCGGTTCATTCGCCTTAAATGTGTAGACACCTCATCATACTTTTTAAGTGTGTCATCATGAAACTGTTTTTGGCATCTTATTTGCTGTTTCAACAAAGACGAAGTGGTATCTTTTGAACTTTGTTGCCGTTTTTTTGGAAGTGGTCGGTACGCCCGAAGGTCCTTCCGAGTGACAGGAAATATCCATTTCAGACACTTCATTAACTTCTTCCTGCTTCTCACTGGCCACTCCAAAATCCGCTGCATCACTAATACCACGTGTATTTGTGACTAGTCCCGTCAGCTGAATAACTTTTTCTGCAAGAGGGCTTATACGCTGCAAGCGACAGCGGCCTCCTCCAGTGCTCATCATTTCTTTTTTATTTGCGGAAAGTTTCCGCTTAATGTAGCACTTCCAGTCAATCCATACCTATAAAAGATAATAAGTATAAGCAAAATTTTTTTATAAATGACATATACCTTCTTCCATGCAGTGGCACTTTTTGTTGGTGGTCCTAACGCGTTAAGCGTTTGTGTCACTTCCTCCCAAAACACCTGCACTTCCTCTTTGGATCGCTTGTAGTATCCACAAGCAATATCTTCTTTAGCTGACATGATATCTGCCAGCTTTTCATATTGCTCGGGAGTTGTTGTTTTTGACCTGGAAATATAAATCTTTATATATTAGTACAAAATTTAATAAATTAAAACAACAAAAAATATCTAAATCATTTATTACCCATTTTTATTACATTTTACACTTACATTTTTTTAATCAAACACTTTTTTAGCTAAATAACAACGTAGAAAATCGTAGCTACGATCGAAATGCAGAATGCATATAATCGAAAGAAACTGAGCGGAATCGAACCGCAGAATACCAAAGTTGCCAAACGGAGAAAATTTCGGTTAGGATCTAAACTCAGAATAAGGGTGATTGTAGTAACTATAATTAAATATACTCATCAGTTAAGTGCAGAAAGGAAAAAAGTTGGCAGATTATAAGCAAACGGTATTTGTGGCCAAATTATGCCAGTGTGAGGAATCCTGATGCGCCACAGTTAAATTTTCTACACATCATTGCAAAATAAAAATGTAGTTCAGAGAAGAAATGGAATCGATAACAACGGCATTGTTGTTGGAAGAATGCAGAATCAATAATAGAAAAGCGGAAATTGAGATACAGTTGCAATCCATGTGATGATGAGTGATAAATTATAAGATATTTGTTTTAAATGAGTGTGAAACAATTAATTTAATTACCTTTTAATTAATTTTTATTAATTTAATTAATTTTTATAAATTAAGACGTCCTCAAGTATGTGTTAGATACTTTTGCACCAGAAGCACGGTCCAATATATTAGCATCTTTATCACCGCTCAACCGAGTTGTAGCTGCTCCTTCCATGGAACGTCAGTTTTTATTGGTGACCCTATTGCGTTAGGTGCGTTTGCAACTTCTTCCCAGAATGCCTGTACTTTTTTCTTGGGATGCTTATGATATTCAGACGCAATATCATCCTTCGATGCCATTAAACTCGCTAGCTTTTCATACTCCTCGGGTGTTGTGTTTTTTTGATTTGCAATAAATTAAATATAACTTTAAAGTAACAAAAAAAAATTTATTACCAAATAAATTAATAGCATTTTATACTCACATTTTATTTAATTATACACTTTTTTAACCACAAAAACAAGAATCGAAAAAATGTCCGTTAGTACATACACAACTTAGAAAAACGTAGCTACGATCTTAACGCAGAATATATATATGTATATAATCGAATAAACAAATCGAAATGAAACAAAACGGAACACAGAATACAAAAGTTGCCGAACGGAGAAAATTTCGATGCGAATCGAAAAGCAAAATAGGTATGAAAATCTTTACTGTAACGAGCCAAAGCATAAGCAACTCTGACACAAATTCTCGACACTGTTGGTTGCGTGAGACCATGAAGATACGCAGTTGATCTTAATCTTGGTGCTAAAAGGAGAAAAAAATACAGCAATAATTATGTACAGAAATTATTTGCGTACCTCTACGCGACCCCAAAAACGTAAGGCAACTAGTACCTGGAGCTCGACTGAAGTTCCACGTTTCCTGCTGTCTACTGATACGTCTTCTCCAACCATATCGACTACTTTTTTAACTGTCGATTTCTTAAAGCGATACTTTAATTTAAATTCATCATCAGGAATAGAGAAGGGATTGATTCTTTCTTTGTAAATTTTTGGTGGATGACTATTTGAAATGTGGGCTATAGTTTCTGTCGAGAAGAAATTTGTTAAGTAAATTGTCTTCTTTTGATAAAATTCTACTCGCCTATTCTGCGAATCGTACTTATTACATCCATAGTTAAATTTTAGCATGTATGTATATATATTTAACACTTATTAACACAAAAAAGTAATATTATATTTTTTTTATAATAATGCACGACAAAATGTTTTGAAAAAAAATGTCATCATAACAAAATATGTATGTATGTATGTGTGTATGTATATACGTGTCTTCAAAGTATATCTATATCAGTGGTGGGCACGGTCAGTGTGTTGGTAAATTGTGTATGTGTTGAGCTTGCTAGCTACCCATCAAACAAAAAGCCAAGCGTTTGAAAGATAATGGTGCATTATATATATATATATATATATATATATATATATGTATATATATATATATATATATATATATATGTATATATGTATATGTATATATATATATATATATATATATATATATATATATATATATATATACATATGTACCAATATTTTCTAAGTTGAAAAAAACGTTGATTACGTAAAATTCTTAATTAAAACAAATTTTTTTCTAAGTAAACAGTCAAATGAAAAAAAAATTAAAAAAATAGGACAATAATTTGTTGTTTTCTATTCAAGAACAAAAAAATAAATAAAAGAATGGTTGCTTGCTGGATCATAATACTGAATATTCGCAAAAAAAAAAAATACGCGGTTGGATGTATCAAACTTAATAAGCTTTGATATTTGTCGACATGGAAGATCATTTTCATATGGGAAACGTTTTCAAAAAATTTTTGATAAGATTTTACACAGACTAATTAATAAGACTAAGCGTATTACTAAATAAGGAGAATTAGTATATGTAGTCCGTTATTGGAGAAAAATTTTATAAAAGGCATTGTATGTTATCGAAAGCATTGTTTATGACAAAATATTTTTCGCATATCATCATGATTGAAATTGTTTGCTGGACA
The DNA here is from genome assembly GCA_951800035.1 of Linnaemya tessellans. Lineage (NCBI taxonomy): Eukaryota > Metazoa > Arthropoda > Insecta > Diptera > Tachinidae > Linnaemya > Linnaemya tessellans. Next base: position 80,710,897 of record OX637534.1, read on the forward strand.
AATATTCTGGAAAAATATATAAAAAAAATTCGTAAGCATCCGTCTGATATTCATTCGTCGCTGTCTCATCGACGACTAAATTAAAGAGGGTAAGAATACGTGTGAATGATCTCAGCACAATTGTCCCATGAAACGCCCGTATCTGATCTATATCAAGTAGTCGCAAGAGTACAACCAAGAATGATAAAATAAAGATTACGCCTTGCGCATGATTTACCGTTTGATGACGTATTTGTTCCCTCGAAGAGATTGCCAATTGTTTATTATATGCAAAACTAATACTTTCTCGTACAAAATTAATATTTTATGCTATATTTGGCAACTCTTCACACAATTTACTCAGAGAGATTTCCAATTTACTCAGAGAGATTTCCAACAAGCAAATGAAATCGGATTTATGAAAGTGCAAGTTTTGTGTTATATTTTATAATAAATTGTGTTATAATTTAAAATAAATACATATTAAAATAATTATTAAACAACTTAAAGTGTAACAAACTTATTAAAACTTGATTTTTAAAGCTCATAAACTGTAAACAAATAACTTAAATTAAAGGTTTTTACTTTGTTTGCAATTGCAAACAAAGTAACAGCAAAAAAACAAGTGAGAAATAATTGTGTTAAAATTTTATATTGATATCAAAATTTTTTTTCTTTTCAAAACGCTGTGTTAGTTTATAGTTTTCCAAGAGATAAAGCTCAAAGGAAGTTATGACTGATATTTTGAAAGGAAAAAAATTTGTTTTGAATGGGGAAAAAGAAAAATAATTAGCACTTGGGTTCAATATTTATATAAAATAACTATAGATGAACAATTTCAAGTAAAACAAGTAAAAACGTTATATTCGACCGGCTCGAATCTTAAATACCCTCCAAATATTTAGTAAGTGAATTTAAAATGTTTAGCTTGGTGGAACAGAGTTCCTTTATATAATATCGTACGTCAATGCCCACTAATGGGGGCGGGGTTCAAAAATAGACAATATCATGTTTTCCACAGACGAACTTATGGGCATGGCTAGACCGTCTTAGACTTCATCACTGATCAAGAATATACATATTTACCTTATAGGGTCAAATTCTCTTTGGAGAGTATAAAAACTGTATTTTGGCGGGGTCGTTCTGGCAAGGGCTGTGGGGGAAAAATTTCACCTTTGTCATAAAACTCTAAAAATAAATGGGATAATTATATACAAAATAAAATTTTATATATATTTTTATAGGGTCATTTAAGGGGCAGAGGCGGGAAGGGGGTAGGGCAGAAACAGGCAGTCATAAAATTCTAAAAATAAATGCTTGGGATGATTATATACAAAATTAAAATTTCTTTTTCTTGATAGGGTCATTTAGGGGTCAAAAGAAGAGGAGGGGTTAGGGCAGAAACAGGTAGTCATAAAACTCTAAAAATAAATGCTTGGGATGATTATATACAAAATTTAAAAATTTTTATTTTGTTTTGATAGGGTCATTCGGCGGGCAACGGGGGAGGAGGGGGTAGGGCAGAAATCGGCTGTCATTAAGCTCTAAAAATAAATGCTTGCCAAAAAAAAAATTTTTTTTTTGGTAGGGTCATTTAGAGGGTGAAGGGGGGGAGGAAGGGGTAGGGCAGAGTAGTACCAGGTTACGTCTCAGCTTCGTCATTAAGGCTAAAACATGTTAATTTTAAAGAATGTAGGCTTAACTAAAACAATTTGTTAAATTTTTATGCTATTTTTGCATATAATAACGCCCACTAAAGTGTGCGGCGTCCAAAAATTATATTTTTAATTTTATGGCCCTAAATTTAAGGCGTTGGACCGTATTTGACATAAAAATATATCATTTGCTTAACATAATAACCAAAAAACTTTAAAAATTATGTTGGTTTTTCTGGGTTGGTTTAGTTCTTCCCAGGGGAACGTTTTTCCCTCTTGCCCGATTTAGCCCATCTTCGAACTTAACCTGCTCTAAGCTTTAAAATATATTTATACCAAGTTTTAAGGGTCTAGCTCTTCGTTTGGACTGAATCGTGATTTTCACAGACGGACGGACGGACGGACATGCTCAGTTCGTCTTAGATTTCATCACTGATCAAGAATATATATACTTTATGGGGTCTGAGATGGATATTTCGATGCGTTACAAACGGAATGACAAAGTGAATATACCCTCCAAATTCTTTTTTGGAAGGTATAAAAAGTGGAAAGTATAATAATTTTTTAAAATTGTTTATTATCAAACAAATTTAATTTGAAAAATCGCAATTTGCCCCACTGTCCTGTTTTTACAATAACAATAGTTCTCCAACTGAATTTTATTAGCCAATCAGAACACATGTTGAGTGACGTCATAATTCCATCATGCGCAGAAAAGTATTTGTATTTCAGCTTGTTGGCGTAATCTTTATTTTATCATTCTTGAGTACAGCAACATAAAATTACAAAAACCATCGTACATTTTGTGTAAAATTCTAATCTTATGTCAGAAATTTTCAAATATTTTATTTCACAATTATTTCCAAAAATTTAAATACTTTTCGCATAGAACTTTTTCAACACAATTTCTTTTTGTTACTTTTCTTAACCAATACACTTTTTCACAAAAATCTTTTCCACAACAATTCTTTTTTGCTACTTTTGTTAAATTAAATGTTTTTCACAATTCTACAAAATTATTTTTTCAACCGAATAAAAAAATATGGCTCGCTACAAAAGTAAACAAATTTTGATATACGTTCAGGTAAAAGCTAAAAAAAAAATTTTAGTCAGCTGGGCTCTTGTATATACTTGACATAGATATACTTTGCGTGTCTTATTTTTGGTTTAAACAAGGGTAAAGCGAACAGTAAAATTTTTGATTTTATAATCTGCTTATTGAACGTCAAATTAGCTATTTTCGATTTATGAACACAATTTTAGTCAATTATGTAAAACTAACTGTTAATAAACCAGAAATAATTTTTTATGAATATGTCTGTTAATAATTTTTGGGTTTTCTTATTTCTAATACCTCTGAACGTCTTTCAAAAATATTACAAAAAGTAAATATCCGTTTCATTTACCCCAAAAAGTTCTAATTGTCCAACCGTAGAATCGTCTTTTAGATTTTTTTGGTTTTTAATAACAATTTAACTCTTCCCGAAGTATAAAAAAGATGTCATCCACAAAAAACCAAAATTAGGAAGTTCTATGGCTAAGTTTATGTACTAAATTATTTCGATTATCCAACCCTTGAACCGAGTTTTTAGTTCTTAAAAATTTTTAATACCAATTTAATTCTTAGCGAAGTATAAAATATGTTTAATTCACTGAAAAAAAGCAAAATTGTGAACTTATGTGGGAACTTTCATGTACCAAAAAATTTAGATTTGCCAACCCTAGAACTGAATTTTTAATTTTTTAATAATAAAAATAATTTTTTCTGAATTATAAAATAGATTTAACTCATTAAAAACAACAAATTTTGAATTTATGTGGGTAGTTTTATGTACCAAAAATATTTCGATTTTCAACTCTGGAAATGGGGTGTAACATAGTTTTACTTGACAAAAAAATTAAAATTTTTAAAGTGTTTGGTCACTTTCATGTATCATAAAATATTTCATTTGTCCAACTTTGATTTTTTAAGATTCTAATACCAATTTTGTTCTTCCTGAATTATAAAATAGTTTTAATTAGCAAAAACAGCAACGTCAATTGGTATTTTGATTACTTTTATATATTTCAATTTCCCAACAATGGAAACGAAATTTAAATTTTTTTACCAATGCAACTCTTATAGAGGCACGAAATAGTTTTAGTTAAGAAAAACTTAATATATGTAACCATTTTTGTCACTTTCATGTACTACAAAATCCAACTCTGGAATCTTTATTTTTTTTAATTTTTTAAAACCAATTTGGTTTTTACAGAACTAAAAAATAGTTTTAATTAGTAAAAAACCGACGTTAGTGACCTTTTTGGTTACTTTTATGTATAAAAAAATTTCAATTTCTCAGCTCTGGAACCGAAATTTCGGTAAAAAGTCGTTTTATTTAAGAACAACTTAAAATTTGCAACCTATGTACTACACTATACAATGTACAAAAAAAACTTTCAACTTCCCAACCCTGGAAGTGAAATTTAAAATATTTTGTTTTGTTTACCAATGGTATAAAATATTATTATTTAAGAAAAATTTACAATTTTCAACCATTTTGGTCACCTTCATGGACTATAAAATATTGCACTTGTCCAACCCTAGATTCGAAATTTTGATTTTTCTTTAATTCCTGATACTAGTTTTGTTCTTCCTAAAATATGAAATAGTTTTAATTAAAAAAAAAACTTCAATTGCCTTTTTGGTTACTTTTATGTATAAAAAATTTCAATTTCCCAACCCTGGAAGCGAAATTTTAATTTTTTTTATCAATGCAAATCTTCATGAGGTATAAAGTAGTTTTGCTTAAGAAAAACTCAAATTTTGCAACATGGAAGCGAAATTTTAAGATTTTGTTTTTATCAGTGCAACACTTCATGAGGTATAAAGTAATTCTTTTTAAGAAAAAATTAAAATTTTGGTCACCTACATGTAGTATTAAATATTTCACTTGTCCATCCCTGGATTCGAAGTTTAATTTTTTGCTTTTGAATTTTTGATACCAATATTGTTCTTCCTAAATTATAAGACAGTTTTAGTTAGCAAAATAAAAAACAACATCAGTTATCTGTTTAATTACTTTCACGTATAAAAAAAGTCAATTTCATACCCCTGGAAGCAAAATTTGAATTTAAGAAAACTTTTTTTCGGCCAATGCAAATCTTCATGATGTATAAAGACGTTTTATTTAAGAAAAACTTGAAATTTTTAACAATTTTAGTTATTACATGTACTACAAAATACGAAATGGGCCGAAAAAAAATTTTCGATTTCCCATCACTGGGAAATTTTTTTTTATTTTTTTAGGTTTTATTAAACCATTGATAATTGATTTTTGGTAGAAATTTTGCGTCGAGAAATAGGTGTAAGCTTCCCAGCTCTGGAACCGTACTTTCTATACATCGGTCAATCGTCATCGCTATTCATAATTATTCAGAATATATATACTTTATGGGGTCCTATATTGATATCGAAGAAATTACACACGGAATGACAAACCTATATACCCTTTCACTTTTTTGTGAAGGGTATAAAAACAACTTTGCGTCAGGTTGAAATTGCAGTACAATATAATTGTACAATTTTTGAAAAGAAATATAAAATACATTAAAAATATTAATATAATTTTTTACAAATAATAATTAATTGCCTTCATAAATTTCTTTGTTAGAAAGAAATGATTGAATACATATCCACAGACCTGCGGTTATGTATACATATATTTTTGAGCGAAATAATACATCATTTATTCAATTTAATCAAAAATATATTTTTTAATTTAATGCGCTAATGATATAATCTTCTTTATAAGGACTAAAACTTTTGTTTTTAATGATTTCCCTAGTGATATGACCATGTAATATAAAACGAATACATATATTTTTCTATAAAGCTTCAATTTTTGTCTTACTTAAGCCGAAAACACACTAAGGCATTTTGAAACATCGTATTTGTGGCGTCATTTATAAATTTACAGGTTGCAAGGCATTTCCACATTACAAAATATATGGGAAAATGGCAAACGTAGCCACTAGTACACAGAATTGTGTTTGCTTGCGGTGCACAGTGGTTTCCCCCATAGGCCAAAAATCAAAAAAGTTATTGTTTTTTTAGCTTTATTGCACAAAATTTATTGATAACACTCTAAATTTTATGAATGTAAAAAATTTTGTTGTTTTTTTGGTGAGATTTATTGTTGTGTGGAAAGTGGAGGTATGTTTATATTGCATATATTGTGGTTGCATAGTCATAAAAGAAAAGTTAAGTTTATCCAAAAAGTTATTCGCGATATTCGCTGGTGAAAGGAAAAAACAGAGACCAGCCCACTTGGGTCCAATTATTTTGATCTCTTTGTGACACCTGTATTTAAGAGGATTGATAAGATAAGAAAAGAGGAAGAAGTAGGGATAGTCGAAAGTTAAGGCAAGAAGGATAGTAAGGAAGAAGATGGGATACATGAACTAAGAGTTATGGTCGTGCACACACCCCAGGGGAGTCAGCTGCCGAATCAGCCACTGCTCCTAATAAAGAGACTCAGGTATCTCAGTCCTATCTCCGATATCTCCTAAATGTCTCCAAAGCGTGTCTTGCCCAGAGACTGTAGGCGCTGCTCCTCCAGAGCAGGACAGAAGCAGAGGAGGTGTGCAATGATTTCCTCCTCCTCCTCACCATTGCAACTGGAGCAGTAGTCGTTATAGGGGAGCCCCGTGCGTCTGGCATGGATCCCAAAGGTGCAGTAACCAGTAGTGTGGCCACTATATTACGTAGATGACCTCTTGCGAAGTTCAAAAGATCCTTCGTCCTCCTAGAGACTAGGCGGGGCCATAAGACTCTTGATATCTCGCAAGTGGATTCTCTGAACCAGTAGCAGTCAGGTCCGCCGGAAGCCAGCACAGCACAGCAAAAAGCGCTCTTGTTGGCGTCGCTCTAAGAGCACCCGTTATAATAAGTGCCATTCTGCGGAGAACCCTCTCCATGTTGGATCGGTTTCTCACCACGTCCAGTGCTTTCCACCAGACCACAATACCATAGAATAGTATAGGTTTTATCACAGTCTCTAGTATCCAATTTACCTCCTTTGGGCTTATGCTCCAGGTAGGGGCAATGGCTTTCCTATAGACGTAAATTGCCATCGAGGCTTTCCTCACTCTTTTATGGACATTAGAAGTCCATGATAGCTTACTTTAATCACAATACCCAAGTATTTGACTTTATCCGAGAGGTCCAGGGTAATGCCATTTAGTTTTGGGTGGATGAATGAGGGAATCTTGTACCTTCTCGAGAAGAGTACCAGTTCCGTTTTTGTAGGGTTGACGCTGAGTCCGCATCTCAAACACCAATCGTTAACCCCTTTAAAAGCTGTCTCCAGCCTCCGTGGCATAGTGTCCAAATAGAAACCTGATAATGCCACTGCAACATCTTCTGCATATGCAACAGTTTTAATACCCATGGTCTCCAGACTTCTAAGCAACAGGTTCATCGTTACATTACACAATAAGGGTGACAGCACCCCACCATGCGGGGTTCCCCTGTGGGCCCTCCTGGTGATGGTGGCTATACCTAGGGTGGAAGTAATAATTCTGCGTGAGAGCAAATTTTCAATAAGCCGAATAGTCGTCCGGTCAATACCCAGCTCGCCTAGAGCGTGAATAATTGACATCGGATCGATATTGTTAAAGGCCCCTTCAATGTCCATGAAGGCGGCCGTATTATACTCCTTGTGCTCAAGAGACTTTTCTATATGTCGCACGAGTGAGTGAAGGGCAGTCTCAGTCGATTTACCTTTGGTGTAGGCATGTTGAGACGCGGAGAGAGTGATTTATGAATGTTTTTATGTGAACATCAAAAACAGTCTCCAGTGTTTTCAAAAGGAAGGATGTCAGGCTTATGGGTCTGAAATCCTTTGCCTCAGTGTACGAAGTCTTCCCTCCTTTAGGAATGAAGATCACGACGCATTTAGTTCATTTTGTTGGAATATATGACCAAAGGATACAAGCTTTATATATAGCCAGTAACCATGGAATTACGAGAGCTGCGTTGTGTTACAATGGATGGAAACTATTAATGGCTCAGCATATCCTTTCTGCATCTATGTCAATGGAAGCGGAAGGCTGGCTATGTGTGGGATACACCTGCGGTATTACCACATCAGATTGGGAACCCGGGAAGTGGGTGTCCATAAGAACCTCTAACGATTCGATACCATTAGTGGTCCAACTGCCATCTTCTTTGTGGATGTAGCCGGGTATCGACGGCTGTTTGGCTAGGATCTTACGCAATCTGCAATTCTCGGAGGTAGATTCTACACTAGTGCAGAAGCTTCTCCAGGTTTTACGTTTTGCGTTCCTGACCTCATTTTTGAATCTATTCAAGGAGGCTTTATAGAGTGTCCAGTTTCCCGTTCTCTTTGCCACGCCTACAGGATAGACCTGTGACCATCTCGAACGCATTCTTCAGTGTGTCCACTGCCTTGTCAATGTCCGCAGCCTCCCCTATGGTTGGAGGATGCGCAATATAACTGGTGAGGATACAGCTTTGTTCCTCCCAATTTGATCTTCGTCTGTTGTCGGACAGTCTTATGTTACTACCTAAGTTGCCAACCGCGAAGGTTAGATAGCGATGGTCAGAGAAGAAACAGTCAGAGGAGACCTTACAATCTCGAATTAAATTGGCAAGTTTTGCGCTAACAAGTGTTATATCTAACACCTCCTGTCTGTTCGATACAATAAAAGTTGGTTCTGAACCCTGATTTGACACCACTAGTTTATTTTCTAGAAGGAAATCAAAGATACACTCACCCCTTTCATTTGTGTTTGTGCTGCCCCAGATATGTGTGGTGCGCATTTGCGTCGGAGCGCCTTTTGCATTTGCAACCTGAACCAAGTTGCGGACCAGGTTACTTGGAGGTGGGCCCTGATGATCGTGGGCCATATAGCAGGAGGCAAACCACTCGGAGGTTTGTCCTGTCTCCCAGGCTGCAGTCACCGTATCTTCATCACTATAATTAGATAGAATGAAGACATTCAGGTTGGCTTTCGCTAGAATGCAGGATCTAATGTTCTTTTCATCATTACCTGAGTTTCTGGCATACAACAGTTTGTAGCCCTTTACGCCGAGTTCAAGAATTTTGCCTTTGGAGATTCATGGCTCCTGGATCAACGCAGCAGACGCTGCCTTACAATGGTGAAGGTTGATTTGGGTAACCTTCGCCATTTTAAACATCCGGGTCATAGTTGACAACGATTTTCGCGTCCCCTGGATTTGGGTCCAGAAGCGCGTTCTCGTCTTCCGCGAACTCCAGTCTCTCCAGGAGGTCTCCAATCAGTCTGTTTGGAAACATCCGGAAGTTACTGATTCCGCGGTGTCGACTATGCCCTCCATTTTGGTAGCATTGGCTGACCCTTGCGACCCCTCCATTCGGTCGGGGTTTTCGGGATCGGGTTTCTCATCACTCCGGTATATACGGAGTCTGATGCCCATGAACCCATAGTACACCAGGCCCTGCCTACCCCGGAGTAGAGACAACGTCTCTTTTTTCAGGACCACGACCGCCTTCCTACGGGCACCTACCGGGTCGAAAACCTTTACTACCCTCCAGTCACTGGTAGGTAGGTCTGGGTTTCCTCTCCGGAAGATGTCCAGGATTTCCGCAGGGTCATGTGGTTCCGCCGGAATGATCGCAATTGCTCTCGGTCGGCGAGGAATGTCGCTGACCGAGATCAATTCCAACCTCGCGCCGGACCACACTTCCCCTAGGGACTCAATGAGGTCCTTTAGTTGTGGTGTTGACGGCTCGTCCCTACATGAGACCAGTTTGACGTGGCCCTGGAACCAGCCGGCATCCGTAAATTGTGGCGAGTGCCCCTGAATCTCCTCTGGATTCTGCAGGTAGACATTCAGTAATCTTTGACAGATCAATCCCCATTTTTCGTGGTTGATTGAGCCGTCGCTGTTACTGCGGTCAACAATAGCCCTTACCAGCGGGTTTCTTGCAACTTCGCTGTAAGGCCTATTTATAACCGTAGCCTCCTGCCTGGGGCGCTTGCTCGATGGCTGCGTTTTTTGCTGCTGTTGCGGCTCTTCCGCTGAGCGTTGCCTTTTAGGCGCTGAACTATTGAACGCTACAGCATTGGAGCCGCTTTGGGCAGCCAGAAGGGCCTTGGCCCATGCCAGCGCGGATTTCTCTTCACTGGTTAAGTCCTTGGCCTTTTTTTCACCTAACTGCTCGATATGGCGTCGAGCAGCGCGCTCTTCAGCGAAGGCTTTCCGCGCATCGAATTGTCGATTGCGCCTTTTCTTATCATTTAAGGCAGCTGCTTGCGCCTCAGCTGTGTATGAGGCAACCGGTGCAGCTGCTGATGTTGCTTTGGCGGATGCATGTGGCACTGCTGGTTTTGCTCCAGCTGGCGCACCCACCGATTTTGAAATTGGTCCTTGTGGCACTGCCGGAGGTTTTCCGGTTGGCGCACCTTTGCTGGCCTTAGCCTTTGCTGCTGCAGATGGATTACGTCCAAGGACACACTGCGCAGTAATCTAGCCTTCCCTAGTGGGAGGGCTAGCGGTTTGTTGTGATTGTCTTTCTTTTTCAATTTTGTTCCCACGAGTTGCGCGTAACAGGTGGACCACCCACCGCAGTGACGGCATGTCGTGGGTTAGGCAACTATTTTTGGGGTTACAACCGACCCGTGCCCTGGCGGCGGAGGGGAGCTTTAACCACTGCTCTCCTTGATCATAGCCATTCAGGTTCTCGGCACTGCTACCAACCACCTTAACCTTACAAGTGGTGTAGTTTTGGTCCGCGGGCTCCAACCCAGATTTCCCACATTCTTGAGGAGCATCATCCATGTCTAGAAAGGTCCACGACCAACAGTGTTGTGTGTCGTGTAACGCTCTTGGGACTGTAGGGGCTGCTACCGCCACGAACCCAAACTAAGGAATGTTGAACGTGTCAGATTCCTTCCCATCTCTGCCTCACCTTTGGTGGGGTGTCGATAGAGGTGGGAAGTAGCCCCGGATGATGCCCCCCACTTGGTTCTGTCAGCCATGGCGCCTCTTTGGCAGGGTACGCCCTAGCCGATGAGATCCTTTGAATGGGGTTGTCCTAGTGTGGAGCCTGATCCGACCCAAACCTGTGGACGTTCAGTGGTGTGTGAAGGTCCGCAAGTTCGAGTCAGACCCAAAGACCTGATAGCTGACCACTTGTGCAGCGTATCAGATGAGGCACTATCTCGGTCTTCCCCTATCCGCCACCTGGGGACGCGTCCGATTGGAGACTACAAAACTCCAACACGGACTACAAAACTCCAACACGTACTACAAAACTCCAACATGGAAAATTAAAATAGAAGGTTTATTCTGTCAGTGGCAATTTTGTAGAATGTATGTGCTTGATATTTGGAGTTCTACAGCTAGTAATTATCATTCGAAAGCAAACAAAATATTTTAAATTTAATGCAGAAAAAAACTAAATTCGACCTTAGTAATTTAACAAAAGTTTTAAAAAGCCTTTGTAAGCAGATTGGTAAGCTTTGGACGAAAAATCATCGAAGCAAATTAATCATTTTGAAGGAACATAAAAAATGGTTTGAAAGTTTAGAAACTATTCAGCTAGAAGCAAAATCCCTTGAAAAAGAACAACCTGCACCCAGCCAAAAGCGTGGTCGTCCTGCTAAGCAATTTTTTTGTGTTCAGATAGAACAAAAAGGCGTAAAATTTCTAAAATTAGTCAAGTTGATAATTCTTTAACCGACGTTTTACAAAATCGCAACTTTCCCCCGACACACAATGTGGAGGATTACGAGGTTTTGGCTCTTTTCGTTGAAACATGGCTTACTAAGCGACAGTACTTAACTATAAAAAATTTTGTGAATTAAAAAATTTCTAAAAATTTTTTCCCAGGCTATAAATGTATCTTGGCAGCTAAGAAAACTTGTTATCCAAGCACAGAAAACATTACTGTTACAGAGTCGAGTGCAGAGGTCGATCTTCAAGCTCTCCTTGATCATACGGCTAATCGAGTTGTGCAATTGCAAGATCAAGTTCTTGATGAAGCATTAGGCCCAGGAGAAAAAAAACTTAACACTGATTGGAAAATGGGGATTCGATGGCAGTTCTGGTCATAGCCAATTTAAACAGAAGTCGAATAGGCTTATGGATGACAGTTCCCTCTTTGTGACATCCTATGTTCCTCTTCAACTTGTCACGGAAAACCAAACTATAATTTGGAAAAACCTGCGCCCGTCATCCACTCATTATTGCAGGCCTCTTGAGGTTTCAATTTAAAAAAGAAACTTCGCAACTGTGTCAAAATGAGGAACGTTATTATAAATCGAAAATTTTTGCACTTTCTCCCACCGAAATAAATAAAACAAAACAAAAATTACATATAAAGCATGACATAAAACTGACCATGTTTGACGGTAAAGTTTGTACCGCTCTAACGGAAACTTCTTCTGCAAAATGTCACATATGTAGTACCTTACCTACAGAAATGAATCACATTGAAAAATGCCTCGAGAAAAAAGTAGATGAAGCTCGTTACGAATTCGGACTGTCACCATTACATGCCGACATACGATTTTTTGAGTACTTCATTCACTTATCGTACAAATTAGAGCTAAAAAATGGAAGACCAGTAAGAACGAAAAGTGATGTTTTTTGAAGAGAAAACAATTTATTCAACAACGATTTCGGGCCGAAATGGGACTTTTGGTAGATAGGCTAAAAGCTAGTGGTTGCGAAAATTCGAATGATGGCAACACAGCGCGGAGATTTCAAAATGTAAACCTTTCATCAAAAATAACAGGAATAGATAAGGATATTTTTTTTTTGTTTTTTTTTTTGTTTAGGAGTAGGACCAGCACTCAGGGGATGACCCCTATATATGCAATGCATTGCGCTGGAACTGAAAACGAGTGGATAGTATTGAGGAGACAGATTAGGAAAGATGAGAAGATAGACAGTTTTTTTTTTGTAGCTATTTCAACCTTTTACTTCGCCAGCTAATTTTTGCTACAGGGCCGACGAAGGTGGGTGCTGTTACTCTGCTTTTAGTACATGATAGTGTCAGCCGCTGCCAATTATGTTCAGTGACCAGTGACTATGCCTTCATCACTGAAACAGGCTGGCAACAACTAACACAATCACGCACTAATGCTGATCAGAAGAATTCAACACAATATTTCATGACTCAGCGCGGGCTCGAACTCACGACCCTCCGCTTCATAGTCTCGTGTTCTACTACTTCAGCCAACAGCACCCACTTCAGCCAACAGCACCCACAAAGATGTGCCACAATTCTCCAAGCTTTAAATTCTGGATTTCAAATTGATGCCGAAAAGTTTGAGGAATATGCTGTAGAGACAGCAAGAAAACTTGTGAAGTAGTATCCCTAGTACTACCTCCCTCCATAGGTACACAAAATTCTTATCCATGGAGCTGAGGTAATCAAGTATGCATTAGTGTCAATAGCTGAATTATCGAAGGAAGCGGCTGAAGCGAAAAATAAGGATATAAAACAGTTTAGATTGCAACATACACGAAAAATATCGCGCTTAGCTACAAATACAGATCTTTTAAATTCCCTCTTTTTAAGTTCAGATCCATTTATTTCGGGAGGCCGAATCTTACCAACAAAGAAAAGAATATATATTACTACTATTTTACTTTATTACCTTATATTACTTATTAATACCCTATATTGCATTATTTAACTTTGTTTAACTTTTTAATTTAGTTTTTTTCAGTGTATATTTCGAATGAATTGAAATTAAATAAAAATTTACAAAACCTGTTTAAAACAACCAAATTTTCATATTAAAATACTTTATTTCAAACATTTTTAAAACAGATCTATAAGTCAAATGGTTACTGTAGCTACAGTTGTTAATATTTTTTCCTAACTTTAAGTTCTTCAGGCATGAAATGAGCTGAAAAATTTTGAAGACCCTAATTTTTTTTGTTTTGGAGATATTGATTTTTGACCGCTTTTCCGTGACAGGAAAACCACTGTGCGGTGGCACAAAATTAAAATAAAAGTGCTATATTCAGCTGCGTCGAGTCTTATATACCCTTTACAGATGTATTTCTTCTTTCTTTCTAATATATAAAATAGGTTTAATTACCAAAAAAACAAAATTATTTAGTTACTTTAATATTTGAGTAAGAGCTTAAATTTTTCAGCTCGGAAGCTGTATATTTGGCCTTTCTAATTTCTAATACTAATAACTTTTTTTACAAATATTTAATCTGCTCAGCTTATAAACAAAAAGAAAAAAATTAGTTTTATGTTCCACAAAAAGTTCCAATTGTTCAACCCTGGACATTTTTGATTTGTTTTTAATTTTCAATACCAATTCTATTCAGCCTGAACTATAGAATAGGTATAAAAAAACAAAATTAGTAATCTATTTGTTTACTTTTATCTATGAAAATATGTTCAATAGTCCAACCTTAGGGACAATTCTTTTTTTTTAATTTTAATACCAATTTTTGTCTCCCTGAAGCATAAATAGTTTTAAGGCTAAACAAAACTTAGTAGCCAGCAAAACTTAGTAGCTTTCTTTCATGTTCCAAAAACCTTTCGAGGTTGGACATTGAAATAACATTTTTAATTTTTTAGGTTTTTAAAACCAAGTCAATTCTGTAAAATAAGTTTAATTCACCAACAAGTAAAAGTGCTATATTCGGCTTCACAGATGTAAATTTTTTCGTTTAAATTTTTCGGCTAGGATGTTAAATGTTTGGCCTTTGTTATTTCTAATACCTCTGAACGTCTTTCAAAAATATTAAATATGTTTAATTTAAAAACAAAAAGTAAAAATCGGTTTCATGTACACCAGAAAGTTCTAATTGTCCAACCGTAGACCTGGAACCGAAGTTTTAATACCAATTTAATTTTCCATGAAGTATAAAATAGGTTTAATTCACTAAAAAAAATCAATGAGTGTTCGAACTCACGGGCGATGTGTTAACACCTTTTTGTTTATTTATTTTATATTAAACCCACAAAAAAACAAAGAGAATGCAAAGTAACAGACAAATGTACATACATACATTGTTATGTTTGTACATAAGCTACATACGTTGCTGTCTTGCTATCTCATTTTTATATATGTACGTATAACCACGTCACTATTCTCTTTGCTATGCATAAGACAAAACCGAAGATCAACATAAAACACTTTTTTAGTATTACTCCAAATTAATACTCCGAATTAAAACACTTAAATCTCCGCTCGCCGATATCGGATCGCCTTAATTTTTGGCCTAAACTCTTCGTCGAAACCCGCACTAGCGTTTTAATCCAAAAATAATAAAATCGGCTATGAATTTCCGGAGAAAATCGCGTGGGAAAATTATATGAAAATAGCCCAATAATCACTTTCAATACCGACTGCCAAGCAACGAACAAACAAACTCTTACACTTACACTTGCGTATGTATTGAAACTGATAGTTTACTGCCCTAGAGGCGCGCGTATAGATGTTAACACAT
This sequence comes from Linnaemya tessellans, assembly GCA_951800035.1. Taxonomy (NCBI): domain Eukaryota; kingdom Metazoa; phylum Arthropoda; class Insecta; order Diptera; family Tachinidae; genus Linnaemya; species Linnaemya tessellans. Next base: position 80,726,008 of record OX637534.1, read on the forward strand.
AAAAAAAAAACAAAATTTGTAATTTATGTGGGTACTTTGGGTACTTTTACCTTGGAACAGAATTTTTAATTTTTTAACACTAATTTTATTTTTTAATTCACTAAAAACACAAAATTTTAAATTTATGTGGGTACTTTTATGTACCAAAAATATATAGATTTTCCAACTCTGGAAGCGAGTTTTTATTTTTTGTTGGAGAATTTCTCCATTATACAACTCTGTATATAAGTATATTATGCTTAATATTCTTGTACGCTGTATACTTTATTTCTTTACTCGTTCATTCTGAAATAAACCGCTTAACAATTGAGAGGTTATGGGCCCAGACGCGGCAAAAAAGAGTTAAATTGAATATATAAGGAATAAAAGTGCAAGTTTGAACATAACTATCAGAAAACACAAAATTTCTTTATGATGTTAAGTTCAAGCTTGCACTTTTATTCCTTATATGTACATATATATTCAATTTAACTTTTTTTGCCGCGTCTGGAAAGAAGATGAAGATGAAGACGCGTCTGAAAGAAGATGAGTTCTTCAATGTACCAAATAGATATATTGGATAACACAAACTATGACATATGGTGTGTGCAGGTTAAAAGCATATTGGTGCACTCAGAATTATAGTCAATTGCTAGTGGAAAAGTTAGTAAGCCAATTGAAGTAAAAGCAGCAGAAGTATGGGAGAGAGCAGATGAAAAGGCACTTGCCACAATAATGCTATCGGTAAAACCGTCCCAGCTGAACTATATGAAAAACTGTGTTACATCGTTTGATGCGTGGAAAAAACAAAGTAAAGTTTATAAGCCAACTGGTCCACTACGAAAAGTAAGTCTTTACAAAAAACTATTGAGTCTTCGCATGACTGAAACTACAACTATGGCAGAGTATTTAAATGATTTCTCTCAAACTTCAGATAAATTAGTTGAAGTCGGTATTGTGCTAAGTGAGGAGCTTTTGGTAATAATTTTGTTGTGAAGTTTGTCCAAAGAGTGGGAGAACTTCGTCATAGCAATTGAAACGCGTGACGAATTACCCGCATTAGATGTCCTTAAGCCGAAATTAATTGAAGAAGGTGAGCGAAGAAGTCATTACAATGAAAAAGATGCTGCTGGTGTTATAAAACAACAGGCTTCTTTGGCGAGATCAAGCCATCATTATAAAATTAAGAAAACGTTTAACCAAAATGGCGGTAATAACAGTAAAAAATTTTAGTACTATAATTATGGTAAGCGTGGTCACTTCACAAAAAATTGCAAAAACTCTAACAACATCGAGAAAGAAGAGCTACACCGTTCGTTAGCTATGCTTGCAGCCTGCAATAGCAGCAGTTTTGACAGAAGTAACTGGTGCGTCGACAGCGGTGCGACTGCACACATGTGCTGCAACCGTGATTTATTTTCAACATTCATAGAGGGAACAGAGCACATTACATTGGCGTGCGATAAGTTCATACAGGCAAAGGGCAAATGAAATGTTATATTAAAAACAGAAAATGGCGAAGTTACTTTGCGAAATGTCCTCTATGTTCCAGGAATTATTGGCAACTTTATATCAGTTGGAAAATCAACAGAAAATGGTTTTCTAGTGACGTTTGAAAACAATACAGCGAAAATAATGCATAAGTCTGGTGAAATAATTTTAACAGCGAAAAATAAAATTAATTTATTTGTATATTCGGTGCAAAACCAGAAGAATTTCAATTTATCGAACAATGATGCTATTCGTTGGCACAACAGGTATGGCCACCTGAATTTTAAAAGTTTAGGTGACTAGGTTACGAAAATAGCTGTGAATGGGCTGAAAATTAAAGCAATACCACAAATTTTTGATTGTAAAACGTGCAAAAGCCAATAACTTGTTAGACTTAATCCAAACTGACGTCTGTGGGCCAATAAGCAAATCATCCATTGGAGGTTCACGTTATTTTGTTACTTTTATTGATGATAAAAGAAAATATTTGTCTATTTTTTGAAAAATAAAAGTGTAGTTTTTGAAAAATTTAAAATGTTCAAGTCCATGGTAGAAAATGCTGCAGAAAGGAAAATTAAAACAATACGAAGTGATAATGGTAGAGAGTATATTAATGGCCAGTTTGAAAGTTTTTTAATAGAACATGGTATAAAGGGTCAGCTTTCGGTTCCGTACTCTCCGCAACAAAATGGTACAGCTGAGCGGGCCAACAGGACGATATTAGAAATGACTCGCAGTATGATTGAGCATTCTGGCGTTGATGAGAGACTGTGGGCAGAAGCAGTAAATACTGCTGTTTATATCCGAAACAGATCTATCACCAACAGCAGTGGCCCTTGATGAAACACCTTCAAATAAGATTGCAGCAAAAGGCAAAGAGTATACTTTTGTCGGATATTCAACAACAGCAAAAGCCTACAGGTTATATGATTTGATCGACAAGAAAATTGTTGAAAAACGCGATGTAAAATTTTGTGAAGATGATGCAAACAAGTTGAGCCGCCAAATGAGGTAAATGAAATAGTTGCAGAGAGTCTGGGTGATGGACACGATGGGTCCGCCTACGATGGTGATTTCTTGGGATTCGAAGAAGAAAATCAGAAGGAGTTCGAACAACCACAGTGCAAAGTTATTCAAAATAGAGGCCCTGGTAGACCGAAGGTATTGCGTAGGGGTAATGTAGGTAATCCTAGAAAAACCTACAACGAACTAAATTTTGCAGATGGAGGTAATAGTATGCATATACCCCAAACGCATCAAGATTCATTGGTTGAGTTACCACCTGGCAAGAAAGTGATCGGCAGCAAGTGGGTATTTAGACATATTCAAGGCTAGATTGGTGGCGAAAGGATGTAGCTAAGAATAGGGTATAAATTATACCGAAACATTTTCACCAGTTTTACGATATTCAACTATACGAGAAGATAGGGAATGTACCCGCCACGGCAATTAAAATTGTCAAATTTTAGCAATTAAATTCAAAAATTTTAAAAATTTTGTACTCAAATTTTAAAATTTTAATTGCCAAATTTGTGTTAATTGGTTTTTTTTTAGTAATTTGATACTTTAATGTTTGTGTGTGTGTGTGTATTTTTTCCCACGGTTAAATAGGGGTGTTCACATTGTTGTTGTTTTTTTTTTATAATGTTGGGGTAGGCGTGTGAATTTTTGTCTGTCCATATGTGACCTTGGGAATACATGTGCGTCGGTATGTGAGCGTGGGAATTTCTGTCCGTCCATATGTGGGGGGAAGGGGGGTTTCGTGGAGGGTTGCTGTAGTAACCAAAACGAGTTTGTATATGTGGGCGTGAGACCGTGGGAATTTTTGTCTGTCCATATGCGACCTTGGGAGTTTGTGTCTGTCCATATGTGACCTTGGGAATACATGTCCGTCGGTATGTGAGCGTGGGAATTTGTGTCTGTCCATGTGTGCTATGGCCTAATAGAAAATAATTTTTAGTATCTGACACAACATTTTTTTAGGAAGTACAATATTTCAAAAGTGTTGTATAAATGGATGGCCCTAACGTTTGTGGTTCGTTTCTTCGTGCTGAAGTGAGATTTCTTCCTTTATTTTTTGCTTGTTTTTAATTTTGGTGTGTGTTTACTTAAGATAGTTTGTCCAGCAATTCAGTTATTTCTTTTTTGTGTGCAATGCTTGAGTGTGGGGGAATAATTTCATTATTCTGATCTTAAAGACGTTGTGAAAAAAATTTACTATTGCATAAATATTGAAACTGATATTTTGTTTATTTTATACATGACGATCATCGATGGATTTTATTTGGGGATCTGGATGGTGGTGCGATTTCTGTATTTTGTAGAATATGAATATTTATGCTATGTTTATGTGTGTGTGTGTGTGTGTTATTGTGTTCTGAGTGGCGATTGGAATGTCTGCCTGTCAGACAGGCTGTGTGTGTGTGACGATTGGTGAGTCTGTATGACAGTTCGCTTTTTTGCTTTCCTGGAATTAGCGGAAGTGGGTCAGTATGCAATGTGATAAGATGTACATATTCATGCGTACATAAATATTTACAAATTTATTTCATTTACGCATATACATACAAACAAATAATAAGCGTTTATTCTTTGTGCCCAAATATTCCCTTGACCATTTGAATGAATGAAGAATTGTGTTTGTTTGTTTGTTGTGTGTTCCCTGAAATATATATGTATGTAGGTTTTTATTTGAAATAAAAAGACATTTATTTTAATTTTTATAAGCATTTATTTAAAAGTTTGTTAACATTTTCATTTTTAAGTAAAATTGCATTCCTTAAGGCACAAACACCAAAGCCGTGATAGCTACAATAGAGATATTTTGAATGCTTAGTTTCGATTTGGTTAAAATTAATGCAGCCAATGTCTTCAATGTTATAAACTATTTGATGAATAATTTTTTCTAGCCATTTTTTCTTCTCTTAGCCCTTAACATATATTTGTGAATTTCTTATATTGGATTTTAAAAACTTGCAAACGCTTTGAAATGAGACTGATCCATCATTCCAGTTAATATGATGATAGTTTTTTGTTAACCAAACTGCTTCTCTCTGCTTTTTGGTTGATAAGCATTCGAAATCAAAAGGCGGTTTTATGATGAAGTTGGGGCATTCGTTGTTGCTGAAAACTTCAGGTAGTTCTTTTGCGATAAAGTCATTTGAATTATTTTTGAAACCTTGCAAGTCTACAAAAACAATATCACCATCCATGTTATTAATTTATAAGACCTTTCGGACTTGACCTTTAATTGGTATGTATTCTATTACGCGGTCATGAATAAGAACGCAGTAAGCTGATGTCGTTGCTGGAATATTTGTTACTGTTTCAAATTCAATTTTTATATCAATCGGTCCGGTATTGACTGACTCGTTCTGATAGCTTACATCTACTACAATAATTGGAGCATCGTCTTTAAACTCCTAAACAGTTAACAAGGTTTGAGGCTCTTTCATATAGTAGCTTTGTTGAAATGTTACATACATATCATATAGAATTGCATAACGTTCATTTTTAAATTTTATGTTAAGATCATCATATGGGTAAGAGGTAGAATTTAAATGTACTTTTAAATTAGTCAGATCACAGTGAACAAATTTGTTATCTCGTTGAAATGCGACCAATACAAAACGTGGTCGCTCTTTACTTGCAGCTAATTTAACATTCCAAATATGACTTGTTCCTGTATTCAATTGTGGATTCATATGACAATCCCAGCTACGAAATGCCATCGGTATAGAAGCACCATTGTTAATAATTTTAATCATATTCAACTTGCTCTGATCAGATAATTGTACGTGTGGAATTCTCCAGGAGATGAGTGAAATTGTAAGTTTCGATTTTTCAGTAGAAACGCTCGAGTGTATAAGAGCTTTATCATTTTTATTGCGCAAGAGTATCAATTCATGCTTTCCATTAAGTATAACTTTGTTGTAGTCTTCAGCAAATCCCAAAAGCATTTTTAGTGGTACATAAAAATTAAAATATCCATTCTTAAGATTCAAATCTTCAGTTTCATGCCATCCACCATTCTGCATTACAAAGCTTTCAGTTGATGATAGAGATACCAAATTTTTTATTGTGGTTGTTGTTCCTAAATACCTTGTATGATCGATTTCAATGCCATTAAGTTCGTAGCGGATTTCATCAAATAAATGTGCAACAAGGTTGTTTTTTATTTTAAATTTTCTGAAAATTTTCCAGTTTTTTCATCTACAACGAAACCTTCCACATATATATAGCTCTCACTAGGTAACACGTACAAATCTGGATTTTGTATTGAGATTCGAATCTCATCATTATTATTATACGATTGTAGATATGGTATGTAGGTATGATAGTCCTTTTTTATTATATTTTCGTCAGACAATGGCTTATCCAATACGTTTATTATTGAAATCTTTTTGTTTTCAGTTTGAAATTCAAAGACTTGAGAAAACTTTTGTTTGCTGTTGTAAGTGACCTTTGACGAGCAGATCTTTTCAATTGTGGTTTAGGTTGTAATATCTGTGGATGAGACGTGACTGCCGTATTTTGTGATATACTTGTATTGTATATTATCATTACTTAGTTGGCCTTAAATGTATTCGTATTGTAATTTCCTCTCCTCGAAAATTAATTAAATCACCGTTCTGATCAACCACGCGCAGTGATAGAGAACTTATCACTTTGGTGTTTACAGGTAAATAAATGAGATTCCTTGGAATCTCATCTATTTTATAGCCTGCAGGTACATTAATCGGAAACTCATGAAGTGTATGTGATTTTGAATTGTTCATTTATGTATTAGTAGCGATACTACTTTCAATTCGCACGAGATTTACTTTAAAAATATTAACTGGAAGATCTGAGTAATGATCATCGGTCGGTGTTAGGATTTTACTATTGAATCCTAAAAGATTCCCAATTGTATTTTCTCTATTAAAATATATCGGATCTTTAGAACTATTTATTTTAACTTGCATCGTATTGTTGTTTGCTTCTATAAAACTATGCTCTCCAGGACAATGTCGTTTGTATTGCTCTTCTATGTAGTCCACTATATCTTTCAATTCATAAGGTCCAATTGGTATCTCAATTACATATTCCCCTATATGAAACATATTGTTATAGGAGTTTACATTTGGGATACTGTTGTATGAATGAAAATCAGTTAGCGCACACTCATATGTGTCGTTTAAGTCAATGGCAGGAAAATAATTAGCATACAGCGCTGATGAGTTAGAGCTCAGAGTAAGTGTTATTGACATTATAACAGCCTATTCACAAATAAATAAAGTTTACTACACAACATGGTTTATAAGAATGATTTGCATATATATTTCATAATCTTATTTTAAAATTAACTTTAGTTATTAAAAATATTGATGTTATTGTCGTTGTTATCATTGCGGATAGCGATTTATTTCGCTTTCCAACTATGTATAGTATTTCATCTTTGCTTATCCAGGAATTGTGTTGATTAGAAAATCCCAACCATTTAACTAATGCTTTGTCCCCTTTCAGTCGAATCACCTTTTCAACTAGATATGTATTTGGAAATCTAGTTCTTGACAGTTCTTCCGTGTAGAAGCCACCTTTAATAGGATTTCCAAGATAATCTTCTAATATGTATGTTGTAGGATATGTATTCTGAACTCTTTTGATTGTGAAAATTTCTGTTGTCCAATTCGGAGTATAGCCTTTCTCAAAAATATGTTTATACTTGCTAATACGTACATGGTCCCCTGCATTAAATTTTGACATTTTGTACATCTTTAAATGGCTGTATACTGTATTTAGAAGCTGTTTTTCATTTTTTGAGTTGACTTTAATCGGTGGCATTTTAATGGTGCGATGAACTTTTCTATTGTATGCATTAAGTTTCGCATTGTAGAAGTGGAACGTGACGTTTGTCTCCTGTACAATCTCGGTGTGATTTTCAGTTTTTTCGGGTTAAAATCGGTTAAATAATTTCGGAAGTATTTAAAATCGTTTAATCAGTTAATTTTCAGTTCGGTTGTGTTAAAATATAGTGAATTTTAATCATTTGTAGCAAAATAAATTTAATTTTATTTTGCTCACTGTGGTTGTTTGCTATTGTTGTGTGGTACACAGTGATTTTCATCTTTTTGGAGTGTGGACTGTATTTTATTCGGATTTTGTCGATTCGGGCATTGTTTTTGGCGCGTTTTCGTGGGCTTTACGTTGGTGCAGATATCTTTGTGATCCGAATACGGGTTCGGAAGATATAGCGATTTTGGTGTTTTTTTGGGGTTCTTGAGTACGGAGGGTTTCTTGAGTATACCTTTGCTTATCTGACGGGGTTACCATTGGGTATTTACATACTTGATAGCGAAGTATTTCTATACTGTATTCGGTGAGTTTTTTTATATTTGATTGATTTTATTTTGTTTGTGTATTTTTTGGCATGTCTGCCAAGAGGAGGGCGGATGGTGAGGAGGCTGACGTGTCTGACGCGGCCTCCGATATCTCGCGGCGTATGATGCTGTTGCCGCCGACGCGTCCGCAGATGTTTGAGCAGACGAGCACGGAGGAGGGGGGTGTTGCCAAGGTTAAGAGGCAGAAGACGGGCTCACCGAAGGGTAGTAAGGCGAAGCGCGCGGCGGCTGCTGCCGCTGCTACTGCGGCCTTGTGTGTGGATGGTGGGTCTGCGGCTGACGGCGATTTCGTCAGTATGGTGTCGGATGGTGAGGTGGTGGTGGAGCAGAAAGTGAAGGGCGTCAAGCCGAAGAAGAAGGTGGCTTCGGAGGTGTCGAGTGTGCCTTTGATGGAGATGCGGCAAATTACCGGAGAGCTCACCGATGTGGTATTTGGGGAGAAGGTGGGCCGTCCCCTGGGCCGTGAGTTAATGACGTTTGCGGCCCGGTATGAGCAACTGCTTATGGGGCTCATTGCGGAGAATGAGCGGCTAAGGGGGCGTATAGATGTGCTGGACTCGGCTGTTTCTGTAGGAGGTGTGGCCCCGGTTGCTGCCGAGTGCAGGCTGTTGCTGGTCCAGCTCGGGTGGTGCCTTGTGATGTTGCGGTACCGTTGGTGAAACCTGTGGAGACGTGGTCTGTTGTGGTCCGAGGTAAGGGCGCTTCTTCGAAGGACGTTGTGAAGAAGGTGGTGGGGGAAGTTGGCCCTTCCCTTGGGGTAAGGGTTCATGGCATTCAGCCGTTGCGGGATGGGGGTGCTGTTATACGCACTCCCTCGGTTGCAGAGAGGGAGAAGATTGCTGGTAATGCTAAGTTTGCTGAGGTCGGACTTGAGGTTACTGTGAACGATAAGCTGGGACCGAAGGTCGTCGTGCAGCGGGTTCATTCGGAGATTTCTCCGGATGAATTCATGATGGAGCTGTATGAGATGAACCTGAAGGAGAACATGTCCCATGAGCGGTTCAAAAGGAGCGCTCGTCTGGTGTCTGCGCCTTGGAAGGAGGTACCTGGTGGCCACATTAATGTCATCCTGGAGGTGACAAGTAAGGTGATGAATGTGTTGGTGGCTAGCGGCGCCTATATTAAATGGTTCCGCTTTGTTGTTCGGCCACAGGATCCGGTGATGGCATGTTATAGGTGTCTCGGATTTGATCATCGCGTGAGCGAGTGTAAGATGAAGGAGGATGTCTGCCGTCATTGTGGTTTGACGGGTCACTGGGCATCGGAGTGCCGGAATGCTATGCGCTGCAGGAACTGTGCGTTTAGAGGGCTCGCATCTGACCATATGATGATGTCGAAAGCTTGCCCGATTATAGCGGCAAAGATTGCGGTGACGAACGCTCGGCATTAGACTGCATTATGGCGTCCATTCTAGTATTACAGATAAACTGTCAGCGGTCGTATGCGGCGGTTTGTGAGCTGGGGCAGGCAATGTGCAATTTGGATGCGGCATTTGCACTTGTGCAGGAGCCATATGTCACGGGTGGCTGTGTAAGGGGTTTACGGACGAGGGGGGAAACTCTACAGTACTGTCGTTAGCTGTAGCCAATGGGGGGTCTGCATTTGTGCAGAAGGGGGGTTCGGGAGGATGTTTTTGGCTAGCATCTACAGTAGGTTCGGGGCACCTTTGGAGCCGTATTTAAGGTATATGGATACGGTGCTACTAACCGCGAGTAGTTTTCCGCTCATCCTAGACATGGACGCGAATGCATCGTTTCCCATGTGGTTCTCTAAGACTCCAAGGCTTGCGTCTTGGAGTCGGAATCGCATGAGAGGTCAGATGCTGAGTGAATATATGGTTACGATGAGCCTCGGTGTTATAAATGAGCCGAGTGATCTGTATACCTTTGATGGGCAAATGGGTGTCAGTGACATTGATGTGACGGCTGCAAACGGGGCGGCAATGACTGAATTTGACATTAGGTGGAGGGTGAATGACACTTGGGGTATAAGTGATCATAATCTCCTAGAGATTGTGGTTACTTATCGCGGACGGACTGGGCGAACAGTGCCACCGCGGCGGTGGAGACTAGGGGTGTTGATTGGCACCATTACGGGGGGTGTATTAGGACGGCTGCACTGGCTGTACCAGTGGAGGACTTTAGAGAACGGGGTGTAGATGACCAGATTAGCCTGTTAGATCAGTGGATGTGCATGGTGAATGATGCAGTGCTTGGCCGTTGTCGTGTGACGAGGCCAAGTAGGGTCAAGTGGTGGAGCACTGAGTTAGATATGATGCGGAGGAATGTTAGGCGCCTCAGGAAGCAATTCCAGAGGGCCAGGCATTCCAATGCTGAAGATCTGGCTCAGCGTAGGGCTGTCTATAGGGCTGGTCTTAGGACGTACAAGGACAGAATTGTTAGAATTAAGGAGGACGAGTGGAGACATTTTGTGCAGGAGAATAGGGACGACCCATGGGGTAAGGTCTACCGGGTGTGTAGGGGGGGGGGTGAGAAGCGGACTGAGTTGACATGCCTCCGTGTTGGCAATGAAACTTTGTCATCATGGAGGGACTGCATGGACGTACTTTTGGGGGTTTTCTTTCCGGGATCGGAGTTGGTCGATTATTCTCCTCTCATTAGGGAGACGGTCGGCCCTCCTATCTTGGAGAGTTCGGAAATCGCGGACAGTATCAGTCGGGTCAGGTGTAGGAGGTCGCCGGGCTTGGATGGTATGACGGGGGAGATGTGTAGGAGTATGTGGGGGGCAATACCGGAGTACCTGGAGTCGGTATTTGGGGGATGTTTTAATAGGGGCTATTTTCCGCTGGTGTGGAAGAGGGCCCGTGTTGTCGTCCTGCTGAAGTCTCCCGATAGGGCGAGGAGTGATCCCCGTTCCTATCGGGGTATCAGTCTTTTTCCAGTACTTGGAAAAGTGCTGGAAAGGATCATGGTGGCTCGACTGAAGGAGGTTACCAGCACGGGTGCGTCGGAGCATCAGTATGGGTTTAGGGAAGGTAGGTCAGTTGAGGATGCCTGGTTGCATGCCAATCGTTGTGTTAGGGACTCGGCTGGCAAGTATGTTCTGGGCATATTTGTTGATTTTAGGGGTGCATTTGATCATCTCTTGTGGGGTGGACAGTGGGGATGGGAGGGTGACGTTCCGTTTTATACGGGACGCGACTTTTGTACGTGACCGTCCGGACTTTGGCTTGTGGGCGGGATTTTTACTGACGGGACATGGTTCACTGAACGATTTCCTATATCGGAGGGGACTGTCGGAATCTCCGGAATGTCGATGTGGCGGTGGACCTGAGGACTGGGAGCATGTACTGACGACATGCCCTTACTATGATGACGTTAGGAGATATGGGCGTTGTGTGTTCGGAGGGGGTTTGGGATGTTAGAAGGGTTTTAGAAGACAGTCGGACGTTTAAGGGGTTGGGCGATTTTGCACGCGTTTTGTTTAGTAGGAAAAGGACTGGACGTTAGTGGAGGTAGCCCCTGCAGTTACCCGTGTTGTTGGGTACTGCGGCTGCTTGCCTTCCTACCGCTGTTGTCTGCCTATCCGCTTGCAGTTACCGCCGTCTGCGTGTTGTTGGCAGGGATGGATTGCCTATGATCTCCCTGTGCTTTCATTTGTTGGTTTCTGCTGGTGCTGTTTCTCTGTTGGTGTTTCCCCTGCCGCCTGGGATGGATGTTGTTTGTTGTCCGTCTCTTTGTGTGATGTCACTCGTGAGGGTGGCTGTGTCCTGTTTTTTGTTTGTGTTTGTCCTTGCTGGGGGCACGTGTGCCCATTGAGTCGCCCGTGAGGGCGATTGTTCAGTGTTTGTGTTGTTGTATGTTTTGTGTTGTGGGCCACCAGTCCCGAACTGTTTGGAGTTGAACTGGAAGTAGTTTCGGCTACGGGGTCTGACCGGAGACTTGTTTCTGGTAGCACGGGTGTCGGGAGCCCCAGGAACCTTGGTTTCTGCCCGGCAATGGTGTGGCCCCTCGGGGAGCATCGTGGTGGCTGTGTGTTGGAACCCAAATCGCGGGGAGGGCGTGAGCCCAGTGTGGAGTTGCATTGCAACCGGGTGTCGTGACCCAAAGATCGGCAGGAGTTTCAGGTAGGCTCCGCTCCTAACCAAGGGGGAGGCCATGTCCAAATACATGGTTTCAAATTGGTACTCATGCGTGACAGCCTGTTGCGTGTGGGGGCGTTGGTAGACGCATTGTATCCACCCAGTGCTAAGACCACAGTGGGGTTGGGCCGCGAGGCAGGTGACCACTCTAATCTGTAGCACATCTGTATGCATTAAGTAAATCTTTGTATATATCAAGCCAGTTGTAGGAACCATTAAAACTAAACTCTTTCCACATCATTCCTTTTAATGTTCTATTGAATCGTTCTACTATTGATGCTTTCATGATGCTATAGGTTGAGTAGTGATTGACCTTGTATTTATCCATCAATTGATTAAAGTGTTTGTTGAAGAATTCGTTACCATCATCTGTTTGTAAGTTTTTTGACACACGCCCCAATTGAAAAATAGTCTTCATTGCCAGCGTTGTGTCAACAGCTGTCTTTCTTCTCAGAGGTACTGCCCAAGCATATTTGGAGAATGTATCAATTACAGTTAGCAAAAATCTATAATTTTTATTGTATGTAGAATAGTTCCCCATTTCAACTAAATCCGCTTGCCAAAGATCATCTATTCCTTTCATAACAACTCTACGACACCCAAACATTTTTCGAGCTTTGGAAAACAATATAATGTTTCTCCCCAACCGATACAATATATTAACAGATGTAGAATTAGAGGACCTTTCAAGTGATAAATATCGACTACAAAGAAAAGGAGAGAGAAACCTGATCTTAGAAAGCGAGATAAACGAGTTTTTGATACCAAACTCCAGTACCCCGTTTGGCACTAAAAAAAATTAAAACAATGTTATATATTTTATAATTAAAAAAATATATAAAAAAAAATAAAACAAAATAAATTTTTTTCAACTATACATATATATGATTGTGTTTTATTTGATATATTTAGTTATTTCGTAAAGAAATTTCATACATAAGTGACCACAATTAAATGTATTTAAGTTTTGATGTGGATTGTAGTTGTATTCAATATTTCTACCTAGGTATTTGATTATCACTAAAGGAGGTTGTAAATTTCCAAAGCTGTCGAAATATTGTTTTTCATCATTGTTTCTATAGTATGCTACCCAATGAGTACCTGGTCCTGTTGACAAATCTAAATTGATTATTCCACATTCCAGCGAGTCCAACATGAAAACTCCTCTAAAGTGTGGAATATTTCTTGAAAATTTTCTTAGATCAAATTCTGATAATGGTTTGTTGGGTAGCATATCTAATAGTTTTTTGAATGATCTTTACAAACAAGTCCATAACCATTTTTATATGGTTTAAGGTACAGTCCTTCTCCCATCTGATCTGTTGATAACTTTACGATCGATTTTAATGGCCGAGTTAATGTCTTTCCTTCCTTAATGTTTTTGTTGCTGCTCTAATTGAACTATTGAACAGCTTTTTGTCATTTAAATGAGTACGTGGCGATAGTATTTGCCTATTTCTCCTCTTCTTCTCCATACCCATACCAAATTTAGTTTTTGCTTTCATTGCGTTGGTCACCATATATGCAAATGTTTTTTCTGCAAGATTGCTATCGTTTGAAATAACTCTTTCCCAAGCCTTATTTTCAAGAATTTTATCAGCTTGGTGTCTACTGTTTAATTCTTTTTTTTTGGAGTAAGCTATATCGTGATTTTTGCAAGCAGCATCCAATAAATTAATTCCTTTATCTCCTCTAGCTAATCGGCTTTGTAATCTTGTGCCAGGTCCACAGTACTGATATCCAGGAAAATGTAATTCAGAAGCTAGAGAATTTATTGTTTTATTTAGTAAACCTTCTCCAATGATAGTTTTCTTATGACTGAATGTTTTTTTATAAAACGTAACCATATTATTTTATTCTAGAATAAAAGATATTGTTTTGTGAATTTTACAAGTAGTTATTGAAATGCGCTTAGTAAAACAACACAAAAATATTTTAGATCGTAATGTGGATGTATCTTCAAATGACAGTACAAAAATAAGACATAGTTCCTTGCTACCAAATTCTATTCGAGCATTAATAGTTGGTCCCTCCAATTGTGGAAAAACTAATGTAATGATCAGTTTGCTAGAAAGTCCTAATGGTCTCAAGTTTGAAAATATCTATTTGTACTCAAAATCTCTGTATCAACCTAAATATGAATACTTAAAGAATTTAATTTCGCCAATTAAAGGAATGGGATACTACACATTCGCAGACAATGAGTCCGTTGTTCCTCCTAGTGAAGCTAAAAGCAATTCAATTATGATTTTCGATGATGTTGCATGTGAAAACCAAAACAATATACGTTCATATTTTTGTATGGGGCGTCATAAAAATGTAGATTCATTTTACTTGTGTCAAACCTACACAAGAATTCCAAAACATTTAATAAGAGATAATGCCAATTTCATTATAATGTTTAAACAAGATGCGAAAAATATGAGACATGTATACGATGATCATGTTGCCAGCGACATGAACTTTGAAAAGTTTCAGTATATATGTCAAGAATGTTGGAAGGATAAATATGGATTTGTGATGATAAGTAAAGATAATGAACTAAACAATGGTCGGTATAGAAAATCATGTGATTACTTCATCATAATATAAATTACTGTTCATCAAGGGTATCGCTTAGTACATAATCTGGCTTTAAACTTTATACATGTGATTGTTATAACTGGTCATCTACGCAAAACTTGATCTGATACAAAATAATCTGATCTGATACCTAATAAGCTGATCTGATACCTGATCTGATACCTGATCTGATAACCTGATAAACTGATCTGATACCTGATCTGATAACTTGATCTGACACCTAATAAGCTGATCTGATACCTGATAAGCTGATCTGATACCTGATAAACTGATATGATACCTGATCTGATAACCTGATCTGATACTTGATAAGCTGATCTAATACCTAATAGCTAAAATGAATGAAAAAATTCTAAAAGACTTGGTGACAACAAGAAATATATTGAAGAAAAAGCTTCGTAGTATAAAAAGTGGTGAAATAGATACATTCAAACCCATAACAGAACCTTTAAAAGAATTTATTAATAGCTCTAAACATATTGATATTCCGAATAAAAAAGAAAAGAATGATAAGAAAACTGAATATGAGGACAGTGCCAGTTTTCATCCTCAGAACTCAACAATGAAGTTGGAAACAAGTACCCCTAAGAAACTAATTGAAGAATCAATGTTTAAACAGTCTAATAGTAAAAGTAACAGCGATTTTGATGAAGATGACTTTTATTCTCAACATTCTAATAATGACGAGAGTTATCCTGACTTATCACTATTGCAATCGAGAAATAAACTAGATACTAACTATGGTCCACATAGAGATTATAATAACGAATGGAAATTTGGTAGTAGCAACATCGAGTTAAATCAAGATAAAATACAAGTTGGTGGTCTAATATGGGTTCTCACCCCAGGACTGTTTTCTTTACTGTTTCACCAAAAAACTTTGATAAATTCGAGCTTGAAATCTTTAAAAATATATTACTTACTACCAATGCACACAGAAGAGATTATAAGTCCGATGGTCAAATCAAGGGGACTAGAGGGTACAAGTACAAAAATATTATTGTAAAACTTTTTAAAGAGAAAAATCATATGAGCTCATCGGAATTAACAAAGGCTAATTCTTTAGGTAAGGGGTTGATGCAGTTAAATCCTCATAAATCAAACTATATATACTGGGATGATTCAAACGAGTTGGTACATCGACTTAGACTACTGCTTGCATCACAGTCTGCTGGTCATACTAATCACACCAACGAGATTGTCTCAATTATTGAAGAACTACGTGAAGCTAATATAATAATATTAACTATATAAACGCATATACATTTTAAATATAAATTATGCCTGTTGATAAATTCGGACATTATCTAATCGACACTAGCAGTATAATTTCAGTGAAAAATGCACCTAAATTGTTGGGGATCTTTTTGGATGCGAACAACAACATTGATGTCCAAAACAAAAGAATCAAAAATGTTGCAAAAGCTTTGGAGGAAAACGATGCTATCAATAAATTGTTTTTGCAAACTCAAATCGAAGAAGTAGAACACAAAATGTTAAAAGAATTTAAAAAAGATAACAACAAAATGTACAATACTCTAAAATTTCAAATCGAAATGCAACAACATGAAATAATATAACAGTTGGAAGAGAATAAAAAAATGCAAGAAAGCATTTCCAAGATCAAAGCATCCTTCGAAGAAGAAATTGATAGATTAAATGAGAAAATTTATAGATTTGAAAATTACATGCTTGTGTCAATTGCCGAAAGCGCAACACACCCAAAAGACTTCTTAAAGCTTAGACATAAAAAGAAATTTAGTGAGCGAGCTCCATAAGCAAGCTCGAAAAATGTTTGGGTGTCGTAGAGTTGTTATGAAAGGAATAGATGATCTTTGGCAAGCGGATTTAGTTGAAATGGGGAACTATTCTACATACAATAAAAATTATAGATTTTTGCTAACTGTAATTGATACATTCTCCAAATATGCTTGGGCAGTACCTCTGAGAAGAAAGACAGCTGTTGACACAACGCTGGCAATGGAGACTATTTTTCAATTGGGGCGTGTGCCAAAAAACTTACAAACAGATGATGGTAACGAATTCTTCAACAAACACTTTAATCAATTGATGGATAAATACAAGGTCAATCACTACTCAACCTATAGCATCATGAAAGCATCAATAGTAGAACGATTCAATAGAACATTAAAAGGAATGATGTGGAAAGAGTTTAGTTTTAATGGTTCCTACAACTGGCTTGATGTATACAAAGATTTACTTAATGCATACAGATGTGCTACAGATTAGTGTGGTCACCTGCCTCGCGACCCAACCCCACCGTGGTCTTAGCACTGGGTGGATACAATGCGTCTACCAACGCCGCCACACGCAACAGGCTGTCACGCATGAGTACCAATTTGAAACCATGTATTTGGACATGGCCTCCCCCTTGGTTAGGAGCGGAGCCTACCTGAAACTCCTGCCGATCTTTGGGTCACGACACCCGGTTGCAATGCAACTCCACACTGGGCTTACGCCCTCCCCGCGATTTGGGTTCCAACACACAGCCACCACGATGCTCCCCGAGGGGCCACACCATTGCCGGGCAGAAACCAAGGTTCCTGGGGCTCCCGACACCCGTGCTACCAGAAACAAGTCTCCGGTCAGACCCCGTAGCCGAAACTATTTCCAGTTGAACTCCAAACAGTTCGGGACTGGTGGCCCACAACACAAAACATACAACAACACAAACACTGAACAATCGCCCTCACGGGCGACTCAATGGGCACACGTGCCCCCAGCAAGGACAAACACAAACAAAAAACAGGACACAGCCACCCTCACAAGTGACATCACACAAAGAGACCGACAACAAACAACACACAACATCCATCCAAGGCGGCAGGGGAAACACCAACAGAGAAACAGCACCAGCAGAAACCAACAAATTAAAGCACAGGGAGATCATAGGCAATCCATCCCTGCCAACAACACGCAGACGGCGGTAACAGCAAGCGGATAGGCAGAGAACAGCGGTAGGAAGGCAAGCAGCCGCAGTACCCAACAACACGGGTAACTGCAGGGGCTACCTCCACTAACGTCCAGTCCTTTTCCTACTAAACAAAACGCGTGCAAAATCGCCCAACCCCTTAAACGTCCGACTGTCTTCTAAAACCCTTCTAACATCCCAAACCCCCTCCGAACACACAACGCCTATATCACCTAAACTCCTAACGTCATCATAGTAAGGGCATGTCGTCAGTACATGCTCCCAGTCCTCAGGTCCACCGCCACATCGACATTCCGGAGATTCCGACAGTCCCCTCCGATATAGGAAATCGTTCAGTGAACCATGTCCCGTCAGTAAAAATCCCGCCCACAAGCCAAAGTCAAAGTCCGGACGGTCACGTACAAAAGTCGCGTCCCGTATAAAACGGAACGTCACCCTCCCATCCCCACTGTCCACCCACCTGTCCTTCCATTCCCTATCAACCCGACTACCCAAAAGAGCCCTAACCTGACCCAGATCAGCCCCCGCAAGATCATCAGCGGATAGCCAATCATGCCCTGCTAGAGGTAAGCTCCTCTTTACCTTAAAGATGATAGCACGACGCATCACCTCCAAGTCAAGAGGAGCCACACCCAACAGCACCTGAAGGGCATCCGTTGATACCGTACGGCAAACTGGCAAGCAACCTAGCATAGTAACTCGCTGGCAAGACATGATCTTAGCACGGCCTCTAACAGACATGACCGTTTCATACCATACAGGAGCACCAAATGTTGCACATGCAACAAATAGCCCTCCATATATGGTACGCACAGCCCTCCTGCTCAGACCCCAGTCGCTCCTAAGAATCCGCTTAATCTTACCTACTACGGCAGTAAGCTTCTCACGAATATAAGAGAGATGAATCATAAAATTCATCCTCTCAGCCATCATTATCCTTAGATACTTAACCTCAGTTGCGTATCTAAGGCTAACACCACCAGAACGTATGATCGGATGACGATTCCGCGATAATATTCCCTTAAGAAGCATTATCACGGTCTTGTCCATAGCCACCTCAACACCCACGCTATTGCCCCAATCATTAACGAATCGCATGGCCAACTCACCCTTTCTTTCCAGATCAGCACGAGACTGTCCTTCAATCAGAATGAGCAAGTCATCCGCATACGCACACACTTTGTAGGAAGATTCAAGCTGCCGCAACAGAGTATCCATCATGAAGTTCCATACAAATGGACCACAGATGGAACCCTGTGGACAACCACGAACCACATCCTTCCAAACCATGCCGCTGGTACCCGTTACACAAGCCTTTCTGCCGGAGAAATAACTACTCCACAGAGCAATCTCCCGACAGCCCACATAACGTAGACTATCCAGAATCTTACCCCACAAGAGATGATCAAATACACCCCTAAAATCAACAAATATGCCCAGAACATACTTGCCAGCCGAATCCCTAACACAACGATTGGCATGCAACCAGGCATCCTCAACTGACCTACCTTCCCTAAACCCATACTGATGCTCCGACGCACCCGTGCTGGTAACCTCCTTCAGTCGAGCCACCATGATCCTTTCCAGCGCTTTTCCAAGTACTGGAAGAAGACTGATACCCCGATAGGAACGGGGATCACTCCTCGCCCTATCGGGAGACTTCAGCAGGACGACAACACGGGCCCTCTTCCACACCAGCGGAAAATAGCCCCTATCAAAACATCCCCCAAATACCGACTCCAGGTACTCCGGTATTGCCCCCCACATACTCCTACACATCTCCCCCGTCATACCATCCAAGCCCGGCGACCTCCTACACCTGACCCGACTGATACTGTCCGCGATTTCCGAACTCTCCAAGATAGGAGGGCCGACCGTCTCCCTAATGAGAGGAGAATAATCGACCAACTCCGATCCCGGAAAGAAAACCCCCAAAAGTACGTCCATGCAGTCCCTCCATGATGACAAAGTTTCATTGCCAACACGGAGGCATGTCAACTCAGTCCGCTTCTCACCCCCCCCCCCTACACACCCGGTAGACCTTACCCCATGGGTCGTCCCTATTCTCCTGCACAAAATGTCTCCACTCGTCCTCCTTAATTCTAACAATTCTGTCCTTGTACGTCCTAAGACCAGCCCTATAGACAGCCCTACGCTGAGCCAGATCTTCAGCATTGGAATGCCTGGCCCTCTGGAATTGCTTCCTGAGGCGCCTAACATTCCTCCGCATCATATCTAACTCAGTGCTCCACCACTTGACCCTACTTGGCCTCGTCACACGACAACGGCCAAGCACTGCATCATTCACCATGCACATCCACTGATCTAACAGGCTAATCTGGTCATCTACACCCCGTTCCCTAAAGTCCTCCACTGGCACAGCCAGTGCAGCCGTCCTAATACACCCCCCGTAATGGTGCCAATCAACACCCCCTAGTCTCCACCGCCGCGGTGGCACTGTTCGCCCAGTCCGTCCGCGATAAGTAACCACAATCTCTAGGAGATTATGATCACTTATACCCCAAGTGTCATTCACCCTCCACCTAATGTCAAATTCAGTCATTGCCGCCCCGTTTGCAGCCGTCACATCAATGTCACTGACACCCATGGGCCCATCAAAGGTATACAGATCACTCGGCTCATTTATAACACCGAGGCTCATCGTAACCATATATTCACTCAGCATCTGACCTCTCATGCGATTCCGACTCCAAGACGCAAGCCTTGGAGTCTTAGAGAACCACATGGGAAACGATGCATTCGCGTCCATGCCTAGGATGAGCGGAAAACTATTCGCGAGGAGTAGCACCGTATCCATATACCTTAAATACGGCTCCAAAGGTGCCCGAACCTATTGTAGATGCTAGCCAAAAACATCCTCCCGAACCCCCCTTCTGCACAAATGCAGACCCCCCATTGGCTACAGCTAACGACAGTACTGTAGAGTATCCCCTCTCGTCCGTAAAAACTCTCATTCCCCCCGGTAAACCCCTTACACAGCCACCCGTGACATATGGCTCCTGCACAAGTGCAAATGCCGCATCCAAATTGCACATTGCCTGCCCCAGCTCACAAACCGCCGCATACGACCGCTGACAGTTTATCTGTAATACTAGAATGGACGCCATAATGCAGTCTAATGCCGAGCGTTCGTCACCGCAATCTTTGCCGCTATAATCGGGCAAGCTTTCGACATCATCATATGGTCAGATGCGAGCCCTCTAAACGCACAGTTCCTGCAGCGCATAGCATTCCGGCACTCCGATGCCCAGTGACCCGTCAAACCACAATGACGGCAGACATCCTCCTTCATCTTACACTCGCTCACGCGATGTTCAAATCCGAGACACCTATAACATGCCATCACCGGATCCTGTGGCCGGACAACAAAGCGGAACCATTTAATATAGGCGCCGCTAGCCACCAACACATTCATCACCTTACTTGTCACCTCCAGGATGACATTAATGTGGCCACCAGGTACCTCCTTCCAAGGCGCAGACACCAGACGAGCGCTCCTTTTGAACCGATCATGGGACATGTTCTCCTTCAGGTTTATCTCATACAGCTCCATCATGAATTCATCCGGAGAAATCTCCGAATGAACCCGCTGCACGACGACCTTCGGTCCCAGCTTATCGTTCACAGTAACCTCAAGTCCGACCTCAGCAAACTTAGCATTACCAGCAATCTTCTCCCTCTCTGCAACCGAGGGAGTGCGTATAACAGCACCCAAATCCCGCAACGGCTGAATGCCATGAACCCTTACCCCAAGGGTAAGGCCAACTTCCCCCACCACCTTCTTCACTACGTCCTTCGAAGAAGCGCCCTTGCCGCGGACAACAACAGACCACGTCTCCACAGGTTTCACCAACGGTACCGCAACATCACAAGGCACCACCCGAGCTGGACCAGCAACAGCCTGCACTCGGCAGCAACCGGGGCCACACCTCCTACAGAAACAGCCGAGTCCAGCACATCTATACGCCCCCTTAGCCGCTCATTCTCCGCAATGAGCCCCATAAGCAGTTGCTCATACCGGGCCGCAAACGTCATCAACTCACGGCCCAGGGGACGGCCCACCTTCTCCCCAAATACCACATCGGTGAGCTCTCCGGTAATTTGCCGCATCTCCATCAAAGGCACACTCGACACCTCCGAAGCCACCTTCTTCTTCGGCTTGACGCCCTTCACTTTCTGCTCCACCACCACCTCACCATCCGACACCATACTGACGAAATCGCCGTCAGCCGCAGACCCACCATCCACACACAAGGCCGCAGTAGCAGCGGCAGCAGCCGCCGCGCGCTTCGCCTTACTACCCTTCGGTGAGCCCGTCTTCTGCCTCTTAACCTTGGCAACACCCCCCTCCTCCGTGCTCGTCTGCTCAAACATCTGCGGACGCGTCGGCGGCAACAGCATCATACGCCGCGAGATATCGGAGGTCGCGTCAGACACGTCAGCCTCCTCACCATCCGCCCTCCTCTTGGCAGACATGCCAAAAAATACACAAACAAAATAAAATCAATCAAATATAAAAAAACTCACCGAATACAGTATAGAAATACTTCGCTATCAAGTATGTAAATACCCAATGGTAACCCCGTCAGATAAGCAAAGGTATACTCAAGAAACCCTCCGTACTCAAGAACCCCAAAAAAACACCAAAATCGCTATATCTTCCGAACCCGTATTCGGATTACAAAGATATCTGCACCAACGTAAAGCCCACGAAAACGCGCCAAAAACAATGCCCGAATCGACAAAATCCGAATAAAATACAGTCCACACCCCAAAAAGATGAAAATCACTGTGTACCATACAACAATAGCAAACAACCACAGTGAGCAAAATAAAATTAAATTTATTTTGCTACAAATGATTAAAATTCACTATATTTTAACACAACCGAACTGAAAATTAACTGATTAAACGATTTTAAATACTTCCGAAATTATTTAACCGATTTTAACCCGAAAAAACTGAAAATCACACCGAGATTGTACAGGAGACAAACGTCACGTTCCACTTCTACAATGCGAAACTTAATGCATACAATAGAAAAGTTCATCGCACCATTAAAATGCCACCGATTAAAGTCAACTCAAAAAATGAAAAACAGCTTCTAAATACAGTATACAGCCATTTAAAGATGTACAAAATGTCAAAATTTAATGCAGGGGACCATGTACGTATTAGCAAGTATAAACATATTTTTGAGAAAGGCTATACTCCGAATTGGACAACAGAAATTTTCACAATCAAAAGAGTTCAGAATACATATCCTACAACATACATATTAGAAGATTATCTTGGAAATCCTATTAAAGGTGGCTTCTACACGGAAGAACTGTCAAGAACTAGATTTCCAAATACATATCTAGTTGAAAAGGTGATTCGACTGAAAGGGGACAAAGCATTAGTTAAATGGTTGGGATTTTCTAATCAACACAATTCGTGGATAAGCAAAGATGAAATACTATACATAGTTGGAAAGCGAAATAAATCGCTATCCGCAATGATAACAACGACAATAACATCAATATTTTTAATAACTAAAGTTAATTTTAAAATAAGATTATGAAATATATATGCAAATCATTCTTATAAACCATGTTGTGTAGTAAACTTTATTTATTTGTGAATAGGCTGTTATAATGTCAATAACACTTACTCTGAGCTCTAACTCATCAGCGCTGTATGCTAATTATTTTCCTGCCATTGACTTAAACGACACATATGAGTGTGCGCTAACTGATTTTCATTCATACAACAGTATCCCAAATGTAGACTCCTATAACAATATGTTTCATATAGGGGAATATGTAATTGAGATACCAATTGGATCTTATGAATTGAAAGATATAGTGGACTACATAGAAGAGCAATACAAACGACATTGTCCTGGAGAGCATAGTTTTATAGAAGCAAACAACAATACGATGCAAGTTAAAATAAATAGTTCTAAAGATCCGATATATTTTAATAGAGAAAATACAATTGGGAATCTTTTAGGATTCAATAGTAAAATCCTAACACCGACCGATGATCATTACTCAGATCTTCCAGTTAATATTTTTAAAGTGAATCTCGTGCGAATTGAAAGTAGTATCGCTACTAATACATAAATGAACAATTCAAAATCACATACACTTCATGAGTTTCCGATTAATGTACCTGCAGGCTATAAAATAGATGAGATTCCAAGCAATCTCATTTATTTACCTGTAAACACCAAAGTGATAAGTTCTCTATCACTGCGCGTGGTTGATCAGAACGGTGATTTAATTAATTTTCGAGGAGAGGAAATTACAATACGAATACATTTATGGCCAACTAAGTAATGATAATATACAATACAAGTATATCACAAAATACGGCAGTCACGTCTCATCCACAGATATTACAACCTAAACCACAATTGAAAAGATCTGCTCGTCAAAGGTCACTTACAACAGCAAACAAAAGTTTTCTCAAGTCTTTGAATTTCAAACTGAAAACAAAAAGATTTCAATAATAAACGTATTGGATAAGACATTGTCTGACGAAAATATAATAAAAAAGGACTATCATACCTACATACCATATCTACAATCGTATAATAATAATGATGAGATTCGAATCTCAATACAAAATCAAGATTTGTACGTGTTACCTAGTGAGAGCTATATATATGTGGAAGGTTTCGTTGTAGATGAAAAAACTGGAAAATTTTCAGAAAATTTTAAATCGAAAAACAACCTTGTTGCACATTTATTTGATGAAATCCGCTACGAGCTTAATGGCATTGAAATCGATCATACAAGGTATTTAGGAACAACAACCACAATAAAAAATTTGGTATCTCTAACATCAACTGAAAGCTTTGTAATGCAGAATAGTGGATGGCATGAAACTGAAGATTTGAATCTTAAGAATGGATATTTTAATTTTTATGTACCACTAAAAATGCTTTTGGGATTTGCTGAAGACTACAACAAAGTTATACTTAATGGAAAGCATGAATTGATACTCTTGCGCAATAAAAATGATGAAGCTCTTGTACACTCGAGCGTTTCTACTGAAAAATCGAAACTTACAATTTCACTCATCTCCTGGAGAATTCCACACGTACAATTATCTGATCAGAGCAAGTTGAATATGATTAAAATTATTAACAATGGTGCTTCTATACCGATGGCATTTCGTAGCTGGGATTGTCATATGAATCCACAATTGAATACAGGAACAAGTCATATTTGGAATGTTAAATTAGCTGCAAGTAAAGAGCGACCACGTTTTGTATTGGTCGCATTTCAACGAGATAACAAATTTGTTCACTGTGATCTGACTAATTTAAAAGTACATTTAAATTCTACCTCTTACCCATATGATGATCTTAACATAAAATTTAAAAATGAACGTTATGCAATTCTATATGATATGTATGTAACATTTCAACAAAGCTACTATATGAAAGAGCCTCAAACCTTGTTAACTGTTTAGGAGTTTAAAGACGATGCTCCAATTATTGTAGTAGATGTAAGCTATCAGAACGAGTCAGTCATTACCGGACCGATTGATATAAAAATTGAATTTGAAACAGTAACAAATATTCCAGCAACGACATCAGCTTACTGCGTTCTTATTCATGACCGCGTAATAGAATACATACCAATAAAAGGTCAAGTCCGAAAGGTCTTATAAATAAATAACATGGATGGTGATATTGTTTTTGTAGACTTGCAAGGTTTCAAAAATAATTCAAATGACTTTATCGCAAAAGAACTACCTGTAGTTTTCAGTAACAACGAATGCCCCAATTTCATCATAAAACCGCCTTTTGATTTCGAATGCTTATCAACCAAAAAGCAGAGAGAAGCAGTTTGGTTAACAAAAAACTATCATCATATTAACTGGAATGATGGATCAGTCTCATTTCAAAGCGTTTGCAAGATTTAAAATCCAATATAAGAAATTCACAAATATATGTTAAGGGCGAAGAAAAAATTATTCATCAAATAGTTTATAACATTGAAGACTTTCAAGGGAATATTTGGGCACAAAGAATAAACGCTTATTATTTGTTTGTATGTATATGCGTAAATGAAATAAATTTGTAAATATTTATGTACGCATGAATATGTACATCTTATCACATTGCATACTGACCCACTTCCGCTAATTCCAGGAAAGCAAAAAAGCGAACTGTCATACAGACTCATCAATCGTCACACACACAGCCTGTCTGACAGGCAGACATTCCAATCGCCACTCAGAACACAATAACACACACACACACACACTTAAACATAGCATAAATATTCATATTCTACAAAATACAGAAATCGCACCACCATCCAGATCCCCAAATAAAATCCATCGATGATCGTCATGTATAAAATAAACAAAATATCAGTTTCAATATTTATGCAATAGTAAATTTTTTTCACAACGTCTTTAAGATCAGAATAATCAAATTATTCCCCCACACTCAAGCATTGCACACAAAAAAGAAATAACTGACTTGCTGGACAAAATATCTTAAGTAAACACACACCAAAATTAAAAACAAGCAAAAAATAAAGGAAGAAATCTCACTTCAGCACGAAGAAACGAACCACAAACGTTAGGGCCATCCATTTATACAACACTTTTGAAATATTGTACTTCCTAAAAAAAATGCTGTGTCAGATCAGAATAATCAAATTATTCCCCCACACTCAAGCATTGCACACAAAAAAGAAATAACTGACTTGCTGGACAAAATATCTTAAGTAAACACACACCAAAATTAAAAACAAGCAAAAAATAAAGGAAGAAATCTCACTTCAGCACGAAGAAACGAACCACAAACATTAGGGCGATCCATTTATACAACACTTTTGAAATATTGTACTTCCTAAAAAAAATTTTGTGTCAGATACTAAAAATTATTTTCTATTAGGCCATAGCACACATGGACAGACACAAACTCCCACGCTCACATACCGACGGACATGTATTCCCAAGGTCACATATGGACAGACACAAACTCCCAAGGTCGCATATGGACAGACAAAAATGCCCACGGTCTCACGCCCACATATAAAAACTCGTTTTGGTTACTACAGCAACCCTCCACGAAACCCCCCTTCCCACCCACATATGGACGGACAGAAATTCACACGCTCACATACCGACGGACATGTATTCCCAAGGTCACATATGGACAGACAAAAATTCCCACGCTCACATACCGACGGACATGTATTCCCAAGGTCACATATGGACAGACAAAAATTCCCCCGCTCACATACCGACGGACATGTATTCCCAAGGTCACATATGGACAGACAAAAATTCACACGCCTACCCCAACATTATAAAAAAAAAAACAACAACAATGTGAACCCCCCTATTTAACCGTGGGAAAAAATACACACACACACAAACATTAATGTATCAAATTACATACTAAAAAAACCAATTAACACAAATTTGGCAATTAAAATTTTAATATTTCAGTACAAAATTTTTAAATTTAATTGCTAAAATTTGACAATTTTAATTGCCGTGGCGGGTACATCTACTTATACGTATGGTTTTTGCTGTTGCTGCTGAACAACAACTGTATTTGCACCATGTAGACGTATCAACCCCTTACTTAAATAGTAAAATAGAAGAAGAGATATATATGAAACAACCTGATGGCTTTGTAGATCAGAGAAATCCTAGCCGAGTTTTACGCTTAAATAGAGCGATTTATGGGTTGAAGCAATCTGGGGGTGCCTGGAATACGACATTGGATGCAGCAATTCGAGATATTGGTTTTATATCGTGTATTAGTGAACCTTGTTTATACAGCATGCATAAAGATGGCAAATGTAGTCTAATTGCAGTTTACGTAGATGACTTATTGATTGCTTGTGCTGATGAGAAATATGTAGAAACAATAAAGAAACGAATTGTGGCAAAATTCAGATTAGTTGATAATGGAAATGTAAAACATTTTCTAGGTATGGAAATTGAGCGTGAAGGCAATACTGGCAGTATTAAAGAGGGACATAAGCAATATGTAAAGCAACTTCTGCAACAGTTAAAAATGGAGAACTGCGACCAGCATGTATACCACTTGATCCAGGGTTTCAAGTAGCATGTCAGAGAGAGAACTGTCAACGAGGAGATCCAGAACACTACCAATCTGTAATTGGGACATTAATGTATTTGGCAATTAGCACTAGACCTGATATTTTGCACTCAGTTGTTAAACTGGCACAGAAGAATCAAGACCACATCATGAGCACGAACAAGTAGTCAAACACGTTTTACGATATTTACCAACAACGGCAAATCTAAGGCTGGTATATTCCAGAACCGGCAAACGACCAGAGGGTTTTGTAGATGCTGATTGGGCCAGGTGTGCCCAAGATAGAAAATCATATACTGGTTATACATATGTAATGGCTGGTTGTGCAAATAGTTGGGAGAGCGAGAAACAGTCAAACATAGCTCTCAGTAGCACAGAGGCTGAATTTGTGGCGTTGTCAACGGCAGCTAGAGAGGCGATATACCTTAGACGACTTAGGCGAGCGAGTTTGGTTGTTATCCGTGTGAGAGTTCTATTGTAATTTTTGGTGATAATCTTGGGGCTCAACATTTGGCAAAAAATCCGGTACTGCATGGAAGGTGTAAACATATAGACTTCAAATACCAACATGTGAGGGAAGTCGTTAAAGCTAACCAGATTGAAATACGTTATATATCAACAAATTATATGACTGCGGATGTATTAACTAAAAATTTGCCTAAAGTTAAACATGTAGAATTTGTAGAATCTCTTGGGTTAAAATAATATTGTATGTCAATATAAATATATTTATATAATGTAGTATCGTAGAATATGGAGATTTGAGGGTGCGTGTTGGAGAATTTCCCCATTATACAACTCTGTATATAAGTATATTATGCTTTATATTCTTGTACGCAGTATACTTTATTTCTTTGCTCGTTCATTCTGAAATAAACCGCTTAACAATTAACATTTTTAACAATGCAATTCTTAATGAGGTGTAACATAGTTTTACTTGACAAAAAAATTAAAATTTGTAAGGTTTTTGATCACTTTCATGTACTAAAATATATTGCAGTTATCCAACTCTTTTTTCTCTAAATTTTTATTTTTTGATACCAATTTTGTTTTTCCTGAACAAAAAAATAGTTTTAATTAGTAAAAAACTGACGTTAGTTGCCATTTTGGTTACTTTTATGAATAAAAACAAATTAAATTTCCCAGCCCTGGAAGACAAATTTTATTTTTTTTACCATTACTAGTCTTCATTAGGTATAAAGTCGTTTTATTTAAGAAAAACTTAAAATTTGCAATCATTTTGGTCACTTTCTTGTATTACAATATATTGCAAATAGCAAAAAAACTTTAAACTTCCCAATCCTGGAAGTGACATTTTATTTATTTTTTTGTTTTTTTACCAATGCATTTCCTCATGAGGTATAAAGTAGTAGTATTTGAGAAAAATTTACAATTTTGAACCATTTTGGTCACCTTCATGAGCAATACAATATCGCACTTGTCCAACCCTGGATTCGAAATTTTGATTTTTTTTGAAATTCTTGATACCAATTTTGTTCGTCCTAAAATATAGAATAGTTTTAGTGAGCAAAAAAAAAACAACGTCAATTGCCTTTTTGGTTACTTTTATGTCTAAAAAAATTTCAATTTCCCAACCCTGAAAGCGAAATTAAAGTTTTTTTTATCAATGCAAATCTTTGTGAAGTATAAAGTAGTTTTGTTTAAGCAAAACTAAAATTTTGTAACCATTTTGGTTATTATATGAACTAAAAAATATTGCATGTACCAAGAAAAACTTTCATTTTCCCAACCCAGGAAGCAAAGTTTTAATTTTTTGGTTTTTTATCAATGCAACGCTTCATGAATTATAAAGATATATTTTTTAAGAAAAATTTCAAATTTGTAACTATTTTGGTCACTTTCATGTACTATAAAATACTGCACTTATCCATCCCTGCAATGATAAAAAAAATTTTAAAATTAAAATTTCGCTTCCAGGGGTGGGAAATTGAAATTTTTTATAGATAAAAGTAACAAAAATGGTTAAAAATTTAAAACCTTTCTTCAATAAAACTACTTTATACCTCATGAAGAGTCGCATTTATAAAAAAGCAAAACAAAAATTTTAATTTCAATTCCAGGGCTGGGAAATTGAATGTTTTTTTGGTACATGCAATATATTGTAGAACATGAAAGTGACAAAAATGGTTGCTAATTTTAAGATTTTTGTAAATAAAACTTCTTTATAAGTAATGGAAACTAGCATTGGTATAAAAAGAAGACAAAAACTAAAATTTCGCTCCCAGGGATAGGAAATTGAAATTTTTTTTATACATAAAAGTAACCAAAAAGCCAACTAACGTCGGTTTTTTACTAATTAAAACTATTTTTTAATTCAGGAAAAATAAAATTGGTATCAAATATTAAAACAAACTTAAATTTCGATTGCAGGGTTGGATAACTGCAATATTTTGTGGTACATGAAAGTGAGAAAATGGTTACAAATTTTAAGTATTCTTAAAAAAACCTCAATATTAAGAGTTGCATGAACCTCATCATTAAAATATTTTATGGTACACGAAAGTGACCAAAAAGTTTATAAATTCACTACGATTGGTAAAAAAATAAAAAGTCGCTTCCAGAGTTGGAAAATCAATATATTTCTGGTACATAAATGTACCCACATAAATTCCAAATTTTCTTTTTTTAGTGAATTAAACCAATTTTATACTTCAGAAAAAATTAATTTGGTTTTAAAAATTCGGTTCCAGGGTTGGAAAATCGAAATTTTTTAGTATTTAAAAGCAGCCATATAAGTTCCTTATTTCGGTTGTGTGTGAATGAAATCTTTTTTATACTTCGGGAAAAGTTAAATTGGTATTAAAAACCAAAATAATTAAAAATCCAATTTCAGGGTTGGAATATCGACATTTTCTGATTCATAAAAGTAACCATATAATATATTATTTTTGATTTTTATGATGAATTATACGTACTTTATATATCAGGAAGAAATAAATTAGTTTTAAAAACCAAAAAAATCTAAAAGACTATTCTACCGTTGGACAATTAGACCCTTTTGGGGTACATGAAACGAATTTTTTCTTTTTGTTTGTAAATTAAACATATTTAATATTTTTGAAAGACGTTCAGAGGTATTGGAAGTAAGAAGAGCAAAACATTTAGCCTCCTAACCAAAAAATTTAAACGTTGTCTTAAATATAAAAGTAACTGATAACATCATTTTGTTTTTTTTTTAAATTATTTTTTAATTAAAGCTACTTTCTGTTTTAGCAAGAAAGAAAGAAGAATTACATCTGTGAAGGGAAGTTAAGATTCATAGCACTTCTACTTGTTTTTTTTTAATTTGTAGTACCATTTTCTCCCCTGAATAAAATAATTTTAATGAGCAGAAAATCGTCAGTTTGGTTACTTTTATGAATAAAACAAAATTTGTTACTTAAGAAAAATTAAAATTTCTGACCTTTTTAGTCACTTTTATGTACCAGAAAATATTTCCGTTCTCCAATCCTGAATTAACATTTATATTTTTTGTAGATTTTTAATAGCGATTCAATTCTTAGTATATAAAATATTAATATTTGTATCTTTGTTTTAACACTTCCAATGACCGAAAAATATTGTAATTCCCCAACCCTGGAGAGGATACTTCGATTTTTTTTATATTGTAATACCAATTTTAATTTTTCTAATTTCTAAAATAGTTTTAATTAGCAAAAAAAGAAACGTATTTTTATGGACCAAAAAAATCAGTTTCCTTCCCTTCCCTAGAATAAGAATTTTTATTATATATATATATATATATATATATATATATATATATATATACATATATATAAGTTAACGTTGGCATATCTGAAGTGTCACCCTAATGTTTTTCATTTATTTAAGCGACACTAAATACAATCCATATAAATTGCTGACGGCATGTCTAGCAATAAATTCATTCGTTTAATAATTATTTCCCAGCAAATTTGGTGTAACCTGACTCACCACACGAGGTGCATTGTCGACAAAGTAAGTAGTATGGGAACAATAAGCTTGCTGTATTTCGATTCTTTTTATATTATTGTATTTTACTTAGTTTTGGTTAGTCTGTAACCAGCACTCAAAATAGAAAGACAAATTCAAAACTTGATTTGCCTTCAATAAAGAATACTTATACTAAACCCACTTATAAAAAAATAATTGGCGCCCAAAGCGGTTTTTATAATAAAGTTTAAAAAAATCAATAATTAAGAAAAAACTCTTAAAAAAACAAAAGGAAACAAGTGAACAAATTTTTTTCTTTGAAAATAAAAATTAAAGAAAAAACTTTTAAAATACAAGGACCTTTTTTTCTAAAAAAAAGGAGGAACTATTGAGAACACAAATAACGAAAAAAGTGCTCTCAACATAAAATTAAAACCCTTTTTGTCTTTCGCAAGAACAAAGGGCATAAATAGAAACAGTGCAAACCCAAAATAAACTATTAAAAAAATTAAAGCTAATAACTATTAGCATCCAGAGCAACAAAGAGCCTAGGCAAATATAGAAAAAAAAACAACAAAGTGCGTGAGCAATTAGACGATTAAACAAGTGCATTTCTGCATGAACAAATAAAGTTTAAAAAGAGGATCTAAGGTCACCAGCGTTTCGAAACTGCCTGGTCAGCGTAGAAAAGGACAAACAACACCGAGAAGCAACGCCGAGACCCAACACCGAGAGACGACATCGAGGAAATAACACTCCAGCCGCAGCAGAAATAATATGAAGTATATCTAAATACCTGTAAGTAGAGTGCTTGTAAAAAAAAATAAATATTTTGGTTCAAACTCGATATAAATCCTTGTAAGGATATTAAATCAGGTGCATGCGTTTCATTTTATACCAGTTTGTTTTCTTTGTTTGTTTTATTTTTGCGTTTGACGTAGTGGTAGTAAAGTTTTATGAGTGATAATAAAGACCAGGCTAGATTACAGCAGGTAGTAGAGGGACTCAACAGAATAGAGGTTGATAGGAGAGAGAATATAAGCTATTTAAGGGAAGCTAGTTGGTGGGAAAGCGAAGCAATGGCTGTAACACCGGAACAATTGAGGGCAATGGTGGAAGTTGCTATAAACAACGCCCTACAGTCTCAGAAACTGATTTTTGAAAAAAAGATTGAAGATCTTAATAAAAAATTCAATGAGTGTTTTGTTCAGACCCCCGACGTTGAAACTTACAGGGACATAGAAATAGTATCAGGGCGACAGTGCGACGAACCGCTTGACATAGTAAAGTCTCTACCTGACTTCGAGGGTAAACAAGAGACGTACGTTTCATGGCGCCAGACGGCGCAAACCGCCTACAAAGTTTTTGAAAAATTTTAAGGCAGCTCTAAACATTACCAGGCCGTAGCCATAATTAGGAACAAGATAAAAGGGCCGGCCGATATGGTGTTGTCCTCCTTTAACACAGTTCTAAACTTCAAAGCAATCATTGCTCGGCTCGACTTTACGTATTCGGACAAACGGCCGATTTACTTAATTGAACAGGAACTTTCAGTTCTCCGACAGGGTAACTTGACCCTTTTGCAATTTTATGACGAAGTTGAGAAAAAATTGACTTTACTGACAAATAAAACTATCATGACATATGATAAGGCCACTGCAGCAATTATTAACGAAAAATACAGAATGGACGCGCTTCGCGTGTTCATATCCGGAACAAAAAAATGGTTAAGTGACGTGCATTTTTCGGCTCGTCCGAGCGATCTACCTTCAGCCCTGGCGTTAGCACAGGAAGTTGAATCTAATCGGGAAGGGTATTTATTCGCAACCAACTTTGCTAAGAGCCTTGAAAACAAAGAAAAGGATAGGTTCGAATCAAGGCAGCAAGATGGAAACCCTACTGCAGGAACCCGCTCAATTAAGAACCCCCATTTTTCCAGACGTAAAGGTCCGGGTAACGGGGTCCACCGAAATGGGGAAGTGGTTCTATCAGTTGACACCGACCAATCGATGCGCACTATTCAGTCGGCGAGACCAGCTACTAACGGACCTCCTCAGAGCCGGTGTTATGAAAATCAAACGCAAAATCGTTATTATAATAATCAAACCCCGGGACTGGCAATAAAATGTCAAAACAATGGCTCCGCTAGATTTACCGGACCCAAGCAACAGAGGATCAATCATATTTCCCAAGACATTGGTTTGGCAGAACAAGAACTGGACGAGTATGAACACCAGGCAGAATTAGTGGCATCAGAAATCGATGCTGAGGAGGGATTTGATGAAATAAATTTTTTAGTCAAAACTCCCTGCTGCCATTCATAGAATGGACAATTGCAGGGAGAAACATTAGATTATTGATAGATACGGGAGCTTCAAAAAATTACATAAAACCCATTAGCGGGCTTAAAAACATAGTTTCAGTAGAAAATCCTTTTTCTATCCATGGCTTTAATACCGTTGTTAAAAAGTGTAACCTTAACATATTCAACACGAATAGTACGTTTTTTATATTGCCATCGTTGTCAACATTTGATGGCATACTAGGCCTTGATCTGCTAATGCAGTTAAATGCGAAGCTAGATTTCAAAAACAGTGAACTCCAAACTCAAAACGGTTTGGAGAAAATAAAATTTTTGAAGTGTACAAATGTGAATTTCACACAAGTGGAGGACATAGTAGTACCCCACACAGTCCTTACGAAATTTCGAGGTATGATGAAGAGTTTGTTGGGAGTTTTTGCAAACCCTAATGAATCTTTACCTTTCAACACTAACATAGTCGCCACTATCCGAACCGAGACTATCGACCCGGTTTATTCAAAGCTCTACCCTTACCCAATGGGCGTGGCTGACTTCGTTAACTCGGAGGTACGTAATTTGCTGGAAAATGGAATAATCAGACCTTCTAGGTCCCCTTATAACAATCCCATCTGGGTCGTCGATAAGAAGGGCAAGGATGATCGCGGAAACGCTCTGAAATGGCTCGTTATTGATTTTAGGAAACTAAATCAAAAAACTATTGATGATAAATACCCCATCCCGGTTGTGCCATCAATTTTGTCAAACTTGGGTAAAGCGAAGTTTTTCACAACGCTTGACCTAAAATCAGGCTTTCACCAGATAACGCTTGCAAAAAAGGATAGGGAGAAAACGGCTTTCTCGGTCGAAAGTGGGAAATATGAATTCTGTAGGCTCTCTTTCGGTTTAAAGAATGCTCCCAGTATTTTTCAACGCGCCATTGATGATGTATTGAGGGAGCAGATAGGGAAATCTTGCTATGTTTACGTTGACGACGTAATTATTTTCTCGGACAGCGAAGCCGATCATGTTAATCACATAGCATGGGTATTGGGTAAACTGTATGAGGCAAATATGAGAGTCTCTCGTGAGAAGTCGCATTTCTTTAAAGAAAGTGTCGAATATCTCGGCTTTGTGGTGTCCAGAGGCGACTTTACAACAAGCCCCGATAAGGTGAATGCAATTCGCAACTACGAACAGCCTAAAACACTGTTCAATGTTAGATCTTTTTTGGGACTCGCAAGCTATTATAGATGCTTCATTAGGGATTTTGCTTCGATAGCAAAACCGCTTACCGATATTTTGAAGGATGAAAACGGCAAGGTTAGCGCTCACCAGTCGGAAAAAATTAAGGTAAACTTCAATGAGAGCCAAGTTCAGGCTTTTGACAGGTTGAAGGAGATACTATCCTCAGAGGAAGTCATGTTACTCTACCCGGATTTTAAGAAGCCTTTCGATCTAACCACGGATGCTTCCTTGTTGGGTTTGGGGCAGTCCTATCACAAGGGCGTAGACCGATAAAAATGATTTCTAGGACTTTAAAAGACAGGGAATTGAATTACGCAACCAATGAGGGCGAGCTGCTGGCTATAGTGTGGGCCCTACAGAAGCTTAGAAACTACCTCTATGGTGTAAAAAATTTGAATATTTATACGGATCACCAGCCACTCACGTATGCGGTTTCGGATAGAAATTCGAATACTAAGATAAAACGTTGGAAGGCTTTTGTGGATGAGCATAATGCAAACATCTTTCACAAACCTGGCAGGGAAAATTATGTTGCCGACGCTTTGTCACGTCAAAATATTCATGCTCTGGAAGAAAGTGCTCCCTCTCATGTTGCTACGGTACACAGCGAGGAGTCATTTACCTACACGATAGAAGCAACAGATAAACCAGTCAATTGCTTTAGAAATCAGATGGTCTTGGACGAATCGCGCGTTGCTAGGAAGCGAAACTTCATACTTTTCAGTGAAAAGACTCGACACCTGATTGACTGGTAAAACTGGCAGTTAATCCAGGAGTGGTGAATGCAATTTACTGTGATTTGCCAACATTAGCTAGTATTCAGAATGAGTTAGTCAGGTGCTTTCCGGCAACCAAATTTTGGCACTGCAGGAAAATGGTATTGGATATTTTTGATAAAAAGGAACAGATCGAAATAGTTAACACTGAACATAATCGTGCTCATAGGGCAGCGCAGGAAAATGTCAAACAGATTCTTGATGACTATTACTTCCCAAAAATGGCTAAGTTGGCAGCCGAAATCGTGACAAACTGTAAGATCTGTAACAGGGCCAAATACGTTAGACATCCACGCAAACAAGAGATGGGAGCGACCCCAATACCATCTTACACGGGGGAAATGCTTCACATCGATATTTTCTCTACGGACAAAAAGTATTTCCTCACGTTTGTTGATAAGTTTTCGAAATTTGCTGTGGTTCAACAAATACCATCTCGTACAATCATAGATCTGAAAATTCCAATTATACAACTAATGAACCTTTTCCCTGACACAAAGAACATCTATTGCGACAACGAACCAGCATTAAAGTCAGAGACTATCACGTCAATGTTGGAGAATCAATTCGGCGTCGTGATCGCAAACGCGCCTCCGCTCCATAGCACTTCAAATGGTGAGGTCGAGCGCTTCCATAGCACTCTCTCAGAGATTGCGAGGTGCCTTAAGCTTGAGAAGAAAATCGAGAATACAACCGAGCTTATAATGTTGGCTACTGCAGAATATAATAGAACTATTAATTCAGTGACCAACAGAAGACCTGTTGATGTTGTCCACAGTACATCGGTAGAAATAAGGGAGGAAATAAAAGCGAAAATTATGAGATCTCAACGAACCCAACTTGATAGGGATAACCCCTCCAGACGGAATAGAACCTTTGAAATTGGGGAATGTGTGCTTGAGAAGAATAATAAGAGATTAGGGAACAAATTAACACCTTTGTATAGTGAAGAAAAAATAGAAGCAGATCTGGGAACTACAGTTCTTATAAAAGGGAGGGTAGTCCATAAGGACAACCTAAGATAAAAAAAACAAAAAAAAAACAACTTCTTAACCTTTTAGTACCGCTTCATCATAACCTTTTCGTTCTGTATTTTTCTATAGAATTTTACTCATAGTACTTCCGATCCGGATAGTGACTGCAAACTTAATGGACTACTTTAACTCGGATTACATTCCCATTATGGACGGCGACGTAGTTATATGGAAAGATTTTGACTACTTGAGACATACTACAAATTTGACGATGTACTCTGAAATAGCTGACGAGACGATGCATCTTACAGAACATTTTCCTTTATCCCATATGGTGAAAATTTTGGTCTCGGACGTTACTCGAATTAGGGCAATTGTGGAATCATTCGAAATTCACCACAGGCATGCCAGAAGTATTAATATTTTAGGCACTGCCCTTAAGGTAGTCGCTGGTACACCAGATTTCGACGACTTTGAGAAAGTAAAATTTAGACAACAGGAACTCATCGAGTCCGAAAACAGGCAAATACTGATAAATACAAAAACGCAAGCCAAGATAAAAAACTTACACAGGCAGTTAATATAATCCTTAAAAATTCTAAAATCGAACAGATTGATACGGGTCATCTGTATGAAACACTTCTCGCAAGAAATAGAATAATGATGTCGGAACTTGAGACTTTAATGCTATCTGTCACTCTTGCAAAGATAAGAATAATCAACCCTGCAATTTTGGATTCTAATGATTTAAAACATATTGTAAACAAGCACTCTACAAATATTACTGTATCTGATCTAATGGAAGTGTCATATGTTAAGGTCCTTTTAGATAATAATTTTATACATTTTATAATCAAGTATCCTAAGCCTAGACTAGAATGTAAGAAAGTAAGCTTATTCCCTGTTCAACATAATGGCATGTTTTGCACCTCGGCAAAGATAACAATGTGGCCGATTGTGGAAATGAAATACTGCCAATTGGAAACAGCAGCACGACAACGTTTTGCAGAGAACTATCATATCCCATGTGTGCCCAACAGCTCCACTCGGGTGGTATAGCTCACTGCAGCACTCAACCAAGTCACCTTAGTCCACTGGTCGTAGTCGATGATGGCATTGTCATCATCAATGATGACACCGCCGAAATCAAATATAATGGAACTTCAGAAAAGACTATCCCTGGAACTTTCTTACTCATCTTTGATGATGAGATTCAATTTAATGGGTCCATTTATAAAAATTTGAAGCAAAATGTCAAGAAAATACCAACTTCGGCAACCGTGGCAATTCTTAATGTCACTGGTTATTAAGAAATATTAAGCCTCCCATATCTCCAAAAGTTGGGCATCCAAAATCTGAATTATATTAAAGAGGTCGAAGGGAAACTTATCATAGGACCAACTGTCTCCATGTTGATCGTAATTTTAATTCTTCTAACCGATAGTTTGATTTCAAAAGTACGCAGTATCAGGTTATGTCTCAGCTTCGTCATTAAAGATTAAAAAATTTATTTTTAAGGAAAGTAGGCTTAAGTAAAACAATTTGTTAAATTTTACACAATTTTTGCATATAATAACGCCCATTAAAAAGAGCGGGGTCCAAATTTAATTTTTTGGATTTTGAGACGTTGGACCTTCTTTGAGATAAAAATATATAATTTGTTTAACAAAATTACAAAAACCATTTTAAAAATTATATGGTTTTTTAGAGGTTGATTTATTTCTTCTTAGAGGATCTTTTTCCCCTCTGGCCTGTTTCAGTCCATCTACGAACTTAACCTGTGCTATCCTTCAAAATATATTTACACCAAATTACGAGAGTCTGGCACTTTTCATTTGGACTGAATAGTAGTTTCCACAGACGGAAGAACGGACATGCTCAGATCGTCTTGGATTTCATAACTGATCATGAATATATATACTTTATGGGGTCCCAGATGAATATTTCGCTGCGTTACAAATGGAATGACAAAGTGAATATACCCTTAATTTTTATACCCTCCAAAAAAGAATTTGGAGGGTATATTCACTTTGTCATTCCGTTTGTAACGCATCGAAATATCCATTTCAGACCCCATAAAGTATATATATTCTTGATCAGTGATGAAATCTAAGACGAACTGAGCATGTCCGTCCGTCCGTCTGTGGAAATCACGATTCAGTCCAAACGAAAAGAGCTAGACTCTTGAAATTTGGCATAAATATATTTTAAAACTTAGAGCAGGTTAAGTTCGAAGATGGGCTAAATCGGGCAAGGGGGGAAAAAGTTCCCCTAAGAAGAACTAAACCAACCCAGAAAAAACAACATAATTTTTAAAGTTTTTTGGTTATTTTGTTAAGCAAACAATATATTTTTATGTCAAATACGGTCCAACGTCTTAAACTTGGAGCCATTAAATAAAATAACAATATTTTTTGACCCCGCCCACTGCAGTGGGCGTTATTATAGGCAAAAATAGCATAAAAATTTAACAAATTGTTTTACTTAAGCCTACATTCACTTAACACTTTTAAGCTTTAATGACGAAGCTGAGACGAATCCTGGTACTACTCTGCCCTACCCCCTCCTTCCCCTTCTCCACCTAAATGACCCTACCAAAAAAAAAAAATTTTTTAAATTTTGTATATAA
This sequence comes from Linnaemya tessellans, assembly GCA_951800035.1. Taxonomy (NCBI): domain Eukaryota; kingdom Metazoa; phylum Arthropoda; class Insecta; order Diptera; family Tachinidae; genus Linnaemya; species Linnaemya tessellans. The sequence continues at coordinate 80,765,463 of OX637534.1, forward strand.
TCATTCCAAACATTTATCTTTAGAGTTTTATGACTGCCGATTTCTGCCCTACCACCCCCCCCCCCTCTTCCTTTGCCCCCTAAATGACCCTACCAAAAAAAATTTTTTTTTTAAATTTTGTATATAATCATCCCAAGCATTTATCTTTAGAGTTTTATGACTGCCTGTTGCTGCCCTACCCCCTCCTCCCCCTTTGCCCGCTAAATGACCCTATTAAAAATAAATAAAATTTTTTTTTAATTTTGTGCATAATCATCCCAAGCATTTATTTTTAGTGTTTTATGTCTACCTGTTTCTGCCCTACCCCCTCTCCCCCTTTGCCCTCTAAGTGACCCTATCAAAAAAAATAAATTTTAATTTTGTATATAATGATCCCAAGCATTTATTTTTAGAGTTTTATGACAAAGGTGAAATGTTTCCCCCACAGCCCTTGCTAGAGCGACCCCGCCAAAATACAGTTTTTATACCCTCCAAAGAGAATTTAACCCTATTAGCTAAATAAGTATATTCTTGATCAGTGATGAAGTCTAAGACGGTCTAGCAATGCCCATACGTTCGTCTGTGGAAAACATGATATTGTATATATTTGAACCCCGCCCCCTTTAGTGGGCGTTGACGTACGATATTATATAAAGGAACTCTGTCCCACCAAGTTAAACATTTCAGATTCACTTACTAAATATTTGGAGGGTATTTAAGATTCGACCCGGTCGAATATAACGTTTTTACTTGTTTTTTTTGGAGGGTATAAAAACAAAAAATAAATGGTTTTTGGTAGTTTATTTTGCGTCCACAAATAGGTGTAAGCTTCCCAGCTTAGGAACTGTATTTTGGATTTTGCTGTATTTCAATACTACTCTATTTAAGCTCATTTCCAATCCATCAGTTCATTGCTCTTCTGAGGGCTTGGGAAACCCGATTTCACGTACAGACAGACGGACATCGATCATTCGTCATCGCTGTTTATAAGATCCAGAATATATGTACCTTATGGGGCCCCATATTAATATTGAGGAAGTTACACACGAATGCTAAACCTATATATACCCGTTCACTTTTTTTTTGAAGGGTATAAAAACCACTCACAATTATAAGTAAAAATTAGAAACAAGTATGACTTAACTTCTGTCAATATATCTTAAATTTTTTACTTACTTTTAATTTTACGTAACAATTCACAATATATGATTAAGTAATTGACAAAAAAAGTTTTATAAGCTAACCTAGTTTTTTATCATTATTTAGCATTTTCAGTACTTTTCATTTAGTTTGTAATATTATTTTAAAACATGCATAATCAAAATTAACAAAATATTCAGCGAATGAAAATCTTCGTCTTAGTATTTTGAATAAATCTTCAACATATTCAGCAGATAATACATACGCTGATAAAATCAAGAATCTCTCAATTGATGACAATGATTTTTTGTGATATTAAAATATAAAAAATTCAAAATCAATAAAGTTATATACATATCTCAGCATATGTGATATTTGAGCAAACAAACAATTTAATAAAAAGAACTAAAAAATAAAATTGCCTAATAAGCCGCAATGTACGCAAAATAAATCAAATCGATACACAAAATAAACCAAATCGACTTAAGTCTGATTTCAAATATACATTCCTTTTATTTCGTTTTCGTTAAACTTACTTCAAATTAAAAAATGTATGTGGATAATAGGATTTTAGCCGTAATAACGACCACGCCAACGGCGATCTTTTCATCTACAACCTCTCCATCCACCACCTCCCCATCCACCATACGATTTGCGACCATACCCACCGCCACCTCTCCATTGACGTACTAGGCGATCACCATCGTTGGAATGCAGGTCTACCACATCAGCCACATCTAATAGAATGATTGGTTTTTCGATATCTTCAACCGGGTTTGCTGTTACCGTAACCAGTAGAATGTAATGCAACCAACAACAATAAACGCATGATATTTCCTTGTAATTTGCTGTTGTTCGGAAGTGTTTAAATTCTTTAATCTTTACTGTTTAAGCATTTTATACGCATCATCCTTGTTATAAGCATTTTATACGCATCATCCAACAAAACGGATGATCATTTTGGAATTCCCTGCGTTTATCCCATGACAGGTAAATTCAAAATTGATTTCTGCAACATACGAGGCTTGAGTGCTAACTTCTTCTGTTTATGCTCACGTTTGTCTCTATCGGACGGATGTTTTAGCCTTAAGTGAAACCCAGGTATCTGAGGATGCTAACCCACAGGATTTTTATGTACCTGGGTATCAACTTCTATCTTTTTTAACTTTCATCGCGGTGTTGCATTATACTCGTATATACGCAATGATGTTGTGTACCAGAGCCAGCAATCACTAGGCTTGCATGATCCTGAATTTAGCTGCCTCTGGGCTAGATTCGAAAACAGGGCACATAATTTGAATTTCGGATTTCTTTACAGGAATCCAAACGCGGATAGGGAACAATCTCTATCTGGCTTCGATTCCCTTTCCGACTCTATACCCAAAATCCTCGAAGATTGTCCGGACAGTGAAATTGTTATTGCTGGTGATTTCAATGTCCACAACTCATCGTGACTTCGCCATTCGAGTCATACAACTACAGAGGGCCAATATGTTGAGTTATTCGCCGCGCATAATCACCTAGCGAAATTAGTGAATGAACCAACACATATACCGTGTGTTGAAGGGCACCACCTTAATACGCTTGACTTGTTTCTAACTTCACACCTTCAAAAGTATGAACTGAAGTACTGAAGTCAGTGAACCTCTCGGAAATTGGGACTGTACCATATCCGCTTCTTTTTCGTTCTGAGCATTTCGGGACGTTTCACCCACAGCCACGAAACGCTTAAAATATATGTACGAAAAAGCTCGTTGGGCAGAGCTCAACGAATTCTATCGAATCTTCAACTGCCAGAGTGCTAAGGCGCGACAAAGCTTTATACGAGCAGGAGCAAAAGCTTTTGGTCATTTGTTAAAAGAGTTAAGGATAAAGCTAGTTCATCAATTCCGACTCTTTTAAGGGATTATTTATTTTTTTTATTTAGTCTATGGATCAATCCTTACAGACTGATACAATTAAAATATAACAATGTTTCAGAAATGATAAGTACATACATATCGACGCTTCCATTCTATAACGTTCTAAGTGCACTTAGAACGTTTTTAATGTTCTTGAATTTTTGAATCCTGCGTTCTCTAATTTAAATACTGTCAAAACTTGGTTAAGATGGGCCGATCGGTTCCAAAGTTATAGGCATAAATATACTTAGACTACACACATAACGTAGACTAAACACAAAACTTTGAGAGCTCGTAACTCAAAACTCACATTTACGACTTAGAATGTTATAGAATGGAGGCATCGATATATAAATGGAATCAATAAAGCTTTGTTTTACAATTTTAACAAGACAAATTACAACAAAAACAAAAAGTAGGGCTTTAACAAATGTCGATTTAACAAATTAAATATTTATTTATAATCAATTTTGTAATGAGTTAAGATGTAATATTATATCATTTTTTACAAAATCAATACTTTTGTTGAAATCGATACAAGGGTAAAGTCTATTAAAATCATTGCAAATTCTCCGAAAGGGATCGAAGTTACTATAGTTCGTAGTGTAAAACTTAATTCTCAAGCAGCTATAATACCTTGTTGGACGATTGGGTATATTCAAGTTTATTTTGCTCAGGAGAAATTGAGATGTGATGCAGCCGTTTATTAATTTCAGCAGAAAGGTAAAATTTAGCATTTGCCGACGGCTCCTTAATAAGTCCTAGGCGTCTCTCGTAAGATGGTAATCTTATATTAGAGTTCCAAGGAAGACCACGAAGACAAAATAATAAGAATTGCACTTGTACTGATTCTATTTTATTTGAATGTGAAAGATATTGTGGGTCCCATACAACAGATCCGTATTCAAGTATTGGGCGAACTAAAGTAGTAAATAACATCTTGGGTGTGTAAGGGTCAGAGAACTCCTTAGCCCAGCGTTTAATAAAACCCAGAATACCAGTAGCTTTGTTAATCGTCGAAGCTATATGGCACCTGTAGTCCAGTTTTTTATCTAAAATAACTCCCAAGTCATTAAATGAATCCACTAGGTCAAGAACAACATTATTCATTTTATAGAGTCCATTGATTGGAGTTGTTCTTGAGAAAATCATATATTCGCCCATTTAGCTCCATTAAATTATTAGCGCACCAAGTGGTTAAGTGTATAATGTCAGCTTGGAGACGCAACTGTTGGTCAATAGAATCAAACGATAAGAATAACTTTACGTCATCTGCATACATTAGTATATTTGAGTTTTCAACAACGGAGGGAAGATCATTAATAAATAAATAAAAGTGGACCGAGATGATTACCCTGAGGCACACCTGGTATAACATTTATATCAGTAGAGAGCATATTGCGGAACTTGACGAACTGCATTCTGTTCTTCAAATAAGATTCAATCTATTTTATTAGAGACGTTCCAAATCCAATTCGATCAAGCTTATGAATGAGTAAGTTGTGATTCACCTTATCAAAGGCCTTACTAAAATCAAAATAGATGACATCTGTTTGTTTGCCAGTGACAAATCCATCGTTAACTAAGGTTGTTAATTCTAAGAGATTCGTAATAGTTGATCGACCTTTACAAAAACCATGCTGCGCAGAAGAAAGGATAATGTTGCTTGATAAGACAATGTATCGCATAAGAGTTGCTCAATCAACTTTGGTATAGCGTTCAGCTTAGCTGTACGTGATATATCAGCTTTAGATCCAGATTTGAACAGCGAAATGATGAACGATTTCTTCTAAATTGGAGGATTTGTTGAATAAATAGGTCAATGGAGTGCTTAGTAAATGAGGACAGTATATTAAAATACTACTAGGAATACCATCAGGACCGGGAACATACGAAAGTTTTAGATTTTTCATATAAGTCAAAACAGTTTGCTGCTCAATACGGGGTACATTAGAATTCACTGATTCAGGGATATGGTAATAATACTGCTCGATATTGCTAAAAGTAGACGATGAATAGGTTGATGCAAAAAAGTCAGCAAACATATTATTTATAACTTTATCATCTGAAGAATCGCAATCTTTAAACTTCATAACAGAAGGGAAATCTGACACGCGCCTCTTCGAATTGACAAACTTATAAAAAAAGATTTGGGATCATTTTTATACCGTGCGTTTGTAACGCATCGAAATATCCATCTCAGACTCCATAAAGTATATATATTCTTGATCAGTGATGAAATCTAAGACAAACTGAGCATGTCCGACCGTCCGTCTCTGGAAATCACGATTCAGTCCAAACGAAAAGAGCGAGACTCTTTAAATTTGGTATAAATATATTTTGAAGCTTAGAGCAGGAAGCTAAGTTCGGAGATGGGCTAAATCGGTCAAGGGGGAAAAGAGTTCCCCTAAGAAGAACTAAACCAATCCAGAAAAACCAACTTAATTTTTAAAGATTTTTGGTTATTTTGTTAAGCAAATGCTATATTTTTATGTCAAATACGGTCCAACGCCTTAAACTTGGAGCCATAAAATAAAAATAAATTTTTTTTCGACCCCGCCCACTTTAGTGGGCGTTATTATATGCAAAAGTAGCATAAAAATTTAATAAATTGTTCTACTTAAGCCTACATTCCTTAAAAATAACATTTTTAAGCTTTAATGACGAAGCTGAGACGAAACCTGGTACTACTCTGCCCTAACCCCTCCTCCCCCTTCACACCCAAAATTACCCTACAAAAGAAATTAATTTTGTATACAATTATCCCAAGCATTTATTTTTAGAGTTTTATGACTGCCGATTTCTGCCCTACCCCCTCCTCCCCCTTTGCCCGCTAAATGACCCTATAAAAACAAATTTTTAACTTTGTATATAATCATCCCAAGCATTTATGTTTAGAGTTTTATGACAAAGGTGAAATGTTTCCCCCACAGCCCTTGACAGAGCGACCCCGCCAAAATACAGTTTATATACCCTCCAAAGAGAATTTGACCCTATAAGGTAAATATGTATATTCTTGATCAGTGATGAAGTCTAAGACGTTCTAGCAATGCCCATACGTTCGTCTGTGGAAAACATGATATTGTCTATTTTTGAACCCCGGCCCCTTTAGTGGCCGGTTTAGTGGAACTCTGTCCCACCAAGTTAAACATTTTAAACTAATTTACTAAATATTTGGAGGGTATTTAAGATTCGACCCGGTCGAATATAACGTTTTTACTTGTTTAAGTTATTTTTTACCCTGTTTAAATAAGCACTATAAGCCAGTTGATTAGCAATGGTATATCCAGATCTTGCTGAGGAGCACATAGAATAATTCAGTTGAAATGCATTATGCTTGTACTTTTTAAATAGTTTACTCTTTCGGTTTTTAAGTCTTGAAAGTTGTTTAGTGTTCCAAGGCAGCACTCCAGTAAACTGTTAATGAAATACTGTGATAACTCCGAAGATTGAAGAGGTGACAAATAATTACAATCAGGCACAGATTTCCAGGACACATTTGGCATATTAAAATCTCAGAGCACAAGTATAAGATCATTTGAATTAACTTTATCTGCAATAGCTTTTAGGTAATCCTCATAGGTAGAATATTGCGAGTTAGGAGGAATATACAAGCAAATAATATACATAAGCTGTTTATGTATTTCCACTAATACGCATATAAACTCAATGTGCAAAAAATCATGCAGTATAATATCTTCCGACGAAAACATATTTGAGACAGCAATTAAAACACCACCACCCGATTTTTTTACAATATTATTGGCTGTTTGACAACTTTCTCTATCTTTTCTGAAAATTTAATATCTGGAACACAAAATTTCGGTATTATTAATTTTACTATTAAGCCAGGTTTTAGTGAATGCTATAGTATCGTTGTGATATCCTAAGCTGTTGCGGTAAATCGATGACAATTTTGAATTAATACCCCTGACATTTTGGTATAAAATAGATATTAGTTTTTTGGATTGGGGTGCACTAAATTAAGCAAGCGCGCATTATTATCATCTTTATAAATGAACTCACGTACTAAAGCATTCTTAGGCCAAAACTTTTGACTAACAATTTGTTAAAACATTACTTCCGGTACAATTATTTTGAATGATGCTCCATTTCTATAGTTTATTTTAAAAACGATAATGTCCTGTGGTGAGAAATTATCAATTTTCGTGTAGCAAATATTGCTTTTTTCAGAGGAATCGTACGCAACTCCCTTGGGGATGTTGGCGTATGAGTTAAATTTTGATTATGAATTGTAGACCAGCTCGCTATTGAGGTTAAAGGGGCTGGAGTTGAGACATCAAAATTACTTAATTGAGCGGGGCTTAGAGATTTTGAAGCATTATTTAGAGGCACTGCCTTTGATGAGTTGCTCAGATCATTATTCACATCTGAATAATGATCTGAGCTACATGAGCATGAATAATGTTAACAACATTATCTGAGGCATTAGGCATAATTGTTCTAGGAGGAGAATTTTTAATTAAACTGGCTCCGTCATTAATCGTATTAACTACATATTGATTGATTGTAAACTATCTAAAGTTTTAAAGTCACTAAAAAGTTTTCCTTATTCATTAATTTGTTCAGTTAACTGGCCAAGGTTATTCTGAATTTGCAGGAAATTGTTTTTAGTGCTCTGGAAGAATTTAAAAAATTCAACACTTTCTGGCAACTATTACAACGCAAATGAACATTTTTGTTTTTTGCTACTGATTCGCCCACTAAGCCAGAGATACCAGCGCACTTAAAATGGTATGAACCGTGACATAACCAGCAGATTATCATTCTATCATCCCATCCTTCTAAAGTTCGTCCCTTTTTCAAGCATGCCATCTTCGGAATTAACGATGAAACAATAAAATATATGTATATAATTTTGAGTTTTTATAAATAATCCGATGCAATTACTTTTGCTCACTGGGTAGTGATAAATGGTAATGCAGTTTACAACGCGGGTATTGCAGTGAATAAGCAGTGATAATTCAACTGTCGTGCAGTATTGCCAGTATTATGATGGAATGAAACAGCTGTAGATATTTGCTTTGATATTATCTATCTATTTAGTTCGTTTTGCTTTGACTAATTTGATGAAACAAGTACAAACAACCAAACTTCCAGAGAAATAATAAAAGAAATTAAAATAAAATTAAATTTCAATTATCTTATAAAATCACTTCACACGATTTACGATTTATGCAGGTATTTACACTTTGAGTACAGACTTTACAGGTGATTTATTGGAGTCGACAAATAACACGACTTGATCCCACAACAACTACCACTGCCACTGATAAAATATTCACTGAACCTTTTGATAAAGCTAACCTTTTTGCGGAAATGTTTGTAGGAAATTCTTCCTTGCCGGATAGCATTCAGCAATTGCCAGTGGTGGAAAGAGTATCAGTTACTATGCCAAGAATATTCTTTCAGTTGCGAGCGTTTAAAAAGGTTTTAGCGAATCTCAATATAAACAAGTCTCCAGGGCTGGATGGCATTCCAGCACTGATCTTGAAGCAGTCTTTTGCGCGTCCATTGGCTAAACTATTCTGCGCATCGTACCATGCGGGTAAATTTCTAATGTGCTGGAAGTTAGGCCATGTAACGCCGATCCCTAAGAAAGGAGAGGCGCAATACCCCCAAAAACTACCGCCCAATTGAAGTTGTTCTGCACTTTCCAAAGTCATGGAAAGTATGACCAATTTTCACCTGGTAAGGTATCTGGAGACCAACACCTTACTTAACGACCGGCAGTATGGTTTTCGCAAAGCTCGCTCTAGGGGAGACCTGCTTACTATGTTAACAGAAAAATGGTGTAGTTCCATTCACCATTTCGGCGGGAGTAAGGTGGTGGCTCTAGATATCTCAAAAGCATTTGATAGAGTGTCGCATCATGCACTGCTGTTAAAACTGACTGCTTTTGGTATCGATGATGATTTCTCTCGCTTTATAGCGAGCTTCCTCAGAGACCACACTATACGAGTTGTTATAGAAGAGTTCTCAACCGTAGGGCTCTGTTCTATCTCCTACTCTCTTCCTCATCTTTATAAATGACCTTCTATGTCAAACCTCTAACCCTATCTACTCTTTCGCGGATGATAGCAGCATTAACCACTCTTTTTCGTTCACCAGCCGGCCATGCTTGGAGGAGATTTTTTTTTTTTTTTTTTTTTAGGAGTAGGACCAGCACTCAGGGGATGTCCCCTATATATGCAATGCATTGCGCTGGAACTGAAAACGAGGGGATAGTATTGAGGGGACAGATTAGGAAAGATGAGAGATGATAGACAGTTTTTTTTTTTTTTTTTTTTTTTTTTTTTTTTTGTAGCTATTTCAACCTTTTACTTCGCCGGCTAATTTTTGCTACAGGGCCGACGAAGGTGGGTGCTGTTACTCTGCTTTTAGTACATGATTGGGTCAGTCGCTGCCAGTAATTGTCCAGTGATCAGTACTATGCCTTCATCACTGAAAACAGGCTGGCAACAACTAACACAACCACGCACTAATGCTGATCAGAAGAATTCAACACAATATTTCATGACTCAGCTGGGGCTCGAACTCAGGACTCTCCGCTTCATAGTCTTGTGTTCTACTACTTCAGCCAACAGCACCCAGACGAAGAATGAAAGAGTCGCTCTCAAGTGACCTCGTGTCAATCTCCGAATGGGGCCTCGCGAAGAGGGTTAACTTTAACCCTCATAAGACGCAGTGCTGCGTGCTTACGCATAGGCTGCTGGTGGAGGGTATGAAAATACAGTGTGACGTTCGATGGAGTGATCACATATTTCAAAAGAAGCATTCAATTGCCGCGGCTTTTTAAGATGGTGTAAGACATACTTCACCCCAACAGATCTCCTCACTATATACATATGTATATCACCTACATCCGACCAATGATGGAATACAACTCTCATGTATGGGCCGGTGCTTCAAAGTCTATTTTGAAGTTGCTCGACCGCGTACGGGGGAGAGCGAAGAAGCTCATCGGTGACAGTAGGGTAGCCAACTCTATTGACTCGTTGGAGCATCGACACAACGTGGGGTGTGTTTCACTGTTCTACCGATACAACAACGGAATGTGTTCTGGTGAAATAAGGGAGCTTGTGCCTGATAACCGTTTATTTCTGCGAGCCACCCGCTCGCATCCTTTATTGGTTGAGTTGTCAGTGAACCGCACCACGCATTGCAGAGAGAATTCGTTCTTTGGCCGAACGGTTCGTATGTGGAACAAACTTCCAGCAGAGGTCTTTCCTGCCAATTTCAACTTGGGGGAGGTTCAAAACGAACGTCCACAAACACTACTCCCTCTATCCTCCTTCCCATAACAAACTTTCCTAGTTCTGACATAATGCATCGCATATGTAGGGGTCATCCCCAGAGTGCTGGTCCAATAAAAAATAAATAAATAAATAGAATTGGGGAATACTTCTAAGTTTGAAAAAAATTCACACTACTGAAGGCAAATGTTATGATGAAAGATGTTTTATACCCTTCACAAAAAAGTGAAAGGGTATATATAGGTTCGTCATTCCGTGTGTAATTTCTTCGATATCAATATAGGACCCCATAAAGTATATATTCTGGATCGTTATGAATACCGATGACGATTGAGCGAAGTCCGTCTGTACGTGAAATCGGGTTTCCCAAGCCCCCAGAAGAGACTTCGTTCTTGGACCGTTGGATTGGAAATGAACTTAAATAGAGTTGTATTGAAATTCAGAAAGATCCGAAGTACGCTTTTAGAGCTGCGAAGCTTACACCTATTTCTCGACGCATAATTTATAACAAAAATCAATTATTTTTTTAATTTTTGTAAATTAAACATATTTCATGCTTTTACATGGCTCAATGGTCTATTAAAAACTAAAAAATAATTTTTTTTTCCAGGGATCGGAAATTAATTTTTTTTTCCGCCCATTCCGTATTTTGTAGTACATGTAGTAACTAAAATTGTTAACAATTTTAAATTTTTCTTTAACAAAACATCTTTATATGTCCTGAAGATTTGTATTGGCTAAAAAAAAAAAAAAAATCTGAATTAAAATTTTGCTTCCAGGGTTATGAAATTGACTTTTTTTTATACGTGAAAGTAATCAAACTGATGTTGTTTTTTTTTTTTTGCTAACTAAAACTGTCTTATAATTTGGGAAGAACAAAATTGGTATCAAAAATTCAAAAACAAAAAATAAAATTTCGAATCCAGGGATGGACAAGTGCAATATTTAATAGTAGATGAAAGTGACCAAAATGGTTAAAAATTTTAATTTTTTCTTAATAAGAATTATTTTATACCTCATGAAGCGTTGCACTGACAAAAAAAAAAACAAAAAATTAAAATTTCGCTTCCAAGGTTGGGAATATGAAAGTTTTTTTTGGTACATGCAATATTTTGTAGTACATGTAATAACCAAAATGGTTACAAAACTTTAGTTTTTCTTAAACAAAACTGCCTTATACTTCAAAAAGATTTGCATTGATAAAAAAAATTTTAATTTCGCTTTCAGTGTTGGGAAATTGAAATTTTTTTAAACATAAAAGTAACCAAAAGGGCAATTGAAGTTGTTTTTTTTCTCACTAAATTTTTAAAAAACAAAAACAAAATTAAATGTCACTTCCAGAGTTGGGAAGTTTTAATTTTTTTTTGGTATATGCAATATATTGTAATAATGAAAGTGACCAAAATGATTGCAAATTTTAAGTTTTTCTTAAATAAAACGACTTTATACCTAATGAAGACTTTTATTGGTAAAAAAAAATAAAATTTGGCTTCCATGGCTGGGAAATTTAAATATTTTTTATACATAAAAGTAACCAAAAAGGCAACTAACGTCAGTTTTTTACTAATTAAAACTATTTTTTAGTTCAGGAAAAACAAAATTGGTATCAAAAATTAAAAAAAAAATTTTGATAACAGAAGTGGATAACTGCAATATTTTTTAGTACATGAAATTGACCAAAGTGGTACATATATTAAGTTTTTCCTAAATAAAACTATTTCGTGCCTCATTAAGAGTTGAATTGGTAAAAAAAAACAAAAAAAAATATTAAAATTTCGTTTCCAGAGTTGGGAAATTGATAAATTTTTTCTGAATAAAAGTGACCAGAAAGGCAATTGATGTTGTTGTTTTTGCTAATTAAAACTGTTTTATAATGCAGGAAGAACAAAATTGGTATTGAAATCTCAAAAAAGCAAAATTTCGAATCCAGGGCTGGAAAAATGAAATATATTATGGTACATGAAAGTGACCAAGAAGCTTAAAAATGTTAATTTTTTTGTCAAGTAAAACTATGTTACACCTCATTAAAAATTGCATTGGTAAAAAAATAAAAATTCTTTTCCAGAGTTGGAAAATCTAAATATTTTTGGTACATAAAAGTACCCATATAAATTAAAAATTTTGTGTTTTTAGTGAATTAAAACTATTTTATATTTCAGAAACAATTAAATTAGTATTAAAAAATTAAAAATTCAGTTCCATGGTTGGAAAACCGAAATTTTTTGGTACATAAAAGTACCCACATAAATTCAAAATTTTGGTTTTAGTAAATTAAACCTATTTTATACTTCAGAGAAAATAAAATTGGTATTAAAAACTCGTTTCCAGGGTTGGAAAATCGAAATTTTTCGGTATGTAAAAGTAACCATAAAAGTTCCCAATTTTGATTTTTTTTCAGTGAGTTAAACATATTTTATACTTCGCTAAGAATTAAATCGGTATTAAAAGTTTTTAAATTATAACTTCGGTTCCAGGGGCCAAATTATGGCATTCGATATCGATTGAAATTTGTATTTATATTGTATGGAAATTTCGTTCAATATCGAATACGGTAATTTGGCCCCAGGATTGGAATATCGGTACATAAAATTAACCATATAAGTTCCAAATTTTGGTTTTTTGTGGACGAAATCTTTTTTATACTTCTGGAAGAGTTAAATTGGTATTAAAAACCAAAAAAATCTTATAGACGATTCTACGGTTGGACAATTAGAACTTTTTGGGGTATATGAAACGGCTTTTTACTTATTGTTTTTAAATTAAACATATTTAATATTTTTAAAAGACATTCAGAGGTATTAGAAGTATGAAAAGTCAAACAGTTAGCTTCCTAACCGAAAAATTTAAACGAAAAGAATTACATTTGTGAAGGGTATTTAAGATTCAGCACAGCCGAATATAGTACTTTTACTTGTTTTTTTTAAATAACAAACGCAACCCGCGAAGCGATTTGCTTGTCTGCGGAAAACACCCAGAGTCTCCGGCGGAAGTCGAACCCACGACCATTTGACTGACAGGCTAGCATTGCTACCCATCAGTCACAGAGGCACCCAAAAAATACTAATACAACCGATTCTTTAAAGGGTTGTCGTGTTTTGTGTTGTCTCTTTACAAAAACTGACACTTATTTTCTTGACTAGAATATTTTAGCACTTTTTTAAGATTTAGCACTTTTAGGGCCATTATTACAACTTAAAGTTAGCTAAAAGTAGGATTTTATCGGACGTATAAAATACCATTGAAAGTCAGCAAAGTCCAATTTATGGTTACAAAGCTGAAATCTTAACCACCAAAAACTAGTTATTTTTTGTAAGTATTTTTATCGAACATTCATTTTGCTATATTGAATTCAATTAATACTCCAAGGTACAAAGGAAAATCAACATCAGTTTTTAATTATTCAGCTTATACAGCTGAGCAGATCTGTTGTTTTCGAAAGCCACTACACCTTCATCATCAGTTCTCATGTGTATTTTGTTTGTTACCACTTATTACGTGGCATAGGTGAATATGATGTCTTTATTTAAAAAAAAAATTGTATTAGGAAATTTCATACGAGAACTGTATTACACTGTTGGTAACATACTCTTATTTAATATTCGTGTTGCCGTTTAATTATTTTCTTCATGTCCTATTTTTTATGAATTTTTCGTACCGCCACTGACTTTCCTTTGTATTTTGGAATATTTAGCACGTCTTTTAAGCAAATTTTCGAACAATTATCTTATCAATATTAACTGGACAATTTTTGTTGTTGTTAATTATACCCATTTTATACATCAGGAAGTTGTAATAATTAAATTACATTTACATTAAGAGTCATATCAATAATGTCATACAATTCATCAAAGTTACCACAAAACGGATCGGCAATTGCGTAAATTTTTAATAACTTTTTCAGTTTTCAATTAATTTTATTCTATTCAAATGAAGGGAATTATGCAAAATAAATACTTTATTACTAAATTATTATTGGAAAAATGCTGTAAATTCTTAGTAATATATTTATTATTATTATCTTTAGCGTTCTTAGCATTATTTTAAACAACATTTAGCGTCCAATTTTATTAGCTGTAGCCACATTGGGTGTGTGCGATATATTAGGAGTAATAAATCACTTTGAAATTTTTTTTATTAAACTTTTATAGGTAGGCAAGCAGATTGTAAACGCAAAAGTTTATGACCACAAAAAACGTGTCTGTTGAGTAAAAATCTATATATGAAATATGCAAAATATCATCAAAAATATTATTGTAATATTAGTTATAATTTTTATTCGATATATCGTTAACAGCTTGTTAACATCTTCAGGAAATAAAAATTATTAAAATTTTTTTATAGAAAAATGGTTTTGAAACATTACATGAAAAATTATTCAAAATATTTGTTTTTCAAATACAATAACATAAATAATAAAAACAATTTTTTTCAACATTAACAATTTATAGTAAAATAAAATTTTTCAACATTAACAATTTATAGTAAAATACAATTTTTCAACATTAACAAATTATAATAAAAATTTTATAAGAAAATTATTTTTTATATATGTATAACATGAAGAACTTATAGTAGAAAATAAGGCGCATATAATTAAATTTTTTTTATTTAAACATATAAACGTACATAAAGGAACATACATATGTATACATATATATGTACATACACATATGCATACGTACATACATACATATATACATACGAACACATACATACCCACACACACACACACACACACATATATATATATATATATATATATATATATACATATACATTTATATATATATATATATATATATATATATATATATATATACATAAAGTTATAATAATAATAATAACACCAATAATATAATACAATAAATTATCCCTAGCAAATAATATATAGGTAATATACACAATTAAATTATGTAAATCTACGATTTTTAATAACTAAATGTCTATAACTCTGTGCTAATTTTTCTGTATCTGTTTTAAAATTTATTCTGTGTGATGATGGTGTGTTTATTATTTCTAACATTAATCTACGTTTATAGTTATTTTCTGTGTTTAATATTGAAACATTTTCCAAATCTGGAAAGTGATATGATTTAGCACAATGGGAAGATAAAGCTGGTTTTTGTGAATTTATATTCCTATATTTTTGATCTGATTTATGACCTGCTATTGTAGTCTTCAATTTATTTTTGATCGTGCCTATATATACTTTATTACAATTCTCTATATCATAACCTTTGCATGGTATTTTATATACTAAATTTGATCTATCAAATTTTTAAATTTTATCATTAGTTTTACTAAATAGTCTGTTTAATGTATTACACGTTCTATAGCTATTATATATTTATCTGCATCATAAATTCTAGATTTTGTTAATCTTTCTGATATTCTTAGTATGTACGTTAAAGATTTAAATAATTTTTGTTCTGTATTGTTATTATTAGTATTTTCTGTTCTTCTATTTCTATATTGTGATATTAATTTATTAATTATGTGATTATTATTTATTTTTGTTATTTTCTAATATATAGTTATAACCTTCTTCTTATTGCTATTGTGAAATTGTTTATCACTTATATTTAGAACCCTTTCTATAAAATTCCTAGCTGTGTTTATAATAATATGTCTTTTATGTTTGGAATAGTAATTAATCATCCTTCCCGCAGCTGTTGGTTTCTGGAACCAATCTATTATTAATTGATTACCTTTCCTAATAACTAGAGTATCTAAATAAGAAAGTTTTAAGCCATTTTCCTTTTCAACTGTAAATTTAATGTTGGAATTAATTAATTCAATGTTGATAACATATTATCTATCTCAGATGTATGAAGGATGCAAAATAAATCATCTACATATTTTGTCAGTATTTTAGGTTTTATATTAAGTTTTTGAATTGATATGTCTAATAATTCCTCCATTGCTATATCTGCTTTTATTGGAGATGTTGGTGATCCCATAGCATCTCCAATAATAAAGATAAAATTGAAAAATGGGATAGATCAAATTTAGTATATAAAATACCATGCAAAGGTTATGATATAGAGAATTGTAATAAGGTATATATAGGCATGACCAAAAATAAATTAAAGACTAGGATAGCAGGTCATAAATCAGATCAAAAATATAGGAATATAAATTCACAGAAAACAGCTTTATCTTCCCATTGTTCTAAATCATATTATATTCCAGATTTTGAAAATGTTTCAATATTAAACACAGAAAATAACTAAAAACGTAGATTAATGTTAGAAATGTTAGAAATAATAAACACACTATCATCACACAGAATAAATTTTAAAACAGATACACAAACATTAGCACAGAGTTATAGACATTTAGTTATTAAAAATCGTAGATTTACATAATTTAATTGTGTATATATTATTTGCTAGGGATAATTTATTGTATTATATTATTGGTGTTATTATTATTATTATTATAATTTTATGTATATATATATATATATATATACATATATATATATGTATATGTATATATATATATATATATATATGTATATGTATATATATATATATATATATATATATATATATATATATATATATATATATGTGTGTGTGTATGTGTATATGTGAATGTATGTATGTATATATGTATATATATATATATATATATATATATATATATAAGTAGTATAATATTGTTCGTGCCAGGACCATTAAAATTCTCAAATTTCATGTAAAATTTTAAAAATTTGCATGTTAATTACCCAAATTTTGACTTTAATGTGTTTATTTTGTAATTTGATACTTTAATGTTTGTGTGTGTGTATTTTCCCACGGTTTAATAAGGGGGTTCGCATTGTTGTTGTTTTTTTTTTATAATGTTGGGGTAGGCGTGGGAATTTGTGTCTGTCCATATGTGACCTTGGAATACATGTCCGTCCATATGTGAGCGTGGGAATTTTTGTCTGTCCATATGAGAGCTTGGGAGTTTGTGTCGGTCCGTATGAGACCGTGGGAATTTCTGTCCGTCCATATGTGAGCTTATGAGTTTGTGTCTGTCCGTATGAGACCGTGGGAATTTCTGTCCGTCCATATGTGATGGTGCTTTGGTGGAGGGGTGCTGTAGTAACCAAAATGAGTTTGTATAAGTAACCGTGAGACCGTGGGAATTTTTTGTCTGTCCATATGAGAGCTTGGGAGTTTGTGTCTGTCCATATGTGACCTTGGAAATACATATCCGTCGGTATGTGAGCGTGGGAATTTGTGTCTGTCCATATGTGAGCGTAGGAATTCTGTCTGTCCATGTGTGCTATGGCCTAATAGAAAATAAGAAATTTTTAGTATCTGACACAAAACTTTTTTAGGAAGTACAATATCTTAAAAGTGTTGTATAAATGGATGGCCCTAATGTTTATGGTTCGATTCTTCTTGCTGGAGTGAGATTTCTTCTTTTATTTTTGGCTTGTTTTTAATTTTGGTGTGTTTACTTAAGATATTTTGTCCAGGCTGGAGTGAGGTTTCTTCTTTTATTTTTTGCTTGTTTTTAATTTTGGTGTGTGTTTACTTAAGATATTTTGACCATCAATTCAGTTATTTCTTTTTTGTGTGAAATGCTTGAGTGTGGGGGAATAATTTGATTATTCTGATCTTGAAGACGTTGAGAAAAAAAATTTACTATTGCATAAATATTGAATCTGATATTTTGTTTATTTTATACATGACGATCATCGATGGATTTTATTTGGGGATCTGGATGGTGGTGCGATTTCTGTATTTTGTAGAATATTAATATTTATGCTATGTTTAAGTGTGTGTATGTGTGTGTGTGTGTTTTTGTGTTCTGAGTGGCGATTGGAATGTCTGCCTGTCAGACAGGGGGGTGTGTGTGTGTGGCGATTAGTGAGTCTGTGTGACAGTCCGCTTTAGCGCAAGTGGGTCAGTATGCAATGTGATAAGATGTACATATTCATGCGTACATAAATATCTACAAATTTAATTCATTTACGCATATACATACAAACAAATAATAAGCGTTTATTCTTTGTGCCCATATATTCCCTTGACCATTTGAATGAATGAACCATTATGTTTGTTTGTTTGTTGTGTGTTCTCTGAAATAAATATGTATGTATGTAGGTTTTTATTTGAAATAAAAAGACATTTATTTTAATTTTTATAAGCATTTATTTAAAAGTTTGTTAACATTTTCATTTTTAAGTAAAATTGCATTCCTTAAGGCACAAACACCATAGTCGTGATAGCTACAATAGAGATATTTTGAATGCTTAGCTTCCATTTGTTTAAAATTAATGCAGCCAATGTCTTCAATGTTATAAACTGCTTGATGAATCATTTTTTCTAACCATTTTTTCTTCTCTCCTCCCTTAACATATATATGTGAATTTCTTATATTGGATCTTAAAAACTTGCAAACGCTTTGAAATGAGACTGATCCATCATTCCAGTTAATATGATGATAGTTTTTTGTTAACCAAACTGCTTCTCTCTGTTTTTCGGCTGATAAACAGGCGAAATCAAAAGGAGGTTTTATGATGAAATTGAGGCATTCGTTGTTGGTGAAAACTACAGCTACTTCTTTTGCGATGAAGTCATTTGAATTATTTTTGAAACCTTGCAAGTCAACAAAAACAATATCACCATCCATGTTATCTAATTTATAAGACCTTCCGGACTTGACCTCTTATTGGTATGTATTCTATTACGCGGTCATGAATAAGAACGCAGAAAGCTGATGTCGTTGCTGGAATATTTGTTGCTGTTTCAAATTCAACTTTTATATCAATCGGTCCGGTATTGACTGACTCGTTCTGATAGCTTACATCTACTACAATAATTGGGGCGTTGTCTTTAATCTCCTGGGCTGTTAACAATGGTTGAGCCTCTTTCATATAGTAGCTTTGTTGAAATCTGACATACATATCATATAGAATTGCATAACGCTCATTTTTGAATTTTATGTTAAGATCATCATAGGGGTAAGAGGTTGAATTTAAATGTACTTTTAAATTAGTCAGGTCACAGTGAACAAATTTTTTATATCGTTGAAATGCGACCAGTACAAAACGTGGTCGCTCTTTACTTGCAGCTAATTTAACATTCCAAATATGACTTGTTCCTGTATTCAATTGTGGATTCATATGACAATCCCAGCTACGAAATGCCATCGGTATAGAAGCACCATTGTTAATGATTTTAATCATATTCAACTTGCTCTGATCAGATAATTGTACGTGTGGAATTCGCCAGGAGATGAGTGAAATTGTAAGTTTCGATTTTTCAGTAGAAACGCTCGAGTGTACAAGAGCTTCATCATTTTTATTGCGCAAGAGTATCAATTCATGTTTTCCATTAAGTATAACTTTGTTGTAGTCTTCAGCAAATCCCAAAAGCATTTTTAGTGGTACATAAAAATTAAAATATCCATTCTTAAGATTCAAATCATCAGTTTTATGCCATCCACCATTTTGCATTACAACGCTTTCAGTTGGTGATAGAGATACCAAATTTTTTATTGTTGTTGTTGTTCCTAAATACCTTGTATGATCGATTTCAATACCATTAAGCTCGTAGCGGATTTCATCAAATAAATGTGCAACAAAGTTATTTTTTAATATAAAATTTTCTGAAAAATTTCCAGTTTTTTCATCTACAACGAAACCTTCCACATATATATAACTCTCACTAGGTAACACGTACAAATCTTGATTTTGTATTGAGATTCGAATCTCATCATTATTGTTGTACGATTGTAGATATGGTATGTAGGTATGATAGTCCTTTTTTATTATATTTTCATCAGACAATGGCTTATCCAATACGTTTATTATTGAGCTCATTTTGTTTTCAGTTTGAAATTCAAAGACTTGAGAAAGCTTTTGTTTGTGTTGTAAGTGACCTTTGACGAGCAGATCTTTTCAATTGTGGTTTAGGTTGTAATATCTGTGGATGAGACGTGACTGCCGCATTTTGTGATATACTTGTATTGTATATTATCATTACATAGTTGGCCTTAAATGTATTCGTATTGTAATTTCCTCTCCTCGAAAATTAATTAAATCACCGTTCTGATCAACCACGCGCAGTGATAGAGAACTTATCTGTTTGGTGTTTACAGGTAAATAAATGAGATTCCTTGGAATCTCATCTATTTTATAGCCTGCAGGCACATTAATCGGAAACTCATGAAGTGTGTGTGATTTTGAATTGTTCATATATGTATTTGTAGCGATACTACTTTCAATTCGCAAGAGATTTACTTTAAAAATATTAACTGGAAGATCTGAGTAATGATCATCGGTCGGTTTTAGGATTTTACTATTGAATCCTAAAAGATTCCCAATTGTATTTTCTTTATTAAAATATATCGGATCTTTAGAACTATTTATTTTAACTTGCATCGTATTGTTGTTAGCTTCTATAAAAATATGCTCTCCAGGACTAAGTCGTTTGTATTGCTCTTCTATGTAGTCAACTATATCTTTCAATTCATAAGATCCAATTGGTATTTCAATTACATGTTCCCCTATATGAAACATATTGTTATAGGAGTCTACATTTGGAATACTGTTGTATGAATGAAAATCAGTTAGCGCACACTCATATGTGTCGTTTAAGTCAATGGGAGGAAAATAATTAGCATATAGCGCTGATGAGTTAGAGCTCAGAGTAAGTGTTATTGACATTATAACAGCCTGTTCACAAATAAATAAAGTTTACTACACAGCATGGTTTATAAGAATAATTTGCATATATATTTCATAATCTTATTTTAAAATTAACATTAGTTATTAAAAATATTGATGTTATTGTCGTTGTTATCATTGCGGATGGCGATTTATTTCATTTTCCAACTACAGTATTCCATCTTTGCTTATCCAGGAATTGTGTTGATTAGAAAATTCCAACCATTTAACTAATGCTTTGTCTCCTTTCAGTCTGATCACCTTTTCAACTAGATATGTATTTGGAAATCTAGTTCTTGACAGTTCTTCCGTGTAGAAGCCACCTTTAATAGGATTTCCCAGATAATCTTCTAATATGTATGTTGTAGGATATGTATTTTGAACTCTTTTGATTGTGAAAATTTCTGTTGTCCAATTCGGAGTATAGCCTTTCTCAAAAATATGTTTATATTTGCTAATACGTACATGGTCCCCTGCATTAAATTTTGACATTTTGTACATCTTTAAATGGCTGTATACTGTATTTAGGAGCTGTTTTTCATTTTTTGAGTTGACTTTAATCGGTGGCATTTTAATTGTGCGATGAACTTTTCTATTGTATGCATTAAGTAAATCTTTGTATATATCAAGCCAGTTGTAGGAACCATTAAAACTAAACTCTTTCCACATCATTCCTTTTAATGTTCTATTGAATCGTTCTACTATTGATGCTTTCATGATGCTATAGATTGAGTAGTGATTGACGTTGTATTTACCCATCAATTGATTAAAGTGTTTGTTGAAGAATTCTTTACCAACATCTGTTTGTAAGTTTTCTGGCACACGCCCCAATTGAAAAATAGTCTCCATTGCCTGCGTTGTGTCAACAGCTGTCTTTCTTCTCAAAGGTACTGCCCAAGCATATTTGGAGAATGTATCAATTACAGTTAGCAAAAATCTATAATTTTTATTGTATGTAGAATAGTTCCCCATTTCAACTAAATCCGCTTGCCAAAGATCGTCTATTCCTTTCATAACAACTCTCCTGCGTCCAAACATTTTTCGAGCTTCCTTATGGAGCTCGTTCACTAAATTTCTTTTTGTATCCATGTCTAAGCTTTAAGAAGTCTTTTGGGTGTGTTGCGATCTAACTGATGCGCTTTCAGCAATTGACACAAGCATGTAATTTTCAAATCTATAAATTTTCTCATTTAATCTTTCAATTTCTTCTTCGAATGATGCACTGATCTTGGAAATGCTTTCTTGCATTTTTTTATTCTCTTCCAACTGTAATATTATTTCATGTTGTTGCATTTCGATTTGATTTCTTAGAGTATTATGCATTTTGTTCTTATCGTCTTTAAATTCTTTTAATATTTTGTATTCTACTTCTTCGATTTGAGTTTGCAAAAACAATTTATTGATAGCATCGTTTTCCTCCAAAGCTTTTGGAACATGTTTGATTCTTTTGTTTTGGACATCAATGTTGTTGTTCGCATCCAAAAATAACCCCGACAATTTAGGTGCATTTTTCAATGAAATTATACTCCTAGTGTCGTTTAGATAATGTCCGAATTTATCAACAGACATAATTTATATATAAAATGTGTATGCGTTTATATAGTTTATACTATTATATTAGCTTCACGTAGTTCTTCAATAATTGAAACAATCTCGTTGTTGTGATTGGTATGACCTGCAGACTGTGATGCAAGCAGTAGTCTAAGTCGATCTACCAACTCGTTTGGATCATCCCAGTATATATAGTTTGGTTTATGAGGATTTACCTGCATCACCCCTTACCTAAATAATTAGCCTTTGTTAATTCCGATGAGCTCTTATGATTTTTCTCTTTAAAAAGTTTTCCAATAATATTTTTGCACTTGTACCCTCTAGTCCCCTTGATTTGACCATCGGACTTATAATCTCTTCTGTGTGCATTGGTAGTAAGTAATATTTTTTTTATAGATTTCAAGCTCGAATTTATCATAGTTTTTTGGTGTTTTATGAAACATTAAAGAAAACAGTCCTGGGGTGAGAGCCCATATTTGACCACCAACTTGTATTTTATCTTGATTTAACTCGATGTTGCTACTACCAAATTTCCATTCGTTATTATAATCTCTATGTGGACCATAGTTAGTATCTAGTTCATTTCTCGATTGCAATAGTGATAAGTCAGGATAACTCTCGTCATGATTAGAATGTTGTGAATAAAAGTCATCTTCATCAAAATCGCTGTTACTTTTACTATTAGACTGTTTAAACATTGATTCTTCAATTAGTTTCTTAGGAGTACTTGTTTCCAACTTCATTGTTGAGTTCTGAAGATGAAAATTGGCACTGTCCTCATATTCAGTTTTCTTATCATTCTTTTCTTTTTTATTCGGTATATCAATAAGTTTAGAGATGTTTATAAATTCTTTTAAAGGTTCTGTTATGGGCTGGAATGTATCTTTTAATTGCTGATGTGTATCTATTTCACCAGTTTTTATACTACGAAGCTTTTTCTTCAATACATTTCTTGTTGTCACGAAGTCTTTTAGAATTTTTTCATTCATTGTAGCTATTAGGTATCAGATCAGCTTATCAAGTATCACATCAGGTTATCAGATCAGGTATCAGATCACTTTATCAGGTATCAGATCAGCTTATCAGGTGTCAGATCAGGTTATCAGATCAGGTATCAGATCAGTTTATCAGGTTATCAGATCAGGTATCAGATCACTTTATCAGGTATCAGATCAGCTTATCAGGTGTCAGATCAGGTTATCAGATCAGGTATCAGATCTGTTTATCAGGTATCAGATCAGGTTATCAGATCAGCCTATTAGGTATCAAATCAAGTTTTGCTTATATGACCAGTTATAACAATCACATGTATAATGTTTAAAGCCAGATTATGTACTAAGCGATACCCATGATGAATAGTAATTTATACTATGATGAAGTAATCAAATGATTTTCTATAGCGACCATTGTTTAGTTCATTATCTTTACTTATCATCAAAAATCCATATATATCCTTCCAACATTCTTGACATATATACTGAAACTTTTCAAAGTTCATGTCGCTGGCAACATGATCATCGTATACATGTCTCATATTTTTCGCATCTTGTTTAAACATTATAATTAAATTGGCATTATCTTTTATTAAATGTTTTGGAATTCTTGTGTAGGTTTGACACAAGTAAAATGAATCTACATTCTTATGACGCCCCATACAAAAATATGCACGTATATTGTTCTGGTTTTCACATGCAACATCATCGAAAATCATAATTGAATTGCTTTTAGCTTCACTAGGAGGAACAACGGACTCATTGTCTGCGAATGTGTAGTATCCCATTCCTTTAATTGGCGAAATTAAATTCTTTAGTTATTCATATTTAGGTTGATACAGAGATTTTGAGTACAAATAGATATTTTCAAACTTGAGACCATTAGGACTTTCTAGCAAACTGATCATTACATTAGTTTTTCCACAATTGGAGGGACCAACTATTAATGCTCGAATAGAATTTGGTAGCAAGGAACTATGTCTTATTTTTGTACTGTCATTTGAAGATACATCCACATTACGAACTAAAATATTTTTGTGTTGTTTTACTAAGCGTATTTCAATAACTACTTGTAAAATTCACAAAACAATATCTTTTATTGTAGATTGAAGTAATATGGTTGTATTTTATAACAAAAGTGTTAGTCACAAACGCACTATCGTTGGTGAAGGTTTACTAAATAGAACAATAAATTCTCTACCTTTTGAACTACATCTTCTTGGATATCAGTACTGTGGACCTGGCACAAGATTGGAAAAGCGTTTAGCTAGAGGAGATAAAGGAATTAATTTATTGGATGCTGCGTGCAAAAATCACGATATAGCTTACTCCAAAAACAAAGAATTAAACAGTAGACATCAAGCTGATAAAGTTCTTGAAAATAAAGCTTGGGAAAGAGTTCTTTCTACTGACAGCAGTCTTACTGAGAAATCATTTGCGTACATGGTTACTAATGCGATGAAAGCAAAAACTAAATTTGATATGGGTATACAGAAGAAGGCGAAGAAGAAAAAAAATATGAAAATACTTTCGCCACGAATTCATTTATTTGATAAAAAGTTGTTCAATAAATCAATTAAAGCGGCAACAAAAATATTAAAGACGGAAAAACCCCAAGACATTAACTCACCTATTAAGATTGCCCGTAAAGTAATCAACAAATCGCTCAAAGGGAAAAAAGCACGAGTTGTGATACCACGTATAATAAATGTTTCAAAAATTGGAGGATTTCTACCCATAATTCCAATTCTAACTGCTCTAGGTGCAATAGGTAGCCTTGCCACTGGAGGTGCCGCTATAGCTAAAGCGGTAAATGCAACAAAGAATGCAAAAAATCAACTTGAAGAGGCAAATAGACATAATAAAGCAATGGAATCTATAGCAGTCGGTGAAGGACTTTTTCTAAAACCATAAGAAGGGTTATGGCTTAGTTTACGAAGGAAAATCAAAAAACTGTTAAAGATGCTACCCAACAGACCACTATCTGATGTCGACCTGAGTAATTTTTGTATAAATGTACCATATTTTAGAGGAGTTTTCATGATAGACTCGCTACCAAAACGACCAAAGAAAATAGAATGTGGAATAGTCAATTTAGATTTATCAACAGGACCGGGAACTCATTGGGTAGCATATTATAAAAACTGCAGCGAAAATGAATATTTCGACAGCTTTGGAAATTTGCAACCTCCTTCAGAATTAATCAAATATCTTGGTGGAAATATTAAATACAACTACACTCAACATCAAACGTATGATACATTTAATTGTGGACATTTATGTTTAAAATTTCTTTGTGAAATAACGAAAAATATTAAATAAAATCACAAATATACTATACACATATATGTATTTTAATAATTTTTTTTATTTGGTTTGTTATATTAACAAATATAAAACACTCATAACATTTTATTTTTATTGCCAAACGGGGTACTGGGAGTTTGGTATTAGAAACTCATCCATCTCAGTATCCAGAATTAAGCTTCGTTCTCCTTCTCGATGTACTCGAAATGTACCACTCGAGAGATCCTTTATTTCGTCATCTGTTAGACAGTCATATCGATTAGGTAAAAACATTATATGATTTTCCAATTCTAACTGAATTGTTGATCCATATTTTGTTGTCACTCGCTTTGCTTTAATTATAGGATATTTTTCTAAAATATCCAATTCTTTAGCGTGAATTATACTTTTATTATTGATCGAATTAAATTTTTTCACTAAAGATTTTACGGAGTCCATTTTTTGTAAACTTTACTCTTCGAACGTTTCTTCAAAAGTAATAGCAAATGAAGCTTTGGTAGTCCCAAGGAGCCTAACCGACAACATTTCTTGTGAAATAGCAAATGAATTCATAAAAAAAAGAAATAAAGAGGAAAGAGTGCGAGAGATAAAGAGAGTAATAATAAAGGAATTAACCATAGCATTGTTGATATACATATTTTTAAATATCAGAAAGACTACTTTCAAAATTTATAAAACAAATCAGTAGAAAAGGAGCATTCAATCAATCATCACTCTCATCTGTTAATATATACCGAAATGTCTCAAATCAGAAATAAAATTAACAAGTTTTTAGTAGATTTCGAGTGCTTTAAACTCTACGATCATTTCGAAATGATTAAATTTTTCCTGAACATGCTTGATGAGAACGAGGAATATGGCGTTATAGAAGATGAGGACAAAAACGAGTTACATTTTGATGCAATTAGACTTAAAAGTTAACATGGTGTCATATACAATAGACTTGTCAAACAAACAATTTCTATATGAACTTATACTATACATATCAAGAACGCATTTCTTTACCCCTTTCGACTTTTTAATATCATTTTGATACTGCACACTAAAAGAATACATCTTTGATCTCAATCCCACAAATTCCTTTATTACCTTTCCACAATTTTCATCCTTCATCATACCCAACACCTTTTTGTTCACCAAGGGTAAACCATAAGTATTATCTTGGGGATAATCAGACGTATCAAACTTTTGGTCGAGGTCAGTTTTGATGTCGTGGTAAAAGTCTTCTGTTTTTATAGTATAAATGAAAGAGTCAGTGTCCATATAATTTAGTGATAATTTTGACTTGAATTTAGGTTGCATGTATCCATAATGGAAATCATACATTTTCCATTTGGAGAGCTCAAGTACACAAAATCCTAAATAAATAGGTTTGTTGTAATAGGTTTTTAGCCTATTCATTTCAATTGCTACCATATCCTCAGAAAATATTGATAAACTATGAAAATTTGGTTTGCATATCCAATCTTGAGCTCCTAACTGATTTCGGTTTGTCCTATTCCACTTCGTAACTATTCGTACATCTTTTCTCTTCTCCACATTCTCCATAGTTTTACCGTAAACTGCGTTATTTAGCAATTTAAAGAAATTTTTCTCAAATGCATTTTTTGCAGTCGCCCTATGTTTGGTGTTTAAGTCTATGTAACTTTTCAGCCAGGTCGATTGCTTAAAAGTGAGAATCCGATGTACATTCTTTAGAACTAGCCCATACTTCAAACATTGTTTAAGAACTCTGTAATGTAAAACATATGTTTGTTTGGTGGAAAAATCTGCAATCAATTTAGTATGCTTTGTTTGTGGAATTTTTTTATTTTCCGGACAGAAAGGAAGATCATTGTGCAAGTCATGTAAATTAGAAGGATAGTCAAAAGTAACTTCATAGACATATCCATCACTTTAACTATCATCTATGGTTTTCGGATCCAGATTTAGCTGATCACTTGACAGCCATCTGAATCCTCCATAAGGTAGATATTCAGACATCGCCCAACTGTAAAGGTTATTGGCGTCTAAGTACACAATATACTCTGAGGGCTTCAATCTATCGAAATCTTGTAAATATTTATTGTTAGCCTTGGAATATCTCTTACTGCATTGTACAAGTCCACCACGTATTCCTTTCTTAAAGAAATTGTACATATCTATGTCTGTCAGAAGTTCTAATTCAACGTTAGTATGCTTCAACATAGCATCCCACGATAGTGCTGGTGCAGTGAAATACTGACATGGATCTAAATGGTAGGTAGATATTCTTACATACCTTTCTAAAATTTTCAAATATATCAGCAAGTAAGAGTACATCTGTTTCTAAATATACTTCCATGTAATCTTGCAAGGTTGGAAGCTCGAAAAATGTTTGGACGCAGGAGAGTTGTTATGAAAGGAATAGACGATCTTTGGCAAGCGGATTTAGTTGAAATGGGGAACTATTCTACATACAATAAAAATTATAGATTTTTGCTAACTGTAATTGATACATTCTCCAAATATGCTTGGGCAGTACCTTTGAGAAGAAAGACAGCTGTTGACACAACGCAGGCAATGGAGACTATTTTTCAATTGGGGCGTGTGCCAGAAAACTTACAAACAGATGTTGGTAAAGAATTCTTCAACAAACACTTTAATCAATTGATGGGTAAATACAACGTCAATCACTACTCAATCTATAGCATCATGAAAGCATCAATAGTAGAACGATTCAATAGAACATTAAAAGCAATGATGTGGAAAGAGTTTAGTTTTAATGGTTCCTACAACTGGCTTGATATATACAAAGATTTACTTAATGCATACAATAGAAAAGTTCATCGCACAATTAAAATGCCACCGATTAAAGTCAACTCAAAAAATGAAAAACAGCTCCTAAATACAGTATACAGCCATTTAAAGATGTACAAAATGTCAAAATTTAATGCAGGGGACCATGTACGTATTAGCAAATATAAACATATTTTTGAGAAAGAACAGAAATTTTCACAATCAAAAGAGTTCAAAATACATATCCTACAACATACATATTAGAAGATTATCTGGGAAATCCTATTAAAGGTGGCTTCTACACGGAAGAACTGTCAAGAACTAGATTTCCAAATACATATCTAGTTGAAAAGGTGATCAGACTGAAAGGAGACAAAGCATTAGTTAAATGGTTGGAATTTTCTAATCAACACAATTCCTGGATAAGCAAAGATGGAATACTGTAGTTGGAAAATGAAATAAATCGCCATCCGCAATGATAACAACGACAATAACATCAATATTTTTAATAACTAATGTTAATTTTAAAATAAGATTATGAAATATATATGCAAATTATTCTTATAAACCATGCTGTGTAGTAAACTTTATTTATTTGTGAACAGGCTGTTATAATGTCAATAACACTTACTCTGAGCTCTAACTCATCAGCGCTATATGCTAATTATTTTCCTCCCATTGACTTAAACGACACATATGAGTGTGCGCTAACTGATTTTCATTCATACAACAGTATTCCAAATGTAGACTCCTATAACAATATGTTTCATATAGGGGAACATGTAATTGAAATACCAATTGGATCTTATGAATTGAAAGATATAGTTGACTACATAGAAGAGCAATACAAACGACTTAGTCCTGGAGAGCATATTTTTATAGAAGCTAACAACAATACGATGCAAGTTAAAATAAATAGTTCTAAAGATCCGATATATTTTAATAAAGAAAATACAATTGGGAATCTTTTAGGATTCAATAGTAAAATCCTAAAACCGACCGATGATCATTACTCAGATCTTCCAGTTAATATTTTTAAAGTAAATCTCTTGCGAATTGAAAGTAGTATCGCTACAAATACATATATGAACAATTCAAAATCACACACACTTCATGAGTTTCCGATTAATGTGCCTGCAGGCTATAAAATAGATGAGATTCCAAGGAATCTCATTTATTTACCTGTAAACACCAAACAGATAAGTTCTCTATCACTGCGCGTGGTTGATCAGAACGGTGATTTAATTAATTTTCGAGGAGAGGAAATTACAATACGAATACATTTAAGGCCAACTATGTAATGATAATATACAATACAAGTATATCACAAAATGCGGCAGTCACGTCTCATCCACAGATATTACAACCTAAACCACAATTGAAAAGATCTGCTCGTCAAAGGTCACTTACAACACAAACAAAAGCTTTCTCAAGTCTTTGAATTTCAAACTGAAAACAAAATGAGCTCAATAATAAACGTATTGGATAAGCCATTGTCTGATGAAAATATAATAAAAAAGGACTATCATACCTACATACCATATCTACAATCGTACAACAATAATGATGAGATTCGAATCTCAATACAAAATCAAGATTTGTACGTGTTACCTAGTGAGAGTTATATATATGTGGAAGGTTTCGTTGTAGATGAAAAAACTGGAAATTTTTCAGAAAATTTTATATTAAAAAATAACTTTGTTGCACATTTATTTGATGAAATCCGCTACGAGCTTAATGGTATTGAAATCGATCATACAAGGTATTTAGGAACAACAACAACAATAAAAAATTTGGTATCTCTATCACCAACTGAAAGCGTTGTAATGCAAAATGGTGGATGGCATAAAACTGATGATTTGAATCTTAAGAATGGATATTTTAATTTTTATGTACCACTAAAAATGCTTTTGGGATTTGCTGAAGACTACAACAAAGTTATACTTAATGGAAAACATGAATTGATACTCTTGCGCAATAAAAATGATGAAGCTCTTGTACACTCGAGCGTTTCTACTGAAAAATCGAAACTTACAATTTCACTCATCTCCTGGCGAATTCCACACGTACAATTATCTGATCAGAGCAAGTTGAATATGATTAAAATCATTAACAATGGTGCTTCTATACCGATGGCATTTCGTAGCTGGGATTGTCATATGAATCCACAATTGAATACAGGAACAAGTCATATTTGGAATGTTAAATTAGCTGCAAGTAAAGAGCGACCACGTTTTGTACTGGTCGCATTTCAACGATATAAAAAATTTGTTCACTGTGACCTGACTAATTTAAAAGTACATTTAAATTCAACCTCTTACCCCTATGATGATCTTAACATAAAATTCAAAAATGAGCGTTATGCAATTCTATATGATATGTATGTCAGATTTCAACAAAGCTACTATATGAAAGAGGCTCAACCATTGTTAACAGCCCAGGAGATTAAAGACAACGCCCCAATTATTGTAGTAGATGTAAGCTATCAGAACGAGTCAGTCAATACCGGACCGATTGATATAAAAGTTGAATTTGAAACAGCAACAAATATTCCAGCAACGACATCAGCTTTCTGCGTTCTTATTCATGACCGCGTAATAGAATACATACCAATAAGAGGTCAAGTCCGGAAGGTCTTATAAATTAGATAACATGGATGGTGATATTGTTTTTGTTGACTTGCAAGGTTTCAAAAATAATTCAAATGACTTCATCGCAAAAGAAGTAGCTGTAGTTTTCACCAACAACGAATGCCTCAATTTCATCATAAAACCTCCTTTTGATTTCGCCTGTTTATCAGCCGAAAAACAGAGAGAAGCAGTTTGGTTAACAAAAAACTATCATCATATTAACTGGAATGATGGATCAGTCTCATTTCAAAGCGTTTGCAAGTTTTTAAGATCCAATATAAGAAATTCACATATATATGTTAAGGGAGGAGAGAAGAAAAAATGGTTAGAAAAAATGATTCATCAAGCAGTTTATAACATTGAAGACATTGGCTGCATTAATTTTAAACAAATGGAAGCTAAGCATTCAAAATATCTCTATTGTAGCTATCACGACTATGGTGTTTGTGCCTTAAGGAATGCAATTTTACTTAAAAATGAAAATGTTAACAAACTTTTAAATAAATGCTTATAAAAATTAAAATAAATGTCTTTTTATTTCAAATAAAAACCTACATACATACATATTTATTTCAGAGAACACACAACAAACAAACAAACAAACATAATGGTTCATTCATTCAAATGGTCAAGGGAATATATGGGCACAAAGAATAAACGCTTATTATTTGTTTGTATGTATATGCGTAAATGAATTAAATTTGTAGATATTTATGTACGCATGAATATGTACATCTTATCACATTGCATACTGACCCACTTGCGCTAAAGCGGACTGTCACACAGACTCACTAATCGCCACACACACACACCCCCCTGTCTGACAGGCAGACATTCCAATCGCCACTCAGAACACAAAAACACACACACACACATACACACACTTAAACATAGCATAAATATTAATATTCTACAAAATACAGAAATCGCACCACCATCCAGATCCCCAAATAAAATCCATCGATGATCGTCATGTATAAAATAAACAAAATATCAGATTCAATATTTATGCAATAGTAAATTTTTTTTCTCAACGTCTTCAAGATCAGAATAATCAAATTATTCCCCCACACTCAAGCATTTCACACAAAAAAGAAATAACTGAATTGATGGTCAAAATATCTTAAGTAAACACACACCAAAATTAAAAACAAGCAAAAAATAAAAGAAGAAACCTCACTCCAGCCTGGACAAAATATCTTAAGTAAACACACCAAAATTAAAAACAAGCCAAAAATAAAAGAAGAAATCTCACTCCAGCAAGAAGAATCGAACCATAAACATTAGGGCCATCCATTTATACAACACTTTTAAGATATTGTACTTCCTAAAAAAGTTTTGTGTCAGATACTAAAAATTTCTTATTTTCTATTAGGCCATAGCACACATGGACAGACAGAATTCCTACGCTCACATATGGACAGACACAAATTCCCACGCTCACATACCGACGGATATGTATTTCCAAGGTCACATATGGACAGACACAAACTCCCAAGCTCTCATATGGACAGACAAAAAATTCCCACGGTCTCACGGTTACTTATACAAACTCATTTTGGTTACTACAGCACCCCTCCACCAAAGCACCATCACATATGGACGGACAGAAATTCCCACGGTCTCATACGGACAGACACAAACTCATAAGCTCACATATGGACGGACAGAAATTCCCACGGTCTCATACGGACCGACACAAACTCCCAAGCTCTCATATGGACAGACAAAAATTCCCACGCTCACATATGGACGGACATGTATTCCAAGGTCACATATGGACAGACACAAATTCCCACGCCTACCCCAACATTATAAAAAAAAAACAACAACAATGCGAACCCCCTTATTAAACCGTGGGAAAATACACACACACAAACATTAAAGTATCAAATTACAAAATAAACACATTAAAGTCAAAATTTGGGTAATTAACATGCAAATTTTTAAAATTTTACATGAAATTTGAGAATTTTAATGGTCCTGGCACGAACAATATTATACTACTTATATATAAATATATGTGTGTATGTATGTGTTCGTATGTATATATGTATGTATGGGAGTATGCATCTGTGTATGTACATTTGTATGTATACATATGTATGTTCCTTTAAAAAAAAACAAAACAAAAATTGAATTATATGCTTCTAAATTTCTA
This sequence comes from Linnaemya tessellans, assembly GCA_951800035.1. Classification (NCBI taxonomy): domain Eukaryota; kingdom Metazoa; phylum Arthropoda; class Insecta; order Diptera; family Tachinidae; genus Linnaemya; species Linnaemya tessellans. The sequence goes on from OX637534.1 coordinate 80,798,830, forward strand.
CTATAAGTTCTTCATGTTATACATATATAAAAAATAATTTTCTTACAAAATTTTTATTATAATTTGTTAATGTTGAAAAGTTGTATTTTACTATAAATTGTTAATGTGGAAAAATTGTATTTTACTACAAATTGTTAATGTTGAAAAATTTTATTTTACTATAAATTGTTAATGTTGAAAAAAATTGTTTTTATTATATATGTTATTGTATTTGAAAAACCAATATTTTGAATAATTTTTCATGTAATGTTCCAAAACCATTTTTCTATAAAAAAATTTTAATAATTTTTATTTCCTGAAGATGTTAACAAGCTGTTAACGTAATATCGAATAAAAATTATAAGAAATAATATATTATAAAAAAAGACCACAAGCTTGAAAAATATTACAATAAACTGATAAGGTTAATAAAAATAAATCAACAATATCATAAAAATAATTACTGAACCTTTTTATACCCTCCAAAAAAGAATTTGGAGGGTATATTCACTTTGTCATTCCGTTTGTAACGCATCGAAATATCCATCTCAGACCCCATAAAGTATATATGTATATTCTTGATCAGTGATGAAATCTAAGACGAACTGAGCATGTCCGTCCGTCCGTCCGTCTGTGGAAATCACGATTCAGTCCAAACGAAAAGAGCTAGACTCTTGAAATTTGGCATAAATATATTTTAAAGCTTAGAGCAGGTTAAGTTTGAAGATGGGCTAAATCGGGCGAGAGGGAAAAAAGTTACCCTAAGAAAAACTAAACCAACCCAGAAAAAACAACATAATTTTTAAAGTTTTTTGGTTATTTTGTTAAGCAAATGATATATTTTTATGTCAAATACGGTCCAACGCCTTAAACTTGGAGCCATTAAATAAAATAAAAATATTTTTTGACCCCGCCCACTTCAGTGGGCGTTATTATAGGCAAAAATAGCATAAAAATTTAACAAATTGTTTTACTTAAGCCTACATTCCTTAAAAATAACACTTTTAAGCTTTAATGACGAAGCTAAGACGAAACCTGGTACTACTCTGCCCTACCCCCTCCTTCCCCTTCGCCCCCTAAATGACCCTACCAAAAAAATTTTTTTTTTTAAATTTTGTATATAATCATCCCAAGCATTTATCTTTAGAGTTTTATGACTGCCTATTTCTGCCCTACCCCCCCCGCCCCCCCCTCTTCCTTTGCCCCCTAAATGACCGTACCAAAAAAAAAAATTTTTTTTTTAAATTTTGTATATAATCATCCCAAGCATTTATCTTTAGAGTTTTATGACTGCCGATTTCTGCCCTAACACCCCCCCCCCCTCTTCCTTTCCCCCTAAATGACCCTACCAAAAAAAAGAATTTTTTTTTTAAATATTGTATATAATCATCCCAAGCATTTATCTTTAGAGTTTTATGTCTTCCTGTTTCTGTCCTACCCCATCTCCCCCTTTGCCCTCTAAATGACCCTATCAAAAAAAATTTTAATTTTGTATATAATTATCCCAAGCATTTATTTTTAGAGTTTTATGACAAAGGTGAAAAGTTTCCCCCACAGCTCTTGCCAGAGCGACCCCGCCAAAATACAGTTTTTATACCCTCCAAAGAGAATTGTGATGAAGTCTAAGACGGTCTAGCAATGCCCATACGTTCATTTGTGGAAAACATGATATTGTATATTTTGGAACCCCGCCCCCTTTAGTGGGCGTTGACGTACGATATTATATAAAGGAAGTCTGTCCCACCAAGTTAAACATATCAAATTCACTTACTAAATATTTGGAGGGTATTTAAGATTCGACCCGGTCGAATATAACGTTTTTACTTGTTTTGCCTAAGATTTGAAATTTAAAATTTTGATTATATTTGTATTAGTACAGTAGCTTCACTTTCAAAAACCATTTTTATACCCTTCACAAAAAAGTGAAAGGGTATATATACATAGGTTTGTCATTCCGTGTGTAATTTCTTTGATATTCACATGGGACCCCATGAAGAATATATATTCTGGGTCCTTATGGATAGCGTTGACGATTGAGCGATGTCCGTCTGTACGTGAAATCGGTTTTCCCAAGCCCCCAGGAGCGCTAGAGACTTCGTTCTTGGACCGCTGCATTGGAAATGAACTTAAATAGTGTGCTATTGAAATTCAGAAATTATAAGTTTTTCTTTAACAAAACCTCTTTATACGTCATGAAGATTTGCATTGGCCAAAAAAAAATTTTTTTAAATTCAAATTTTGCTTCCAGGGGTGGGAAATTTAACTTTTTTATACGTAAAAGTAACCAAAGAGGCAATTGACGTTGTTTTTTTTTTTTTTGCTAACTAAAACTATTTTATGTTTTGGGAAGAACAAAATTGGTATCAAAAATTCAAAAATAAAATATATTATTATTAGTTTCTTTATTAGTATTAAAAATACTTTTACAAACAATTACCTCTTGAATTATATAACTTTTTACAAACAAATGAATTTTGAATTACATTAAAAATTAGTTGAAAATATTATATATTGAATTTAACAAAATTTGATATGTTCTTTCTAAAACTATTGCTATTTTGCTCATGTTTCATATAGCTTGGAAGAGTGTTATAAAGTTCCAATCCTTTAAATCCTTTAAATTTCTTTGCATTGCTGTTGTATTTACCCTTTCGATTCTGAAGTTGTTTATATTTCTTAAGCTATATGGCTGGACTTCTCCTACGTATGATACTTGTTCCATAAAATTTTGTGGTGCTTCTCCTCTTTTTAATTTTTGTTTATAAAATTTAATGTATTAAAAGCAATCCTCTGTTTTATATTCAGCCACTTGAGTGCTTGTAGCATATAGTTAATAGTTGTGTATCTGTTGCATTTTAGAATAGTTCGCATTGCTTTATTTTGAAGCTTCTGCAGGCGTTCGATTTGGTGTGTAGTGCAGCATGAGTATATAATTGTGGAACAAAATTCAAAATGAGGTTTAATTATAGTATTATAGATGTTTATTGCATTAGTGGTGGATACTTGTTTCCTTATTCTCTTAAAAAAAAACAATTTTTTTACCAATCTTTTTACACACATAGTCCATGTGCGATTTAAACTTATGTTCTTTATCAATTACTAGTCCTAAATATTTGATTTCATTTACCTTTTCAATTGTTTGATCGTTTATTTTAAAAATTACGTTACTGTCTGTCTTTATTTCCAATAGTTTTGTTCTTATTTAACTTAAGTTTATTCATATTCAACCATTTATATTTTCCATATCATCCATTAAGTCACCATAACATTGTTGATTTGTTTCTAACTCAGCAAAAACTAGTGTATACATAATTATTTTACATTTTTCTAAAACATTTGGTAGATCGTTAATATATATTATAAATAGTAAAGCTCCCAAAATTGACCCTTGAGACACTCCATATTCATTGATTAATGGTTTAGACTGCGCGGTATTTACTTTTGTTATTTGTTTCCTTTCAGTAAGGTATGTTTGAAACCATTTTAGTTCCGTATCTCTAATGCCGTACCTATAAAGTTTTTGGAGAAAGATTTCTCTATATATTGTTTCAAAATCTCTCTTGAAATCAAGGAATAAAGCAATTATTTTTTTATGACTGTAATTCTTTTTCCACTTGCTTACTACATACTTAACTGCCGTTTCACATGAAAAATTTTTTCTAAATCACGACTGGTATTTTGACAGTAAATTTTCAGTTTCCAAATACTTTTCTAGTTGTTCTTTTACTACTTTCTCTATGAGTTTCTCACAAGTTTTTAACGCATTAATTGGTCGAAACTCCTCACATTTCTTTGCTTTTGCAATCTTTTCAATTGGAGTAATCATCGATGTTTTCCAGTTTTCAGGAAATACGCCGGTTTGTAGTGATGTATTTATGCTGTCAATTATTACTCCTCCTACAACGCTCCAATTGTCAAGTGTCATTTTGCCGTTTATTTTGTCAAAATCTGATTTAACTTTTAGGTTTTTACATATTATTTTTAAATCTACTAGAGATATTAATCGGAATTTAAATTGGGAGCTTATCACAGGTACGTTGTGGACATATTGCACATTGTTTATCACAGATTATGCTGTCAACGAAATATTTGTTGAATTTTTCTGCTATATCATAGTTATTCCTATATTCTACATCATTAAATATCACGGATTCGATTGCATTATTTGGTTTTCTTAAAATTAAATTTTTTATCTGCCTCCACATTTCTTTCTGATCTTTTGCAAAATTTATTTTATTATTGATATATTTATTTTTCTCATTTTGGATATTTACTTTGTAAATATTTCTTATTTCTTTGTATTGCGTCCATGCCTCATTAGAATTTGCAAATTTTGCTATTTGATATTTATGAATTTTTGTTTGTTTTAATCTATTTATTTCTTGATTAAACTATCTGCACTCTTTATCCTCTCTAATAGTTTTCTTTATACTTAATTTTTTAACGGCATTTAATAAGCATTCGTCGAAAATGCTAACTTTATCATTAATGTCTAAATTTCTGTTTATTTGATAAGTTCCTTGAATTTCTGCTTTAAATTTTTGTTTGTCGTATTTAAAAATTTCAATTTCCTTGGCTTTGTTACTTTTTATGTGTCTACTATTTTCTGTTATTATATCTATAGCTTCATGATCCGATATTTTATTAGAAATATATATAGTACCTGATATATTTCTATTATTAGTTATTATATAGTCAATTGTTGTTTTTGAAGTATGTGGTACTCTTGTAAAATTTTCTATAACTTGTTTTAACCCATTATCGTCTAAAAGACATTTAATTTTATTATACCCTCCAAAAAAGAATTTGGAGGGTATATTCACTTTGTCATTCCGTTTGTAACGCATCGAAATATCCATCTCAGACCCCATAAAGTATATATATTCTTGATCAGTGATGAAATCTAAGACGAACTGAGCATGTCCGTTCGTTCGTCCGTCCGTCTTAAACTTGGAGCCGTTATTATAGGCAAAAATAGCATAAAAATTTAACAAATTGTTTTACTTAAGCCTACATTCCTTAAAAATAACACTTTTAAGCTTTAATGACGAAGCTGAGACGAATCCTGGTACTACTCTGCCCTACCCCCTCCTTCCCCTTCTCCCCCTAAATGACCCTACCACAAAAAAAATTTTTTTTTTAAATTTTGTATATAATCATTCCAAACATTTATCTTTAGAGTTTTATGACTGCCGAAGACGGTCTAGCAATGCCCATACGTTCGTCTGTGGAAAACATGATATTGTATATATTTGAACCCCGCCCCCTTTAGTGGGCGTTGACGTACGATATTATATAAAGGAACTCTGTCCCACCAAGTTAAACATTTCAAATTCACTTACTAAATATTTGGAGGGTATTTAAGATTCGACCCGGTCGAATATAACGTTTTTACTTGTTTTAATTAAAGAGCTTTGCTCTGTTGCTTGTTTCCTTGGAAGTTTCGAATCCAGGGTTGGACAAGTGCAATATATTATAGTACATGAAAGTGACCAAAGTGGTTAAAAATTTGAAATTTTTCTTAAAAAATTATTTTATACCTCATGAAGCGTTGCACTGATAAATAAAAAAATATAATTTCGCTTCCAGGGTTGGGAAAATTAAATTTTTTTTTTATACTTTAATATATTTTAGTACATGTAATAACCAAAATGGTTAAAAAAATTTAGTTTTTCTTAAACAAAACTACTTTATACCTTATGAAGATTAGCATTGATAAAGAAAATTTTAAAAATTTAAATTTCGCTTCCAGGGTTGGGAAATTAAAATTTTTTTTGGTACATGGACTATATTGTAATACATGAATGTGACTAAAATGGCTACAAATTTCAAGTTTTTATTAAATAAAACGACTTTATACTTAATGAAGACTAGCATTGGTTAAACAAATTTAAATTTCGCTTCCAAGGCTGGGAAATTAAATTTTTTTTTATACAAAAAAGTAACCAAAAAGGCAATGAACGTCGGATTTTTACTAATAAAAACAATTTTTTAGCTCAGGAAAAACAAAATTGGTATCAAGAATTAAAAAAAATCAAAATTTAGATTCCAGAGTTGGATAACTGCAAAAGATATTTTGTAGTACATAAGAGTGACACAAATGGTTACAAATATTAAGTTTTTCTTAAATAAAACTATTTCATGCCTCATTGAGAGTTGCATTGGTAAAAAAAATTTTAATTTTGTTTCCAGGGTTGGGAAATTGAAATATTTATTCTGCATAAAAGTAACCAAAAAGGCAATTGACGTTGTTATTTTTTCGCTAATTGAAACTGTATTATAATTCAGGATGAACAAAATTGGTATTAAAATCTTAAAAAATCAGAATTTCGACTGCAGGGTTGGACAAATGAAATATTTTATGGTATATGAAAGTGACCAAAAAGTATAAAAATTTTAATTTTTTGTCAAGTAAAACTATGTTACACTTCACTAAGAATTGCATTGGTAAAAAAATAAAAATTCGCTTCCAGAGTTGGAAAATCAAAATATTTTTGGTACATAAAATTACATAGTACATAAATTCCAAATTTTGTGTTTTTAGTGATTAAACCTATATATAATATATAAAATATCAGAAAAAACTAAATTAGTATCAAAAAATTAAAAATTCGGTTCCAGGGCTGGAAAATCGAAATTTTTTGGTGCATTTGGTACCCATATTCCCAATTTTGTTTTTTTTCAGTGAATTAAACATATTTTATACTTCGCTAAGAATTAAATTGGTATTAAACATTTTTAAATTAAAAATTCGGTTCCAGGGTTGGAAAATCGATATTTTCTGATTCATAAAAGTAACCATATTATTTGTTATTTTTGATTTTTATGATGAATTATACCTACTTTATATATCAGGAAGAAATAAATTGGTATTAAAAACCAAAAAAATCTAATATACGATTGAATCTACGGTTAAACAATTACAATTAATTTATTTGGGGTACATGAAATATATTTTTCCTTTTTGTATGTAAATTATACATATTTAAAATTTTTGAAAGACGTTCAGAGGTATTAATAATAAGAAAAGCCAAACAGTTAGCTTCCTAGCCGAAAAAATTAAACGAAAAGAATGACATCTGTGAAAGGTATTTAAGATTCGGCACAGCCGAATATAGCACTTTTACTTGTTTTCTAATAAAATGTATAATATTTTTCTTATTTTTAATAAATTGTTTCAACATAGATATTGAAGATAGTTTTTGTTTGTTAAAATTGAAAATACCGTTTGATCAAGTTTTTCAATGAAATAAATCAATATAATATTTCTAGACGTTTAGCCAAAAACAATTGAATAAATATCTTGAAACGGAAAAGAAATTATTCGAAACGCATGCCACTTTCTACACTCTACTTGACATTAGCGATGTCAAGGAACTGGGAATCTCAATTTATAGGCCGGTAAATTTATAATAGAATTTTTGTCTTTTTGACTCAAATTTTTTTCCATGGGCTGATTCTAGAGTTATCCATTATTCGCCTTTCAACTACGAAATAATAACTTCATTTTGTCCGGGTCACTCTGGGAGGGGCCGTGGGGGAGATTAAGTGTAAAACTTTTTTAATAGTGTTGTTTAGGGTCAATGATGGAGGAGGGTACGGCAGATCAAACAACATCTCAGCTTCGTCATAAAAGCTTTAAAATAAAGTTTTTAAGGAATTTAGACTTAAATTATACCATTTGTTAAATATTTTCACTATTTTTCAATGTAATATGTTAGTACTTCACCCCCCACTTAAGGGGCGGCTTTAAAGATGGATTTCTCTAATTTTTTTACTGCAAGTTTAACGCTTTGGATTTTATATATCATTTACCTAACAAAATTAAAAATAATTTATATATAACTTAAGATGTTTTTTAGAGGTTGGTTTAGTACTTCGTAGGCGAACTTTTTTCACTCTGACCCAATTCAGCCCATTTACGAAGTTGACCTGTGCTATCGTTCAAGATGTATTTATACCAAATTTCAAGGGTCCGGCTTTTTTCGTTTGGACTGAATCGTGATTTTCACAGACGGACGGACGTACGTGGCTAGATCGTTTTAGATTTCATCACTGATCAAGAATTTATATACTTCAGTGTAATACCAGGTTACGTCTCAGCTTCGTCATTAAAACTTAAAAATTTTATGTAGTAAGAATTTTAACGAACATTTATATTGCTATATTAATTAAATTGAATTGAGATTCATAGGCTAATTCTCGAAATTTGTTTTTAAATCTCAGAAAGACATGATAAATATTCCAAGGCACAAAGGAAAGTCAACATCAGTTTTATTCAACTTACACAGCAGAGCAGAACAGCTGTTTTCGAAAGACGCAACCCTTTCATCATCAGTGCTCATGTGTATTGTGTTTGTCACCACTTATTAGGTGGCTTAGTTGAATTTTGATAACAGTTCCTATTTACACAAATTTTATTGTGAAAAAGAATACGAGAACTGTATCAACCTGATGTTAACATGTTATTGTTATAATACCCGTGTTACCATTTGATTATTTTTCTTCATGTCCCATTTTTCTGAATGTTTTGTTCCATCATACCTAAATCAAACTTTTTTGGTTTTAATTTTAAAAACAAATTTCGAACAATTAGCCTATGAATCTTAATTCAATTTAATTAATATAGCAATATAAATGTTCGTTAAAATTCTTACTACATACAAATTTAAGCTATGGCTTGAGCTACCAATAATAAAAATATTGGAAAAACGTTTACATGTACTTAAGTATAAAATTCAAACCAAAAAAGTTTGACTTAGGTATGATGGAACAAAAAATTCAGAAAAATGGGACATGAAGAAAAATAATCAAACGGTAACACGGGTATTATAACAATAACATGTTAACATCAGGTTGATACAGTTCTCGGATTCTTTTTCACAATAAAATTTGTGTAAATAGGAACTGTTATCACATTCAAGTGGTGACAAACACAATACACATGAGCACTGAAGATGAAAGGGTTGCGTCTTTCGAAAACAGCTGTTCTGCTCTGATGTGTAAGTTGACTAAAACGGATGTTGACTTTCCTTTGTGCCTTGGAATATTTATCATGTCTTTCTGAGATTTAAAAACAAATTTCGAACAATTAGCCTATGAATCTTAATTCAATTTAATTAATATAAAAATTTTATTTTTAAGGAATGTTGGCTTAAGTAAAGCAAGTTGTAAACTTTTTACAATATTTTTGCATATAATAACGCAGACTGTTGGACCGTATTTGTCATAAAAATATATCATTTGTTTAACAAAATAACCAAAAAACTTTAAAAATTATGTTGTGTTTTCTGGGTTGGTTTAGTTCTTCTTAAGGGAACTTGTTTCCCCCTTGCCCGATTTAGCCCATCTCCGAACTTAACCTGTGCTATTCTTCAAGATATATCTGTACCAAATTTCAAGAGTCTACCTCTTTTCGTTTGGACTGAATCGTGATTTCCACAGACGGACGGACGGACGGTGGACATGCTCAGATCGTCTCATGTTTCATCACTGATCAAGAATATATACATATACTTTATGGGGTCTCAGATTGACAAACGGAATGACAACGTGGGTATACCCTCCATATTCTTTTTTGGAGGGTATAATAATATGGAAAACGGTTGACTCTAAAGGACATTTAAATATATCACTTTTCTTTTTTCGTTTTTTTTTCACTATATCTCACGAGCGCATTAACCGATTTTGACCCTGTTAGAAGCGATCGACTTGATTTTCAAAAGCTTTTTAGTTTTTAGAATCGATCAACAAAATTGTTTAAAAGTTATTTAAAAATAACCGCGTTTGAAAATAAATTTTCTTTGTTTTTCTTAAATATCTCAAAATCCGAATCGGTTACAATTCACAGAAAATCTAAATTCGATAGAACTTTTTGGAACGCCAATAGTTTGGTTCGAACACTAATCAATTAAATTTATAATTTCGGAGTTTTTTTTAATCACTATTTTCGAATTTTTTTCATTCGCGAAATCTCACTAACGCAACAGCCGATTTTGGCCCAATTGATGGCGATCGACGTTGTTCAATAGGTGATTAATTTTGGAAATCGATGGGCAAAGGCGTTTAAAATGTATTCTAAAGAAAAATTACTTTTGGAAAACCCTTTCTTAGTTTTGATATTTCCCAATTAGTTGAAATTAATTAATCGATTTATTCGAAAATCGAAATTTTAAAATTATTCGAACAAGAGTCTGACTTGTTTGTGTAATTTTGGTCTCAGTTTGATCCATTTATAATTCTTCTATGTGGAAAGGAGGCTATTGGGCAAATCAGTCTAAGTCAAATGTTGACAGTTACCAAGTAGACCATGATGAGACCTGGAGGCTTATTCTGAATTGCGATGCGAATGAAAAACAGAACTCATTTGTATGCTATTAACATTGAAATGCAAAAGCAATTCCTTTCGCATCGCAATTCAGAATAACCCCCCAGAATTACCAATCGACTTCCTCAAAGTATTAACGGGGTGAGTAATGGCTAGTCTCAGGTATGGGCCAGGCTAATCAACGAATGAGTTTTGCAGAGCACCCTGTTACAGCTGTGGTCCTACACATACAATTCGTCCATACAGTTATAGCCTGATAATATTTATTATAGAATACAATTTTGTTTTAATAGGGAATGATGGGACGGCTCCTAACTGCGTAATGCACTGTGACAGAACTACAACAAGTAGCCGACAGTAATGTCAGTATAGATGACGAAAGTGGAGAAGAGAGAATTTTCAACAACCATATTATTTTATATTTGATTGCACTGGCGAATTCACTACAATGCCGACGAAAGAAAGCACTTTTTATTCCAAAATTGTGCCAGTCCTTTAAAATGAAAAAGTGAGTGCTTATAACAATTCTCATATATATAAACTTAGCAGTTGTCAATCCAATTTAGTGGCTACTGCTATAACTTCAGCATTTTAATAAGTCCCCTTTCACACACATCAGGTTTGACTCGTCAATTCTTGATCTTTTGGGAGATAGCGGTGAAGAGTGTGACAAGGGGTACAGACTTAACGGTACTAGTCAGTTTTTTAGTTTCTTTTGTTTTATCATCCGTAATATATTAAATGAATATTCGGCAATGAAGAGAAACTTGATACGCCTTTTCATGTGTGAACGTAAATGCAGGTTCAAAAGAAAATTTAAGAAAAACTGATCAAGTAAACCTGATGTGTGTAAAAGAAAAATTAACACAATTGTACACCAATGCAAATAAAGAAATTTGAACTCATATTCATGACTTTCAACTTCGTAGTGAACATATTGACTACTTCAGCCATAATTATCCTTAATTTTGTTTAGATGTTCAGCAAAACATTTATGTGAACTGGAAAAAGCTATTATGAGATACACGTGCTTTAAAAAGAGGGTTTTTATATGCTTCAAAATATTAATGAAAGCATTTTTGCAAAATACACACTTATAGCGTTGTCTTTTCTACAAACATGTAACACACATTTGAATATTGAAAATTTGAATATTTAAAAATATCAGGAAGTTACTGGTTTTACACTTTTATGAAAAATCGAGTATTTACCAGATCTCGGGTCAAAATCGATAATTTTTTTAGCAACAATTTATTTTGTTAAATGATTGTAGGCAAATTGACTGTGGGTGCTGTTTGCTGAAGTAGTAGAATGCGGGACTATGAAGCGGAGGGTCCTGAGTTCAAACCCGCGCTGAGTCATGAATATTGTGTTGAATTCTTTTGATCAGCATTAGTGCATGGTTGTGTTAATTGTTGCCAATCTGATTCAGTGATGAAGGCATAGCACTGGTCACTGAACATAATTGGCAGCGATCTTGTACTAAAAAGCAAAGTAACAGCAGCATCCTCCTTCGTCGGTACTGTAGCAAAAGTTAGCCGGTGAAGTAAAAAGGTTGAAATAGCTACAAAAAATTCTCTATCTCCTCATCTTTCTTCATCTGTCCCCTCAATACTATGCCTTTCTTTCTAGTTCCGGCGCAATGCACTGCATATGTAGGGGTCATCCCCTGAGTGCTGGCTGGTCCAAAATAAAAAAGGGCAATAATATGGTGATTTTTCCTTAAAAATTACAAAAAATACTGCACTTTTTTGTAGAATAGAAAACCAAGTTGGACTTGTACAAATTATAATATGTGATTAAATACTCGTAGATAACTTCCCTAAAAAATTAGGTCTCATATTCTTATTTATAACTGCATTATATTGATGAATAATTAAAAAGTAAATAAAACCGACATATTCTTGCATATGTACATTCGAGTAAAACAATATTTTCTTTTTATACTAAAACAACACCTGAACAAGTTGCAAGTTGATTGGGTGGTTGAGCAAACAAAAAATTTAATAAAACGAATTAAAAAATAAAATTGCCTAATAAGACGCAATATACGCAAAATAAATCAAATCGATACACAAAATAAACCAAAACGACTTAAGTCGGATTTCAAAAATACATTCCTTTTATTTCGTTTTCGTTAAACTTACTTCAAAATAAAAAATGTATGTGGATAATAGGAATTTAGCCGTAATAACGACCACGCCAACGGCGATCTTTCCATCTACCACCTCTCCATCCACCACCTCCCCATCCACCATACGATTTGCGACCATATCCACCGCCACCTCTCCATTGACGTACTAGGCGATCACCATCGTTGGAATGCAGGTCTCCCACATCAGCCACATCTAATAGAATGATTGGTTTTTCGATATCTTCAACCGGGTTTGCTGTTACCGTAACCAGTAGAATGTACCCAATCAATGCAACCAACAACAAGAAACGCATGATGTTTCCTTGTAATTTGCTGTTGTTCGGAAATATTTAAATTCTTTAATCTTTACTGTTTCAGCCTGATGTGTTCTTGTCTTGACTTTTAAATTCGTACTGCAGTTTATGGCAAATTATTATAAGCATTTTATACGCTTCTAAGTTTATAGGGGAATAATTCTAAGTTTGAAAAAAAAATTTTGTAATTCACACTACTGAAGGCAAATGTTATGACGGAAGATGTTTTTTTGTGTGTTCTAGCTTTACAAACGAAATGCTATTGCATATATTTTATAGCACTTGCAATTTCATCCAGCTGTCTTTTAAAGATTCTATAGAAAAGGGGTTATGATGTACTGATCGGCATGGGCGTGAAAATTAAGTACGAGTTTGTGTTTATAATGTTTTTTTAATTTTTATTTTCAGAGATGCGATCTTAAATTAACAAGTATTTATTCACATTGTCGATAAAGGAATAATTATAATTTTTTTTCCATTTAATTCAATTTATTCATTATGAAGATACAATGTTGAATGAAACTCACCTTGTTAGGTCCCAGTGCACAGTGTCAGATTTCTAAGCTTAGGAAGCCAAATTTAATAACTTAACAGTGATTTGTTGCAAATTAGAGAGTAGTTACTCAAAAGACTAGGCATAGGCACGCCTAATTGCCGAAACCCGAGTATGTTTAATAAGTAAAAATGTACTAAAATAATAAGATTTAACAACTTACGCCTATGCCAGAAATAACAAAGATTCAATAAATTTTTAAATATATAAAATTACGAAAAATTATCTTTAGAATTTTAGAACTAAACTCCAGTTTATTGCAATCAGTATCTTTTGCAAGTATTTGGTGAAGTATTATCAGCCTGCAGAAATCAGGAATTACCTCTGTATTGGTATAGGTCCTCAAGGATATTAGCGTGACCTGCAGTTCATAACGTCTGTTAGTTTTGTATCATGACTCTTAATTTCTTCCAATAATTCAACCAATTAAAAGAAGGTTCAATTATATATATGTCATGTCAACGAACTTCGTGCATGCTAATGGCTTGTAGTAACGGGGATATAGTTCCAAATTAACTTGGTTCCCTTCTCACGATTTAAAAAAAATCAGTGGCTACATTAAAAAGTTTTTTTTATTAAAAAGTTAATGGCTTTTATGTAAATATTTCCTATCTATTTTATTTCTATATCAAATTCTAAATTTAACGGCTTTTATGTAAATATATTCTATTGAACTGTTTTTATTGCTATATTAAATTAAATTAAGATTTATAGGCTAATTGTTCGCAAATTAGAAAGACATGATAAATATTCCTAGGCTGAAAGGAAAGTCAATATTAATTTTAATTATCCAACTTAAACAGCAGTACAGCACACCTGCTTCTAAATATATAGAAATAACATTTCTCAAAAGTTAGTATCAAACTATATTTTTACTAGAAAGCAGTTTCGGGCAAAATGTGTTACCTATATATGATTTGTCTGTCGCTTTCCAAATTAATGAATGAAGTAGTAATAATATCATATATAACTCCGTCTGGCTTCACACGGGTAATAGAGTATTAGAAAGAAGAATTTCATTCAGTGGAAAAAATATTTTTTGATATGAATTTAAATATTTCTTTGTGTACAAAATTTGTTTAAGCAATATAATCTAAAATTTATTCCTTTATACATCGTTGGTAATTTCTGCTTGATTTCGTGCAAAAACTAACATATTCCTTAAATTACTCGTGACGCAATGTTGCATTCGGATGACCGTGCGAAAAGCAATGAGAAGTTAAATCAACTTTACCAACCTTTAGCATTTGACCTTGGGCTTTGTCAATAGTTACTCCAAACTGTAATTGAATTGGGAATTAGATCCGCTTGAACTGAAAAACAATTCTGTTGCATTTTGGAATAATAACAGTTTCTTCAATTCCATTGCCAGCTACGTACGGTGCATTATATTAAATAAGTTTTTAAATTGATTACCTTAACCCTAGTCACGTTAGAAAGGACTTAAATTTCTCGTGGGTGCTGTTGGCTGAAGTAGTAGAGCACGAGACTATGAAGCGGAGGGTCCTGAGTTCGAACCCGCGCTGAGTCATGAAATATTGTGTTGAATTCTTCTGATCAGCATTAGTGCGTGGTTGTGTTAGTTGTTGCCAGCCTGTTCCAATGATGAAGGCTTAGTTACTGGTCACTGAACATAGTTGGCAGCGATTGACACTATCATGTACTAAAAGCAGAGTAACAGCACCCACCTGTAGCAAAAATTAGCCGGCGAAGTAAAAATAAAAAGTTGAAATAGCTACAAAAAACTGTCTATCTTCTCATCTTTCCTAATCTGTCCCCTCAATACTATCCCCTCGTTTTCAGTTCCGACGCAATGCATTGCATATATAGGAGTCATCTCCTTAGTGCTGGTCCAAGAAAAAAAAAGAAAAAATTCGAGGAAGTGCCAAAAAATTTCAAAACTCAATTACATACAATTCCCTCTCTCTCTCGCTCTCTCTCTATCTCTCTCTGAGAAATAGTTTTATAATGCATATTACACGTGATATAATTATGTGTAGTAATTATTTTAACGAACATTCATATTGCTATATTATATTGAATTAAGATTTATAGGCTAATTGTTCGAAATTTTTTGTTTTAAATTCATAAAGACATGATAAATATTCCAAGGCACAAATGAAAGTCAACATCAGTTTTTAGTTATTCAACTTACAGAGCAGAGCAGAACAGCTGTTTTCGAAAGCTGCAACGCTTTCATCATCAGTGCTCATGTGTATTGTGTTTGTCACCACATATTTTATTAGGAAATTGCATATGAGAACTGTATCAACCTGATGTTAACACATTTTTGTTTTAATACCCTTTTTACCGTTTCATTATTTTCTTCATGTCCCATTTTTCTGAATTTTTTGTTCCGTCATAACTCTGGTATAATTGTACTTTTTATGGTACATTTTCGACTTTGTTGATACCGTGGTACTATCACGACTTGTTGGTACGTTTTATATATCTCAACCAAAGTCTATAGACTTACGGCGTAATCCTCAAAAAAAATTATATTTGAAAATCGTTTTAAATTTGTACAATAATTTTTTGGTATATCTAAAATATTTTGTCAGATGTATACTGTTATATAATTATATATTTTTCACTATATGACAATATCCCATTCAACATTTTGTGAAATTATGGAGTCTATTTTACTTCTCCGCTCAGTAAAAATAGTTATTTAGGCGTCTGTTTTTAAAAATTATTGTTCTTCGAGAGAAAAATTGTCCCTAGCGTAACTCTTCCGAAATAGTCGTTTATGACTCGCATTTCTGCTTTATATGATATCTCATTTTCAAGACAGACTTCCAATTAGTTGCCATAATTTCCCGAAACAGGATTATTTTAAAATTTAATCGTAATTTTTAAATTTAATAGGTCTGATTTGTTAAAATAACCAAAGATATTATTTCAAAACTTCAATTAATTGAACAAGAAGTTTAAGCATATATCAAAACTATAACAAACAATGTTCATCGGTCTACTGAGCTGTATATAGTTACAAAACAATCACAGTCATATTTCGAGGACAAGTATGATTAATATATGATTGGTAACATATTGTTCATATTTATTTTTGTTAATAGATGTCTTTGTAAGCAATTGTGGGAATCGTTTTAAAGCCTTGGGGTAATAAAAGGACTGATTAATCATCTAAGATTGTCTTAACACTCAGTTTTGCAAATTTTTGCTAAAACAGTCTCCTACGTGTTAACTGGGACTATTTCTGTCACTGATTTTATTTTATTTTATTTTTTGTTCTGTATGTTTTTAATTTATATTTTATTGTTTGTGTCTGTAATAGGCATCTTTATTAATACCTCAACTTCACGTCAAGACAATATCAAAAACAAGTAAAAACGTTATATTCGACCGGGTCGAATCTTAAATACCCTCCAAATATTTAGTAAGTGAATTTAAAATGTTTAACTTGGCAGTCATAAAACTCTAAAGATAAATGCTTGGGATGATTATATACAAAATTTAAAAAAAAAATTTTTTTTTTTGGTACGGTCATTTAGGGGGCAAAGGAAGAGGGGGGGGGCGGGGGGGGTAGGGCAGAAATAGGCAGTCATAAAACTCTAAAGATAAATGCTTGGGATGATTATATACAAAATTTAAAAAAAAAATTTTTTTTGGTAGGGTCATTTAGGGGGCGAAGGGGAAGGAGGGGGTAGGGCAGAGTAGTACCAGGTTTCGTCTTAGCTTCGTCATTAAAGCTTAAAAGTGTTATTTTTAAGGAATGTAGGCTTATGTAAAACAATTTGTTAAATTTTTATGCTATTTTTGCCTATAATAACGCCCACTGAAGTGGGCGGGGTCAAAAAATATTTTTATTTTATTTAATGGCTCCAAGTTTAAGGCGTTGGACCGTACTTGACATAAAAATGTATTATTTGCTTAACAAAATAACCAAAAAACTTAAAAAATTATGTTGTTTTTTCTGGGTTGGTTTAGTTCTTCTTAGGGGAACTTTTTTCCCTCTTGCCCGATTTAGCCCATCTTCGAACTTAACCTGCTCTAAGCTTTAAAATATATTTATGCCAAATTTCAAGGGTCTAGCTCTTTTCGTTTGGACTGAATCGTGATTTCCACAGACGGACGGACGGACATGCTCAGTTCGTCTTAGATTTCATCACTGATCAAGAATATATATACTTTATGGGGTCTGAGATGGATATTTCGATGCGTTTCAAACGGAATGACAAAGTGAATATACCCTCCAAATTCTTTTTTGGAGGGTATAATAAGACATTCTGGTTGTGGGCAACAACTGATTACTGCTAACAACCTCCGACTATTATTCAAGTCCTAGAAAATAATAAGAGACTGTTAAAAGTAATGAAATGCCGAGGAAAAAGTGTACTCGGATATCTTATTACTGATATTGTTTTGACGTGAGCATGAGATATAGTTATAGAATGAGGGGTGTAGTGACGTAATTGGTCATTTAATATTGGTTTTAATAAGTTTATAGATATATTATAAATAAGTAAACCTATTCTATAACTCATTTTTTTGTAATATATATAAAACTTTTTATTTTAAATGAAATTTATTTGTTGATGGTTAAGCAATGTCTATATGTATTTCATTGGTGGTTTACCAAATAAAAGTAGACTTTAGTTTTGACCATAGTTTTGAAAAGTTAAAAACCTCTTATCTTATGCACATACTTTCGAAAACCATCTGAGAGTTCATAATTTGTAAATTAGAAATTATTTTCAAAAATCATAGCAGAATAACCATAGAAGGCTTTGAAACTCATACCAAATCAACCCAACAAATACGATGAAAAAAGATGAGAATATAGAGAATTCTTTTGCTAGTTACGTTCCGTGATCACTGCAGTCTCGTGTTAGATTGCATGAAACAAGTTCAAGAACTAGAATAAAAAAAAGTGATGGCCTTGCCTTTATCAAAATAGTAGACAAACATGCCCTTTCGTTTTCCATATAAACCACCTAAAGCACATTATTAAAAAGGATATAAATGCTTGCAAATACTTTGCAAATTTACTTTGTAAAGTATTTCAACAAATAAATAAATAATAAATATTTTTTAATATACATATATCGTACATCATTTACTTAACTGGGGCCAAATTACCGCATTCGCTATCGAACGAAATTTCCATACAATTTATATACAAATTTCGATCGATATCGAATGCCGTAATTTGGCCCCTGATTTCAAGAATAAACGTTTACAGATATACTTTGTATGAAGAGTATAATTTGCTTAGTTAGTTAGTACAAAATCAAAATAGTAATTCTCCATCCCTGGTTATAAATATTATCAACTTGGTCATTAGTGGGCAGAGTTACCCGTGTCCGTTTTTCCACTTCCGGTAAAAAATTTAATATTGTAAAAAAATTGGGATGCTACTGATTTTACCCCGTTTTGAAAAAATCGAGTTTTCACCAGAGCCCGACGTCCTGGGAGGCCATAACAAGCTTATAACTTTTGAACGGCCGAAGCGAATAAGATCATACAAGCGGCGTTTCAAAGGATTCCTTCAAAATTAGATTTCCCATGAATTGGAACCAGTTGGGACCACTACATTTTCGGATATATAAACAACTGAATTTTTTTTCTAAAGTGCTTTTTTAGAATAACTGTTAAACAGCTTTGCCCATCGATTTCAAAAACTAATCAGCTCTTGCCTTTTAAAAACCACGTCGACTGCTATCAACCGGGTCAAAATCGTTTGTCGCGTTCGTAAGATATTGTGAACAAAGTTATATATCTGATCAATAAGTGTTCGAACCAAGCTAGTGGTGTTTGAAAGGGATTTTTCAAGTTTAGATTTGCTGTGAATTCAGGCCGAAAGATTACGAGAAATATCAAAAGGATCTAAGACAAAATATTTTTTAAAAGCTATTTTATTTCACCCTAACTTTTAAACGACTTTGCAGATAAATTTCAAAAACTAATCAGCTCTTGGTAGGGTTGACCGTTTCTCATATTTTCAACTTCCCGCTCAGAAAATTTAAAGCTTTCAAAAATTCTGGAGAAATCGAGATTTCACCAGATCTCGACGTTCTGAGTTCCTATGAAACATTCCTGACTACTCCTGGGAAGACGCCACTACGTCTGCATTTATGTGTGGGTTTTTGTGTATGAATAACTAACCTGCTTATAATTTTTGAAAGGCCGAACCGCATCTAAATAAGCTAGTTGCGTTTTAAAGTATTCTTTAAAACTTAAGTATCCTATGAATTGTGGCTGATTCAGACAAGTACATCTCGATATATGTTAAAAAAACTAAGAACATCTTCATTCTCATTGTTTCAACTGGAGCAAGAGTCTTTGTACCGGGGGCCCATGCAGTTGATATGGATTTTGAAAGTACAGTGTCCAGTGAGTGTGGCAACTACACCGTGTAGATGTGTCCTAATAAAATTCAAATCATCTTTGGTCCTATTAATATCTAGGCAGGGCCTTAATAAACCTGCTGTATAGCACGATTATTCTCTGAATCACTTGTCCTGAGGTAGTTCAAGAAGTGTTGCGCCAAAACGTCTGCAGCGTGATTAGAGTCGAAGACCACTGAGTTGATCGTCATCGGCCTACTAAAGTTGGGCTCTCCCGTTTGCTGGTTCATTCGCCCTTACACTGCCCGGTTTAAGGTAATGCGTGAACGCACTGTAAGTCCGCCAAGGACTTTGCGGAATTCTTTGACAAGGTGGGATGAGTTTTACACCACAGTGAGGGACCTAATTTGTGATTGACTGTCGTTTATAATTTGGATGTCTCGCTTTTATATCCGATAGAACCTTGGCCATAGCAGCTATATCCACCTGTAATTATCAATATTCAGCCGGGAGTCTGATGAACATTCCAATCCCCGTTTAGAGCCATGTATGAAGACATGTTCGACTCCCTGCGACGAATGAACCGCTCTTCTAATGGCAAGCAAAATTTCCTATTGAAGTAGGGTATCAGATACCTTTTGTACATACAGTAAGCGTTTTGTTAGAGATAAATTTATGCGATCGCCGACTTTTCTATAAAAAGTAATATCCCGCTATTAATTGTTTTGTTATTTGGGGCGGATCTTAGGCAGTGTTTCAATTAAAAGCATACAACCTTGTGTATCACCATCTTTTAGTGAAAACCGCAAAAACGGTTTAGTAGTTTTTGGGTTTATGGTTAAGAACTTTATTTTATATAATGGAAGATATAATAGATGTAAAATACTTTGAATAGTTATATGTATATACTTATGTTATAAATATATATAAAATTATTTATGATTCTTTTAATGTGTCGAAAAAGTTTAATTTTTAAAAAAGTGCAGATTTTGCCGCAAAATTATATGGCAGTCTTGTCCACAAGTAATTAATTGCTTCAAATAAATTAAAACAAAAAATATATATTATGTTTTGTTTTTGCCAACAATTGCACAATATTCAACTTGCAATGCGTTAGAAAAGTGCAATATGACTACAACTAAATCCATTCCATCAATGATATAAATATTGAAAACTCTTGTTCAGTTTAGGTGAAGCTCATTCGTAAGAATTTCGTTAAAAAAACAGGTACTTGCTTATGCACTTGTGTTTTAATGTAGCTAATCCACCCATCTATGGGAATTTTATTTTGTTATAACATGATTATGTAATATATTTTTCACGATAATTAATTTTGATTAAAATTCTTTTGAAAACAAATTGAAATGAATTTAATTTATACACTCGTATATGTATTTATCATCAAACAAAAAAAACTGTTTTTTTTGTTTTACTTATCATATTAATGTTTAAAGAATTCTTACATTGTAATTTAGCAATTAGAAGTTTTCTCAGCTTAGCTTCAGTACGAATTCAATCGTGTAATTCGATGAAGCACAATACTGTATAATTAAATGATTAGACGCATACGGCGTCAATGCGAGCTCCTGAATTGAATAATTTGAGAGTATCCAGACGATTAATTCAAGTAAAGATTTTCCGTTATTTGGTCGATTAATGAAAATATTTTTAATAAATAACTGATGTCAATTAATTGAATAAAACGTATTTCTTAGTAAAATCGCTGTTTTAGTATAATTTTATTCATTTTGGATTTCTAAATAGTTAAATCCCTTAACAATGTGTTAAGTGTTATTCTTCATGTGTTGATCTTCATTACCCATACTTTAAAACATATTTCAGTCCGTTTCTTAAGGTACGGCCACACTTATCAAATATTTGCCCAAAAAAGCGTAACCACTAAATACTAATGAATAATATTTTATTCAAATGCGTGTTTTTTAACTAAAACTATTTCTTACGAAACTAATAGACAGTGTTATAGAATTTAATATTGTTGGAAATTGTTTAGCTTATTAAACACTTTTTTGAATTAAAAGGGTTTTCATTAGAATTTAGTGGTTATGCTTTTTGGGCAAATATTTCATAAGTGTGACCGTACCTTTAACTCCTTGTGTGCGATAAAACGTCAAATTCCATATGTAGCAAATTCGGTACTAAACTATCAAAAAGACTAGCTTAACCACAAGAGGTTGCAATCAAATTGTATAGTCTGTTATTTTTCCAACATGTCCCATGATCTAACGGAAAACAATCTCTAGTGTGAGCGTAACAAAACTATACAAATTAAAAACAAAATCTAGTACAAATTTTACATAATAGATGATATCATACATTAGATAAGACAAGGAAGAGATCAGAAAAACTAGAAAATGAAATCGTATCGCTCCCACCAACACCATCTACTTTAAGTGAAAGGTTGTTTCGACATCAAGTTTTATTTAAAGAAAACAAGAAAAAAGCAATTATCTAAGCTGTATACGAACACATAATATTTTTGGAAGGCGATGTCCCATTTCACACACATTAGGCTTACTGGATCAGTTTTTCCTATTTTTTAACCGAATTTACGTTCATTCATGAACATTTTATTTCGTTGTATTTTCCTTCAACTATATATATATATTTTTACATTTTACATTTCAGGTTTGTAGTCCTTTGCTTTCTCTTCGCCCTATTTTGGAAAAACTCAAGACTTGACGAACCAAGCCTGATGTGTGTTAAAGGGGACCATTTAAAAAGATGTGATTCAAATCTCGTCACCAGAACAACTTTTCATTAAACTTAATTTCTGATATACAGTGTTTTGAAATTACTTTCTGAGGGGTTCTGTGCACAAAAAATATTCAAATGACGCGATTTAAAAACGGTGTGATAAATGACTACCGATTTAATATCACCTGCTTGTTTTTGTAAGGTAATCTATCTACAGTCTATTAAAATTGAAATTATATTAGTATGTAATATGATGTGCTTTTTTATTTCTTTTTGCAATAAAATTGTTTTTTATAGGCATACAGGCCTGTTCTGAAAATCGCGTGGGTTCAAATCACGAAACGATTTGAAATCACGCACACGACGTCGCGTGATTGTTCGGCGTGGTCTTAATTTTTTCGAAAACACGAGAAACCAGCTGACTTTTTATATATGCGCTTTGTTTGTTTATTTTTAGACACTCTAAATTAAAATAAAAAGTGAAAATTAAGTAATTAAAAATGCCGGAAGCTACAATACTAGCCGTACTTGATCTAATAAAACAGCATTTAAAAAATGAGCCTGTTATCAAATCCTATGGATACAAGCGAAACCTTGTAAGTAAACACAACCTCAGCAATATCTTCGAAAAAATAAGCCAGCTGACTGCTAAAGAGAAAAAGTAAATCATGAACAATTGTAAACAAAGCATAAAAAGTTTTTACTAAACATGCAGTGTTCTTAGAAATTTGTTAAAATTTATGTTTTAATGTGCATTTTATATTTTATTAAAAAAATTAATAAAAAAACGCATTATATTGCTTATACTTAATATAACTCTTTTAATAAATTCAAAACGAATTTCCTAGAAAAAATAACCAAGTGATTTCAAATCGGTGGTCACTTAGCAGATCGGTTTTAAATCGCGTGATTTCAATATTTTTGTGCGCAGAACACCTTTTGCGTGATTTGAAATCAATTTGGCAAAAAGTGATTTTCAGAACACCTCAAACAATACAATACAAATATTGAATTGTTATGTTATTTCTTATTTTTAAGAATTATTTTTGTGTTATAATTTTTTAACTTTTCCAAAAAGTGGGAAAATAAAAAGAGTCGAGTTTTCACCAGATCTCGAGGTTTTGAGTTCCTAAGAAGCTTTCTCGACTACTCCTGGCTGGCCATCACTATGTCTGTGTGTATGTGTATAACTTTTGAACGTCTGAACCGAATCCGACGACTAAACTAGCTTTCAAACTTAAACATCCTGTGAATTGGAATCGGTTCGGACTAGTACATTTCGAGAAATATCAAGAAAAACTAAGGAAAATTTTTTTTCAAAAATTCTTTTTAAATAACTTTCAAACAGCTCTATCGATCGATACCTAAAGCTAATCAGATCGTCACATTAAAAAACCACGCCCTACCAACCGTATTGAAATCGGTTGATGCGTTCATGGGAATTTATGAAAGAAAAAGATGGAAATAAGTAATTAAAAAAGCTTAGATTTCATGTGAGTTTTGATCAGTTAGTTTACGGATTGTGTTTCGATCAATAGGACAACTTTCACTAGGACAACTTGTATGCATGTGTAACGCAATCACTTGAAACTTGGTTACAATGAATGAATGAAAAATTTGGATTTAAGTTTGTGTCAAAGCAGTATCGCCAACACAATTTGTTTGTATAACGCAAGCACTTGTAACTTGGTTATTTGGAGTATAAGAAAGAACAGAAAAACAACCTATTTGATTGATTTAATTATTCATTCTGAGTTCATTAATGTAAAATAGAAATCTTAAATACCATTTTATGCTGATTTGAAATCTTAATTTGTTTTTAATAATTTTTTGTTTATCATTTAATTTTATGTCCCCTTTGGGTCAAAGCATTTCTGACGCGTGCTTGCAGTTCCAGCGGAAACATGAAACCTCAGATATTTCACACAAAGCAAGCCAAAAATTAAACTTAAAAGTAATCAAAAATAAATAACACAAAGAGTAAAAAAATAGGCACAAAAAAAACACAGTAACAATTGTAAAGCAGTTCAAGGTTATAATTTGAATTAAATGTAAACTAATAAGCAATTTAATATGTTCCTATAATTTCATGCAGGTATGTGTACTTAAGCACGTTTGTAGATTTATACAAACGTACTTACGCACACATGAAAGAAATTCATTGTGATGGTTTGAACATACACCCTACCATTGAGCCATGGTCAACAAAATTACAAATGCAACATCCTTACCTTGTTTTTAGTTACATATATACATATATATCCCTGAATCAAAACTTATGTTATTGATACTTCAAATTCTGGAGTTGAAATATGTTGACGTACTGCTGGCTGTGGAGTTTGTTGATTTGGTATAGTTCCTTTACAACCTGCCCTTTCCCAGCAACCTTTAGACCAGTCACGATTGCGAGAGCGAAGGCGATATAGGCAATAGTGACGTGGTGATATTGCATCTGCTTGATTTGTGATGGAAAATCCGCAGATACCCTTTGATGTAATTTCTTCTTTTTAATTTGGTCAGCTTAGACCGTGTTGTGAATTTTTTCAAAGTGAAACTCCTCTGAATAAATTACGAGTATGACACATATATTTCTCATAGCTGTGTAAGATATCTGGAGAGATGTGGAAATGGTTTGATGAACGTCAATGATGATTGAGTTGGACTTCAGTGTACAATCTGGTGATATTTTTAGGAGTGTAGATCCCTTTATGTTGAGCTGTAATTTTTCTTTCACATACGGCGCTTATTTGAGAAGGCTGCTGCATGGTGTATAGCCATTGATTGCTGTGTTCCAACTGTGTAAGTGACATGATGTCAGTAATAGGAACAATGTTACAGCCCTTTTGAAACTTTTGGTTGAGAAGTGAATGCTCGCATAAGCATTTGTCAGCCTTTGTATTAAATTTTATTAAAATACTGATCTCTGTGAGCATTTATAGCTAGGAAGCCGCTGCATGGTCTTGTATTGAGCATTGTGCCATTTATGACAACAGCAATTGGGTGTGGTTTAAGAACTTCGAATATTTCAGGATCAGATAAGGGAATAGATATGTGAAAGATGACGTGTTCTTTTATAACACCTCTCTTTACATTCATAATTTGTACAGTTGTAGAATGTATCTTTGCTTACTGGTAATTCTAGAGATGTTAGAAGATGATTTCTTACTTGCACTAACTCGTCTTGAAGTTGAAACGGCGATAAAAGCATTGCTCTGATTTTTCCGTGATGTGAATCCGTTAATGATGCAATAATTTCTAATTGAATTCGAAGTAACCTAGCTGATGTTAAAGAAAATTGAACGGATCGCACCGTAAGCATTCGAAACAGCCTTACCTGATACTGTTCCTTTTCATTTTCCTGTAATCTGGATGAAATTTATTTTACTTGATCATCTACGCTGTTGAATTTTTGCCTTACATTCTATTCATCTTGTTTAAGTACGTTTAGAGTGGCGTCAACAATTGTGTTTCATTCATGAGGAGCTGTTTAAGATGGTTTTCATTTTCCTTTACTGCATTGATGGTGTTTGACATTTGATCAGCGTAACTGAAATCTAGAATACCAAACAGCGAGCTGGCAACATTACCAACAATGTTAATAGCGCCACGTTTAACTGTCCTCTTAAGCAAGAGATTCTTGCCCTTTAGACCTGCTAAGCAGAAGTCAAGTGCCTGGAGAATGCTCGAACAAGCCGTCTGTTGAATTAAAAAGCCACAGAAGCGATGCAATGCCGTTGTTTCGCTCATGAAGGTAGCGATATGGGTTTAAGTTATAGTAGGAAATGATGTTCCATTCTGACCGTGATATCCGTGAATTGTCGATGCCTTCAAAGTACAAGCCAATATTTAGCTCAAATTGTTTTATTTCAATTTTATCTGCGGACACGAGCGGAAGCAATAGCACGATTGGGAGAAGTGAGTTATGATTGAAGTTGCCAAGGTGCGTTGTTTTTTTGTGAGTGGCCGTGAAAGAAATTCATTGTGATGCACAGTGGTTCAAGTTTCTAATGACGCCTTCGCCGTCATACGTAGTTTACTCAGCTATAGTCATCAAGATTAATATGAATATTTATGTTTACGGTATTTATGGGTCAATTACGGTAAAATAAGATTAAAAAAAGTCTTTAAATATAATATTATAATAATTTATTTACCAAATATGTTAGTTATTAATTAAAAATGATAATAAATTTTATAACGGCAACTTAATACAACATTTGTACATTATTTTCAAAAAACGTAACATACGTAAAGCCTCAGGTGATAGCAGAAGAAGTCTATGCAAAAGATCAGTGTTAGTGACAACACGAGACATTTTCGCGTATTGTTTCGTCTGAATTGCTTAAATAATTTATAAGAAGATTCAGCGGCTTCTTCAGAGATCTCGCCTAAGGAAACTAGACAGTGATCAACTACTTCCGATCCATGAATTAACACTTTATGAACTGAAGCAGGCAAATTATACCATGGATACGTACTAATAAGCATTCGCGCGGTTCCTAACGAGTAATGTCTAAATTCTACACTATTAATTTTGTTTCCCGATGAAAAAAGTTCTTGCAGTGTTTCCGTCATTGCATGTGCCACTTCCGCCACTTTGAGCTTTGTCGACAATTAAACCTAATCGTGTCCTAAAAATTGTGAAGAAATAAAACAATAAATCAAATCGTAAACATGAACTGTGCAGTGAGCAACAAACGGTAAAAAATATGTATGTATGTGTAACATATCTAGTGGTAGAGACGAAGACCCTCTGTACCATGCACATTCGCAAACAAACGCAGATAAATTCGTTTTAAATTAAAAGTACAGATATAGAGCAACATTTTGATATGTAACTTGAAGGCGTCATAAGACGGCAACATAGTTAATACCTTAAGTAAAATAAGTAAAAACGTTAAATTCGACCGGGTCGAATCTTAAATACCCTCCAAATATTTAGGAAGTGAATTTGATATGTTTAACTTGGTGGGACAGAGTTCCTTTATATAATATCGTACGTCAACGCCCACTAAAGGGGGCGGGGTTCAAAAATATACAATATCATGTTTTCAACAGACGAACGTATGGGCATTACTAGACCGTCTTAGACTTCATCACAATTCTCTTTGGAGGGTATAAAAACTGTATTTTGGCGGGGTCGCTCTGGAAAGGGCTGTGGGGGAAACATTTCACCTTTGTCATAAAACTCTAAAAATAAATGCTTGGGATAATTATATACAAAATTAAAATTTCTTTTTTTTTATAGGGTCATTTAGATGACAAAGGGGGAAAGGGGGTAGGGCAGAAACAGGTAGACATAAAACTCTAAAGATAAATGCTTGGGATGATTACATACAAAATTTAAAAAAAAAATTTTTTTTTGGTAGGGTCATTTAGGGGGCGAAGGGGAAGGAGGGGGTAGGGCAGAGTACTACCAGGTTTCGTCTCAGCTTCGTCATTAAAGCTTAAAAGTGTTATTTTTAAGGAATGTAGGCTTAAGTAAAACAATTTGTTAAATTTTTATGCTATTTTTATACCCTCCAAAAAAGAATTTGGAGGGTATATTCACTTTGTCATTCCGTTTGCATTGAAATATCCATCTCAGACCCCATAATGTATATATATTCTTGATCAGTGATGAAATCTAAGACGAACTGAGCATGTCCGTCCGTCCGTCTGTGGAAAGGCTTAGAGCAGGTTAAGTTCGAAGATGGGCTAAATCGGGCAAGAAGGAAAAAAGTTCCCCTAAGAAGAACTAAACCAACCCAGAAAAAACAAACATAATTTTTAACGTTTTTTGGTTATTTTGTTAAGCAAATGATATATTTTTATGTCAAATACGGTCCAACGCCTTAAACTTGGAGCCATTAAATAAAATAAAAATATTTTTTGACTCCAAGTTTAAGGCGTTGGACCGTATTTGACATAAAAATATATCATTTGCTTAACAAAATAACCAAAAAACTTTAAAAATTATGTTGTTTTTTCTGGGTTGGTTTAGTTCTTCTTAGGGGAACTTTTTTCCCTCTTGCCCGATTTAGCCCATCTTCGAAGTTAACCTGCTCTAAGCTTTAAAATATATTTATGCCAAATTTCGTTTGGACTGAATCGTGATTTCCACAGACGGACGGACGGACGGACGCACATGCTCAGTTCGTCTTAGATTTCATCACTGATCAAGAATATATATACCTTATGGGGTCTGAGATGGATATTTCGATGCGTTACAAACGGAATGACAAAGTGAATATACCCTCCAAATTCTTTTTTGGAGAATCTAAAAAAGTCGTAAAAAAGATATGTACGTAACAATTGATTTGTAGTGAAACCGCTTTCCGCAAAATACGTTTTGCTTAAAAAATTATTTAATCCATAATAATAACGGTAAACATCTTCAACTTTAATATCCATTGTAAAACAATAAGTCAAAAATGTGTTTTTCTTTGGAAAACACGCACTAGAAATTAACTTTATTAGCATTGCTGAAAAAGATAAGGAAAGTTGTTTTGATTTGTTCACTTCCGATGCACAAAAGTAAATGTAAAAACAACTGATTGCAAATCTTTTTGCATGTTTTAGTAGTACCACTAATAGTGAGTATTAGAGCGAACTAACGGTGAAAAAATCGAACATTGTCGTTTGACCACTATGTCCTACTACTGAACCACTGTGTGATGGTTTGTACAATGTGAATTGGATCCGTTTCCAACCGATAGATTTCGTGATATATCAAAAAAAATAAAAACATCTATTTTTAATTTTATTCCTGCAGGTTTTTTCCCTAAATTGACAATAAAAAAGTTCAAAATTGATTATTGAGAGGTTTTAGCTAGTTCCTATGCGAATTTTACGGCAGCTACCGCAGATAATCAGGGAACCTTTACCCAAAATTTCTTAAAATAACTAAAGATATTATTTGATCGGCATTATTCGAAATTCGAATGTGTATATTTTTCGAAAGAACCATTAGCAGTATGCGCACGATGTTATTCAAGTTTGTCCAAATGTTTTTTTAAGTAATACACTGAAAACACCTCCCGACTAAGTTTGCTTAACTTCAGACACATCTTAAGCATTTATTGGAAAATATCATTGATATTTGTTTATCAAATGCCAATCTTACTACACATGTTTTAGACTATTTTGGGACTCATTTACATACACATGTTATGTTTTCACTCAATATTGTTATTATAAAATGTTTACCGTATTTACTGTAAAAAATACTACTTGATTAAACTTAAAACTAGATCAACAGTTAATTTACAATACAAATTAAATAAAAACTTAATTAACGCTGGTAATATCGGCCTCTATAACGTTTCCCTTCAAAGCTGCCAGGATCGTCGTGAGTTGGTGAAACAGCTCCCTGATTTAAAAGTGGTCGCAATTGCTGGCCTAAAAGTTGCCCCAACAAGTTGGCTATTTGTGCTGCTTGGGCGGTATTTGCAGCTGGAACTGCTGCGGCACTGGCAGCAGGTGCGACAGTGGCGGCAGAAGGATATGTCGCTGATGGTTGTACAGAAATGGGTCTGGGCCGCAAATTACTGTATAAAGGACGTTGACTGCCGTAGCCGTTGTGTTGATGATAGCCGCCGTAGTTGTTCGGATAAACTGGTGGCCTCGAAACACCATAGAAGACTTGGGGATAACCAGAATAAATTGGTCTGTAGAACGGGTAGCCACCATAATAATTGAATCGATTAAAATAATTGGGAATATAGCTGCCGTAATTGCCATAGACATAATTCCCATAATAGGGATCTGATTGCCCCGTTGCAGATGATGAGGAGGGCCTATGCGGAACAGCCATTGTAATGGGAGCATCATAGCCCACAAATGGTCTTACAATGCTGTTAAGGCCTAAACCCAATAGGGGACGTATAAGACCCAAAGTTCGACCTTGGTCAACTGGTTCGCTAGTTGAACTCTTATGTTGATTTCGATAACGAGTTTGTGCCGATGTAAATATTACAAATGAACTCAATAATGCAAAAAATCCAAATACTTTAATATAATATTTCATGTTTACACTATTTCTTGTCTCGAAAATTTCTTAGGTGTTGCTCGATCACAAACTTAAGCTGAACTAAAGATTCGTTTAAGAACTCATGTATTAACATTAACCATATTTTTCTAAAAAGTGTTTGTTGTGTGACTTTTTTGTTAAAAGTTGCCAAAAGATTTTCGTTTGGAAGAGATCTAGTGGTTTTGGATGTTGTAGACCTTCATGCTGAGTGAACTTGCGTGTATTATGTCGGTAGTGTTTTTGCAATTAATATTGAAACTAAATAAATGCTTCGTCTCACCAAAAACATTTTAATGAATAATAATTCAAAACTTTTATTCCATTTTTATCTGCTATTTACAAGATGTTTACTTAATATTGTTAAGTTAATAACAATTTGTTCTCCTTCCCATGACGCCCACATCTTTATTATTTCAATAAAATTATTTTCAGTCAAATTCGTCACTCACATTGAAACTTTTTGTTATCACTTTTATTTTGATTGCTTTTTCTTATGCTTAATTTTGTATGCTAAATTTTGGCCAACAACCTGCGTGTTTGCTGTTCTTGTATAATGCGAACTTGCAAATTACTTCCGTATACTATTCCAAATGGTATTTTCTGGTTTAGCATCTGCAGTGTTTTAATAATATATTCGTTATTCAAAATCAAATGAACTTGGGGCAAATACGTATAAAATAATATACAAATACATGCATGCAAACATCATTGGGTTGAAAAGAAGAGGGAAGGAACATCACAAATACTAGGGTATTCATCAAATTTTGCTATCATCGGCTAACTGCGGTTTTGGTTTAACCGGTTATTAATCGGCCAATTTTCGTTCCTGATATATCACGAACGCGTTAACCTATTTTAACTCGGTTGGTAGCGCTTGACGTGGTTTTCAATTGTCAAGAGCTGATTAGTTTTTCGATCAGGAGAGTCGTTTACAAGTTATTCTAAAAAAATATATATTGAAATTTTTTTTCAGTTTGTGTGATATTTCTTGAAATCTATCGGTCCGAGCCGATTCCAACTCACAAGAAATCGAAGTTTGAAAGAAACCTTTGAAAGGCGTCTATCTTGGTTAGTGCACTAATTGGTCAGATATATAATTTGAGAACGCACGATTCTGACCCGGTTGGTGACACTCGACGAGGTGTTTGATTGTCAAGAGCTGGTTAGTTTTTACAATCGATCGGAAAACCTTTAAAAGTTATTCTAAAATAAAACACTTTTGAAAAAAAAAATAATTTGCTACTTTTTCTGGTATTTCCGAAAATATACACGTCTTAACCGATCCCAATCTAAACCGATTTAAAATTTAAATTTGAAGGAATTCTTTGAAACGCGGTCAATTTGGTCAGCTTCGGTTCAGTCGTTCAAAAGTTATAAACGGAGCATATAGTTACACTCACACACACACACACATAGTGAAGGTATCTCCGGAGTAGTCAAAAAAGCTTCCTAGGAAATTAGAACGTCGAGATCTGGTGAAAACTCAATTTTTTCACAACGGTTGGAGAAATAGAAAACAACCCTTAATACACAATATCTAATTTCTCAGCCCTTTTTTAGGATTTCTCTAAAGGAAAAATCTTCCATTAGGGAATTAGAGCCCTGTTTTATTATACCCTCCAAAAAAGAATTGGAAAATCCGTCTGAGACCCCATAAAGTGTAAATATTCTTGATCAGTGATGATATCTAAGACGGTCTGAGCATGTCCGTCCGTCTGTGGAAATCACGATTCAGTCCAAAAGAAAAGAGCCATAGTCTTAAAATTTGGTATAAATATATCTTGAAGGATAGCACAGGTCAAGTTCGTAAATAGGCTGAATCGCGCTAGAGGGAAAAATGTTCCCCTAAAAAGGACTAACCCAACCTCTAAAATAAACATAATTGTCAATAAAAAATAAATAAATAAATTTCAGGGAATACAAAGGCAGATACGGACAACATCTGTACGCCCTACAAAGTAGCATTAAAATAAACTGTGATGTACACTTAAGCTGGGGTTTTGTTATAATTGAAAGTTTCAATTTTTAATGTTTAAAAAACATTTAAATTAATGAAAAAATTTTAACAAAGTTTATTTTCTAACCCTTGATAAAGTCAACAAATAATTGACGAAGCGTCGGGAGCAATGAAATAAAACTTGTTTTATTGTCATTAAAATAACCTAGGGCCTAGGCCTTATTAGCTCATAATAAAGATCATACAAAATACAAATACACTTTGGCCATCCATGCAAACTCAAATAAGTAAATAAATTTCATTTGAAATAAGTAGATCTGTGACAATTTGTCAAACAAAAATTTCATAACATAGTTTTTAAAGTTTTCTATATAATTTTGTAAAGCAAATGATTATGTCAAAGAAGGCCCAACGTGTTAAACTTGGAGCCATAAAATAAAAAAAATTAATTATTGGACCCCGCCCTCTTTAGTGGGCGTTATTATATGCAAAAATAGTGTAATTTAACAAATTGTTTTACTTAAGTCTACATTCCTTAAAAATAAAATTTTTAAGCTTTAATGACAAAGCTGAGACGTAACCTGGTATTCTTCTGCCCTACGCCTTCCTCAACCTGTGCCCCCTAAACGACCATATAAAAAAAAGAATTACAAATTAATTTCACACTCAATTATCCCAAACATTTATTTTTAGAGTTTTATGGCAAATGTGAAATGTCTCCAGAGAGACCCCTTAAACCTCTTTAAGCCTATAAGAAGCTGAGATGTTCCCGAAATGACCCTCTCAAAATAGAGATTTAAAATTGGGTACAGAGATGTCTTAAAGGAACTCTATCCTACCAAGTTAAAAATTTTTAATTTACTTACAAATATTTGGAGGGTATTTAAGGTTCGACCCAGTCGAATATAACGTTTTTACTTGTTTTTTTTTATTTCAACACTTCTGATTGTTTCGGTAAAAGATTGCCTGTTTTACTATCTAGAGTTTCTTCTGTTGTCAGGTCATCATCTGATTCTGGCAAACCTCAGCACCCAACAATCTACAAATTTATTTCCGCATTCCTTAGATTCTGTTTTCCTGCTTTATTTTAGGAAAGTATTGGTAGAAAGAAATATGTCTTTCATTAACTCTAATCCTTAGATTTTTAATTAATTCGACTTTTATGAAATTTTTAATCAAAATGTTATTAATTCCGCCCAACTCAAGTAGAGTAGAAGAATCTTTTATACCAACTTTTAAATACTTTAAAGTTTTACTTAAGTTTACTAAAAGTCGTTTATCTAAATAAAAATCAGTCAGAACACGACACATACTTTATATATACGAAGCATATAGTTTGCAGTTTATCATTTGACTTAATAAAATGAACACCTTCCATGTTTGTATCAAAAAGTATATTCTAAACGTATGTATATGAGCCGAAACAAATTTATTTGGGTCGCTAGAACATATCGGCCGGTATCTCACGAATAAATCCTTCGATATTGTGTTAACCGTTGCGGGTTTGTCCCTACAGACATGAACCATAACTCGTATTTACATTGAGCCATTTGTTCCTGTTCTGT
This sequence comes from Linnaemya tessellans, assembly GCA_951800035.1. Classification (NCBI taxonomy): domain Eukaryota; kingdom Metazoa; phylum Arthropoda; class Insecta; order Diptera; family Tachinidae; genus Linnaemya; species Linnaemya tessellans. Next base: position 80,832,693 of record OX637534.1, read on the forward strand.
GTAGCAAATGGCACGGTCTTGTAAAAACCACATGTCAGTCAAGTCCTCCTCTTTCATTTTGATGAAAAAAATTTTAATCATGGCGTTGCGCTCGCCATTCACAGACATGTTCCTGCCTTCGTTGACTTTGAAAAGCGATGCCACCGGGTCATAATACAGTCCAAACAGTGAATTTTTCAGGACCCATTAGCATTACTTGCAATGCATCAGCCTGCTTGCTCTTCACACCAAAAACGGCTTGTTTACACCTAAATACTTTCCACATTTTATGTAATGTTCTACGTGCAATATCTTCATATATTTACAGTCTTTGACGAAAGGTTGAAAAAAAATTTACAAAACTTGGTCATTATAAACTGAGTGACTGTGAAAGGACTCCAAGTAAACCCACTTTTTTGAGAAACTCCTTACGATTTGTGCTCTGTAATTTGCCACGTGCTGCGTTGCCGTTGAGATACTAAAGTATCACTTTTGACCCTTTTTCATGCCAATGACACTTTTTATGACCCTTTTTTTAATTTATCCCTTTGTATCATTTTAACAAAATGTATGCCACTTTTTAAACCTTTTTGAAAATTAATTAAAGTTCCAATATTCCTCACGAAAGTTCTCAATACACTTATCTTTTATATATGTGTGTTGAATACATAATCCGTATATGAGTTTTGTGACCGTACATATAAAACATTGCACTCGACTGTCATATTCCATGCATACCTACCTATTTTTATACCCTCCAAAAAAGAATTTGGAGGGTATATTCACTTTGTCATTCCGTTTGTAACGCATCGAAATATCCATCTCAGACCCCATAAAGTATATATATTCTTGATCAGTGATGAAATCTAAGACGAACTGAGCATGTCCGTCCGTCCGTCCGTCTGTGGAAATCACGATTCAGTCCAAACGAAAAGAGCTAGACTCTTGAAATTTGGCATAAATATATTTTAAAACTTAGAGCAGGTTAAGTTCGAAGATGGGCTAAGTCGGGCAAGAGGGAAAAAAGTTCCCCTAAGAAGAACTAAACCAACCCAGAAAAAACAACATAATTTTTAAAGTTTTTTGGTTATTTTGTTAAGCAAATGATATATTTTTATGTCAAATACGGTCCAACGCCTTAAACTTGGAGCTATTAAATAAAATAAAAATATTTTTTGACCCCGCCCACTTTAGTGGGCGTTATTATAGGCAAAAATAGCATAAAAATTTAACAAATTGTTTTACTTAAGCCTGGGACCACCATGGGCAATATTTAGGCGGATGAACTGGCGGGGAGAGTAACCACACTTCAGGAGGCCGACATTGACCAACTAAGTGGGATTCCACTCTCATCCTGCTGGAGACGCATTGATACTGCACTATTCGAATTAGCTCAGGACAGGTGGTTCAGGGAATCCACTTGCGAAATATCAAGAGTCTTATGGCCCCGCCTGGACTCTAAGAGGACGAGGGATCTTTTGAACTTCGCAAGAGGTCATCTACGCAATATGGTGGCCACAATTACTGGTCACTGCACCTTTGGGATCCATGCCAGGCGCATGGGTCTTCCCTATATTGACTACTGCTCCAGTTGCAATGATGAGGAGGAGGAGGAAAGCATTGCACACCTCCTCTGCCTCTGCCCTGCTCTGGAGGAGCAGCGCCTGCAGTCTATGGGCAGGACACGCTTTGGAGACATTTCGGAGATATCAGAAATAGGGCTAAGATACCTGAGTCTCTTTATTAGGAGCAGTGGCTGGTTCGGCAGCTGACTCCCCTGGGACGTGTATGCACGACCATAGCTGTTGGTTATGTATCCCATTCTCTTCTTTACTTTCTTCTTTACTATCTTCTTTACTATCTTTCTTACCTTAACTTCGACTATCCCTACTTCTTCCTCATCTCTTATCTTTTCACTCTTCCTTAATACAGGTATCACAAAGGGATCAACATAATTGGACCCAAGTGGGCTGTACTCTCTTTTCTTTCCTTTACCAGCAACCTGCTAACCTAACCTAACCTAACCTAAGCTTACATTCCTTAAAAATAACACTTTTAAGCTTTAATGACGAAGCTGAGACGAAACCTGGTACTACTCTGCCCTACCCCCTCCTTCCCCTTCGCCCCCTAAATGACCCTACCAAAAAAAAATTTTTTTTTAAATTTTGTATATAATCATCCCAAGCATTTATCTTTAAAATTTTATGACTGCCGATTTCTGGCCTACCTCCCCCCCCCCCACCTCCTCGTTTGCCCCCTAAATGAACCTACCAAAAAAATTTTTTTTTTTAAATTTTGTATATAATCATCCTAAGCATTTATCTTTAGAGTTTTATGACTGCCGATTTCTGCCCTACCCCCCCCCCTCTTCCTTTGCCCCCTAAATGACCCTACCAAAAAAAATTTTTTTTTTTAATTTTGTATATAATCATCCCAAGCATTTATCTTTAGAGTTTTATGACTGCCGATTTCTGCCCAAGCCCCCCCCCCCCCTTCTTCTTCCTTTGCCCCCTAAAATGACCCTACCAAAAAAAAAAATTATAGGCAAAAATAGCATAAAAATTTAACAAATTGTTTTACTTAACTCTACATTCCTTAAAAATAACACTTTTAAGCTTTAATGACGAAGCTGAGACGAAACCTGGTACTACTCTGCCCTACCCCCTCCTTCCCCTTCGCCCCCTAAATGTCCCTACCAAAAAAAAAAAATTTTTTAAATTTTGTATATAATCATCCAGAACATTTATCTTTAGAGTTTTATGACTACCGATTTCGGCCATACCTCCCCCCCCACCTCTTCCTTTGCCCCCTAAATGACCCTACCAAAAACAAATGTTTTTTTAAATTTTGTATATAATCATCCCAAGCATTTATCTTTAGAGTTTTATGACTGCCGATTTCTGCCCTATTCCCCCCCCCCTTTTTTCTTTGCAACCTAAATGACCCTACCAAAAAAATTTTTTTTTTAAATTTTGTATATAATCATCCCACGCATTTATCTTTAGAGTTTTATGGCTGCCGATTTCTGCCCTAGCCCCCACCCCCACCCCCTTCTTCCTTTGTCCCCTAAAATGACCCTACCCAAAAATTTTTTTTTTTTAAATGTTGTATATAATCATCCCAATCATATATCTTTAGAGTTTTATGACTGCCGATTTCTGCACTACTCCCCCCCCCCTCTTCCTTTGCCACCTAAATGACCCTACCAAAAAAATTTTTTTTTTAAATTTTGTATATAATCATCCCAAGCATTTACCTTTAGAGTTTTATGGCTGCCGATTTCTGCCCTAGCCCCCCCCCCCCCCTTCTTCCTTTGTCCCCTAAAATGACACTACCAAAAAAATTTTTTTTTAAAATTTTGTATATAATCATCCCAAGCATTTATTTTTACAGTTTTATGTGTATCTGTTTCTGCCCTATTCTTTCTCCCCCATTGCCCTTTAAATGACCCTATAAAAAAAAAGAAATTTTAATTTTGTATATAATTATCTCAACCATTTATTTTTACAGTTTTATGACAAAGGTGAAATGTTTCCCCCACAGCCCTTGCCAGAGCGACCCCGCCAAAATACAGTTTTTATAGCCTCCAAAGAGAATTGTGATGAAGTCTAAGACGGTCTAGCAATGCCCATACGTTCGTCTGTGGAAAACATGATACTGTATATTTTTGAACCCCGCCCCCTTTGGTGGGCGTTGACGTACGATATTATATAAAGGAACTCTGTCCCACCAAGTCAAACATATCAAATTCACTTACTAAATATTTGGAGGGTATTTAAGATTCGACCCGGTCGAATATAACGTTTTTACTTGTTTTCATATAAAGTTTGACAATTGTGTAAAATGAAATGAGGATCAACTGTGACTATGCCCTGATTTCTGTATGTGTTTCGGCTTAAGGTTTGGCAGCGAAAAGCTCTTATATATATTAAAAATGTATGGACTGTTTTTTTACAGACTTCCATTTAATTTTGTAGTTTAGTGCGCCACTCATATTAATATATGTTTATAAATAAATTTCATTTAAAATAGAATTGTGACAATATGTCAAATAAAAATTTCATAACAGTTTAATTTACACTCAAAATATTCTGTACGTAAAATTAACTGAAATTGTCATATAAAATAAATGAATATTCGATTAAAAACCGGTCAACTTATTATTCATTTAACTTTAACAAAAATATCATTTAATTTTAAATGTTAAAAAATTAACAGACTTAAATCTGTAAAAAATATTGTTTTTCTCTTTTATTTTGTTAGCTCAAAGAGAAATAGTATTGTTTGAATCAGATATTATTAAAATTGCTTAAAATTTTAAATGATTGTTCATTTAAGAATTATTATACGGAATACTTCTTGAATGAAGTACATTCCGTTTCTTTAGTAATATTGTGAATATACTTACAAATAAACAACGGACAATATTGAAAGCAACAGAAAATCCGTATTAATGTGTAGTTAGTTTTTTGAATGACTGTTAGAATCAGTTAAAAATAAATTTGCTTACATTTTTAAATGCTTATGCATTTAAAAATGACTGAACGGAAAACTTCTTGAACAAAATACATTCCGTTACTGTCATAATTTTGTCAGTGTAGATTTTATTTTTCATTTTGCTTTACAAATATTTTTCTTGTTATCCAATGGATTCCTAAGTGTATAAAGATGTAGAAAAATAAAATACATAGATTCATATCGAATATAATTTATTTGTTGGGTTAGTTTTGTATGAGTTTCAAACCTTACTATGCTCATTCAAATTACAAATTGTGAATTCTCAGATGGTTTTGAGAAGTATGTGCATAACAACTTTTCAAAACTCTGGTTAAAGTCTACTGATGATTTGGTAAAGCACCAATGAAATGCCTATAGATATTGCTTGACCACCAACAAATAAATTTCATTGTTAAAATTCGTTTCTTTTTTTTTTTTTTTAAATTGAAATAAATATTATATTTTTGTTTAAAAAAACTTGACCCTTTTACTCTACAATACCCTTTTTACCCTTTTTTTCTTCTTAAATACCCTTTTTATGACACTTTTTCGAAATTTTCAACGGCAACCCTGACCACGTGTAAATACGCTGACTCTCCTTTTTTGACAGACGCTTATAACACGTTAAAGTAAGAAGAGCGTGATATGAACTTTCAGTCAAATGACTGCTTTGAAAAATTTATGCTCTATAGAACGAACCTCAAGAAAAATAAAACAAAATCTAAAGCAATGAAGAAAGTAATATCAGAAAAATAATTTTTTAATGCTGCGAATCTTTTTAGTACAAATGAAGTTATGCAAACTTTGAAGTGAAAGAGTTCTGTAGAATACGTGATACCCAGATATATATGTCCGCTAAAGAAAATGCAATTAAAAATTGCCACGAATTGGGAAGGATCCCATTGTATGGAAAAGGTGAAGTGCAGTTGGTTTCTTAGCCAAATGAAAAATATTTGTCAATAAATGAATTTATAATGGCGGTTTCGATGTAAGTGATTACTTGTTATCTAGATTTAAAATAAGGTATAAAATTATACTTCTCAAGGACTCAGGAGAAAATTTATCATCCTGATTTGGTATATTTATACCCTTCACAAAAAAGTGAAAGGGTATTATAGGTTTGTCATTCCATGTGCAATTTCTTCGATATCAATATAGAACCCCATAAAGTATATATATTCTGGATCCTTATGAATAGCGATGACGATTAAGCGATCTCCGTCTGTCGGTCTGTCTGTACGTGAAATCGTGTTTCGCAAGCCCCCAGAAGAGCTAGAGACCTCGTTCTTGGACTTTTGGATTGGAAATGAACTTAAATAGAGTGATATTGAAATTCAGAAAGATACGGTTCCAGAGCTGGGAAGCTTACGCCTATTTTCCGACGCAAAATTTATACCAAAAATCAATTACTTTCTTTTATGTTTGTAAATTAAACCTATTTCGAGCTTTGGGGAGCCTCAACGGTCTATTAAAAACTAAAAAAATTAAATTTTTTTTCAGGGATGTGAGATTAAAATTTTTGTTTTTTGACCCATTCCGTATTTTATAGTACATGTAGTAACTAAAATTGTTAACAATGTAAGGTTTTTCTTTAACAAAACCTATTTATACGTCATGAAGATTTGCATCAGATTTGTGGGTGCTGTTGGCTGAAGTAGTAGAACACGAGACTAGAGTTGTGCTTTTTAGTTCAGTGGGCTGAGCGCTCATTTTAGCTCAGCTCAGTTTACTGAGCTAGTTCATTTAATAGCTCAGTAGCTCAGTGGCTCAGTAGCTCAGTAATAATGATACACCAAGTGTGATTTAAGACGTTGTAACCATATGTATAGAAGATGGCTAAAACGATAAGAATAATTTCGTGGAGTTTCAGAGACAAATATAATCCAATATTGCCTTTAATATATTTAAAATCATTCAATAATGCGACTTTTTGAAGAGGTGGACTATGAACTAAATATATACATATATATATATATATATATATATATATATATATATATATATTTATATATATATATATATATATATATATATATATATATATATATATATGTATATACATGTATATATATATATATATATATATATATTTTTTTTTTTTTTTTTTTTTTTTTTTATGGACGTAATGATAGCAACTATCAATAGTGGCCCCACGACAACTTCACTAGCACCACCCTGGGACAGCTTTGGCATTTCATCAGGGTGGGTAGTATTATCAGTATTATTCCTACGTCCTCCTTAGTTCCTATGTAAGGAGGTTCGGAACTGATGCGCATATTTAATCGTCAGTAGCTAACGAATCCTAAGACGTACTAACTCTCCTACGAATCTGTGCTAATCTGCGAAGTTCCATCAGAACAAGCTGTACAAAACTACACACTCTGGTCCAATTCAATAAGGATTCCAGCATGGTCGGAATAATATTCTCCGGGCTGATCGTACGCCCCAAGCCTTCCTCTAAATACGACCTCCAGTTGCTGAATCGTGAGCAGACAAAGACGACATGCTCAGCATCCTCAACCACATTCCCACCACAGTGTGGACAGAACGGAGAGTCGTCGTGCTTAAAACGAAATAGATATGACCTAAAGCAACCATGTCCAGACAAGAACTGTGTTAGGTAATAGTTCAGATCACCATGTTTCCTAGTCAGCCATAATCTGATGTCGGGTATTAATGAATAAGTCCATCTTCCCTTTTCAGTGGTTGACCACCGTTCTTGCCATTTTTGCATACATAAATCAGAGTTATCCCTATTCATGATTTCTAAATCGATAGGGATCATACCCGCAATGATAAAAGCCGCATCGTCCGACACTGTCCGAAATGCACTACATACTCTTAAAGCAGCTAGCCTATACACAGGGCATACCAGCCCCACATATGTGGAATATCTAAGTGAGTCTGACCATACCGGGTGTGCATATAGGATAATGCTCCTTACTACTCCAGCGAGCAGTTTCCTCTGAAGATACTTTGGCCCTCTCGTGTTTGGCATGATCCGAGATAGCGCCAAACAGGTCCCTGATGCTTTGGATGCTATATATCGCAAGTGCTCGCGAAAAGATAGCCGTGTGTCAATCATCACACCCAGATATTTCAGAAATGCCTTTGATTCTATGGAACAGGTGCCAACATTGAGGGTAATAGTTTCCCTAGCCTTACGACTACTAATCAAAACCGCTTCGGTTTTATGATCAGCTAGAGTCAATCCCATTGCAGTGATCCAGGACTTTACTAATTGTACGCTGGCATTTGCAATGGTTTCTGCCTCCAGCAATTCCTTAGCTTCACACACCAGCGCTATATCGTCTGCGAATCCCACAATCTGCACTCTCTCAGGTAACCTCAACCTTAGTACTCCATCGTACATTACGTTCCACAACAATGGTCCAAGTATCGATCCTTGGGGAACACCACCACTAATCCTACGTTTCCTTATACCCGCATCTGTACTATAGATCAATTCCCTATACCGGAAATAATCCTGCACTATCCCTATCAGATATTCTGGGATGTCCAATCGAGTTAGAGCATCAACAATATGCACCCAGCTCGCTGTGTTGAACGCGTTCTTCACATCCAGCGTCACAACTACACAGTACTCCTTTGTGCCATTCCTCCAACTCCTGCCATAGATAGTCCGTGCAGCAGTTTCTACTACCACGTTTATAGCATCCACTGTTGACCTCGCCCTCCTGAAGCCAAATTGGTTGTCTGATAGACCATTTCTGTCATCAACGCAATTCCCAAGTCTTCGGCAGATCACACCCTCTAGCAACTTCCCACATGTATCTATCATACACAGTGGCCGATAAGATGAGGGATCATCTAGGGGTTTATTGGCTTTTGGTATTAATACCAACTTCTGCCTCTTCCATCTTGTTGGAAAAATTCCCCTACCTAAGCATGTATTCACCATTCTTAAGAACTGCTCGGGACAAAGCCTGACGGCCTCCTTTAATACTATATTTGGAATGCAGTCGAGTCCCGGTGCCTTCTTGTCTCTAAACCTAGAGACAACGTCCTCAATCTCAGCTATTGTAACCGGGGGAAAATTTAATGTCCCAATTGGAGGGTTGTGCTCCCAAGGTGGTGCGTCCTGCTGGGGAAAGAGATGGTCTACAATTTCCTCCAGGATTGGCCCCTCACTCGGTTGCAACGGGGTCAGGCATTTAAGTTTTTTGGTGACCAGCTTATATGCGAGACCCCAAGGATTATCATCCACCTCATCACAGATATTAAGAAAACACTGCCGCTTGCTCCTACGAATTGCATCCTTTAGGGCCTTCCTCCTATTCCTGTAATTCTCCTGGTATACGCTATTCTCTAACCTACCTCGAGTTCTTGTATACTGCCTTCTGGCACGTATACACTCCGCCCTCAAGCCGGCAATATCATCATTCCACCAATAAACCGGTGACCCCTGTACGGATCCTTTCCGCCTCACCATAGATGCATCGCACGACCGCGTGATATGGTTTACCAATTGTTCTGCCATATCCTCAGCTGAACCATTTAATTCCATACCTTCCATACAGATGGCAAAAATATCCTTATCAAAGGTATTCACTTTCCATCCCGACAAACCTTGTGCACGGGGAGTCACATGCCGTATATCATCCTGTATATCCATAATTATGGCACTCTGATCGCTGTGAGTATAAACATCAGATACTCTCCAGTTTACACGGTTTATAATGGTATCGCTGGCAAACGTAATATCAATAATTGAACCACCATTTCCTCCTCTAAATGTTTCCTCATCTCCAGAATTCAAGAGCACAACATTTAGCGCAGAAAGGGCCTCTAATAGCATCCTTCCCCTTGCATTTGTCAAGGGGCAGCCCCATTCAACAGCCCACGCGTTGAAATCCCCTGCTATTATAACAGGACTCCTGGCTGCAGCGTCCATCACTATGTTGTCTATAATAACACGAAAGTCATCAATAGAATACCTAGGAGGAACATAACAGCTGTACAAACATATGCCGGAAACAGTGGCCCGCGTGTACCCACATTGCGGTGATAACCTCTCCCTCAATATCAAAGAACCGGTAGTCCATATAGCTGCTGTATCTGTATCATCAGTAACCCAATTTGCAGATACAATCTTCTTATATGGCTCGCTGAGTACAGCAACGTCTACCTTTAAGTCTCGTACGGTTTGCCTAAGCAACTCCTGTGCTGCTTGGCAATGATTGAGATTTAGCTGTAATATGCGCATCCTGATTTTTAAGTAGTGTTTAACCTCTAAGCTTTTGTAGCGCCCTCTTGTAATACGGGCAAACTACGCATCCGGTGACATGGTCACCATTAGTACTTCCACCGTTTCTACAGAGCATGCACGAAGGTCTGTTGGAACATGTTGCAATCTTGTGGCCAGCTTCTCCACAACGCAAGCAATTTCCGGATAGATCCTGGCCGCTACAATTCGTCGCCCTATGTCCAAAATCGAGACAGTTGTAGCACCTCTTCGGTGCTATCTTTTCCCGTATTCGACACACGACCCAGCCGATGCGTATCTTGGACATCTCTAGAAGGCGTCTAGCTAGAGGAGCACTCAGGCCAATCGTGGCAGTTTGTGTTCCCCCATACGCTCTCCTCAGTGATTTAATTGCAGTCAACTGCAGTACCTTAAAATCGTTGGATTTACTAACTATGGCGTCATAGATGTCCTCCTTGGAAGTCACCTCATCTATGTCCCTAATTTCAATCCTAACCTCTTGGGATAGTGCCCGTACTTCGGCAGTCCCACCCAGTACCGCTTCCACCTCCGACCTGAACACACCTATATTCTGGTGAGCGGGTTTAGTGAGCTCCAGTAGCAGCTCACCCTTCCCAGTCTTCCGAATGCCCTTCACATTCTCCCCCAGATTACTAAGTTTAGGGTCCTTCTTCACTTGCTTGAGAATCTCAGCATAGGAAGCGTTCCCACATGTTTTAATAACTAGGGCATCCGAACGTGACCCCTGCTTACTCCTAATCCTATTTCTATTCGCTTCCCTGGGACGGACCTTTATCCACCCAGGTTCCTTAGTGCCTGGGTTCGGCAAAGCAGCACCATTCGCTGCCGCCGATCCCACACAGCTACCTTCACTACTCCTGATTGCATCTACTGCATCCTTCCTCTTCTTCTTAGCCCTATTCCCCTTTGGCCCAAGAGTACTTTCATCTCTCCTACGCTTCGGGGTCGCACCTGCAGGGACAGGGGGAGATGGTCTTACCATAACCCCTGTCTGCGTCTGCTTATTGCAGGGCACCTTGAGCTGACCAGTTCCACTGCTCAGCTCATCTGCCACCTGCATATACAATGCCTGTATTTCTCGAGACATCGATACTATATCCTTGTGGACATTCGATCTTGTCTTGAGAAAGTCTAATAGCTTTGCTATCCTCTCTCCTAGTTTTTCAACCTTGCCTTTCGGTTCCTGACCACCGTCTGTGGTGCCAAAACCTACCCTATGCGGCGTGTTCACCGCCGTAGGGGGCGATCTCGCGATCACCGGCCTCTTCAGGAATGGATTCTCAATTTCGCCATTTCCAGAGCCTTCCGCTTTCGCTTCTAAATTATTTTTATTGATCTTCATTCAATTGGGTCCAAACTCGCAGCCGCTGTCTCCGTTCGTTGTGCAGTCACGTTTAGATCCCATGGGTGTCTTTGCAAGCAGTGAGGTCCATGCGAGGGTTGACGAAGAGACCTTATGGATCAATCCGCCAGAGCCAGATCCGTGCTAACCGGGAATCAACATCCGGACCTACACCACCAACTTAATGATGACGAACTTCAAACGTACTTTGAGACTTGCCAAGTTTTAATAGGACGGAGGCAGTTGTGGCATTAGCCTGAGAGCCATTTCTGTACAAATTCACTCATACATACTTAAGTCCCAGAATACCACATCTACCAGCCCAGGGTTCTACCATTTCAAATCGTTTTCCCAGGAATGCCATAATTAAGACCGTACTGGACTTGGTCTTAATGCCAGGGACATCAAAGCCCCATCTCAGTGTGCCAAATAAAGGGCCACACTGAATAACAGGTCTTCTTGGGGCATCTTTGTTCAAGCCCTCCAACCCGTTATAATAACTCAGGGCCGCGGGGTCGTTACTCCCCGTTATCCGTACAAAATATCCTTATGGATTTTATATACGAATATCCTTGCGGATCATATATATATATATATATATATATATATATATATGTATATATACATATATATATGTATATATGTACATATATATATTTATATATATACATATGTTTATCTATATATATATATATATATATATATATATATATATATATGTATATACATATATATATATATATATATATATATATATGTATATATATATATATATATATATATATATATATATATATATATATATATATATATATATATATAGATAAATATATGTATATATATAAATATATATATGTATATACACATACCTATATATATATATATATATATATATATATATATATATATATATATGGGCATTTCCAGAAAAAAAGTCCACCTTGATCGAAAAATTAAAAGTTAACAAACAGATTTTTTCCTAATGTATTATAAAAGAGAAACTTCTAAAATAAATTAAATTTAGGAGCTCAAAGCTTTCTTTTGTTGGGATGGTGAAATACTGAGCTACAGGTTTGAAGTTCCCGTTTTTGTAAGTGTTTCTTAACTTCAAGGGCATTTTCTCTTTATAATTAACATTCCTAAAAGCAATTTCATAATAATACTCTTAATGCAAAACTGTTGCTACAAACATATTTAATCATAAAACAAATGCAAAAAATTAATTTAGTATTTTGTAGTTTTTATATAATTTTCTAATATTTATGTCTTTTTCGCTTTTTTTTAACATAATAAAATAAAGTGGAAATTTTAGTAATGTAACGCCAGTAACGTAACGCCAGACCAATTTTCATAAAAGAAAAAAAAGGAAAAAAGATTTGTTCAATTTATAACTTGAAAAATAAATGTATATTGGTCCAAAACCTATCAAAAAAAATTTGTTAAAAATACTTGCCCAATTCGCAGAGTTCAACAATTTTGTTATCAAAGTCAAATCGCACTTCCGTTTTTTGTAACGTAACGCCAGGTCACATTTTGGAGTATATCTTGAAATTCTTAGGCTCAACTATTTCCATTTTTTGGCTGAATATAGAGCTATCCAATCACTTCTCTAATGTGAGAAAAAAACTTTTTTAAATTCTGGTTTTTAACGTTTTTTTTTAACATATCGTCGTACAAAAGTAACGTAACGCCAAAATGGAAATGCCCATATACATATATATATATACATATATATATATATATATATATATATATACATATATTGTTAAGGTTTGTAAATTAAAACACCAAATATTTTTAATAAAATATTTAACAACTAAGTTTAATTTATTTAAAGGTTCAAAACAAGAATGAATAAAAAATTTAAATTCTCTGACATGGAATAAAATTCAATACCAACTTGATTGTAGAAAATAATTATTTGTTAAGTTGATTTATTTGCAAGTGTTTCCAACATCTCTCCTTTTAAAAGTTAAATTAATATTCCAATCTGATAGGTGCTTTTCGATTTCGTTTTGGTCTTGAAGGCATGATGTGAGGTTCAGCCATAGGAGTACTAAATGTAACTGAACTACTTGATTGGTTGTTAGGACTACATGATGGAGTATTTGCTACATTTATTCTTTCATAATTCACCATAACGAAATTGTTTTCAGCTAGTTGTTGCTGATGCGATTGATTTATAATATTGGACTTAATTCCACATAACTCCAACATAAGTTGTGTTGAATCAGAGTTACGTACCTTATTACCCTCGTATCGTCTTTTAAGTTGATTAACGTGAGACCTAATTAATTTTTTTTTATTATCAAAAATGTAGACATTATAATTAACATTTCCAACTTTCTCTATTACAGAACCTGGAATCCACGCCATTTTATTATTTTTGTAGACTTGAGCATAAACTAGATCTTTAGGTTCAAAAACTCTATCTTTGGCTCCATGCTTAATATTGAATTGTTTTTCCATTTTTATATCACGTTGTACTGGTAAACCTGAATTCTGAGGTTTTAGTAAGTCTAATGTTGTTTTCATTTTACGTAGAAGAAACAATTCTGCAGGAGATTTAAAATTATCTCTTGGAGTTGAACGATATGTTTGAAGGAATATTTGAAGGATTTCTTGATTATTTCCCTCATCCTTAAGTTTTTGTAAAGCTTGTTTAAGAGTTCTTACAAACCTTTCTGCTTGTCCATTCGATTGTGGATGGTAGGGTGCAGTCCTAATATGATTAATTCCACGCAATTTTACGAATTGTTTAAACTGTTCACTGACAAATTGAGTACCATTGTCTGACACTATTGTATCACAATTCCCATATCTGGAAAACATTTCTGAAAGCTTTGCTATAACTGTTGTAGACGTGATATTTGACACTTGATATATTTCTGGCCACTTTGAGTAGGCGTCTACTATTATGAAATAATATTGACTATTGCAGGGTCCTGCTATATCAATATGCAAACGCTCCATTGGTTTTGATGCCAATGGCCAAGATTGCAACGTATGTTTTATCGGTGATGTTGCTGTAACTGCACATTTATGACAGGTTTTTACATAGAATGCAATGTCGTCATCTATTCCTGGCCAATAAACGTGACTCCTGGCCAAAGCTTTCATACGCTCTTTTCCAGGATGACCATGATGCAACTGTTTCATTATCCTGTTCCTTAGACATTTTGGAATTACAATTCTATCATTATACATTAAACAATCTTCAATTACACATAAACTTTCCCTCCTAGGATAGAATTGTATAAGGTTTTCGTTCAGATTTGCTTTCCAACCATGTTTGAGTGCATGAATAACTGATTCTAGCACCGAGCATTTCTGTGTTGCTTGTTTTACCATGTTGTAAGTAACAGGTAATTGATTAAAATGATCCATTAGTGTTGCGGAACAATTTTCTTCAAAAGTAGTGCAAGCAATTATTATTTCTTCATCTGGTTTTAACTTGTCGTCGATAAGTCTTGAAAGCATATCAACGCAACCAAATTCTTTAGTACTTATGTACTGAATTTTGAAATTGTACATCATTAAAGTGAGTGCCCATCTTTGAAGTCTGTTTGCTGCGTATATAGGAATGCCTTTTTTGTTACCAAAAATTGATAAAAGCGGTTTATGGTCTGTGCACAAAATAAACTCTCGACCGTAAATATACTTATGAAATTTTTTTACAGCGTATACTAGGCCTAATGCCTCCTTCTCAATTTGAGAATAATTTGTTTCTGCAGGAGTGAGAGTACGAGATGCATGTTCAATTACCTTTTCAGATTTGTCAGGAAATATATGACATATAAAAGCTCCAATGCCTTTTCCAGAGGCGTCTGCTGCAACTTTTATTGGTAAATCTGGGTTATAGTGAGTTAAAAGAAGATCCGAATTTAGAATGTCTTTGAAATTGTTAAAAAATTGTTGACATTCTTTTGACCATTCATACTTCGTATTATTTTTAAGAAGTCTATCGAAAGGCGTTCTTAAATTGGTCATATTTTTAATATATTTCCCGTAATAATTTATTGATCCTAGAAACGATCTAAGTTCAGATATATTTGATGGTGGTGGTAAATTTAAAATTGCTTTTATTTTGGTTTTATCAGGACGTAAACCCGATGAAGACATGATGTTTCCAAGGTATTTTACCTCTTTTACAAAAAATTTGCATTTTTCAAATTTAATATGAAAACTGTACTCACGGAGTCTTTGGAAAACTTTTGTTACATTTTCTATGTGTTTTTCCACTGTTTTTCCACCAATTATGATGTCATCAATGTAGCTTGCTGTGTCATCTACCCCAATTAACATTGTGTCGATTAGTTGTTGAAATGCCCCAGGAGCACTTTTAACACCTGGTGCTAGACGGTTGAATGTATACAAGCCTTTATGAGTATTAATGGTAAGAAGTTTTGCTGATTCTGATGAAACTTCGGTTTGTAAATAAGCATCTGATAAATCAATATGCGTAAATAAGCAACTTTTCCCAACTTTGGTATACAAGTCTTCAGGTCGATGCAATGGATACATATGCGGTTCAATATTATCGTTCAGACCAGATGAATAGTCTCCACATATGCGAATTGTACCATTAGGTTTTTTTACGGCAACAATGGGTGCTGCCCACTCTGAGTAATCAACTGGTGTGATTATGCCTAATGATTCTAGTCTTTGTAACTCCTCTTCTATCAAAGACAACATAGCATAAGCAACCGGTCTTTTGGCACGAAAAACTGGTTTTGCATTAGGTTTTAGATGTAGTTGTACCTGAGTTTTTGTACATTTTGATGGAAAACTTTGGAAAACATCTGAAAACTCATTTTTGATATTATTTAAAATACTATTATCGACTTTGTTTTGCTTTATTTGAGAACAGATACTATTCAACGGTTTATCCCACAAGTGAAAAATTTCCAACCAATCTGAACCAAATATTGAGAGATCATCAATGTTAACAACTAGTAAATTGCAAAATTTTACATCCTCTTGTAATCGAACTTGACATGAAAATTCGGCAATAATTTTGATTTTGTCCTTTGAGGCACTTGTGACAAAACGATTTATTATTTTTTTACCTGGCTTACCCATTTTACACCATAATGCTTTGCCTATAATTGACACATCTGAAGCGGTATCAATTTGCATTTTGACATCTAAATTTTTTCCTGATGAATAATTCTGTATGTTGACTGTAACAAATTTTCTTCTTGCTGCATACGAAATCCGGTTGATTTGAACAACATTGGATCTTGCTTTTGAAAATTTGTGATTCTTGTTTCTTATCTTCTTTCCCTGATTAGGTTTTTCTGTTAATTTTGGCTTCTTGCAGTAACCTTCTTTATGTCCTATAGTTTGGCACTGTGTACACATGTGGTTTGTATAGTTGCAATATTTTGAATAGTGCATAGCACCACAGTTCCAACAGGGTGTTTTTGGTTTTGACTTACAATTCTGGGCGGCATTTTGCTTTGTGTTAGACGTTATTGCGTTTACTGACGATATCGCGTTATCCTCAACCATAGCTGTATCATGTTTTAAATTAATTAGCCGCTGAGAACTAGAAATTAGCTTGTTGATGTTTTGATTAGAATCATCTTCTAGAGCTGACAAACATCTCATGCGAATTTCTGAATCTGTATGTGATTGTAGACCACAAACAAATACTAAGCATTTAAATTGATCAGAGCTCAACTCAGATAATTTAAAATTTTCACAAATTCTGTTTACACGAGCTCCATAAGAAATTAAATCTTCTTGTAGCTTTTTAGATGTTTGCAAGCAATTGTAGCGAATACTGAACATTGACTCTTGTATTCCATACATAGACTTCAAGATTTTAACTGATTCCACAAAAGTTACATCCCTTGGGTTTTTTGGTAAAATGTATGCTGAATATTGTCCATAGGAAATCGTGTTAAGTTTTCTCATTAGAAGTCTTACACGAGCAGCATCATCCAACTCTTTTCCTTCCACTAGAAAAACATCCTCATATCTAGCATACCAATTGCTGAATGTCATTGAATTTTCTTGGTCGTAGTAAAACTCTGATATACTATTTGCCAATTTCTCCATAACAGAATCTTGATTGGTGTTCGATACATTTCCTTGCGTAATGCTTTCAAGAAGTTTGCTTTGCAACTCCAACAATTGTAAGATTTTTGCATCTTGAGCCATATCCTCGTCGCCAATTTGTTAAGGTTTGTAAATTAAAACACCAAATATTTTTAATAAAATATTTAACAACTAAGTTTAATTTATTTAAAGGTTCAAAACAAGAATGAATAAAAAATTTAAATTCTCTGACATGGAATAAAATTCAATACCAACTTGATTGTAGAAAATAATTATTTGTTAAGTTGATTTATTTGCAAGTGTTTCCAACAATATATATATATATATATATATATATATATATATATATATACATATATATATATATATATATATATATACATATAAATAAATATATATATATATATATATATATATATATATATATATATATATGTATGTATATGTATGTTTATCTATATATATATATATATATATATATATATATATAAATATATATATATATATATATATATAAATATATATATATATATATATATATATATATATATATATATATATATATATATGTATATATATATATATATATATATATATATATATATATATACATATATATATATATGTATATATATATATATGTATATATATATATATATATATATATATATATATATATATATTTATACATATATATATTTATAATAAAACCATTCTCATGTACTGGTGTTTTTCAAAACATGGTTTCATCGCACCAGTTTTATTTGTAAAAAATTTCTATACATAAAGATTGGTTCTGTAGACATGCCACAATAACATATTCAATGAGGTATTTTTATATTCGTCTGGCAGCATATTAAGAAACTGTGGTATCATTACAATTATGACAGATATTATCAAAACCGCTCAGCTCTGAAGCAAAAGCGCTCAGTACTGAGCTAAAATCATCTATTGTAGTGAGCGCTCATTTCGCTCAGCTCACTGAAACGTTCAATTGAACTAGCTCACAGCTCAGTGACACAACTCTACACGAGACTATGATGCGGAGGGTCCTGAGTTCGAGCCCGCGCTGAGTCATGAAATATTGTGTTGAATTTCTTCTGATCAGCATTAGTGCGTGGTTGTGTTAGTTGTTGCCAGCCTGTTCAATGATGAAGGCATAGTCACTGGTCACTGAACATAATTGGCAGCGACTGACACTATCATGTACTAAAAGCAGAGTAACAGCACCCACCTTCGTCGGTCCTGTAGCAAAAATTAGCCGACGAAGTAAAAAAGGTTGAAATAGCTACAAAAAAACTGTCTATCTTCTCATCTTTCCTAGTCTGTCCCCTCAATACTACCCCCTCGTTTTCAGTTCCAGCGCTGGTCCAAGATTAAAATAAATAAAAAATTTTTTTAATTCAAATTTTGCTCCCAGGATTGGGAAATTAAATTTTTTATACATAAAAGTAAACAAAAAGGCAATTGACGTTGTTTTTTTCCTAACTAAAACTGTTTTATATATTAGGAAGAACAAAATTAGTATCAAAAATTTAAAAAAAATATCAAAATTTCGAATCCAGGGTTGGATAAATGCAATATTTTATAATTCATGAAGGTGACCAAAATAGTTCAAAATTGTAAATTTTTCTTAAATAACACTACTTTATACCTCATGAAGAGTTGCGTTGGTAAAAAACAAAAAAAATAATTAAAACGTCACTTCCAGGGTTGGGAAGTTTAAAGTTTTTTTTGGTACATGCAATATGTTGTAGAACATGAAAGTGACCAAAATGGTTGCAAATTATAGTTTTTCTTAAATAAAACGACTTTATACCTAATTAAGACTAGGATTGGTAAAAAAAATAAAATTTCGCTTCCAGGACTGGGAAAATTAAATATTTTTTATACATAAAACGAACCAAAAAAGTTCATTGACGTTGTTGTTTTTTTATGCTAATTAAAACTGTTCTATAATTCAGAAAGAACAAAATTTGGTATTAAAATCTTAAAAATTCAAAATTTCGATTCCAGGGTTGGAGAAATGAAATATTTTATGGCACATGAAAGTGACCAAAAAGCTTAAACATTTTAATTTTTTGTCAAGTAAAACTATGCTACACTAAGAATTGCATTGGTAAGAAAATAAAAATTCGCTTCCAGAGTTGGAAAATCGAAAAATTTTTGGTACAGAATAGTACCCACATAAATTCTAAATTTTGTGTTTTTTGTGAATTAAACCTATTTCCTATTTCAGGAAAAATTCAATTTGAATTAATATATTAAAAATTCGGTTCCAGGGTTGAAAAATCTAGATATTTTGGTACATAAGAGTACCCACATAAATTCCAAATTTTGTTTTTTTAGTGAAGTGAACCTATTTTATACTTCAGGGAAAATTAATTTGGTAATAAAAATTCGGTTACAGGGTTGGAAAATCGAAATTTTTCGGTACACATATGTAACCATAAAAGTTCCCAATTTTGATTTTTTTCAGTGAATTAAACATATATTATACTTCGCTAAGAATTAAATCGGTATTAAAAGTTTTTAAGTTGAAAATTCAGTTCCAGGATTAGAAAATCTAAATATTTTTGGTACATAAAATTAACCATATAAGTTCCTAATTTTGGTGTTTTGTGAATGAAATCTTTTTTATACTTCGGGAAGAGTTAAATTGGTATTAAAAACCAAAAAAAAATCTAAAAGGCGATTCTACGGTTGTACAATTAAAACTTTTTGGGGTACATGAAACGGATTTTTAATTTTTGTTTTTAAATTAAACATATTTAATATTTTTAAAAGACGTTCAGAGGAATTAGCAATAAGAAAAGCCAAACATTTAGCTTCCTAGTCGAAATATTTAAACGAAAAAAAAATTACATCTGTGAAGGGTATTTAAGATTCGGCACAGCCGAATATAGTACTTTTACTTATTTATTATTATTTAAAAAATATTATAGAGAATATAGAATATATTATAGAGTATTCGCTATGTAAATTTCAATGCGAGACTGGCCTCTATTGGCAGATGATACCAGAAATTGTATTCGTGTATGCTAATGCGTATAGTTTCAACTATTTTCAAAAAGCTTGCAATTTTGTATAATCAAATTAACAAAATAATAAATACATTTTATTATCTTTATTTTCCTAAAAGTACTTGCTAAATATGACGTCCAACTTTACTCTCAAAATGTTTTTTATAAGCTTTTGAGATCAGTTCTGTTTTACTTATATCAACATATATAGCCTGCTAAGTAAAAGAAATATGTGGGTTTAATCAATTGAAGAGGAGTGTATATAAATATGTAGATCATGTATTTTACACGTTTAATTGTCTATTCTTTCCGCGTCAGTTAGGAAACTAACAGCTAAGCTAATGGGTTTACAAAGTTTTTGTTCACTCTTTATTACACTAAACGAAAATATTCTAGCCAAGAATTTCTTAGCAAATGTAACATTTAAAAAGCCAATAATGGTAACGCCGTCATGTGTAACGTCTGAGTTGAATTACTGTAAAATAATATGTACCAAGGCATATATACTAATATGCGAAAATGGCAAATAATTAAAGCATGCTTTTAGGAATAACTTTATTTAAAACCACTATTGCCATACATTGTTGTTGTGAAATGACAAATATCACAGTAAAGAGAAACGTTGGTACATTTAATATATAGTTACGGAGTAAGCAAAAGGCCTTTAATAATAATGTATTTATAAACGATTTTTTATTAGTTCTGGTCTGTTTGAGGAAATGCATATATCACCTGGCAAAATTTCAAAATTTTCCGATAATAAAGAACGAATTTAATAACAAACAGTTGTAATGATTTGTTAATTGGTACTACTTTGTGACGCAAGTAAACATATAGTGTGTACTGTTGGCAGGGTTAATCATTTTGTATATTTCGTTCCACGTGGTCAATTTCTAAATGGCAGCACAAATTCGATGTCAAAAAATGCGATATTATTTTCTCACCTTGACATTTGTTTTGATCCATTAAAGTAGAAACTTCTTATAATCGCTTTTATTTAATGATGAGAGAATTTTTTAAGAGCTTTTGGGTTTAATTAAATGTATTAAATCTTTATTGGAGTCGATAGAACGCTCTATATACTTCAATGTTTGAAAATAATTTTATTTAACTGGTGACTTGGGCTATGTCTAAAATGGTTCATACGCTGGGTCCAATTTTGAAGTACTCTCTCCAACATATTGTCCGGTACCTCAACTCGCCATTCACAATAACGTTCCGGCCTTCTTCTTGTTTGTAAAATTATGTCACCATCCCGTAATCCACACTAAATAGTGCAATTTTCGCGATGTATTGGTAGTTTTTCCAATGCTTCTGGGTCCTCTTCATACCAAACTCAGAAAAAATGGTTTGTTAACGTATTGGTAACTGATCTTCATGCAACTTAACCAGTGCCCATTCGCCAAAATTTAGACGTTGTGGTTCCAATTCTTGCAGCAGCTATATTTTAAAACGTTTTATACTTATGTCCTTCCGCAAAAATTTCTACGTAGTGACAGAAACTGAAACTCAATTGCAGCGAACAGAGCCGACTCAAGAATTCACGGTCATCAACAGCTGCTGTATTTTTCTCTTTCCGTACTCTACGTATGCATGTCGGTGGTTTAAAGTCCAAATTTTATGCGAAATTTACTCACAAGATTCCGATTCTGCAAGTGTCGTTTATAAGGCGGTTAATGGTTGAATTATAGACCAAATTAAACAAGTTTGAGAATAATATGCTATACGAAATCAGCTGAAAATCAAACTTTATGTTATAGTATAAACAATAAAAAACCTCGGAATAATCGTTGCCGGAATATGCTTAAGCGTAATTGCAAGCTGTTCCAAATTACACCCTGAGAAATTTAAAATTTCACAAAATATGGCAGAATTTTTTTTTTATATTTTATTAATTATATTGAATATTGAAAAATTCTCTTGTCAACTGCTGAACGTATCGGTCGTGTTTTAAAGAGCTCAAATAAATTAAAAATTTTTTCATTTGTTTTTTCTGTAAAAAAAACAATAATTAATTAATTTTCTTTGCTTTAAAAAAGAAAAATTTAACAATATATTGGATTTCTAAGAATTTCTTATAAAATTGATGTGATGGAAAAATATCCATTGTTAAATCAGTCTGGAGGTCGACCTCCTAATAACATGATGAAAAATAAAACTACAACCAATAAGGAAGCATCAGCAAGTCGGGAGCAATCATGTTCTTTGTTGAAACCAAGTTCAATTGAATATAAATTAAAAGTAAAAAATACAACATCTAGGAACAGTGTTCCTTACAAGAAAGATGCTGTTAGCAACTCCCATCTTGGAAAGCAATTTTTGCATGCGGTTTTAGCAGAAGAAACTGCAATTTTGAATGACGATTTAGAAGAGGGTTTAGACACACAAATACCAGAAACAAATCGGAGAGAAGAAATGAGGTCAATGCCTTCTTTAGGTGATGAATTCCAAATGGTCAACAATAAAAAAAAGGAAATTTGAAGGTGATGTAAGAATTGGTTTTTCAAATTGTAATTTTAAAAGTAATGATAAGTTTGTTGAGAATGTTGATCGTACAAATAAGTATTCAACGTTAGGAGATTTGCATGTAGAGTCTGAAATTCCTGTTAGCAATAGAATTGTGGATTGTGGAGTTTCCAATATTTATAAGGTTGCACAAACGAATGTAATGAACAAGGTTTCTTATTGTCCTCCGATTTTCCTGGAAAATGTAAACATGAAATCTTTAATTGATCAACTAAACTCGAAGAATGTTGAATTTAAGATTAGAAATCAATCGAGATACAAAAGTAAATTGTACCTTAGGGACCCATCCGCTCATTCGGAGATGATGCAGTTGCTTAAGGATAAGGAAATTCCTTCTTATAGTTTTACTCCTAAGGAGTATAAACGTCAAAGTGTTATTTGTAGAGGACTATACTTCAGATCTGAAGTTAACGAAATTAAAACTGAAATCGATAGGTTAGTACCAGATACTGTTGATTCCGTTGTAAAATTTTTAACTGAATATTCAAAAAGACAGGGTATTGATACTGGCTTATTTTTAATATACCTGAAACCGAATCGTAGAGTAAATGAGCTACTTAGCTTAAAGTTTATTTTTAATCAAGTAATATCTTGGGAAAGGCCAAAGACGAGTACTAAGGTGCCACAATGTCGCAGATGTCAGCAATGGGGTCATTATTCCAAGAATTGTAGTCGACCATTTTCGTGTTTAAAATGCAATGAGAAGCATGCTCCTGGGGAATGTTCTTTTACCCAAAATAGTGATGTACCACCATTATGTGTTAACTGTAAGGAAAGTGGTCATACTTCTAATTACAGGGGTTGTCCCGCTTACAATAAATACATTTCTGTTAGGAGAACATCTTTACAGGAGTCAAAGAACAAAGAAGGAACAGGCTGCAAGTAATATCGGGAGGGCATTAAACCAGTCTAATATAGTTGCAAATAAATAATTTGCTAGTTTATTTAATCAGGCTACAACGCAGGTGAAACCAAGAAAGCCTGCATTAATTCAGGAATTTATGAGGGTAGCGGCGTTACTTTGTTCTACAGGCACATTAACATTGGAACATAAAGTTGAGAATTTTTTGCAGACGTATAAGCCACTTACAGATGATCAGGCGAAGAAGGAGTGCTTGATATTAATTAAGGATATTCAAGATGTATATGGTCCGTAATTCTATGAACTTAGTTACTTTTAATGTTGGTTCTCTTTCCACATGGGTAGGAGGATTGAACTCAACATCTTGTTAGATCAATTTATAACAGATATTGCCTTTTTACAGGAAATGCATTTGTCTCTGAATTCGAATTTATATCTCGATAGTTATTCTATATTAAGAGATAATAGCACATTAGGTGTTGGTATTGCTCTTAGCAAGGACATATGTTATTCACAGGTAGCTATTAATGGGCTTCGTTTTCCAAATGTATTCGTCTCGGTTGATGTTTCTATAAACAGCAGCGTTAAAAAAATAATTTGTGGCTCTATTTATTTTCAATCTAATTGCAATCGGCGAGATATTTGTGAGGGACTATCTTTAATATTACAGTTTTCCAATCGTTACGATGGATTGGTTTTGGGCGGTGATCTAAATGCGAAGCACATTTCGTGGGGTGATTTAATCAATAATTATAACGGTGAAGTGCTCTCAAATTGGCTTCAGAACGAATCCATTTGTGTTAAAAGAATTTGTGATTTGCTTCCTACGTATCCGGGAGGCTCTTCGCATTTAGATCATTTTATTGTTAGTAATCGCATTTTAGATATTTTCCTTCCGAATTATAGAACATTTACACCTCCTACCTTTTCTGACCACTTACCAAGACTGACATGTGCAACACCTTATTAAATCATTTTCCACCTAAAAATGGAAATTTATCTGACTTGGAAATAGATTATTTTTTAGAAGAATTCAATACTACAGTTAATTTTGTTGCTCAAATTCACTCTAAAACTGTCAGAGGTGAAAACAGAAAATTTGTTCCTTCAGATAAACTAAGAAAAATGCTCAGAATTAAATATAACTGGCAGAGGGAACTAAAAATACTTTATACCAGGACCTTAAATAGAAGACTTCTCCAGTATTTGCTAATCTCTAAACAGATTGATTTAATAAAAAAAATTATCAAGGAACAGATTAAAAATGAACAGGAGCATTTATTAAATGACAAATTGAAAGAAATTAGACCCGGTCCATGGGCATATAAGCAAATATATAAGATTACAGGAAACAAGAATCGTAGTTGCGTTAAAAATGTTTCAGTAAATGGTAACAACATATCGGACATGAATGGGAAATTAAATGCTTTTAAAAATCATTTTGACACTGTTTTTCATGGATTTGCACCTAACAGAAATATTTCGGAGAACTCGGTCAATCAATGATGCAATATTTCAATCTCCAAAACCTTTTTCATTTAATGATGAGAATACGGCACTAAATAATTTCAGGGATTTAAAGTTTACGGATTTAAATTTTGTTTCAAATGTTTGTAAGATTATTAATAACAAGAAATCGTCTGGTTTAGATAATGTTTCAAATTATATTATTAGAAAACTTCCATTGAAGGCTATTGATAATAATTGCTATTTTCCGCGGGGCTGGAAAATTGCTAGAATTGTTCCTATTCCCAAGCAGAGAAATATTAGCGACATAAGCAACTTTAGACCGATTTCTTTATTGTCTAATCTTGGGAAAATATTTGAAAGAATTGTTCGTGAAAAGATGGATAGGGGTCTAGACAATTCGAATATTCCGCAGGTGCAATTTGGGTTTAGGAAAGGTAACTCTACAGTACATGTACTGTTAAAACTTCATTCTGATATCATTAAAAATTTAAGAGAACGTAGGTGTACTGTTGCCGTATCTCTTGACGTTGAAAAGGCTTTTGATAGGGCATATCATGATGGTATTTTATACAAAATGATAAAAATTGGCTTCGATCCTTCCATTATAAAACTTTTCAAAAGCTTTTTCAATGAGAGAAAATTTTGCGTCCGATTGGGGACATGGTATCATCTCAGGGTGAGGTTAATTGTGGTGTTCCCCAGGGATCGGTCCTTGCACCTCACTTGTATAATATTTTCATATATGATTTTCCTAATGAACTTCATAACTCTAGAAGCAAACTCTATGCTGATGACTCGCTTCTTTATGCTCATGATGAGTCTCCACTTGTTGCACTCCAACATGTTTCGATGCACTTAAAAAAAGTTGACGATTTTTATTCCAATTGGGGAATAAAAATCAACGTGACTAAAAGTAATGCAATTTGTATTCGAAACGCTTCTGGTAAATGCAAATATAATGTTGTTCCGCAAAGCAAGAATTTGAAGCTGACGTTGAATGGCAGTGAAATTAAATTTACGGATAGTTTAAAGTATCTAGGAATCAACTTTCATAAACTTTTGAAATTTAATAATCATGTTTCTTACAACATTAATAATGCCAATAGGATTAAAGGAATATTTACGAAGTTGTTTAATAGCAAATATTTATCAAAGAAAACTAAATTACTTTTGTACAAAGTAAGCATTAGACCGATTCTTTTGTATGCATTTCCGATCTGGTTCAGCATTTCAAAAACGGCCATGAAAAGAATGGAAATTTTCGAGCGCCATATTGTTCGAAAATGTATAGAAAAGAATTTTGAATATATAAATCGTAGATTTTCTAACGAATTTATATATAGAGAGGCTAAATTTGCCCCTATATCGTTTTGTGCTCTTGATTTAATGAGAAGATTTGTGGATAGACTGTCTTACTTTGAGGGCAGTGTTATTCAAGAGATTTTATCGCGTGAGCGGGAGTTTAGTTGGTCAAATACGCAATATGTCTCCAGTATTGGAATTTTAAAACAACCACTTTATAGTTATCCGGGTCAAAACTTATACTCATGTACTACTCCAGGAATTCACAGAGGGTAGTAATTTTGTATTTTATTATTTTGTTTACTGGCGGTTCGCTGATGTCGGGGGCTGTCGTTCAGTGGGATGGGTGATGTTTAGAACAAAAACAAATTTTTAAAAAAATTGTTTTTGATTTGAATGTTATTTGTTCCGTCGAGCACTGGCTTGTGGCGTTGATGAACAGGCAGCTATTATTATTTTCGTTTGTTTAGTATATTTTAGTTTAAGTTTTAGTTGTGTAAGTTAGTAGTAAGATTTCTGTTAGTTTTAAGTTTATTAAATGTAGATAATACTCTACTAATGTAGCAATCACTGTTTATAACAACACTCGTATTACATAATTTTTATTCATGTAAATATTTTTCCTTCAGGTCGATAAGCAAGTTGCATATCCAATTAATAATAGTAATGAAATTAAAATAATACTTTATAGTTTTAAGTTCTCTTTTAAAATATGTTTATTAACAAATCCTGTAATTAAAAAAAAAAATATTAGTCTCAATAAATAATAATAATAATATATTGAATCTTTCCGTCGGAAATTCAGAATACGTTGTAAAATCTTAAATCTAATAAAAGAATAGAAACAAGTAAAATCTGTAAATACCAATGTAATTACCGGTGAAATGTATTCAAATCTTAATTTATGTAAAAAATAAAAATACAGTATCTCGCTAGGCTCAACAAGTCACGTCTTTTAAGCCTCTGGTGTCCTTCAAACAGCAGCAGGTCCCTGGGGAGGGTGTTAGGATGGGTGATCAGCATGCCTACATATTTGGTACAATATTTTTCGATTTACTTTTGTACGGTAGGAATATCTAATTCTTATATACCATGAGGCTGGAACAGTTAGTCGTAATATGCTAGACTGTCTTTTTTTGTAAGTTTTGGATGTTGGATGCGCATGCAGTGCCCCATAGCTGAAATCCATATGTGCATATTGGTTTTATTATTGCCTTGTATAACAGGACTTTGTACTTTAATAAGGGCCTAGTAGCCACATTCGGTGGGTTGTTTTCAGTTTAGTCGCTGAAATTTTCGCCTCGATGTGTTGAGACCATATTAGGCGCCTTTCAAGGTGAGCTCCTAGATATTTTACCTGGTTAACTACGGGAACAGTAACATTGTTGATTTGGTGTGCAGTTGTCTTTTCTTAGAGTGAATGTCACATTTGCACACTTGAATGGATTTACTTTAATTTTCCATTTGGTTAGTCAATTCGCCAATTCGTTTATATGAGCTTGTAAACGTTCAGATGCAATTTTAGGATTGCTGTTAACACACAGAAAAGCGGTGTCGTCTGCAAACGTTGAAGTATTTGGATTTGTGGGCATATCTGCTGTGTAGACAATGTACCAGAGTGTCCCTAGTATATTTCCTTGTGGGATACCTGCAGATATCTCTTTTATTGATGAAGACACCTCTTTTGATCTGACTTTAAAGGTTCTATCTGACAAATAACTTTTAATCAGCTTGTGGGAGTTTTCTGGAAGTACTCCATCAATTTTTGTGAGTAGGCCATCGTGCCAAACCTTGTCAAATGCTTGAGAGATGTCAATAAACAATGCCGAACTGCTTCTTCTCGAATGCCGATCATATACGGGTAACAATTCAATGAACATGCTCGATAGTTCAATAACGTTCTCGGAATCCGAACTGATGCTCAGGGATGATATTTCGCTCATTTAGGTGTAGTGTTATACATTGAAGTAGAATCTTTTCGAACAATTTTGACAAGATCGGTAACAAGCTAATTGGTCTGTAAGACGCAATGTGGCTGGCGTTTTTTCCTGGTTATAGAATCATAACGATGACGACGGAAAATATCCTGTTCTCAATATGGCATTAAATATGAATAATATAATTTTTAAATCACAATCTGGTAAATTCTTAAGCATAAGACCAGTAATTTCATCATCTCCAGGCGTTTTTATGACGTCAAGGTCTTTAACAACATGACTTAAAGTGGACAAACGTAACTTTATTGGGTTGAGGATAGATTCGGCGATGGCTGGTGGTAAAACATTACTTTGAATCTCATGAGATGTGAAAACTTTTTCCAGGTGAGAGGCAAAGGCATTCAGCTTTTCACTTGGACTTTTGGCCTAAGTACGGTCTTCCACTCGGAGCGGAGGTTCCGCTAGGATCCGTCGATTCATGTGTTTGGCAGCTTTCCAAAGGCTGTAGTCAGTTCTATTTGTTGGATCCAATTTACTTAAATAATCGGCCATTTTGCATTTTCAACAAATATTTCACCAATTTTTGGCACAAGTTTAGCCGAGCTTTGATACGGTGGGATCGATTATTTTGCCATTATCTTCTTAAACGTGTTTTTTCGTTGACAAGAACGTCAATATTAGCCGAAGACTTGTACCTTTTTCTTACATTGTTACCCATGTTTGGAGTTGCATTTCTGGCTGCGGAGGTAAGGACGTTTGTAAATTGTGTTACAGCTGTTTGGATGCTAACATTTCTCAAGGGGATATCCTGAGAGAGATGTGAGCTGACATACATTTTATATTTTAGCCAGTTTGTTTGTTTATTTGGGCAATAGCCATGGTTTATAACAAGAGCGATGAAACTATTGTGCAACGTTATTATAGTCGACGAATGGTCAGAAGAGAATTCGTAGGGGGAACTAACTAACATTTGGCCGCGATTTATATATATTGTAACGGCAAAGTCGATAAGATCTGGAGTCTTTTCATCATACCTAAGCCAAACTTTTTTGGTTTGAATTTTCTACTTAAGTACATGTGAACGTTTTCCAATTTTATTATTGGTAGCTCAAGCCATAGCTTAAATTTGTATGTAGTAAGTATTTTCACGAACATTTATATTGCTATATTAAATTGAATTAAGATTCATAGGCTAATTGTTCGAAATTTGTTGTTATTAGATCTCAGAAAGACATGATACAGCTCTCGGATCATTTTTCATAATAAAATGTATGCAAATAAGAACTGTTATCACATTCAACTAAGCCACCTAATAAGTGGTGACAAACACAATATACATGAGCACAGATGATGAAAGTCTTGCGGCTTTCGAAAACAACTGTTCTGCTCTGCTGTGTAAGTTGAATAAAACTGATGTTGACTTTCCTGTGTGCCTTGGAATATTTATCATGTCTTTCTGAGATTTAAAAACAACAAATTTCGAACAATTCGCCTATGAATCTTAATTCAATTTAAATTTTTTTCCTTTTTTTGCCGAAAGTAGGGGTAGCCAAAATACTTTTTTCATGATATCTTCTACATTTATAGTCGGATTTCAAAAAGTAATATGTCGATGTTTTTGTCTTGAGGAGGCCAATGTTTTGCTTTAATAGTCATTGGCTTCAAATATACCGTTTTCGTATTTACCCACCAGATCTTAGTTCCTTCCACCCTGATGTGCATCCTAATATCAGAATATTATAGCAGGCAAAAAATCATTAAACTTTTGCTAAGAAAGTTTTTCAGTAATTCCAACAGAACTATTAAAGAAAAGAAATACATATATATGTATATTTTTTTGCCGAACGTAGGTATAGCCTTTTTATTATATCTTCGATATTTACAGCGTCTTGATTCTTGATTCGTCAATTGCCAGACGACGTACAAAAGGTCCTTCGTCCGTTCATAGAAAATAACGCGTACTCTTTCCATCCCGAGAATGTTTTGTTATCGATGATAACAGACCAAGATCCGCTAGTGCGTTCAGATGGCTATGCTAAGATTTTATCACTCCGAATTGAAGCACGGTATGCATTTGCCAAATGTTCGGTCCACAAGTTCATAATATCATAAACTTCGAGAGTGCCTAATATTTCAATATGATCAATTGGACCAAATTTGAATCGGCTGAGCCGCAATACATTTTTTTCTAAACTCGAGAGCCGTCAAAAATATAGCCAACTGGGATCATTCCGAAATATGATTGATTCAAATATTTTGATTTTAAATTAATTTTTTTAATCCTTTTTGTATAAGTGGGTAAGTTCTATTTGGGATTTGATGGGTAAGTACAATTATTATTGAAGAAAAAAAGGCGAGAGAAAATTCGATATATTACACTTTAAGATCCGACTATAAATATCGACGATATGGCAAAAAATTTAAAAATGCTACCGCTACGTTCGGCAAAAATAAATATATATTTCTTAATTTTAATAGTTCTGTTGGAATTATTGAAAAACTTCCTTAGCAAAAGTTTATTGATTTTTTGCGAGCTTTAATTTTCTGATATTAGGATGGTAGGAACTGAGATCTGGTGCGTAAATACAAGAACGGCACATTTGAGGCCAATCACTATTAAAGCAAAACATTGGCCTCCTCAAGACAAAAACATCGATGTATCACTCTTTGAAATCCGACTGCAAATGTAGAAGATAGAACGAACAAGTAAAAGTGCTATATTCGGCTGTGCCGAATCTTAAATACCCTTCACAGATTCATTCATATAAAAGTAACTGATGATGTTATCAGTTACTTTTATATATAAGACAAAGTTTAAATTTTTTGGTTAGGAAGCTAAATGTCTGGCTCTTCTTACTTTTAATACCTATGAAGGTCTTTCAAAAATATTATATATGTTTAATTTATAAACAAAAGGAAAAAATCCGTTTCATGTACTCCAAAAGGTTCTAATTGTCAAACCGTAGTATCGTCTTTTAAATTTTTTTGGTTTTTAATACCAATTTATTTCTTCACAATATATATGTATAAAGTAGGTATAATTCATCATAAGAATTAAAAATAACAAATTATATGGTTACTTTTATGAATCAGAAAATGTCGATATTCCAACCCTGATATTGGATTTTTAATTATTTTAGTTTTTAATACAAATTTAACTCTTCGCGAAGTATAAAAAAGATTTCATTCACACACAACCAAAATAAGGAACTTATATGGCTACTTTTATGTACTAAAAAATTTCGATTTTCCAACCCTGGAACCGAATTTTTATTTTTTTACCAATGCAATTCTTAGTGAATTTTTAAACATTTTGGTTACTTTCATGTACCATAAAATATTTCATATGCCCAACCCTGGAATCGAAATTTTTTTAAGATTTTATTACCAATTTCGTTGTTCCTGAATAACAAAATAGTTTTAAATAGCAAAAACAACAACGTCAATTGCATCTTTTGTTACTTTTATGCATAAAGAATATTTCAATTTCCCAACCGTGGAAAGGAAATTTTAATTTTTTGTGTGTTTTTTTACCAATGCAACTCTTAATAATGAGGTTCATGCAACTCTTAATAATGAGGTTTATTTAAGAAAAACTTAAAATTTGTAACCATTTGGGTCACTTTCATGTACTACAAAATATTGCAGTTATCCAACCCTGGAATCGAAATTTTGATTTGTTTTAATATGTGATACCAATTTTGTTTTTCCTGAGTTAAAAAATAGTTTTAATTAGTAAAAGACCGACGTTAGTTGGCTTTTTGGTTACTTTTATATATAAAAAAATTTCAATTTCCCATCCCTGGGAGCGAAATTTTAATTTTTGCCCTCTTTTTGTTTACAATGCTAGTTTTCATAACTTTTTATTTACAAAAATCTTAAAATTAGCAACCATTTTTGTCACTTTCATGTTCTACAATATATAGCATGTGCCAAAAAACCTTTAAATTTCCCAGCCCTGGAATTGAAATATAATTTTTTTTTGCTTTTTTATAAATGCGACTCTTCATGAGGTATGAAGTAGTTTTATTGAAGAAACATTTTAAACCATTTTGGTTACTTTTATGTATACAGTATTTCAATTTCCCACCCCTGGAAGCGAAATTTTAATTTTTAAAATTTTTTTATAAATGCAAATCTTCATGAAGTATAAAGTGATTTTATTTAAGAAAAATTCAAAATTTATAAAAGTTTTGGTTATTACATGTACTACAAAATATTGCATGTACCAAAAAAAGCTTTCATTTTCCCAACACTGGAAGCGTAATTTTATTTTATTATTTTTTTTCAGTGCAAGTTTTCTTGAGGTATAAAGTAGTTTTATATAAGTAAAATTTAAATTTTTTAGCCATTTTCATGTACTACAAAATATTGCACTTGTCCAACCCTGGATTCGAAAATTTGATTTTTTTTTGGAATTTTTGATACCAATTTTGTTCTTCCTAAATTATAAGATAGTTTTAGGTAGCAAAAAAAACAACATCAGTGGCCTGCTTGATTACTTTCACGTATAAAAAAAAATTAACTTCCCATCCCTGGAAGCAAAATTTGAATTTAAACAATTTTTTTTTTGGTCAATGCAAATCTTCATGACGTATAAAGAGGTTTTATTAAAGAAAAAATTTAAATTTTTAAAAATTTTAGTTACTACATGTGCTACAAAATACGGAATGGGCCGAAAAAAAATATTTAATTTTCCATCCCTGGCAAAAATTTTTATTTTTTTTTAGTTTTTAATAGACCATTGAGGCTTCCCAAAGCACGAAATAAGTTTAACTTACAAACATTAAAAGAAATAATTGGTTTTTGGTATACATTTTGCGTCGAGAGATAGGTGTAAGCTTCCCAACTCTGGAACCGTACATCGGATCTTTCTGAATTTCAATACCACTCTATTTAAGTTCATTTCCAATCCAATGGTTTAAGAACGAAGTCTCTAGCACTTCTGGGGGCTTGGTAAACCCGATTTCACAGACAGACGGACATTGCTCAATCGTCATCGTTATTCATAAGGATCCAGAATATATATACTTTATGGGGTCCTATATTGATATCGAAAAAATTACACCTGGAATGACAAACCTATACATTTATAAAAAACCCTTTCACTTTTTTGTGAAGGGTATAATAATGACAAGTAGAAGATTCGAAGACGGTTGCATACGACCTGAGTATAGGAAATAGAGCTGTGTCGTTCGTGAACGAACGGGTCAATTTGAACGAATCAGAACACTGAACGAAGTGAGCCGGTTACTTTACTGAGCCGTTTTGGCTCAGCAATACTGATAACAAGTTCAATTCACTTGGGTTCGCTCATTTCACTTTGTTTATTTATTGGCCACGGATTTCTTTAAATATGTATGTCCCGAACTGCACACCATCGAAATAAGAAATCTTAAAAACTTTTTAAACTTTCTCACATTCTATTTTTGTTTATATGCAATTAAATACTTTTATTTTATAAAAATGATCACTTATTAATTTTTTCTTTTTTGCATTTGGTGTTGTTTGTTTTGATTATTTTCCTTTTATTGACCGAATCATATGTTTCTTTGTTTTCATTTCGTATTTCATAAAAAGAGCGAACGAACGAAATGAACGAACGAGTTCTTACTTGAAGAATGAACGAAAATGACCGGTCACTTGAACGAACGATTTGGCACAGCTCTAATAGGAAATTTAAAATAAAAGAAGATAGACCAACAAATGTGTGGAACAGTAGGTATCAAGACAAAGGACAACGATTTAATAATGCACTTGCGGATGGCAGAAATAGCAATCAAAATATAGGTAATAGATATAATAATTATCCTCAAGAAAGGCAATGGAACCGAAATCCTTATTACCAAAATAATAATTCTGGGCAGTTCAGGCACAATAATAATTTTAATAACGGAAGGTTTAACAATTTCAACCAATGTGCAAATTCGGCTAATTTACAAAGACCACAGACAGGAAACTCTAGACAAAGTTCAGGACAATATCGCCAAACCCCATTTAGGCAAGATCAGGTTGAGCCCATGGAATTTGATAATGTACAATCAAATATGAGTAGACTTCAATTGGTAGGACACCCTGATTGGCCAAAATCGCTTAATTTCGGACAGGCAAAACCAAGAAGAAACTCAAGCAAACAATAGCAAAAGAGAAGAAGTGAATAATTTCATTTTTTTACGAAACAGCCTTGGTCTGGCTACCCAAAATAAAATTAGTAATTAATAATAAAACCTACAGTGCACTCATAAATACAGGAGCTGGTTTTAGTTTAATTAATAGCGAAATAAATGATTTCCCAAAAGTAAAATTAAAAGACCCAATATTATTTAGTACAATCACAAATGAAGACGAAATAAAATATGAAGTGTGCACAGTAGCACCAGAAGAGTTTAATTTACCAAATAACGCAAGAGTGAGATGGAAGGCAGCACCATTCACAGGAAGAAAGTACGAGTTTATAATCGGTATGGACATTTTAAGGTTTCTCAATGCAAACATAAACGTCGAAGAAAGAAAATTAATTTTAAATCAAAAGGAAAACAGATTTCTAAATAATCCTCACAATATTAGCCAAATTTATGCCCTTGAAGCCACTGATTTCAATTTAGAAAGATTAAAGTTGAATCACCTAAACAAAGAGGAGTACAGGGAAATTACAACTCTACTGAAACGATTTAATAATTTGTTATATAAAGAAGACGATAAATTAACTAACACTACTGAAATTCAACATGAGATAAAAACGACAACCCAAGAACAGATCAATTCAAAATTATACCGATATCCTCCTCAACATGGAATGGAACTGAGGAAGCAAATAAAGGAAATGTAGGAACAAGGCATTATTAAAAAAAAAGAAAAATAGAAAGTTAAATGATGTAACAGTTGACGACAAATATCCCCTTCCCAACATTGATTCAATTCTAGATAAGTTTGGAAGGGCACAATACTTCACAACACTCGATTTAGCAAAGGGTTATCATCAAATATCAGTAAAAAAGGAAGATAGGGAAAAAACGGCATTCGTTACACCTCACGGCCTGTACGAGTTCATAAGGATGCCGTTTGGATTAAAAAATGCTCCCGCGACCTTCCAGCGTCTCATGAACGAAATTTTATAAACCGAACGTGCGTAGTTTATTTGGATGATGCATTAATTTTTAGTACCACATTACAAGAACACGTGAAAGCAATTACAGACATTCAAAGTCCTGGAAAATAAGTATTTGAAAATACATATGGAAAGAAACGGAATTTCTAGGCCCCATCGTAAGGAAAGACGGTATGAAACCGAACCCTAACAAGGTTAAAGTGATTGAAAATTTAGAAATACCAAAAACCGGTAATCAAATAAAATGTTTTTTGAGCCTGACAAGATACTATGTATCATAAATTCGTGAGAGACTATGCAAAAATAGCACAGCCAATTACGAAATACTTGAAAAAGGGGCAAACATTTATTTTCGAAGCGTTCGAAAAAGTAAAGACACTAATGAGTACACATCCAGTTTTACGCTACCCAGATTTTGAAAAGCAATTTACGTTGACAACAGATGCGTCTAACTACGCTATTGAGGCAGTATTATCGCAAGAAGGACATCCAGTTTGTTACGCGTCGAGAACCTTTAATAACCAAAGAATTCCTAGCAATAATGTGAAGTGTCAACTATTTTAGACCATATGTGTACGGCAAAAGATTTAAAATTCTAACCGATCATCAACCAATAAAATTCTTACATGCGAAATATAAAGGCAAAGACATGTCACCACGACATCAGAGATGGATATTAAAACTAGGAGAATAGCAATTCGACATTGAATATTTAAAACGTAAGGAAAGTAGAGTAGCTGAATTCCTAAGCAGGATAGAAAACAGTGAGGGAACTTCTGCGGAAAAAGTGGAGAATAACAACATCAATACTTTACAATGTTTAGAGGATAGAGGACGATGAAACAATGGCCACAGTAAACAGCGGAGGAAGGCTTAGGTGACCATTTTCCAATCAAAGAAGAAATAGTGAATAAATATAAAACTCAAATTATCCTAACAAATAATAAAACGGAAGACTTTAAAATATTCCATGGAAAAAGAACTATATATACATATTGCCAAAAGTGATTTTGAAGAAATGGGAAACATATTTAGAAGATTTATTACAAAAGGGAAGATTGGAATTTATGCAGAAATTTCAGATCACAGCTACAATAAAGTACAGGAAAAACTTATTGAAATTTACTCCAACGATAATCAGATAAAATTTATTAAGTGTACAAGGAGAGCATAAGACATCGACACAGAAGTCGAAGCCATTAAATAAATTTCTCTGTACCACGTGAGAGAAAGCTTGCATTCAGGTATCCTGGAAACGTACAACCAAATAAGAAATAAAATGTACTACCCAAAATTAATGGACTTGATTCAGGTCGTTATAAATCAATGTGAAATTTGTCAGGAAGTGAAGTACGACAGAAAACCCATCAAACCAAAATTCAATATTACAGAAACACCGACAAGAGAAAATGAAATTATACATATAGATACGTATGTATGCCATGAAAAGATACCACTTTTTGACAGTTATAGATCAATTTTCAAAGTTCGGAGCAGCTTATCCGCTGACCGATAGAAATCATATTACCATTATTGAACAATCAGAAGACCATTTTACTAAATTAGGAAAACCAAGAAAAATAATTGCTGACAATGAATTTAAAACCGCAAGAATAAAGGAATTTTTGAACAATGAAAATATAGAACTTCATCTAACTAAATCTAATAGCCGTACGGGTAATGCAGATATTGGAAGATTCCATAGCACGATAGCAAGAAAATTTAGGATTTTGTATATGTAAATTAGAAAAAGAGTTGACAATCAAACAATTAATACAGAAAGCCATTCGAAACTATAATGATATATTCCATTCAGCGACAAAATATACACCAAACGAAGTGCATGCCCATAAAGTAGATCTTGAAATAGTGAAAAATGGATACGACCGAGTGAAGGCACTATGACTCTAACGGAACTAGTGGACCAAATAGGATTTATTGACCTACAGATAAGAGACCAGGAAATAGTTAAGAACAGTGACATAAAATTACATATAATTGATGTTAAACAGGTAGAAAATATTCTTTATGAAATGACAGACAATATTATACTAGCGAAAACAAGTAACAAGGACATATTACAAGCCGAACTACTGGAAGCAAGAAATAAATGAATGACGTTAGTACCAATAGAAAAAAAGACAAAAAAGAGGACTTATAAATGCAATAGGTAGTGTAGCTAAACGGACATTTGGCACAATGGACGATGACGATAGACAGACCATACAAAAACATTTATTACAGACAAATGAGACATTAAAGGAGCAAATACATATAAATGACCACTTTAACTTAGCGATAGAACAAATAAAAAATATTGTAAAAATCGATAGGAGAGAAATTGAAAGAGGTATTAATATGATAAATAAAATTGTAGACGAAGAATACTAACAACATATGTAATTACAACAAATGACTAAAATTCAAATTCATGATAATGTAGCCTCAGCCAAATACGGGCTAGTTCACCCAAATATTTTAACAAATCATGAAATTAACAAATATAATAATGATTTTAATAAATTAAAATATTTGCAATTAGGAATAGCTACCTTCAATCATACTTATTTAATCTTAAGCATTAAAATACCAAAATTATTCATACAAGTAAATATAAGAAAAATTGTACCATTACCAAATAAAAATCAAAAAGAAATAGAAATTTTGGCGAAGAAGTTTTTACGTATAAAAATATAACTATACAATTTGAAGAAAATAAACATTTCAGACAGTTAAAACCCAGCACTCATTATATATTCACGAAAAATTGTAAATTAATAACAAACAAGGAATTAGAAATTATAGTGCTAGATAAAAAAAACAATAATCTTCACAGATGTCATTCTTTTCGTTTAAATTTTTCGGCTAGGAAACTAACTGTTTGGCTTTTCTTATTACTAATACGTTTGAACGTCTTTCAAAAATATTAAATATGTTTAATTTACAAACAAAAAGGATATATACGTTTCACGTACCTCCAAAAAAATCTAATTGTTTAACCGTAGAATTAATCGTCTTTTAGATTTTTTTGGTTTTTTATACCAATTTATTTCTTCCTGACATATAAAGTAGGTATAATTCATCATAAAAATCAAAAATAATTTTATGAATCAGAAAATATTGATATTCCAACCCTGGAACCAAATTTTTAGTATTTAAAATTTTTAATACCATTTAATTCTTAGAGAAGTATAAAATAGGTTTAAGTCACTGAAAAAAACCAAAATTGGCAACTTATATGGTTGCTTTTATGTACCGAAAAATTTCGATTTTCCAACCCTGGAAGCGAATTTTTAATTTAAAAATTTTGAATACCAATTTAATTCTTAGCGAAGTATAAAATATGTTTAATTCACTGAAAAAAAAACAAAATTGGGAATTTATATGGGTTCCAAATGCACAAAAAAATTTCGATTTTCCAGCCCTGGAACCGAATTTTTTATTTTTTTAGTCTAATATAATTTTTTCTGATATATCAAATAGGTTTAATAACTAAAAACACAAAATTTGGAATTTATGTGTGTACATTTATGTACCAAAAATATTTCGATTTTCCAACTCTGGAAGAGAGTTTTTATATTTTACCAATGCAATTCTTAGTGACGTGTAACATAGTTTTACTTAACAAAAAATTAAAATTTTTATACATTTTGGTAACTTTCATGTACCATAAAATATTTCATTTGTCCAACCCTGCAGTCGAAATTTTGATTTTTTAAGATTTTAATACCAATTTTGTTCTTCCTGAATTATAAAACAGTTTTAATTAGCAAAAAAAACAACGTCAATTGCCTTTTTGGTTACTTTTATGCAGAATAAATGCTTCAATTTCCCAACCCTGGAAACGAAATTTAAATTTTTTTACCAATGCAACTCTCAATGAGGCATGAAATAGTTTTATATAAGAAAAACTTAATATTTGTAACCATTTTTGTCACTTTTATGTACTACAAAGTATTGCAGTTATCCAACTCTGGAATCTAAATTTTGATTTTTTTTAATTTTGTTTTTCCTGAGCTAACAAATTGTTTTAATTAGTAAAAAACCGACGTTCGTTGCCTTTTTGGTTACTTTTATGTATAAAAAATATATAAATTTTCCACACTCAAAATATTCTGTACGTAAAATTAACTGAAATTGTCATATAAAATAAATGAATATTCGATTAAAAACCGGTCAACTTATTATTCATTTAACTTTAACAAAAATATCATTTAATTTTAAATGTTAAAAAATTAACAGACTTAAATCTGTAAAAAATATTGTTTTTCTCTTTTATTTTGTTAGCTCAAAGAGAAATAGTATTGTTTGAATCAGTTAAAATTAAAATTGCTTAAAATTTTAAATGTTTGTTCATTTAAGAATTATTATACGGAATACTTCTTGAATAAAGTACATTCCGTTTCTTTAATAATATTGTGAATATACTTACAAATAAACAACGGACAATATTGAAAGCAACAGAAAATCCGTATTAATGTGTAGTTAGTTTTTTGAATGACTGTTAGAATCAGTTAAAAATAAATTTGCTTACATTTTTAAATGCTTATGCATTTAAAAATGACTGAACGGAAAACTTCTTGAACAAAATACATTCCGTTACTGTCATAATTTTGTCAGTGCAGCCCTGGAAACGAAATTTTAATTTTTTTAACCAATGCTAGTCTTTATTAAGTATAAATTTTTAACCATTTTGGTCACTTTCATGTGCTATAATATATTGCACTTGTCCAACCCTGGATTCGAAATTTTATTTTTTATTTTCGAATTTTTTATACAAATTTTGTTTTTCCCAAAATATAAAATAGTTTTAGTTAGAAAAAAAACAACGTCAATTGCCTTTTTGGTTACTTATACGTATAAAAAAAGTTCAATTTCCCACCCCTGGAAGCAAAATTTGAATTAAAAAATTTTTTGGCCAATGCAAATCTTCATGACGTATAAAGAGGTTTTGTTAAAGAAAAATTAAAATTTTTAACAGTTTTAGTTACTACATGTACTACAAAATACGGAATGTGCCGAAAAAAATTTTTAATTATCCATCCCTGGAAAAAAAAATTTTATATTTTTAGTTTTTAATAGACCATTGAGGCTTCCCAAAGCACGAAATAGGTTTAATTTACAAACATAAAAAAATAATTGATTTTTGGTATAGATTTTGCGTCGAGAAATAGGTGTAAGCATCCCAGCTCTGGAACCATACTTCGGATCTTTCTGAATTTCAATAGCACTCTATTTAAGTTCATTTCCAATGAAAACGGTCCATGAGCGAAGTCTCTAGCTCATCTGGGGGCTTGGGAAAACCGATTTCACTTTCACACGGACGGACAGACGGACATCGCTCAATCGTCATCGCTATTCATAAGGACCCAGAATATATATACTATATGGGGTTCCATGTGAATATCAAAGAAATTACACACGGAATGACAAACCTATATATACCCTTTCACTTTTTTGTGAAGGGATAAAAACAACACTATTTTAAATGGTAATAACTTAATTCAATTTAACAATTGGTCAATAGAAATTAATGATTACTACTATTCTAATTTAGTTGAAAAATTCTAGGGAAATATTATGAGCTTGCGATATGATATAAAGAGTTTTACAGAAAAAATTACTTTCGAGTAAATAGATGAAGAAAATAAAATTAATTTCAAAAATATTTCTAACTTAAAAAACCATAATAAAGTCATAAATTCGAGGAATTCTTAAATCAAATTCATAAAGCCAGACAGTAACCCAATTCCATATTTCCCGTGCATTGCACAAGACATAATACTTCCAAAGTAACTAATCAGCATAATTTTAGCAATAATTAAAATAATAAAACTTCACACACTTCCCTAAATGAAAAGGTTAGCCAACAAATGTAATTTAAGTTAAGTAAGCAAAATTGTCATACATACATTTTATTTTCGTTAACAAAATTAAAATAAAATAACAAAATATAATTTAAGCAAAGCAAGCAAAATTGTAATACAGTTTAAGCTGTTGAATAAAATGAAATAAAAGAACAGACAGACTGATCTGACCACCAAAACTGATCACAACGTGTCTTCTTCAAATTTTTTAAAAACGCTCGAACATTGGCAAGTAATAAAATTCGCGTGCGTATATTGACAAGCAGAAAAAGGGCTACACAAAATAATTCTGATGTTTGTATTCCATACGAAGCTATAGTGATAAAATGCACAACTGCATGAAGCATCAACGCGAGGAGCCAGGGCGGAACATTACAAGAAGCAAACACCACACTTACTGCGTTCATGCTTCATGCAGGGACATCAATAAAGTGCACTAGAGCCCCGACTTGCGTCGTCCCGATTTGAGACGTTTCGATTTGCGTTGCTTTTTAAAAACTGGAAAAATTCGATTTGCGTCGTTGCAATTTCAAGTTGCGTCGGTTCGAGTTGCGCGGTTTGGCCCCGATTTGCGTCGCTTTGATTTCAATTCGCGTCGCTAAAAACGATCAAATTTTTTACTGCAGCATTGTGTATTACTATTTTTAGCATTTATGTATAGTGAAATAAGGGGAATTCCCTTTTCTTTGTTATATAAGTGGTGCTAAAAACAACTGTCTGGTTATGGTAAGAATTTAGTGTATGATTCGCCAAAATACCTTAAGGATGTAAAAAATGAGTCAAGGTAAAAGAAAAGTATTAAGTTTGGAATTAAAATTGGACGTAATAAAACGTTTTAAATCTGGAGAAAAGGCTGTTAATATAGGAAGAGCTCTTGGATTAGCACCTACAACAGTAAGAACAATTTGGAAAAGAGACAGTGATCAAATAAATCAATCAGCTGAAATTTTCGCACCACTCCAATCTTAACCTTATTGGTTAAAATGGAGTCCCTTCTTTCAATTTGAATACATGATCAAAATAAGCGAAGAATGCCACTGAGCAAGGACGTAATAAGAAATAAAGCTCTTTCTGCAGATTTTGAATGCCGACGAAACAGGTCTTTTTTGGAAACGGTTACCATCAAGAACTTACTTGTCAAAATATTAAAAAGCATTCCCTGGATATAAAGCCGCGAAGGATCGGCCAACACTTCTTTTGGGCGGAAACGCAGAAGGAGATTTTAAATTTAAACCTTTTTTGAATTTAAAATCTCAAAAGAGACTTCCAGGTACACTGGCGCTCTAATAAAAAGGCTTGGATGACCGCAACCCTGTTTAAGATTGGTTAGAAAATTGTGCGTTCCGAGTTTAAACGCTATTGTTCCTCTCAACAAATTGAGTTCAAAATGCTTGTCATGACCTCCACCTGGGCTAGCTCAGTACTGCTATCTATTTATTCTAAACTCATTGATAAATAAAATAAATAGATATATATTACATAGGTATTTAAAAAAATATTTTTTAAAATAAAAAGTTCTGCTCAGCAACAAGTATTTTTATCATGAATAAAATACAAAAAGCAAAAATTAGCCCGTATGAACGAGTATTCATGTACACAAAAGCAAAATTATGTATATACATACACACATAGATAAGTGTTTACTTGTTGTGTATTAAAATAACTTGTGTATTAACTAAGTCCTCTTTCACACACATCAGGTATACTTACGGTGACCATGTTTTTCAACCCAAAAAGAGGACATTTAGAACTGTAATAAAAATTGTTTTTACTATTTATAGTCAATTGCATATATTCTAGGCATGGCCGACTTACTTACACGCATTAATGTTTTTTAAACAAAATATGCCCAGAACTTAAAATATGTCCAGAAATATCACAGTCATTTGAGAAAAAGATTTTAATTTCTGCACAATAATTATAATTTGTATTGTATTGGTGATTTTGACTTTTATTGTATTGAGAATATAAAACTTTTAATATTGGAGTTTAAACAAATAAGTATTAATAATAAAAAAAAGGACAATAAAGGACACATTATGCTTGAAAAATAAGTGACTAAGTCGTTAAGCGTCATTGCAATTGTATTAAAAGCAGAGTTTAAATGGAAATAAATGATACACCGATAAACACCTGCAAATTAGAAGGCAATGCATTTAAATTATAGTCCAATTTTCTTTTGTAAGTTAAGGTTATGTTGTGGTACAGTATGCGAAATTTATTTAGCCGTATATTAACAAGACACAAATTTTAGCAATGGCAACTAAATACTCTATATTTTAGTAAATGAATTTACACTATTAATTAGTTAATTATTAATTAATTATTAATATATTATTAATTAATTAATCTATTATAACATTTTTTTATTTGACATTTTTGTTGTCACAATACTATTTTAAATGAAATTTATTTGTTGGTGGTCAAGCAATGTCTATATGCATCTCATTGGTGCTTTACCAAACTGTGGTTAAAGTCTACTGATGATTTGGTAAAGCACCTATGAAATGCATATAAACTTTGCTTGACCACAAACAAATAAATTTCATTTAAAATTAATTAATAAATATATTATTAATGATATTTTTAATTAATTTTCGAATTTGTAAAAAAATAATAATGGTTGTTTCATATCGCTTACCATTGTAAATACAGACGGGTTTTTAGTTTCCTTTCATTTAGCTCTTCTACCATTGATAAAATTCATGGTTTTCCATATCTGGATGAGTAAGTTTTATTCACTGTACTACTGTTCCTAATAGTTTGTAATTGAAATAATAATGCATTCAATTAAGCCTAAAATTGGCGACATATTTTGATGTATTATGAACTTTAAATTATGAACTTTAAGTGCCATATCGAAAACCATTAATTTTTTAATATTGCAATATTTAAAATAAATTAATAAGTATGACTCAAATAGTTAAAAGCAAATAACTATAAAATAAATAATTTGAAAAATTAAAGACTTCCTGTTACCATTTTCTTTTCTCTGAATTTCTTACATAAATATCTACGTTTAATTCATTAAGTTATTATGTAGTGAAAAATTAAATATAAATCGATATATTTTTTTTTAATAAATGCTAAATGGACATGTGCCATTTTATTATTTAAAATCCTTTTTAAATTTATCCAGAGTTAGACCCTCTTCCCGAACAGCTTCTATAAGAAGTCAATATAAATACATGTCGCTCACTTGCTGCAATAGGGTATAACACGGTAACCGGGGTTTTCGAGTTATGACCCTATTGTAGCAAGTGGGAGATGTAAATAAACTTAGAAATAAACTTAGGTTAGGTTAGGTTGAAAAGAGGGGCGTAGGCAAGGGCTATCCCAATCCGTTCAGGATTACACTTAGGCCGCATAGGCCTGTTGTGCGCTCTATTATAAGGAGTTCCCTTTATTATTGGGAGCCTCCACTAAAATCATGGAAACCTCTGAATTTGA
This sequence comes from Linnaemya tessellans, assembly GCA_951800035.1. Lineage (NCBI taxonomy): Eukaryota > Metazoa > Arthropoda > Insecta > Diptera > Tachinidae > Linnaemya > Linnaemya tessellans. Next base: position 80,877,370 of record OX637534.1, read on the forward strand.
TTACAACAAGAACCTAGTTTCTTCAATGTATTTTCTTAAGTCTCTCCAATTAGAACCCCTAAGAAATTCCATCTCCTGTATAATCTCCTGATTAAAAGTATGTCTTCTAATTTGACTAAATGCCGGACAGTAGCACAAGTAGTGCTCCAGTGTCTCGTCATCTTCCTGACATGCTCTGCATGTTATATAGTCAACAATGCCCATGCGTGATTCCTTAACTCTGTATGTCCTGTCATCAAATTAATCAATCTTCGTAGTGCTGGCCTACTCAACGTTAGGATCTCCTTTGTCCTGTTACCATCTGGGTCTCCCCATTGAATCCTAGTCAGCCTACCTACGGTAGAGTGCTGCCAATCTCTTGTATGCAATTCTACAGCCCATTGCTTTAGTTCGTTCTTAAAAACCTGAAATGGCTTTGGATTATCTAGTGTGATGTTCGCCATTAATGTTCCCATCTTTGCTAGCCTATCTGCCTCGATATTTCCAGGTATCCCTCTATGTCCAGGAATCCATATTATCTCAATGCTTCCACAATGCGTGTATGAGTTAATCTCCTCCTTGCATTGTAGTACGCACCGAGATTGAATCGCATAATTCCTTAGGGACTCGATGACTTTCCTACTATCCGTGAATGTACGAACCGGTAGTCCGTTTTCGATTTCCTTAAACCACCTTAAGCCTCCCATTGCATACTTTCTGATGTTATGGTGGTGCAGTGTGATTGTACATATCTAATAGGGATCCTATCGCACGCAACCGTGCGAGCGTTGCCCTCGGGTAAGACATGTTTTACACTTTGGTGATTGGTTATGTGTTCCCTTGTCAACCACTCACCCATCACCATTAGTCTTGTAGCAGCCAGAGCTGCTTCGTATTTAACCTGTATATCAATAGGTAATATTGTTGGAATATTTTCCATCGCCTTAGTTGATGTGGTTCTTATCACGCCACAGATGCCGATACAGCACTATCTTTGTATTTTTTGAAGATGTTTGACATTAACCTTCCTCTCTAAAGACGTCCACTATACTAACGAGGCGTACGTAATAATTGGTCTTACCACACTCGTATAGAGCCAGTGTGCCATCTTTGGGCTCATAACCCATTTGAACCCGATTGCCCTTCTGCAATTGGTCCAGACTGTTTGGGCCCTGATTGCCCTGCTTTATATATGGTCCTTCCAGGATAATTTCCAGTTGAGTACCACTTCTAGATATTTGACCTTTTTACAAATTTGTATTGTCCTACCTTGAAAAACCGGTGGTTCCAATGGTGCAATCTTCCGTTTTCTCGAAAACAAACAAATTTCCGTCTTCTCTGGGTTGACATTGAGACCCCTTTCAGTAGCCAAGTTAAAAGCTAAATTCAGTGCCTCTATTGCCCTACCACAAAGAACTCTGGGATTGTTTCCCCTTAACAATATCGCTGCATCGTCTGCATAGCAGACGGGAGCAAATCCTTCCTGGAGTAGTGTTTTTAGTAGGGTATTTATGATCACAACCCACAGTAAAGGAGATAGTTTCCCCCTTGTGGCGTTCCGCAGCATACGTTCCCTCTTATTTTCGTGTCGTTCACCTCGCAACTTATCCTCCTGTTCCTAAGCATATGACTGATCCATTCAGTCAATCTTTGGTCCAGGTCAAAATTGCCTAGCGAGTCAATAATGCTTGAGGTCGATATATTATTGAAAGCCCCTTCTATATCGATAAATACAGCCATGGTGTACATACCAAAATCGAAGGTTCTCCCTATATGATATACAACTTCCTGCAGGGCTGTCTCAACAGACCTCCCTCCATACCAGGGGAGTATATTTTTATTTTATTTTATTTATTTAAATTAGTCTATGGACAATTTCCTTACAGACTATTTAAGCAGAATAGTATATAAATAAATTAAATTAATATAAATTAAATATTGCGCTATTTATAAAACATAGTAAAAGTTAATGATTAAAAAAACATATGACGTTACGTTTGATAATACAAAGGTTCTGCGAAAAATCTGTAAAATGCTACATTTCATTAAAGCAAGTAAATAGTTTTCTAAGAGGATCTGACATTTCATAGTTAGTACGACAAGCTGCAACATAGAGTGGGTTAAAAGAACGAAGTGAACGTTGAGGAATATTGAAACATACGTTGTTCAGTAAAAATTCGGAGTTGATGTTACCACTGAAAAGATTTACCATAAAAGAGGTCTTGAGCATTGTTCTCCGGCTCTTTAAAGTAGGAAAATTAATTTCAGCTGATCTCGTAGAGTATGATGGAAGTGCCATCCGATTTCTATAAACGTTTCTTAGGCAGAAAATTAGAAATTGTTTTTGAACGGATTCAAGACGTTCAATATGAACGTTATACAGTGGATCCCAAATTATGCTACCATATTCTAAAATTGGCCGAACTAATGCAATATACAATGTTTTAGTGACATAAGGATCATTAAACTGTTTTGCCCATCTTTTAATGAATGCAAGGATACTTAGGGATTTATTAACAGTCATAGTAATGTGTTGAACAAAATTAAGTTTACTATCGAGTAAAGCTCCCAAATCCATAACTTCGTGAAGCGTATTTAAATTATAACCATCAAGGTTATAGTTGTGAACAGGGTTGTGTGATCTAGAAAATTGCGTATGATTACATTTGTTCAAGTTTAATTGCATTAAGTTTAGTTTACACCAAGTATAAAAATTGTTTAAATCATTCTGCAAGAACTGTTGATCAGATGTATGCTTTATTTCGCACCATATTTTTACGTCGTCCGCATACATCAATATATTACAGTATTTTATTGCTTCTGGTAGGTCATTGATTAACAGAAGGAAAAGAATTGGACCAAGGTGACTTCCTGCGGAACACCAGAGATTACTGAAATGTCCCTTGAAACTGCAGTGTTAAATTTTACCGATTGTGTCCTGTTTAACAAATAAGATTTAATACAGCATAATAAATTATTATTAAAACCCATTATGTCTAATTTCTTTAAAAGCAGCGCATGATTAATTTTGTCAAATGCCTTGCGGAAATCAGTGTAGATGACATCCGTGTGATAACCTTTCGCGAAAGCTGCATTCACTAAAGTTGTTAACTGGAGAATATTAGTCTTGGCAGAAAAACCTTTACGAAAAAAATGTTGAAGTGGTGATAACAAGGAAGAAATTAAGACTATCCACCATACATTTTTCAAAAAGTTTTGGGATTTCACTCAGTTTCGCTATTCCTCTGTAATTGCTTATTTCAGATTTATTTCCTGCTTTAAACAGTGGTATAATATAAGACTTTTTCCAAATATCTGGAAAATTACCACAATTTATAGATGCATTAAATATTATGGACAATGGAGTTAGTAAGGCAGAAGCACAGTTAATTATAATATTTAAAAATGCGCTTCATTTTGAATTTCATTAAATTGTGTAATGTTACCTCGAAAAAAGTGATAGAAACTCACACTAATTTTTCTACAGGCAATACAGCACCAGTGAAGTCCATTATTTTTCGTGAGGGATTCAGCTACTAAAGTAGACAGACCATTACATTTGAAATGGGAGAGATTGTCACACAGCCAACATGATATCATCCTTTAGTCATCATTTTTAATGTTGCAATATTTATGGTTACATGACATTTTAAGCGAATTTCAATTTCAATTAAATCTCGGGCGTAAATATTTGCTGGGTGTCACAAATGAAACTATCCGACAACAGATGGCGGCACAATAGCTAACCCAATTCACAAACCAGAAATGATGGTGAAAAAAGTATCACAAGTTGAGCGGATCAGCTGATATCACAGGTGGATAAGTCGTCAATGACGTATCTAAATGTTTGTGTGAACGTTTGGAACCAAACGATAAGACAAAATTAAGGCTTTGTTTTTAATCGCACAAACAAATTCACTCAAAGACGAATTGCAAATCACTATAGCAACTCACGGATCAAAAACTTGACTATTACGAACTTTATTGTTGATAAAAACACTTTGCGGAAAAAAAATCTTACGGAGCAAAACAAAACACGTCTTGACTTATGAACAGAGCTGGGAATGTGTTTTAAGGTAATATTAACAATATAACGTCTAAAATCTATTCGTATTAATGATAATTTTATATTATGTATCACGTTTGTAAAATGTTACCATGATTTTATATTAACATTTTGTAATGCTAGTTTAACATTCATTTCTTTTCTGTGTGTATCGACTGAATTTCAAATACATGACCCCCCCCCCAGCTGAAGGCTGCGTTCGCCCTTGCTTCTACTACTGAACTGTTCTACGCTAAGGTTACAACCAAGAATGACAAAATAAAGATTACGCCTTGCGCATGATTTACCGTTTGATGACGTATTTGTTCCCTCGAAGAGATTGCCAAATGTTTATTATATGCAAAACTAATACTTTCTCGTACAAAATTAATATTTTATGCTATATTTGGCAACTCTTCACACAATTTACTCAGAGAGATTTCCAATTTACTCAGAGAGTTTTCCAACAAGCAAACTAAATCGGATTTATGAAAGAGCAAATTTTGTGTTATATTTTAAAATAAATATATTAAAATAATTATTAATAGCGTAAAGTGTAAAAAACTTATTAAAACTTGATTTTTAAAGCTCATAAACTGTAAACAAAAAACTTAAATTAAAGAGAAAAGAGAACAAAAAGAGCAATCATGAAATGTGCAGTGGGCAATTGCAAACAAAGTAACAGCAAAAAACAAGTGAGAAATAATTGTGTTAAAATGTCATATTGTTAACAGGGCGTACTAAACCAGGTGGCATCGATAGGAATGTAAACAGTTTTTTGCTCCTATTGAATTTTTGTTTGTTGTGAGTTTAAATTGTCAAAGTACGGCGTAATTATATTTATGTTCAGAGCTGATATATGAATAAAAACTGTTTATTGAAAAACGAATATTTTAAATTATTGTTGTGAAAAAAGTGAACTAAAAGAAAATACTAATAATAATAATAACAATCTAGATAAAAAACTAGTTAAACACGATAAAAGGTGTTTTATGTTTGCTACAGTCGTTTTTTCTGTTATTTTCAAATTTATGTTTTCAGAGTCAGAGTTCCTTCATGCGCAGAAAAGTATTTTTATTTCAGCTTGTTGGCGTAATCTTTATTTTATCATTCTTGGTTACAACTCTTTCTTCTACCATGTATACAATACCATATGGCATGGTTCTGTTACGTACGTGTGTACACGCATTGTAAAGCTGCAAACAACTTGAATCTGTCTAGTTTCAGTATTCAACCAATGAGGTTGTGTTTATCGCATACCTTAAGAATCAGCGTTGCCAGAGAAAATAAACAATATGAGTCCGATCACAGGGAGATTTGTAAACATCTTTATAAACAAAATTATTGCTGATTCTATTTTTTCTTAATTTGTTTAAAAAGAAAGGCATATTTTCTTGTTGCTACGTCTCTTGCTAATCGTTGCTGTCCTCTGGACGATGCCGAGTTTTTCAACGAGCTTAGCAATGATGTTTTAAAATGCTTTGGGGGAAATTAGGAAGATATACGTGAAATTATAAATGACATTCCCTTATGACCACCTCGTGGTTTGTTAACAATTTGAACCACAATTCATTGTGTTCATTACATTCAAACTTTTTGCAAATAATGCCTGTTGGTGGATAATGCAATGAACATATACATATGTGTATTTGCATTACTCTTTGTCAAATGTCCTACAAAACCTTCTTTTTTACACACCATCAATGCATACAGAGCCACAAACATCATTTTGCCGATATAAATTTTCTAATATATTGCAAATACCCATAATAAAATTAAGTTAGCTTTTGGAGATTTTAAAGTTTTAATTGGGGAGAAGTGACGAAAGTTGATTGGCAAGCCCGATTCGTGGTGAGAGCATGGCGTAATTAAACCAGGTGGCAGCGTAGGGGCTATAACTACAACAATAGGTCTGTTCGTTAACTTTTCCAGTAAAATCCAGTAGTTGAGTAAATTTTGTTCAATTTGAAAATTTTACTCTCAGGAATGGCTCTTGCTCAAAAAAGAACGCGAAAAAAATATTGCAAAAACTTGCAGGTTACTTAAAACAGCTGATCAAAGAATAAGTTAGAGTTGTAAAATATGGTTTGTTTTGACTGCCCAGTATATAATGTTTTTAGTACTTGATGCAATGTATTTTATCATTTATTAATTCATTACGACATTTTTTTTTTATTTTTTATATCGAATCTTTCCGTCGGAAATTCACAATATGTTTTAAAATCTTAAAGCTAATAAGGAGAAAAATAAAAAATAAATGAATTAAACGAAAAACAAAAAAAAAATTATGAATTAAAATAGATACCAGTAAATACCAATGTAAATACCAGTGAATTGTAGTTAAATCTTAAATTAAGTAAAGATTAAATTAATAAAAAAACAAGTAAAAGTGCTATATTCACAGATGTAATTCTTCTTTCTTGCCAAAACAGAAAGTAGGTTTAATTAAGAAATCAAAATGATGTTATCGGTTACTTTTATATTTAAGAAAACGTTTAAATTTTTCGGCTAGGAAGCTAAATGTTTGGCTTTTCGTATACCTAATACCTATGAACGTCTTTCAAAAATATTATATATATTTAATTTACAAACAAAACAAAAAATCCGTTTCATGTGCCCCAAAAAGTTCAAATTGTCCAACCGTAGAATCGTCTTTTAGATTTTGTTGGTTTTTAATAACAGTTTACTTCCTTCTGATATATAAAGTAGGTATAATTCATCATTAAAATCAAAAATAACAAATAAAATGGCTGCTTTTATACATCAGAAAATGTCGATTTTCCAACTCTGGAACCGAATTTAAAATTTTTTTAATACTAATTTAATTTTTTTTGATATATAAAATAGCTTTAATTCACTAAAAACACAAAATTTGGAATTTATGTATGTACCAAAAATATTTCGATTTTCCAAACCTGGAACCGAATTTTTAGTTTTTAAAATTTTTAATACCAATTTAATTCTTAGCGAAGTATAAAATAGGTTTAAGTCACTGAAAAAAACCAAAATTGGGATTTTACATGTTTACTTTTATGTACCAAAAAATGTCGACTTTCCAACCCTGGAAACGAATTTATAATTTTTTGATACTAGTTTAATTTTTTCTGAAATATCTAATAGATTTAATTCACTAAAAGCACAAAATTTGAATTTAAGTATGTACTTTTATGTACGAAAAATATTTCGATTTTCCAACTCTGGAAGCGAATTCTTAGTGAGGTGTAACATAGTTTTACTTGACAAAAAATTAAAATTTCTGGTCACTTTTATGTACCATAAAATATTTCATATGTCCAACCATGGATTCGAAATTTTGATTTTTAAGATTTTAATACCAATTTTGTTTTTCCTGAATTATAAAACAGCTTTAATTAGCAAAAAGAAACAACGTCAATTGCCGTTTTGGTTACTTTTGTGCAGAATATATATATATTTTTATATATATATATATCAATTTCCCAATCCTGGAAACGAAATTTAAATTTTTTTACCAATGCAGTTCTTACTGAGACATGAAATAGTTTTATTTAAGAAAAACTTAATATTTATAACCATTTAGGTCATTTTTATGTACCACAAAATATTGCAGTTAGCCAACCCTGGAATAACAATTTTTATTTTTTTTTAATTTTTGATACCAATTTTGTTTTGCCTGAACTAAAAAATAGTTTTAATTTTTGGTTACTTTTATTTATAAAAAAAAGTTTCAATTTCCCAACCCTGGAAGCGAAATTTAAATTTTTTAAAATTTTCTTTATCAATGCAAATCTTCATAAGGTATAAAGTAGTTTTGTTTAATAAAAACTCGAATTTTGCACTCATCTTGGTTATTACATGTACTACAAAATATTGCATGTACCAAAAAAAATTTAATTTTTCCAACACTGGAAATTTGGAATTTGAGTTAAGTTTCAAAATTTAATAGAATAAATATAAAAATATAAATAACCTTAATTTTTAAGATTTCTTCCTTTTTTTATACCTTTCACAAAAAAGTGAAAGGGTATATATATATGTAGGTTTGTCATTCACATGGGACCCCATAAAGTATATACTCGTATATTCTGGATCCTTATTAAAAACTAAAATATATAAAAAAATTTTCCACGGATGGGAAATACAATTTTTTTTTCGGCACATTCCGTATTTTGTAGTACATGTAGTAACAAAAATTTTTAAAACTTTCAATTTTTTCTTTAACAAAACCTCTTTATACGTCATGAAGATGTACATTGACCAAAAAAATTTTTTTTTATTAAAATTTTGCTTCCAGGGATGGGAAACTGCATTTTTTTTATACGTGAAAGTAATCAAACAGGCAACTAATGTTTTTTTGCTACCTAAAACTGTCTTATAATTTAGGAAGAACAAAAATGGTATCAAAAATTCAAAAAATAATATAAGTAAAACTTAAGAATCCAGGGTTGGGCAAGTGCAATATTTTGTAGTGCATGAAAGTGGCCATAATGGTTAAAAAATTAAAATTTTTCTTAAATAAAACTACTTTATACCTCAACAAGACTTGCACTGATAAAAAAAATCGCTTTCAGGGTGTGAAAAATGACAGTTTCTTTTTGGTACATGCAATATTTTGTAGTACATGTAATAACCAAAATATTTATAAATTTTGGGTTTTTCTTAAATAAAATCACTTTATACTTTATAAAGATTTGCATTGATAAAAAAAATTTAAAAATTTAAATTTCGCTTCCAGGGGTGGGAAATTGAAATATTTTATACATAAAAGTAACCAAAATGGTTAAAAATTTAAAATGTTTCTTCAATAAAATTACTTTATACCTCATGAAGAGTCGCATTTATAAAAAAGCAAAAAAAATTAAATTTCAATTCCAGGGCTGGGAAATTGAAAGTCTTTTTGGTACATGCACTATATTAGAGAACATGAAAGTGACAAAAATGGTTGCTAATTTTAAGATTTTTGTAAATAAAACTACTTTATAAGTAATGGAAACTAGCATTGGTATAAAAAGAAGACAAAAACTAAAATTTCGCTCCCAAGGATGGAAAATTGAAATTTTTTTTATATATAAAAGTAACCAAAAAGCCAACTAACGTCGCCTTTTACTAATTAAAACTAATTTTTAATATAGGAAAAACAAAATTGGTATCAAATTTTAAAACAAACCAAAATTTCGATTCCAGGGTTAGATAACTGCAATATTTTGTAGTACATGAAAGTGACAAAATGGTTACAAATTTTAACTTTTTCATAAATAAACCTCATTATTAAGAGGTGCATGAACCTCATTATTAAAATATTTTATGGTACATGAAAGTGACCAAAAAGTTTAAAAATATTAATTTTTTGTCAAGTAAAACTATGATACACCTCACTAAGAATTGCATTGGTAAAAAAAATAAAAATTCGCTTCCAGAGTTGGAAAATCGAAATATTTCTGGTACATAAAAGTACCCACATAAATTCAAAATTTAGTTTTTTTAGTGAATTGAACCTACTATTTCATACTTCAGGAAGAATTAATTTGGTATAAAACATTCCCCAATAAAAGTAACAAGATAAGTTACCAATTTTGGTTTTTTCAGTGAATTAAACCTATTCATACTTCACTAAGAATTAAATTGGTAAATAAATTAAATTGGTAAAATTAAACATCCAATTTCAGGGTTGGAATATGGACATTTTTTATTCATAAAAGTAACCATATAATTGGCTATTTTTGATTTTTATGATGAATTTTACCTACTTTATATATCCGGAAGAAATAAATTGGTATTAAAAACCAAAAAAAAAACTGATAAAATGCAGAACAAGCAGCTGATTTAATATCCGTCAAAGAGGTACTCAGTGTGCCAACCTTATCCGGTACGTTCATGTCATATAAAAAAATGTGACTCAAAACGTGTGTCGCATTCTATGTGTCTCAATGTTACAAAAGCTATAAAGCGTTTGAGCCTTGTGCTATATATGTATTTTATAAACGTCCACGCGGTTGGATCTGTCATTCTACTTTTTGAGAGTTGCATAAAACGCAACAATGCATAGCACGAATGGTATGGAGTTTCCCATAAAACAAATTTTTGCGTTATGTGTTTTAAGATTTATGCTAAGCAACTTGTCTCATCTAACTGAACTGATCCTAAATTTTTGAGGCGCGGAATGGAATTCAAGCCTTACAAATTATTTTATAGCGATGTTACTATTTCCATATTTACTATGTTAATATTCCATATGATTTCACAGTTTTTTAATTTATAGTTTTATTTTGAGCTCCAATTTTTCTAGTGATTACAGATAATCATCACTGTTTAGTATACAAAAATTTATAGATTTTGTATTAAGCACACACTAACATACTACTTTTAAATTATTTTGTATCCATATATATATATATATATATATATATATATATATATATATATATATATATTGCAAATCGTTGAACTTGAAAGATTGAAGGATTTAATGTGTATCAAATTATTTGCCAAATCCACCAGAAGACGCTGAAGCACTAGCAGAGGCAGAAGCACTAGCAGAGCCACCACCACCGCCAAATCCACCTATTGGTCTTCCATAACCACCAAAATACGGACGACGGCCTCCGCCTATCCTTCCTCCACAACAGACACCACGACGAAAACTACGTGCTTTGCGTACTACTACGCCGATAGGATGAGGATCTATTCCAGCTTTTTCATCTCGTAAATCCGAAGCTGAATGGCAGCTAGCAAGTGCAGCAATGGCCAAGAGCACTACAAATATTAATAGTTTCATATTCTTAATTATTACTTTTCGACTAATTAACTAATTGAAACTAAATCTAAATCCTTTAGTGTAACACAATTTATAGTCAACTTCTCTTACATGCAAACTCGGGTAGACTGTTCTGGGAAAGCCCCGTAGTGTTAAAAGAAAAAATTTTTTGTCTTGAATTCTACAAATGTTGCTTGTTCATCTTCTAAATAATAGTTAGTTAAGTGGATATAATTGCAAAATTACAGTTGCATACATATGGGCATATACGAGTATGTATCAGTGTGTCTGATGTAAAATAAATAAATTCATTTTGTATTGAAAACATTTATTCAATAAAATGTGCATGATGCTTAAGACTAATTAATGATTTTTCAAAATTGCTTCACAGTTTTTACAAGGTATTAATTTAAAAACCCGATTGTTTCAAGGTGTAGTCATTGAGGCTGGTCAGATATATGACAAATTAGGTGTAACCACTATATTTCTTGCATATTTACATAAATATATAACTACAAACCACATAATATAAACTGAAAAAAGTTATGGCTCCAAACGAATTCGCTAAATAGCGATCGTCAAATATTTATTGACTTTAATACCTGTGTTGCATATGGTATGTTGTGGATGGTGGGCCACAACCAAGCAATTTCAAATTTCTCAAAACGTACTTTCTTATTCTTCTTCCAATTCTAAGTAGCCATTTGTTATTTCTTTTAGGCTTGCGCCGAACTCTTTCATCCGCTCGTTTTTGACAAGAACCTATTATCAAACCAACGTAATTTTGGTTTGTCAAAAACGATCGGATGAAAGAGTTCGACACAAGTCTAATTTCTTTTGTTTTTATTTAGAAATTAACAGTTTGCAACCCAAATCTACACAACGAAATAAATGAAAATGACTAACGTTATCGCTAATACACGCGGTATGTCTAGCAGATGTACTACCGCAGAGTGCAAAGGTTGCAGATATAAATATAATGTGAATGTATTACTTAATGCGGACGACAAGCTTATCTACAACAAATGATTGATGCTCTGTTTTATTATTGTATGACGTGATGCTTGAAAGTTAATTTAAATAAATTCGAAATAGTAGTATTTCGTTCTGGCCCGAGAATACCGTCAAATCTAAACTGGAAGTTTGGCGATGACAACATCGAGATCGTCAATAGCTACAAATACCTAGGCGTTGATATTGCATATTACTTGCCCATTAAAAAACATCTGAATAATAAATTAGCTGCTTCGAAACTGGCAATAAACTCCACATGATCTAAATAGATTAATCACCCAAAGATATCTAAGCGCAATAAACTATAGAAAATAAACTTTCGTCTAATATATTTTCATCAGCACCGATTCTTAGTTGTTTTAAGCCATAAAGCTTTATCATGCATAAACATATCCTTAGCTCATCGAGATTTATCCCATCTCACTTCAAAATCGATGCATTGTTCGTCAAACCTTCTTTTAACTTTCCACAGTTCACATCTCATCCAAAATTTGTTAAAACGACTTTTAAAATCGCTTCAAACTTTTAAGGTGTCATATTATCTAACCAAACATGCTATATAGGCAAGATTTTATTATTAGAATTAGTTTCGGAAATCTGTTCAATGATCTCCCATGAGGAGCCAACGTTAAATTTGATAGATTATGAAAATTTTAGTCTATGAAAAGATTTTTTTACAGGTTCTTATTAAGCAAATTTATTTAAATATGTACTCCACATAATTTTAACCTTCCCTCTGAGAAAATTGAAAATGTTCAAAACTTTGAAGTTACTGCTATTACCCCGCTTTGAAAAAATCGAGTTTTCACCAGATTTCGACGTTTTGAATTTCTAGAGACCCGTTAGATATCATGTGAATTGGAAGTGGCTCGGTTGTGAGTACTATCAAAAACAATAAGAAATTTTTTTATTCAAAAGTTGTTTTCTTTTAGACCAACTGTTAAACTGCTTTGCCGACTTCTTATCAGCTCTTGACATTCAGAAGCCACGTCCAACGGTACTAACCTGTTTCAAAAGCGTTTAATGCGTTCCTGAGATTTCGTGAACGAAAAAATTAGATAAAAGTGAATTTTTTACAAAACTTCTATATTATGTATCTGATCAATAAGTGTTCGATCAAAACTAATCGCGTTTTACATACATGCTTCTTTTCAATTCAGATTTCCTGTGAACTGGAAAAAAATCGGATGACTCGTTCTCGAGTTAGGATGAAATATGTGTCCGTACTTGACTAATTTAGGGGAAAAATTTTCCACGCATATAAAAAAAATCCCGACCTGTTGGAAAAAGTTTAGCGCATAAAAATCCATATAGTCCACATAGTTTTATTTAAAGGAGGATCTTGCTGCTGAGCAGTGTTATTTGTTTATGGGCAAAACATACTTCTATACTTGAAGTAGTTCTGCATAAAACTTTTAATATGTACGTTTTCTGTACACAGAAAGCCATATTCTAGATTGATTAAAATCAATGACACTATACATAATTAGAGGGTTTACCTAACGTTACAAAATATTTGCCAAGTCTGACAACGCTTTAAAGATGATATGACTTTATGAGAATTCAATAACTATTCCTCTTACTCTCTACTGAAACAATTTAGTAAATTCTCCATTAATTATGACATATAACAAAAGTGATTAGAGAACAAAATTATTGATTTAAAACACACAATGTTTTGATTTTAGCAATTAATCAATTAATCTATAGGAATTAATTAATTGCCAATTCTAAAACTTATTTCTTTTATTTTTTATTTTTCTAGACTCAGCTAAAAGCGTTTTGGTATTATGGAATATTAAAATGTTATGAAATTTTTTATTTGACACATTCTTGTCACAATACTATTATATATAAATGAAATTTATTTGTTGGTGGTTAAGCAATGGCTATATGCATTTCATTGGTGCTTTACCAAATCGTCAGTAGACTTTAACCACTTCTTATCTTATGCATATATTAAAAACTAAACCAACCCAGAAAAATAACATAATTTTTAAAGTTTTTTGGTTAGTTTGTTAAGCAAATGATATATTTTTATGTCAAATACGTTTAAAAGCTTTAAACTTGGAGCCATAACATAAAAACAAATGATTTTTGCCCTCTTTAGTGGGCATTATTATATGCAAAAATAGTGTAAAAATTTCACAAATTGTTTTACTTAAGACTACATTCCATAATATAACATTTTTAAAGCCTTAATGACGAAGCTGAGACGTAACCTTGTACTACTCTGCCTTACCCCCTCCTCCCCCTTCATCACCTAAATGACCCTATCAAAAAAAAACAAGTCATCCATAGCATTTTTTTAGAGTTTTATGACTGCCTATTTTATATATATATATATATATATATATATATATATATATATATATATATATATATATATATATATATATATATATATATATATATATATTCTTGATTCTTTTGGTATATATATTCTTTCTAATTGATGAAGTCTGAGATGATCTAGCAATGCCCATACGTTGGTCCGTGGAAAACATGATATAGTCTATTTTTGGACCCGGCCCCCTCTATTGTTCGTTGACGTATGATATGATATGCAAAAATAGTGTAAATATTGAACAATTTGAATGACTCTCTGAAAATAGAGATTTAAAATTGGGTACAGAAATGTCTTAAAGGAACTCTGTCGCACCAAGTTAAACATTTTAAATTTACTTACTAAATATTTGGAGAGTATTTAAGATTTTTACTTGTTTTTATTAAGAGGTATTGTCGAAACCAACAACAAGAATTTATTTTTGAAATTTCCCAAACATCTTTAAAATTAGAAGTTAATTTGCCGATAAGAAATCGCAGTAGTACTCTCCACCCGTTGCTCTCGAGGTAACCTGCGTTACCTCTTATTCCTGATTGGGATAAGAAAAATTTTGAAGATAAAATTCATATATCTGGACATTGTTGATAAACTTGAGAATATACTCACACTGCTAAAAGTGCTATTATTTTAGTTCTCAAATTGCTTTCATTTTTAAATGGGGCAGCCGATTCTCACGTGTCAAGTAGTTCTTCGAGCATCGGAACACTGATCACATATAATAGGATATAATATATATATTTTGATAGTTTTATTAAAAATTCACTTTTTTTATTTTTCCGTTTGTGGCGATCGACTTTCTTTTGAATGCCACGTGATAATTTGTTTTTGAATCTAAGAAACTCTGAGTTTCATGAACCATTTGAAATGTGACTAGTTGGGTTCGAAGCCTAATGATCAGAAATCTAATTTCGAAGTTTCCACTTTCTGAATATTTCTTTCACTTTTTTTGAATATTTTTGTTCATGAAATATTACAAAAGAACCAAACGGTTTTTACTCGGTTGGTGGCGGTCGACAGTGTTTTTGAATATCAAGAGGTGATTAGTTTTTTGAATACAACGGCACAGTCGTTTAAAAATTATCTCAATAAACAAAGCCTAGTTTCGTTCGATTCGGTGCAGATGTTCAAAAGTTATGAACATACATACATACAGAACTTCTCAGGAGTATTCAGGAGAGCTTCCCGGGGACTCAAACCGTCGAGATCTGGTGAAAACTTGATTTTAAATTTTTTTAGTGGGATCTTAAAAAATTTAAAAAAGTCAGTCGATTTGTATTTTATTTGTAACTACTAGATACCGTAACAGTTTGATTGATTTGTGAAGTGTAAATAAAAATCAAGAAATAGCCTTTACTTTGTGGTAACTACACATTTTTTAATAAACTTTAAAATATGTGAGTTTAGAAATTAAGAAAAAATATATTATTGGGCGACAATGGCATGAACGAATGGAGACCCGCTTTTTATCCACAATTATAAAATTATTGTTGTAGCTGACAATAATTTTAAGTTAAAGAGCGTTTTTTTAAATCTTAAAATAATAAAACTCGTTGGTCGGCTTCTGTTATGTTAATTTTACCTTGAATATAATTGATTATTCGAGCACAGTTGAATTCGATTAAGCAAAAATGGGAAGTTAATGACCTCTTGTCCGTCTATACGAAAGTTTCAACAACATAAATTTGGATAACTAAAACGAGTTTCGGTTAAGCTAATCTAATACTATATAATTGTTCTAAAACACAAAATATGGCATTAGTGTGATGATTTTGTTTCTGGTTCATCTCACAAAATAAACTACTTGATTGTGTTAAATTAAAAATGAAAAAAGTATTCAGCACTATTTCCAAAATATACTTAAAAAAAATTTCGCTTTTTTATCGTCTATTCGACATATTTCTCAGTTAATCTATTAAATATTTGTTAACAAAAAAGCACTGTCTTTTAAAATATGGATTGATTCTAACGCTTCCTTCGCAGTAGATTTAATAAAATTTATTATGAGATCATCATCAATGCATATCATATTTGTATAATCACCTCTTCTGAAAATTCTGAACAATGTCAATCAGATTAAGAACATGATCCTATAAAACAGGCCATACATTCCTAATTTTTATTGCTTTTATACCTAGAAATAAGAAACACAATAAAAAATAGTTCTGAATTTATGTATTTTTATGTGTAAACAAGTAAACGTGCTATACTCGGCTGCGCCGAATATTAAATACCCTTCACTTGTTTCTAATACAGAAAATATGTCTGATTACAAAAAAAAACACAATTTTGTTATCCAGTTACTTTCATATTTAAGCAAAAGCTTAGATTTTAGAGCTTAGCGGATGTACTTTTGGCTTTTCTTATTTCTAATGCTAATGAACATCATATAAAATTATTAAACATGTTTATTAAATTGAATTAAGATTTTATAGGATAATTGTTCGAAATTTGTTTGTTTTTTAAATTCAGAAAAACATGTTAAATATTCCAAGGCAGAAAGATATGTTTAATTTACAAACAAAAAGAAAAAATTCGTTTCGGTTGGTTACTTTTATGTACAAAAAATGTTCTAATTGTCCAAGTCTAGAATAGTCTCTTGGATTTTTCCAATTTTCAATACCAATTCTATTCATCCTGAGGTATAAAATAGTTTTAAATCACAGAAGAAATACGTATTCTATTTACTTACTTTTATGTATCAAAAAATTGTTCAATGGTCCAACCCTGGATACCAATTTTTTTATTTTAATGTCGATTTCCGTCTCTTTGAAACATAAAGACATCAATTTGTTTGGTCATAAAATCGTTTTAAGATCAAACAAAGAGATTTCGATTGTCCAACCCCAGAATTGAATTTTAGCTTTTATACTAAATTCTGGAAATGGAAAAAATATAGATTTGGTTTACTAAAAGAACCATAACTGTGAACTTACGTGGTCATTTTTATGTACCAAAGCATTTCGATTGTCCAAACCTGGAATCGGATCGAATTTAATATTTTTTTGTTTTTTTCAAGTATAGAATAGGTTTAGTTCACTAAAAAAAGCAATATTAGGATCTTATAGCATAGCTATTTTTATGTACCGAAAAATTTCGATTTTCTACCCAGGGAATAGAATTTTTAATATTTTTTACACGAATATAATTCTTCCTGAAATATAAAAAGGTTTTATGTCTTATTAGCAATTTAATTTTTACTGATTACTTGATTATTTTGTGTCAAAAAAATATCCGATCTCTCCAACCCTGGACTAAAATTTGATATTATTTTTTATTGTTAATAGCAATTCAATTCAAAAAATTAAAATTTGTAACCTTTTATAATACTTTCAATGACCGAAAAATATTTCAACTACCCAACCGTGGAATGTATATTTCGATTTTTTTTAAATACGAATACCAATTTTAGTTTTCCTAATTTCTAAAATAGTTCGAATTAGGAAAAAAACGTATTTCTATGGTAAAAAATAAATCAGTTTTTATTATTCTAGTTTTTAATACAAATTTGATTTTTTCCAAACTATCAAAGAGGTTTAATTAACAAAAAAAAAGCATAAATTTCAATACCATTCTATTTAAGCTCATTTCCAATCCATCAGTCCAAGAATGAAGGCTGTAGCTCTTCTTAGGGCTTGGGAAAATCGTACAGACAGACGGCCATAGCTCAGTCGTCATTGCTTTTAATAAGGATCCCGAAATATATACAAAATGGGGTTTTTTATTAATTTTGAGGAAGTTACCCACGGAATGGCAAACCTATATATAAGCTTTCACTTTTTTTGTGAAGGGTTTGAAAATTAAAAAATTCGAATAAACTAAAATACATAACAAAATTATTTAGATATGATTCATTAAAAGATGCCAAATATCCATTTATGATTCGTTCTTACTACAGAAGTTAGAAAATAGAATCCAAATGTTTAGAAATGAACAGTTTCACTTTTCCTATCATGTTCAGTCGCACTTTTTCTTATTAACCCCCATATATAGACCGCCATCATGCTCTCAGTATACTGGTCTTAAGAACGTCTCTCAAAATCCGTTATATTTTGATAGAGGCGTTTCTCTTTTTCCTCCGAATAAGTCCCGG
Source organism: Linnaemya tessellans (assembly GCA_951800035.1). Lineage (NCBI taxonomy): Eukaryota > Metazoa > Arthropoda > Insecta > Diptera > Tachinidae > Linnaemya > Linnaemya tessellans. The sequence goes on from OX637534.1 coordinate 80,895,578, forward strand.
TTTACACTATGCAACTTTTGTTGCAGCAATTCTTATTTTGTGTGAGAGTCCTGAAATAGGAATATATACCATTTGTATTCCTTTCTCGCTCTTCCTCACTAAATATCAAGAATTGCTGCGACAAAAATTGCATAGTGTAAACCGGGACTAGGATCCCAAATTATGATTAATTTTATCTAAATGAGAATGTAGCTTGTGCATCTTTAGAGACATTCTACATTCGATGATGGAAAAATTCGTAATCATGTCAGAAAGTAGATCGTCATAACTTCACCTCTATGGTTTTCAAAAAAATCATGAACTACTACCTTTTTCTCCTCATTGCTAAGTAAGTTCTGGAAACTATCGAAATACATTTCTTCAAATAAACCTTTCACGTCATAACAAAAACAGAGCCCATCTTCCTTACTAAAGAAGCAAGAAATCTTTTCATGACATTTCCTTTGATGGAATATTTGTTCATCAGAATTAAGTAAATTCCATTGTTTTAATCGTGATGCTAATAGCCCAGTTTTACATTTTGGCAGGTTTAAGTCTCTTATTAAGTCATTGAGATCTTCAGAGTTGATGAGGTGCGGTATTTTTGGTTCACATTCAAGAACGAATTCTTAATGTACGGATAGAGACGAACTTTGCGATGGATGGCTGCCTTGAGAAAGTAGTTGGTTTTCCAACACAGTTGGAGAACGTACAAGACTTTTTCCTGTAGGTGGTGTTGGCTCGAATGTCGATGGTAGATCAGGAAAGATGTTTTAAATAAATTTTTAGCTTCGGCAAAGAGAACGGTTTGTGAGATGATCACTGCTCTCCCTCAAGTTCTCGGCACTAGAAAATCATTGGCCTCTTTTCAGATTGCATATTTTGACATACCCACTGCAATCAACAATGAAATCATAAACGTAATACGTAATTCGTGAGTCATGAGCAAAGTGAAATAGGAGCATATTTACATCAATGAAATCTCCAAGTAGTTTGATGTTTATGCAATTTTGAATGTAGTCCGAAATGAGATCATAAACACGAATGCACACAAATTTGCCAGATTTCGTATATGTATTGCATTGACCCGATCTACACACTTCAAGTTACCCATATCAGTTTTTATTTAATTTTCTTTTGAATTTGCATTTACGTTCACACACGAAACTTCATGTCAAGTTTCTCTTCATTACTGCCATCCCTAAATACGGCCGGCAAGCGTTTTTTAGCTGTCAAAAGTTCTCATGTCCATACATTTTGTATGGAGCATACCGAAATAAAGCGGCGGCAACGCTTTGCTATTGGAAAATCCGATTTTGACAGAGCGTTTTCTAATGCAGTTGGTAGCAAAAGAAGAGAATTGTAACCAGAGAAAAAGAGCAAAGATTTACAAAAGTGAAATATATAACAAGTAAAAACGTTATATTCGACCGGATCGAATCTTAAATACCCTCCAAATATTTAGTAAGTGAATTTAAAATGTTTAACTTGGTGGCACAGAGTTCATTTATATAATATCGTACGTCAACGCCTACTGAAGGGGCGGGTTTAAAAACAGACAATATCATGTTTTCCACAGACGAACGTATGGGAATTGCTACACCGTCTTAAACTTCATCACTAATCAAGAAAATACATAATTACTTTATAGGGTCCAATTATCTTTGGGTATAAAAACTGTATTTTGGCGGGGTCTCTCTGGCAAGGGCTGTGGGGGAAATATTTCACCTTTGTCATAAAACTCTAAAAATAAATGCTTGGGATGATTATATACAAAATTTAAAAAATTTTTTTTTTTGGTAGGGTCATTTGGAGGGCAAAGGAAGAGGAGGGGGTAGGGCAGAAATCGGCAGTCATAAAACTCTAAAGATAAATGCTTGGGATGATTATATACAAAATTTAAAAAATTTTTTTTTTTTTTTTGGTAGGGTCATTTAGGGGGCGAAGGGGAAGGAGGGGGTAGGGCAGAGTAGTACCAGGTTTCGTCTCAGCTTCGTCATTAAAGCTTAAAAATGTTATTTTTAAGGAATGTAGGCTTAAGTAAAACAATTTGTTAAATTTTTATGCTATTTTTGCCTATAATAACGCCCACTAAAGTGGGCGGGGTCAAAAAATATTTCAATTTTATTTCATGGCTCCAAGTTTAAGGCGTTGGACCGTATTTGACATAAAAATATATCATTTGCCTAACAAAATAAGCAAAAAACTTTAAAAATTATGTTGTTTTTTCTGGGTTGGTTTAGTTCTTCTTTGGGGAACTTTTTTCCCTCTTGCCCGATTTAGCCCATCTTCAAACTTAAGCTGCTCTAAGCTTCGAAATATACTCGTGCCAAATTTCAAGAGTCTAGCTCTTTTCGTTTGGACTGAATCGTGATTTCCACAGACGGACGGACGGACATGCTCAGTTCGTCTTAGATTTCATCAAGAATATATATACTTTATGGGGTCTGAGATGGATATTTCGATGCGTTACAAACGGAATGACAAAGTGAATATACCCTCCAAATTCTTTTTTGGAGGGTATAATAAAAGAAAAAATTTGTGCACTTCGTATTAGAAAATGGTGGTAAGAAAATAATTACAATATGATTATACACATACATATGTAAGTATGCACGTTTGTAATTTGTACAAAATTTCAATAACAAAATCACAAATGTCGTCCGTCCAGCTGTTAAAATAATCAGGGTTGTTTAATTTTTTTGTTTGATAACTCTGTTTTTATTGTTTTTTTACATAACGCTGCCGCTTTTGTTTAGGTATGGCATTTCAGCGTTAAAGCTCAGCGGAAAAAAACGTTCCGCTTTCCGCCCGTATTTAGGTATGGCTGTTACTGAACATTATTTTAATACATATTATTACGGATGACAACACAAAAGAAAAACTGGCTGGTACGGTGAAGTCAGAAAACCCTCTTTCATTCATTTCGTCGCTCTCCAAAGAGGTCAAGGTGTGAGTGAATCATCACATGGTCTGTATAAGATACACTGCCCTCCGCCATCTTATCCCCTTTTTCTACAGTGAAAATTAAAAATGCTATAAATTTTTCAAAAGGAAATATTTTCGAATTGTAATCCTTAGTTTTTATAAACAGATATATAGATGCATATGATTTATCATCAATATATAATAAGTAAAACTAATGTGCAAGATGTAATGTTTCATTTCAACTGATACTTATTCGTCGATAACTACATATTGATCGCTGCTGAACTTCTTTGTTGCGACCTAAAATGGTATCATAATCTTTCAAAACTTTATCTCCGTTAAATTTCTTTTAATTTTCTACTTATAAACCATCCGATTGTGTATACGGGGATCCAAGAAAATGAAAAAGTTGTATTTCCCCAACTCTCCGTTAAGAATTAAATAATTCTAGATTGAAACACATTTCCCACTTCTCCAATAATAACATGTACCCGTATGTGCCTTCAAAATATCTGAAGCTGTAGCAGTGTGTGTCACTGTCTCACATCAAAAAATATTTATCATTTATTTGTATTGTATTATATTGTTGAATAATATTAAATATTTTTAATGTCATTTTTATCGATAAATAAATGAATTAATAATATAAATAAGAAGGCAAAAATCCCAAAAACGTCATAGCATGTGTCTTTTCTCACAGAACTCATTCCACACTTGACCGCCCTCCCTTACTCAGTAATAGCTTAAATTTTGAGGTACTATTGCGTTTTGATTAATTTTCGGTACATATAAATTGTCCATACAGGTGTAAGTATATAGTATATGAACTTACGTATGTATTACTTACGTATTATTTGTACGTGTGTAGATGTACCCTGCCATTCACAATTTTTGAACAAAACTAATTGCGTGTTACAAAAATAACGGGTTTCATCTAAATTTTTATCTAAAACGAGTGAGTGAAGAAGTTTGACTCTAGTCTAATTACGCGTCAATTAATTACACGGTATTTAGGGCATTACATTTTTACATAATTATCTATTGTTTAAATTGAAATAAAGTAATATTTCAACTAAGTATTTCTCTCATATATACAAAATTTCCTTTAGGCTTTATGCATTTATTTGTTTTAAGCTTTATGAAATTCTAATTATATTGGAGCACTGTTCGTTTAGTTTACACACACAAATACGAATACGAACGTCATAAGAATATTCGGATAGTCGGCAATTTGAATATGAATACAAATATTAGCACATCACTATCAGTAAATAATTGGGAAGTCTGGGTGTTAAATTATTATAGCAGTTTCGAAAAAAGTGTGAAGTAACTGGTTTTACCCCGTTTTGAAAAAAATCGGAAACATATATGTATAAAACTCTGAAAAACCACTTGCCGCGTCGGAAGTTAATACATTAAAATAATACCATTTTTAGTGGTTAAAATTAGCAGGAAGCTCCAGGAATGGTTCTAAACATTACTGGCACTCGATAACAGTGTTTTTTCATTTTACTTGCGGTAAAAACCAAACATTTATTTGCAAGCGAATTCCCTTGCAAATTGAACTACAGGTACGAAAAATCTGTCGGTGTTAGTGCAAAAATGAGAATGTACTGCTCGAACTTGAACATGCATGCGTAGTGCTAGGTAAACGGTTAAGAACCGCCAAGATAAAAATGTCCCGATATAAATTTAAATGCGCTAACTTTATTATGTGTACTAAGCCCGCTTAACAGTGGCTATGTAATTCTCGGTCATCTGTCGCTGACTTAGTACGAGAATACTCAAAGTGTGCGGCACTTATTCAAGAACTGCCGGGTAATTTATTATTTGCTTGTGTCATCTTGTTTTTATCTTTAAAAATACTTGTCTGATTTTGGGGAATCACTTTGAAATCTATTGTTTTCTTTTTTCAGCTCGTTTGCAGTCTTTATTTGCATTAGATTTTTTTATTAGCATATAACTACCATAAATAATGTATTAAAAATAATTTTTTTTTCATATGATGATTGTGTGTGTTTTATTGGTTACTCAAAATTTGACATCATTTTAGAGACGTTCCACCAGTAACAAAATAAATACTACATTTTTCAAAAGATTATTGAGTGAAATTGGAAAGCAAAAATTAATAAATATGTTAAGCAAATTCCACTTTACATGAAACTGGAATAATTATATACTCGTAATCGAATGAAATCATCTTAAAATTAAATAGGTTCATTCATAATGGCCCAAATAGCTGAAAAGTTTCCTACGTTGTTCACTATATTAATTTTCTAATGATATTTATATTCCATAACAAATGTGCTTAATAAAGTAATAGACATTCGTAAATAAATAACAGATGACATTGATACAAATAAAAAGATCGAAAGTCTAGTTATCTTCCAAACAGCTGAAATGTATGTAACTGTGTATTATAAACAAATCGCTTGTAAAATAAAAATTTGCTTCAATGGGAAATAACAAAATAAGTAGCTTTGCTTATCAAATTAGACAAATAGCAATGATGACCTTATTAATAAAATATATAAAAAATTTCTTTAATATACAAAAATCATGACAAAAATATCAAGAATACTTTACTTCAGTGTACAGTGCTCGTTTCGTAAGTCTTTTGTTTATATGCAGACTGCGACGGCTAAATATTGTGTGTTATTGGTACCGATGGTCAAGATCTTTTTAATCAATATGAACCTAAGACACGTCCGAAAAAGAGCTAAAACATTTAAATAAGTCTTTTAAGACCTTTTGAATTTTTTTTCGAATTTGGGTCAGCACTCAGAGTGCGACCCCCACATTTGCAGTGCAGTGACCATAATCTAAATTAGAAAAAACCTTCTCACTAGCTTGGTTCGAAAACTAATTTATCAGATATATAATTTCGACATTTTTATACACTAAAAAAAGAATATGGAGGGTATATTCACTTTTTCTTCCTGTTTGTAACGCAGCGAAATATTCATCTGAGACCCCATAAAGTATATATATTCTTGATCAGTGATGAAATCTAAGACGATCTATGCATGTCCACCCGTCTGTGGATGTCACGATTCAGTCCAAACGAAAATAGACTCTTAAAATTTGGTATAAATATATCTTGAAAATTTATAAAAAAATTCTTAGGTTTCGCTGACTAAAGCTTCTCTGCATAGCCGGCCTTCGGCCGGACTGGAAGATTTTCTCCTCTATGGTATAACAAACACCGGCTTCGCTAACTAAAGCTTCTCTGCATAGCCGGTCTTCGGCCGGACTTAAAGATTTTCTCCTCTATGGTATAACACACCAGCTTCGCTAACTAAATCTTCTCTATGTTCATACATATATACTCGTATACCTAAATAAATTTAAAAAATTTAGGAAAACTTTGCGTTTTTATATGAAAATTTCGGAGGCCCATAACTCGAAAACTACGCATTTCCGAGACCTTTATCATTTAAAATTTTCGTCTTATTTTTCAATTTTCTATCGATATGCGAAATGTCATCTCAATCGGAAGTGCGTAGCTAAAGTGTATTTAAGTCTATTTTCATATTAAAGAAGGTCCAATGCGTTAAACTTGGAGCCATAAAATAAAACATAATAACTTTTGGACCCGGCCCGCTGTAGTGGGCGTTATTATATGCAAAAATTGTGTAAAAATTTAAGAAATTGTTTTACTTAAGCCTACATTCCTTAAAAATAAAATTTTCAAGCTTTAATGACGAAGCTGAGGCGTGATCTGGTACTACTCCGCCCTATCCCCTGCTCCCCTTTACTCCCTAAATGACCCTATAAAAAAGTTTTTTTTTTTTTAATTTTGTATATAATTATCCCAAACATTTATTTTTAGATTTTGTATGACTTTTTATTTTAATAGTGAACTTTATTTATATAAATTGTATTACAGGATGTTAATTTTCTCAACCGTCTATAAGTTAAAATCTGCGAAACTGCAAATTATTTGTTGTTTTTATATTTTTATTTAATAAATGAATATGTTTACATTCTATTCTCTATATCAGCAGCCGATTGTTCCGGAAAACATGAAAGAGATATATGGAATATTAGGAATATTAATCGTCAGGGTTGGGGAATTTCGTACTAACCAAAAAAGTAATAACTTGTAAAAATGGATATGAGAACATCTCATATTCAATTTTCGTTAAAAACATTGGTTAAATAGTTGATATTCCTACTAACTAGCACCACTTGAAAGAGTGGAAAAATTTAACAAAGAACGCTGATCAGATCAACAGAGAACGCTGATGGCCTCGAAATCAGTACTGATCCGTTCTGTCGGTTTAATTATTATGAAAAATATTCTTAATATTCCACTCAGAAAAATAAATAGAATGTAAACACATTCATCTATTTTTAGAGTTTTATGACAAAGGTAAAATGTCTCCCCCAGACCTTGCCAGAGCCATCCTGCCAAAATACAGTTTTAATACCTTCCAAGGGAATTGGACCGCATAAAGTATGTATATTCTTGATCAATGATGAAGTCTAAGCCGGTCTAGCAATGCCCATACGTTCATCTGTGGAAAACATTATATTATCTATTGCTTATTTTAACCCCGCCCCTTTAGTGGGCGTTGACGTGCGATATTATATAAATTAACTCTGCCCTACCAAGTTAAATATTTTAAATTTACTTAATAAATATTTGGAGGGTATTCAAGATTCGGCACAGCCGAATATGGCACTTTTACTTGTTTTTAAATCACTTTTCTTGGGGTTTTTCATTTACGAAATCTCACGAGCGCATTAACCGCTTTGACCTGGTTTTTGGCATTCGAGGTGGCTTTTGAATGTCAAGAGCTGATTTGCTTTTGGAATCGATCAGTGAAGCCGTTTAATAGTTATTAAAAGCACGTTTGCAAATAAAAAATGTTTCTTAGGTATTTTAATATTTTTCAAAATGTACCGGTCCGAACCGCTTCATTCACAGGAAATCTAAGTTTGGAACAACCCCTTAAGACGCGACTAGCTTGGTTCGATTCGGTTTAGCAGCTCAAGTTATAAAGGGGTCGCATTATGACGCCCTCTCAGGAGTAGTTTCCTAGGAACTCAAAACGTCAAGATCTGGTGAAAATCCGATTTTTTCAAAGCGGGGACAACTCAGTAAATTCCTAGCTTTTTAAAAATTTTCACATTTTTTATCTGGAAGTTAAAAATGTAAAAGTGGTTTTCGGAATTGATACTTTTTAGAACAAGAATTATTTATCGATATAACAAAATATTGTGCACATAAGGCAAAGCACACTTGAGTTTTGAGGGGGCTGTTGACTGAAGTAGTTAACACAAGACAATGAAGCGGAGGGTCCTAAATTCAACCCCGCGCTCAGTCATGAATATAGTGTCGAATGCTTCTGATCAGCATTAGTGCTTGATTATGTTAGTTGTTCTCAGCCTGCTGCAGTGATGAAGACGTAGCATTGGTCACTGAACCTAATTGACAGAGACTAACTCTATCATGTACTAAAAGCAGAGTAACATCACCCTCCTTCGTCGGACCTGTAGCAACCCTCCTTTCTAGTTCCGGTGCAATGCCCCGCATATATAAAGGTTATCCCCTGAGTGCTGGTCCGAGTTAAAAAAAAATGGAATCCGAATATGTACACATAGAGTGGCACCCTATTGTCTAAGAAAATTTTTTAATATGTTTATATCAATTAGCGCTGGGCACGTAAGGTAATCTGTGAACTACTCACAGATAAGTAAAAACTTCGCACTTACTTAGATAGGCTTCGTATATCTATCATTATTACTCGAGAAAACAATTAAATTGGGAAAAATTTTTAATTTTAATGCCTTTAGTCTATTTCCTAATTAGTTTAACATATTCCGAGTGAGTATGCAAATTACAACATCATATATACGTATTTACTAATTTAGTTCAAAGTTCGTTTTACAAAATTGTTATATATTCAATTATTAATTGATCAAATCTGTGGTAATACGCAATAAGTTTACTTACAAAATTTTTCTTAAACACTATTTTATTGCTTATATATTATTGCATTCAGTTGAAGTGTTCAGTGGTCAGAGTCATACGTAAACCAAGAACTGGACCACAAAAAAAAATTAACAAATTAATAAAAAAAATAAATCAAATACGCCTATAAAAATCTTTGCAATCTTAATTAAGTGCTTATTACGTATTGCCACTGATTCAAATGTTCAAATCTTCAAAAATTATTTGAAATAATATTTTGAACACATATTGTCACATGCATTAATTATGAAGTAACAAGAAATAATACTCGAGTATAAATACTTGTGAGTGCATATAGTGGGGATTTTCGAGAGGAAAGCAACTTTAGATGGAAATAAAACAAATAAAATCGTGTGTTGTATCCTTGAAGCTTAACTAAATTTATATTACATATTAACTGGTGCCGAACACATGCCGACTATTTTCATGATATATTGATTAAATATATAATTATACGAGGGTGGGTCAATAGCTCAGTGGCTTTTTGAATGAAATACATGTTTTTATATAAAAAGTTATATTGTTTTTCAACATCCAATGTTTCTCCAAATTTTGTATACCTTCCGAAAAATTAAATTTTTCGAGGTCATCAAAATATACGTTTGTTTGTAAATTGATTTCGTCGTTGGACTCAAATCTCATTCCGTCGAGTCATTTCTTCAAGCTTAGGAACAAGAAATAGTCAATTGGAGCTAAATCTGGAAATGGGGCTATTGAGGGAGCAATTCATAACCCAATTTATGGATTTTGCCATGGTAACTACACTTGTATGCGTCCTTTATTGTGAACAAATGCGGCACCCATTTTGCGGTCAGCAGTGAGCCTTGTGGGATGCCTATGGCTTCCACAATCTCCTTCGCTCTCAATCTGCAATAGGCTAAAACTTTCGCGTGAATTTTTTCAATTGTTTCAAATGCAGAAACCTCAACTAAACTTCTACAACGTTCGGCATCTTCCGTGCTTTTACAATCACATCAAAATTCACTAAACCACTTCTTTAATATGGAAATGGACGAGTGCAGGGTCCCCATAATATTTAGCAGTGATGGTGGTTTCCGTGAAAACGAATGCTTAATGAGCACACGAATTTAATTTTTTCCATTTTCTACTCAAAACAAGCGGTAGTCTGCCGTCAACAGTTGCCAAACACAAATTTGTTCAAATTTTGACAGGCGTCAACTGGCAGCTGTCTGTTGACAGTAACAGTGTTGTCAATTTAATTAAAGGCCCCAAAAATTAAGAAAGTCACACGATTATTGACCGGCCCTCGTGTGTTTATCAAATTCTACACGTTTCAAAATCAATAACTCTTTTATTTAATAAATACAACTTCTAGAAGAATATATTTTCGCACTCCACAAATTCTATGATGGTTTTTTCTATTATGTGGTATGAATCACTTATGTGGAATATGAATCATTTAACGTGATGTGCATATACATACACATGTACAAATATTTACTAGGGTATTAATATAATGTGGGTTTTCCTTTAATCGCTTAATTAACTGAGGTCGGATAACCGACTAATAGACATTTTTTTAATTAAGTAGTTTCAGAGTCTATTAGTAAAAAACAATCAAGAACATTATATTCGACCGGGTCGAAACTTAAATACCCTCCAAACATGAAGTAAATAAATTATAAATGTTTAACCTGCTGGATCAGAGTTCCTTTAAAACATTTCTATCTCCAATTTTCAAGAATCATTCCGGGAAGGACCGTGATTCAGATATCCCACCTTTGCCGTAAATATTTAAAAAGTAAATTTTTGGGTGTTTTGTTTTTCTACACAATTTCTTTTATAACGTGATTTAGGGCAAAGGTGGATGGCGAAATAAAGCATGGGAAGATTAGAGATGGCGTATCGGCCTCGAAACCAGTATTCCGATCTGCTGGTTTGATGATTATTGAAAAATATTCTTAATATTCCAATCTTATTATAAAATAATAAAATAGAATTTGAACAAATTCATTTATTAATAAAATAATAAAAAAATGGTTTGCAGTATTGCAGATTCGAACTTAAGCCCGTTGATAAAATTAACAATTTACATAAGAAAGTTCGACTAATAAAAATTCATACATAATTTAAAACATTGCGGGGGCACGCGCACTTGTTCATTGTAAACTGACAACTAAATTCAATTACTTGAACATAAATAACAAAGAAGCTTTAGTTATCAGCAGCCGATGGCGCTGGAAAAAGCAAAAGAGATACATTGGATTTTGGGAATATTAATCGTCAGGGTTGGGGAATTTCGTACTAACCAAAAAGGTAATAACTTAAATATATGAATGTGATAACTTCTCATATTCAATTTTCGTTAATAACATTGGTTAAATAGTTGGTATTCCTACTAACTAGCACCACTTGCAAAAGTGGAAAAATTGAACAAAGAACGCTAATGAGATGGCGTGGCGGCCTCGAAATCAGTACTGATCCGATCTGCTGGTTTGATGATTATTAAAAATATTCTTAATATTCCAATCTTAATATAAAATAATAAATAGAATTTGAACAAATTCATTTATTACTAAAATAATAAAAAATCATTTGCAGTCATGCAGATTCGAACTTAAGCCCGTTAAAAAATTAACAGAACAACCTACCTTCATCACAAAAGATTAAAAAATTATTTTTTAGAAATTTATGCTTAATTAATACAATATGTTAAATAATTGCACTATTTTTCTATCCCACTAAAGGGGACGGAGTCTAAAAATATCTCTTTCTGATTTGATGGTTTTAAGTTAAACGCTTTGGAGCTACTGTGACATAAAAATGTAGCTCCAAATGCTTAACAAAAAAACTTTAAAAATTATGTGTTTTTAGATGTTGGTTTAGTTCTTCTAAGGGAAAATTTTTTTATTTAGCCCATTTACAAACCTGAACTGTAGTATCCTTCAGCAATTATCTATACCAAGTTTCAAACGTCTGGTTCTTTTAGGTTGGACTGCATTCTGATTTCCACAGATGGACGGACCGTCTCAGATTTCATCACTGATCAAGAATGTATACTTTACGGCGTCTTAGAGGTATATTTTGATGTTTTGCGCACGAAATGGAAAAGTGAATATAGCCTTCAATTCTTTTTCGGAGGATATAAGAACAATAACATCAAAATCAAAGAGAATTCATATAAATGTAATACATATTATGTATTAATTAGAAAATAAACTATGAGGTTATTTTATACGTTATTTCAGTCGTTTAAGAAAGTCTATAAAAGATTTATTTAGCAAAATACTTTGGCGTAAATGACAAGGATTTAAGCGACTCATTATTTAGTATAAAACTTGACTTGGAAAAAGTTCGTTCACTTCTTCTGGATTTCTCTAAACATATAAAATCTTCCGTTACGCCACTAGAGTCCTGTTTTAATTTGTTTTTATTTTTAATATTTCTGTTGCTTGTGTTACCTTCGAGAGTTTTTTTATTGGTAGGCCATCATCTGACTCATCCTGGTAAAGATAAACAGTGAAGCTTCTGCAAAAAATTTATTTTCGAATTACTTAGTTTCTGTTTTTGTAATGTATTTTAAGAATGTGTTGTTAGAAGGAAATACGTCTGAGTGGAGGTATAAAATACGTGCATTTAAACCTTTAGTTCCTCTCCCGTTGAATATAATCCTCAGATTTTTAATTATTGGCTTTTATTAAATTAGTAATCAAAAGCTTAGTAACTCCCACAATCCCAATTAGAGTAGCAGAGTCTTTACCCAGCTCTCTTAACCCCACATCCAAAGGATTTAAAGTTTTAATTAACTTTTGTAAAACTTGTTTATTTAATTCAAAATCAGCCAGATACAGGAGGAAATTGTCCACAATTTCGAACAAATAATGAACAACATGCGTTACATTATTGCTTGTAGTTTTTGCTGTTTATCACTTGACTTATTAAAATGGACACCATCTTTGTTTGTATGAAAAAGCGTTTTCTAAACGTATGTGAGACGAATCATATATGTAATTAAATATACAAAAAAATTTATCAAAATACTAAATATATTATTACATCGGTTAGTCGACTGAAATTAACAGGTTTAGTCTTCAATCGAAAATAGCTAATTTTAAGTTAAACGATTTGTTAATCGGGTAGTGATTAATCGGTTAACTGTTAGCCGGTGAATGAAAACCCTAGCATATACAAATAATTAGAATATTATGGGTTTAGTTGGAGTTTAACATATTAAATTTATATATGTATTAATAAATTAGTGGCATGATAGAGTGAAGCAAAACTAGTTTCCTATATTCCTGAATTTAGAAATATATAAAAACAATTGCATACTTAAGGTTCATTATTAAATAAATGCATTGTTTCTTTATTAGGTGAATATCATCATTATTATACAAATGGTTTCATTAACAAAAGCATCTATATATGTATTTCATTAACATAAACGCGTCTTCTTCGGCAATTAAATACATTTGTGGCATGAAAATTTATGGTTGTCTGTGTCAATTATTATGTTAATTCATTAATATCAAGATGCCGGAATATATTATAAACTCTCACAAATATATATTGTCATACAGTATATGACCTTTCTACAATTTCTTTTCTATATCATAGTATTGCCATGTCTTTAAGCAGCTGTAAAACTTATGTAGAAATATAGTCAATTCTACTACTGATAACAACACTTGATTTATTTATATTTTCCACAGGGGTTTACGAAAATAATTGAAAATTGGTGTTCCAGATTGCGCCGTCTACACACCAGCCGTGGCAGCCAAACCGCAGATATCCTATCGCACCCTAAATACAAAAGGGTCACAACCCAAAATACTAAAATTTTCAGGAGTGACAAAACAAGTTCATCGTGCAGAAGCAACACACTTAGCATAAAAATAAACATAACTGTATTTTTGCAGTAGTTAGAGATGTGTACTCTGAATTAATTTATGGAAAAAAGTCAGTTTTGGAAAATTATGAGTGTGACCCTTTTGTATTTAGTGTGCGATATTTAAACATGAATTTCATAAAATTTTCATTCCAATAAAGCTCGTTTCATTGATATTAAAAATATATTTTGCTTGTTTTATTATGATTTATATTTGTGACACTCTATAAAAAACACCCTTTAGCTACCCACTGTGCCATATCATGCCTCGTTTTCCTAATTATTGAATTAATTAAAAAATGTAGAATAGACAAGTTCTTTCCATTAAGTCTATTGTTTCAATAGATGAACTGAAATTATCTTATCTATTGTTGGCTTTTTGTTTGTAATACTTAATGAAACGACTGAGTTAGAAAATAATTCAACAAACTTCTCTTAATATTTCTTTGGTGGTTTAAGATATATACCAAAATATTAAAAAGCATCGTATCTCATCTAAATATTTCAATAAAACTTTTAGCGCACATATTTTTATTTTAATATTTGTAAATAGTTTTATGAATAATAATTCTTTCTGCTGCAAGATAATGCTACCTTTCATTCGCCATTGCTTGTCGCGATTTTAGGAAAGAGAAGAGTAACAGCATCGTGCTTCGTAAACCACTATAGTATAAGTTCTTCACCGAAGTAAAGGTCAAATAGGTTCAAAAATTACCTATCTTCTCATCTTAATTTATCTGTGCTCTTAATATTATCCCCTCCTTTCTATTTCCGGAGTACTCGTATAAAAAAATGCCAATATGGAAAGCGGTTGATCCTGAAGGCCATTCCCGTAACTTCCTGTTAATTTTCAAACTTCTATAACTTTTTTACATCGTGATAAGAGGTTATTGTTGTAGTTTTTCCATTCCTATAAAGGAGAATCGAGAACAATAACTAATCAGATATATAATTTTGGAGTTATTTTTCGAATTTTTTCCTTCATGATTCTCACGAACACATTAACCAATTTTGCCCAGGTCAGTGGCCGCCTACGTGGTTTTTCAATGTCAAGAGCTGATTAGTTTTGTGGAATCTATCAGTAAAGTAATTTGTAAAAACTTTTTTTTCTTATTTTATTTTAGATTTCTCGAAATTGTTTCCAATTCAAAGCACATCTAAGTTTGGTTAAACTCTTTGAAACGAATTTAATTTGGTTTGATTCGGTGAAACCGTTCAAAAGAGGTTCACATACCTTCGCAAATACATACGAACATAGTAATAACATTTCAGGGAAGCTTCAAAACGTATGGAAGCAGTGAAAGCCCGATTTTTTCAAAACGAAGGAAGACCAATAACTTCACTAGGTTTTGAAAAATTTCAATTCTCTTAATGGGAGGTTAAAAAATCGTATATAACAAATTTGTGTATATGTACGTACATACACGCACCTTTCTAAACACTTTATTTCCAAATGGAAAAAGTATTTTTCTACAATATTTGAAGACAGCAGCTAAGAAAAACGGAAATAAGAAAAGTTTCGAAAAAAACCTTTGAACTGCTAAAAAGTGTTACGTGCAGAAATATAATGTGTACACTGTGTTACAAAAATCAATTAAAGTCATATAACGGGGAACTGATGCCATGTTTTCTTACAGGTATTGTCGAGTATAACAAGAATCTGTTTTTGAAATTTTCGAAACAACTCCACACAGCTCTTCCATTCCACTATGCTGTTTTAGATCAATAGCTTCTGCGAATATTTGCCGATTCTTTAACAACAAAAGCAAGTGAATTTATTGCACAGTAAGCAATTTTTATTCGTAGCTCAAGATTTCCAATAACGATTTTATTGTGCAGAATAATAATTCCCTTACCACCTGTTTGTTTTGTCTTAGTGTGTTATATACTAGTACATATATGAGACTTTCCTATTTGCAACATCCATTTAAAATCGCCAAATTTAAATTTGTGTTATTCTGGCAGGGCGCGCTTACTCAATTTCAGCATTATTTATTCCCCTTTCTATCTAATACAACGTTTATACGCACACTATTTTCTATTAAATATAGTTTGCAATTCGTACTACCTGATTGCATGAACATAATTCTTTGGCAGCACTATTACAATATAAATCATATTTATTGTATTTGAATGCAAATTTAAGTGTACAATGCAAAACTCAAATGCGCAATTTTTGCGCGAACTAAAGTTTTTCTACTCAAAAATTTTATTTATTCTGTCATATGGCTCCTTTATTGAAACATAGACATACATATATGTATCCATAAATGACTAAAAATGTTCATTTTTTGAGATATGATAATGTTGCAATAAGGGAGCGATATGTTTCCAGGTCTACCTGATTGATGAAAGCATTAAATTACTCAAGACAGTGGTAAATTTCTGTGCGTTAATTGTAAATAGTTTTCTTAATCGTGAATAAATTTGTGATTTAGTTACTTGCAAATAAAAATCCGAGTCGCTGTTTATACCGACAGGTTTCCAATATGCAGCACTTTTAACAGCAACGTGCTGTTGGATGAAATAGTATATACGAGAATAATGAATAATGTGTCGAATTTCTCACATCAGCATTAGTGCATGGTTGTGTTAGTTGTGGCCAGCCTGTTTCAGTGATGAAGGCATAACTCACTGTACAATTATTGGCAGCGATTAGCAGTATTGTGTACCAAAGAGCAGAGGAACAACACCCTCCTTTGTCGGCCCTGAAGAAAAAAATTAACCGGCGAAGTAAGATGTTGGATTAGCTACAAAAAAGTTCCCCATCTTCTCATCTTTCTTCATCTGTCCCCTCAATACATTTATTTGTAGAAATCATCCACTGAATGCTGGTCCGAGTTAAAACAATTAAAATCGTTATTCGACCGGGTCGAATCTTAAATATCCTCCAGTTTTTAGTAAATGAAAATTATATTTTTATTCGTATTAAAATTTACGTTTTTATTGTATTTTGTATAAAAACAAAAAACATCAAAAATATTTAACTTTGAAAATTTTGTCATTGTTAAAATATTATTATTAATTTTAAATTGTTATCCTGAAAAAGATATGCATAGGATATCGAAATATTGATTAAAATATAAAATAAATAATTTTATAGTTATAATTTTATGAAAATAAGCCTCAAGCTCAATATTATTACTAAAATTAAAAAATCAAAGGCTGAAAAATTAGAACAATATATACATTTTTTTTTATTTTGTATATAATTATCCCAAGTATTTATTTTTAAAGTTTTATGCCAAAGGTGATATGTCTCCCCCACATCCCTTGCCAGAGTGACCCCGCCAAAATACAGTTAAACATTTTAAATTTATTTACTAAATATTTGGAGGGTATTCAAGATTCGACCCAGTCGAATATAATGTTTTTACTTATTTTTCGTTTTTTTCAGTAGTCAAATGCTAATTGTCGCAGCAATATTGAGTATGTATGAACACCAAAAATATATTGTCAATTAACTGAATATTGTTTCAATTAAAAACACAATTTGTTTAATTTATAATTTAAATTCGCCGCCCATTAAAGGGGTGCGGAGTCCAAAAATAGATATGTCGTGTTTTCCACAGACGGACGTATAAGCATTGCTAGATCGTCTTAGACTTCATCACTGATCAAGAATATACATATATACTTTGCGGGGTCAAATTGTTTTTATAGCGTATTAAAACCGTATTTTATCCGGGTCGCTTCGGAAAGGGCAGTGGAGGAGACATATAACCTTTGTCGTAACACAGTAAAAATTAATTTCTGGAATGATTAAGGGTAAAAAAAAACCTTAAAGATGATATTTTTAAGTGATGTGGGCTTAAGTTACACAATTTGTAAAATGTCTATACTATTTCTGAATAAAATAACGGCCACTTAGGGAGGCGGTGTCGAAAAATAAATTTTTTTGATATTACCTCCAACTTTAACGCGTTTGACTTTCTTTGACATAAAAATATATCATTTATAAACAAAATTATAAGAAAAACTTTAAAAATCGTGTGGTTTTTTAGAGTTTGGTTTAGTTCTTCTTAAGGGAATTTTTTCCCCTATGGCCCGATTCACCCCATTTTCAAACTTGACCTGTGCTATCCTTCAAGATAAATAGGTTCAAAGGTCTGTGTCTTTTCGTTTGGACTGAATCGTGATTTCCACAGACAGACGGATACCGCTTCGATTTCATCAGAGATTAAGAATATATATACTTTATGGGGTCTCAGATGAATATTTCGCTGCGTTACACACGGAATGACAAAGTGAATATAACCTCCAATTCTTTTTCGGAGGGGTATAACAAACGTATACAAATGTGTAGTCATAATACGCGTATTTCCGAGCACATAAGTATGCATGCCATGGAAAGCTGCAAATAACGAGTGATTTTAAGCAACTTTTTTCGGTAACAATATTTTGGGAACCTCAGGTGCTTTCGTATTACATGTTACAGTTAAACTAACCAGGCTTGCAGATTATTAAATTTTATTCTAAAAATTCATCCTCCGTTATGAAAGTTCATCGTGTTCATTTCTGAAGGAGTGGATAAGTGAAAAAGCAAAACTGTCGTATTTGCAATCAAAAGCAGCCAGAAGCATTGCAAGAACTGCCAATATGTCCCGAAAAATGCACTGCTTGGCGGAGGCTGTGGGCCAGTGGCAAATTTTTCAAAGACGACGAAGGCAGGACAGTTACTGTGAATGGTGTGCTCAATGCAATGATTACATTTTTTCCGCCAAATAAGAAAAGTTGGGCCTGGTTGACATATGGTTTCAACCAGATGTTGACACATGCTATACATTTAAAGCCTTTAGACTATTTTTTGTAGGACCATGTTAACGCAATGAAAGCGATTATTGAAGAATTTATTCGTGTGATACCCGCCCATATATTAGAGAGTGTATGAAAAAATTGGACCCAGCGTATAGACCATTTGAGGCGTGGCCGCGGTCAACATTTCCATGAAATCATCTTTAAACATTGAGCTTGTAGTCGTTCCATCGACGCAAATAAAGAATGGAAGTATTTTTTTAAGTGAAACCAGCAAGCTCATACAAATTACCCATTACAATAAATCATTTATTGTGCGGCTATTGTTCGAATTAACCCATAAAATTAATAATGTGATATACAATGTGGAAAAATCAATGAAAAGTTCTGCTAGCAGCCGGTTTGGAAATTATACCCAATCTCTCTACCTAAAAATGCAGTTAATTTATTTAACATAAATCTGATATAAATTAATATATCAATACAAATACTAATGCACACGCATACATGCATGTACATATCGCACACTAAATCATAAAGAGTCGCAAATCAAAATTAAAACATTTTTAGGGAATATTATTTCTTTTGTACACAAAAGTTTATTTTAGCTCAAATTTTTAGTTGCATTAACTAACAACTGTCGAAAACATTTTAGTATTATGATTAGCGGAACTAAAAATTTATCCTAGGAAATTATTTTTATGCGCATAAGCAAAGACTTTCTAAAAAGATTTTTTATTTTGAGTTGTGACTGTTTATGATTTAGTGTGCGATGTGTATGCTTATACAGAAGAAACGCGCACACATATTATTAATTATTCATTAAGGCAAAGAAAAAGAAGTAAAAACGTTATATTCGACCGGGTCGAATCTTAAATACCCTCCAAATATTTAGTAAGTATGTAAATTTAAAATGTTTAACTTTGTGGGACAGAGTTCCTTTAAGACATCTCTGTACCCAATTCGAAATCCCTGTTTTGGCAGAGAATTGCGGAAAGAGCCGTAGGTAAGACGCTTTTCCTCTGCAAGATCAGAGAACATCTCAGCTTCTTATAGGCTTAAGGAATAAAAATTTTTCAATATTTGCATTTAATATCGTACCTCAACGCCATCCAAACGGGGCGGGGTCCAAAATTAGACTATATCATGTTTTCCACAGAAGAACGTATGGGCATTGCTAGATCGTCTCAGACTTCATCACTGATCAAGAATATATATACTTTATAGTGTCCAATTCTTTTTGGAGAGTATTAAAACTGTATTTTATCGGGGTCTGGGGGACATTTCACCTTTGCCATAAAACTTGAAAAATAATTGTTCGGAATAATTAAATGTAAAATTTATTTAAATTTTTTATTTTTTTTACCCTTCACAAAAAAATGAAAGGGTATATCTAGCTTTGTCATTCCGTGTGTGTGACCCCATAAAGTATATATATTCTGAACCCTTATGAATAGCGATGGCGATTGAGCAATGTCCGTCTGTCTGTACGTGATATCGGTTTTCCCAAGCCCCAGAAGAGCTAGAGACTCTAGCTTTGTTACTAAGCTTTGTCACTAAAGCTTAAAAATTTTTTTATTTCCACACTTTTTTTGCATATAATAACGCCCACTAAAGGGGGTGGGGTCCAAAAATTACTTTTTTTTTATTTTATGGCTCCAAGTTTAACGCGTTGGACCTTCTTTGACATAAAAATTTATCAGGTGCTTAACAAAACTACAAAAAACTTTAAAATTATGTTGTTTTTTAGAGGTTGGTTTAGTTCTTCTTAGGGGAATTTTTTCCCCTCTTGCCCGATTTAGCCCATCTCCGAACATAACCTGTCCTATTCTTGAAGATAAATTTATAGCAAATTTCAAGAGCCTAGCTTTTATTGTTTGGACTGAATCGTGATTTCCACAGACGGATGGACGGACGGACATGCTCAGTTCGTCTTACATTTCATCAGTGATCAAGAATATATATACTTTATGGGGTCTCAGATGGATATTTCGCTGCGTTACAAACGGAATGACAATGTGAATATACCCTCTAATTCTGTTTTAAAGGGTATAACTAGAAATTAGACAGAACGTTCAAGTCACGTGTAAAGCGTTCTCTGCGTATTTCACACCGGCATACACACACATCTCGCTTTGCATGTACTTCAATTTCACGTCCTATGGTTCAAACCAACAACAAATCTTGTTCTGGTAGTGTTCTTTATATCTCGACGTCACTTGGGGTATAAAATATTGCTACTTTCCTAGGAGATAGCCATAGCTTGTTTACTTTTCACTACAAAAAGATCGTTTAGTGCTAGTATTAAAAATTTACTACGAAAGAAAGAAAAATCATCATGAAATTGTTTGTCATAGTTTTGAGCGTTAGTCTTTTGGCCGTTTGTTCGAGTTTGCCAGTTGAAAATGAACACAAAAACTCCTTGGAAGAAGTGGATGCTGGGCTTAAAAGTGATGCAAGTGCAGAGCAAACTCGCTTGGCACGTAGTTTCGGCTATGGAGGCTTAGGTGGATACGGTGGTTTCGGAGCATATGGAGGCGTTGGAGTAGCAGCTGGCGCAGGAGGATTTGGCGGTTACGGTGGTCATCCTTTCGTACATGGTGGTTATGGTGGTGGCTATGGCGGTGGTTATGGTGGTGGTTATGCTGGTGGTTATGCTGGTGGTTATGCTGGTGGTTATGGCGGTTTTAATGGTGGATATGGGGGGTACGGTGGGTATCCACTAGTAGGAGGTTACGGAGGTGGTTACAGCGCGAGTGCTGCGGCTAGTGCAGCAGCGTACGGAGGCGGTGGCTTCTACGGTAGATAGATCGATCATTCAATCTCTAAACGATAGTAATTAAATAATTTTAGGGCCAAGTTAGCCAAACTAATAAAAAAAAGTATTTATTACAATATCAAAATATAATGACTTGACTGTTTAATTCGGAAGTGAATATTTTACTCTGTATGTGTAAGTATGTAGACTGCTTATAACTTTTGACGGGTAGACGGAATCGAACCAAACTGGTCGCGTTTCAATGAATTATATCAAAGTTAGATATCCTGTGTAGTAGAACCGATTCAAACATTTCGATTTCGGGAAATATCAAAGAACCTAAAAATGTTATAATTTTGAATGTGTTTTGTTTTTAATAACCTTAATTGCTCCAGAAACTAAGCGGCTCTTGACTTTAGCGGGAATTTGCAGTGTGTCCTTTATGCCAACTGCATTCCAATTTTTTTTAACCACCGGTCACGTGAACAAGTAACTTGTTCAAAAGAGTTCATATCTATAATCAGTCAAATTGGAGCTACGATGTCACAAAAACAAATGTGCGGCTTGTAAAAGAACGCTTTTACTGATAATTAATAACACTTTGATAGTCGAAAAATGAACTTCGATGAATCCTTTTCGAACTATTAGGGGGGGAGTCCCCTGAGTGCAAAAGTACATTTGGAAGTGTCAGATTGGCTCCAGTTTTTGAGAAATCGGTATATATCCATTTTTCATGGATATAGATAAGTGTGCGCTATTTAAAAAAATTTTATTCGACTGTATTAGTTTTTTTTTGCCTTCTTAACTTTTTTTACGGAATGTTTTGACTTTTTTTTAAAATTTCACGTAATTTAAACCATTAATGTCGATCAAAAGTCTTTCTTGCTAAAACAGAAAGCAGGTTTAATTATAAAAATCAAAATGATGTTATCAGTTACTTTTATATTTAAGAAAACGTTTAAATTTTTCGACTAGAACGCTAAATATTTGGCTTTTCTTATTTCCAATACCTCTGAACGTCTTTCAAAAATATTATATATGTCTAATTTAAAAACAAAAAGTAAAAATCCGTTTCATGTATTCCAAAAAGTTCTAGTTGTCCAACCGTAGAACAGTCTTTTAGGTTTTTTTTTTTTGTTTTTAATACCAATTTATTTTTTCCTGATATATAAAGCAGGTATAATTCATCATAAAAATCAAAAATATCAAATTATAGTGTTACTTTTATGAATAAAAATATGTCGGTATTCCAACCCTGAAATTGGATTTTTAGTTTTTTTGTTTTTAATACCAATTTAACTCTTCCCGAAGTATACAAAAGATTTCATTCACAAAAAACAATATTATGAACTTATATGGTTACTTTATGTACTAAAATATTTCGATTTTCCAACCCTGGAACCGAATTATTAATTTTTTAATACTAATTTAATTTTTCCTGATATATAAAATAGATCTAATTCACTAAAAACACAAAATTTGGAATTTATGTGGGTACTTTTATGTACCAAATATATTTCGATTTTTCAACTCTGGAAGCGAATTTTTATTTTTTTACACAATACAATTCTTACTGAGGTGTAATGCATTTTTACTTGACAAAAAAATTAAAATTTTCAAACTTTTTGGTCACTCATGTACCATAAAATATTTCATTTGTGCAACCCTGGAGTCGAAATTTTGATTTTTTAAGATTTAAGACCCATTTTGTTCTTTCTGAATTAAAAAACAGTTTTAATTTCCAAAAAACAACGTCAATTGCCTTTCTGGTTATATTTATGCATAAAAAATATTTCAATTTCCCTACCCTGCAAACGATATTTAAATTTTTTTGGTTTTTTACCTATGCAACTCTTAATGAGGCATGAAATAGTTTTATTTAAGAAAAACTTAATATTTGTAATCAGTTTGGTTATTTTCCTGTACTACAATATATTGCAGTTATTCTGATTTATTTTTAATTTTTGATACCAATTTCGCTTTTCCTGAACTAAAAAATAGTTTTAATTAGTAAAAAACAGACGTTAGTTGTCATTTTGGTTACTTTTATGTATAACAAAATTTCAATTTTCCAGCCCTGGGAGCGAACTTAAAATTTTTTCTTTACCAATGCTAGTCTTCGTGACGTATAAAGAAGTGCTATTTAAGAAAAATTTACAATTTTGAACCATTTTGGTCACTATAAAATATTGCACTTGTACAACCCTGGATTCGAAATTTTATTTTTGAATTTTTTATACCAATTTTGTTCTTCCTCAATTATAAAATAGTTTTAGTTTGGTTACTTTTATGTAAAAAAAAATTCAATTTCCCACCCCTGGAAGCGAAATTTTAGTTTTAAAAATTCATCTTCATGATGTATAAAGACGTTTTATTTAAGAAAAACTTGAAATGTTTAACAATTTTAGTTATTACATGTACTACAAAATACTGAATGTGCAAAAAAATAAAACTTTTACATCCCCATCCATGGACCAAAATTTGTTTTTTTTTTAGTTTTTAATAGACGATTAAGGTTTCCCAAAGCATGAAATAGGTTTAATTTACAAACAACCAACAAAATAATTGGTTTTTGTTATTAATTTTGCGTCGAGAAATATGTGTAAGCTTCCCTGCTCTGGAACTGTATTTCCGATTTCTTTTTACCACTCTATTTAAGTTCATTTCCAATCCAACGGTCCAAGAACGAAGCCTCTAACTCTTCTGGTGGAAAAACCGATTTCACGTACAGACAGACGGACATTGCTCAATCGTCATCGCTATTCATAAGGATTCAGAACATACATATGGATAATTCCACAGAAAGGTCTACCGCGGCCAAAAAATTATAAGTTATTAAACAATTATTTTTATCCAACATTAACGCAAACTTAAACTTTTTTAAAATTTTTGCTGCAAATATTTTTATAATCAGCAATAAATGTTTTTATGTAAATGGACACCGTTTCTGAAAAAATTAAAAACAAAGATAAGAAATTTAGGGAAAAGTTGAAACATTCCGTAAAATTGCAAGCGTATCGCTTAACAGCAAAGAGTAAGAGCACAAAAATATCGACAGCGACAGTTAAAATTGTCGAAAACGCGCTTTAATGATGAAGCTGAGACGTAACCTGGTACTACTCTGCCCTACTCCTTCCTCCCCCTTTACCCCCCAAATGACCCTATCAAAAAAAAGCATTAAATTTTGTATATAATTATCCCAAACATTTATTTTTAGAGTCACGCCCACAGCCCTTGCCAGAGCGACCCCGCCAAAATACAGTTTTAATACCCTCCAAATAGAATTGGACCCCATAAAATATACATATTCTTGATCAGTGATGAAGTCTAAGACGGTCTAGCAATGCCCATACGTTCGTCTGTGGAAAACATTAAATTGTCTACCCCGCCCCTTTAGTGGGCGTTGACGTACGATATTATATAAAGCAACTCTGTCCCACCAAGTTAACCTTTTTAAATTTACTTATTAAATATTTGGTGGGTATTTAAGATTCAACCCGGTCGAATATAACGTTTTTACTTGTTACTATTTTCTTTTTTTCTTATGTACCTTTTCAAACATTGACCTGAAGTTGAATTTTCATTTATTTTCGTTGAATTAAAACTTTAAAATCAAACTACATTAAAACTTATTCGAGTTTATCATAAGGAAAAAAATGTCACGTAGCGCAATGTCACGTCACGCTTCATATTATGGCTTGTATCGATAAAACTAAACATAAAATCATGGAAAAAACAGTTATGAAAATAAAGCTAAACCATCCCTTAATAATATCCAAATAAGTTACACAACAGTTTTTAGCTTATTTCGCTGGTTTTTGAACTTTAGTAAATGTAGAAAAAAACCACTTCTATTTTTTGTCACGTCACGCAACCGCTTTTGTTGACCAATATGTCAGGGCCCCGACTCTTATAGCACCCATGCTTTCCACTAAATAAGGAGCTCTGAAATTGCTTCCCAAAAACCTAAATGAAGAAAGAAATATTTGGGCCTTAGTTTGAATTTCTTCGTGTTGAATACGTGCGACTGTCACGTTCGCAGCCATGTAAATGCCCATATATACTTTAAGGGGTCTCATATTGATATCGAAGAAATTACACACGGAGTGACAAACCCTTTCACTTTTTTGTGAAGGGTATAAAAAGATAGTTTTGAATTACATTTATTTGTTGATGGTTAAGCAATGTCTATATGCATTTCATTGGTGCTTTGCCAATTCATCAGTAGACTTCAATCAAAGTTTGATTTGCTAAGGCACAAACGAAATAGATATAGATAAATTTTATTTAAAACTATCACATTATTTCATATAAAAATCAACCAAATCTTAAATGAAATATTACGAATGTGATGGAATACTCTCCATTGAAGGAACTTAAACCTCTAATACGTTTCTCTTTACATCTGATTCTTAGATATTTAATTAAACTATTTGAGAGGCATTTGCCAAACTATTAATCAGCAATTTAATTATTCCATCACCTTCAATTACTAAGCTTTCTTATAACCACATCCAACTCTTTCATGTTTTCACATCACATAACTCTTGTATATGTGATGGAAAAAATAATTAACCCCATAAAAGTACGATCAAATTCTACAAAAAGAGACATATAATAATAACAATAATAATAATACTAATACTTAAAAATATGAATGTGGGAACTTCTCATATTCAATTTTCGTTAAAAAATTGGTTAAATAGTTGACATTCCTACTAACTAGCACCACTTGCGAAAGTGAAAAAATTGAACAAAGAACGCTGATGAGATGGCGTAGCGGCCTCGAAATCAATACTGCTCCATCCGTTCTGCTGGTTTGATGATTATTGAAAATATTCTTAATATTCCAATCTTAATATAAATAAATAGAATTTGAACATATTCATTTATTAATAAAATAATAAAAAAATGATTTGCAGTCTTGCAGATTCGAACTTGAGCCCGTTGAAAAAATTAACAATTTACATATGAAAGTGCGACTAATAAAAATTCATACATAATTTAATAATAATAATAATATTAATAATAATAATAATAATAATAACATGTAAGAATGTGATTTTCGACCGGGTCGGATCATAAATGGCCTCCAAAGATTAAGTAAATAAAAACGTTTCCATCAGCATAGGTTAGGTTAGGTTGAAAAGAGGGGCATAAGCATCCCAATCCGTCGTGGATTACACTAGGCCTCATAGGCCTGTTGTGCGCTGTATAATAAGGAGTTCCCATTCCACTGTAGGGAGCCTCCACCGATACCATGGAAACCTCTGAGTGTGATTACGTCAAAAACATAGTTTCTTCAATGTACTTCCTTAAGTCTTTCCAATCAGAGCCTCTAAGAAATTCCATCTCCTGTATAATCTCCTGATTAAATGTTTGTCTTCTGACTTGGCTAAAAGCTGGACAGTAGCACAAGTAGTGCTCCAGTGTCTCGTCCTCTTCCTGGCAGGCCCAACTTGTTATATCGCCAATGATACCCATTCGTGCCAGGTGAGTCCTTAACTCTGTATGTCCTGTTATTAAATAAACCAACCTCCTTAGTGCTGGCCTACTCAATGTTAGGACCTCCTTTGTCCTCCTACCATCTGGGTCCCCACATAGATTTCTAGTCACCCTAGCTACGGTAGAGTGCTGCCAATCTCTTGTATGCAATTATATAGCCCATCGCTTTAATTCGTTCTTAAAAACCTGAAGTGGCTTCGGACTATCCAGTGTGATGTTCGCCATTAATGCTCCCATCTTTGTTGACATTTCTAGGTATCCCCTGATGTCCTGGGATCCATATTATCTCTATGCCCCCACTGTGCGTGTATGAGTTAATCTCATCCTTGCACTGTAGTACACACCGAGATTGAACCACGTGATTTCTCAGGGCCTTGATGACCTTCCTACTATCCGTGAATATACGAATCGGTAGTCTGTTAGCGATTTCCTTCAACCATTTTATCCCTTCCGCTATAGCTATGATCCGGCAGGCAAAAAGTTACGACCCATGTTACAGAAACCTCCACCCGATCGGTCACCAATCCTCGACCCGTCCGTGTAGAGGTTAGTTATGGGGTTCATTGTACCTGCACCCTCCTACTCCATACCTTCCGATATTATGGTGGTGCAGTGTGATTGTACATATCTAATAGGGATCCTATCGCACGTAACCGTGCGAACGTTGTTCCGGGGTAAGACGTGTACTATACTCTGGTGTTTGGTTGTGTGTTCCCTTGTCAGCCACTCACCCATCACCATCAATCTCGTAGCAGCCAGAGCTGCTTCGTATTTAACCTGTATATAAATAGGCAGTATTGTTATGAAAACTTTTTATTTGACACATTGTTGTCACAATACTACTATATATAAATGAAATTTATTTGTTGGTGGTTAAGCAATGTCTATATGCATTTCATTGGTGCTTTACCAAATCGTCAGTAGACTTTAACCACAGTTTTGAAAAGTTAAAAACCTCTTATCTTATGCATATACTTCCGAAAACCATCTGAGAATTCACAACTTGTAAATTACAAACTATTTTCAAAAATAACAACAGAACAAGAACATAGGCTTGCAACTCATACAAAACTAAACCAACAAATAAAGTATGTTCGATATGAATCTATTTTATTTTTCTACACCTTTATACAATCAGAAATCCATTGGATAACAAATTATATATAAATTTCATTTATATATAATAGGCAGTATTGATAGAATATTTTCCATCGCCTTAGTTGATGTGGTTCTTATCGCGCCACAGATGCCGATACAGCACTATCTTTGTATTTTTTGAAGATGTTTGACATTAACCTTCCTCTCTAAGGACGTCCACCATACTAACGAGGCGTACGTCACAATTGGTCTTACCACACTCGTATAGAGCCAGTGTGCCATCTTTGGACCCATTCCCCATTAGGACCCGATTGCCCTTCTGCAATGCTACTTTCTGTATGGTCCTTCCAGGATAACCTCCAGTCCAGTATCACTCTTAGATATTTGACCTTTTTATTAATCTGTATCGTCCTATCTCGAAAAACCGGTGATTCCAGATGTGCAATCTTCCGTTTCCTTGTAAACATACAAATTTCTGTCTTCTCTGGGTTGACATTGAGACCCCTTTGTTTAGCCCAGTTATAAGCTAAATTCAGGGCCTCTATTGCCCTTTCGCAAAGAACCCTAGGATTGTTTCCCCTTATCATCGTCTGCATAGCAGACGGTAGCAAATCCTTCCTGGGATAATGTATTCAGTAGAGTATTTCTGGTCACCACCCACATCAAGGGAGACAGTATTCCCCCCTGTGGCATTCCGCAACACACATTCCCTCCTACCCTTGTGTCGTTAACCTCGCAACTTATCTTCCTGTTCCTTAGCATATGACTGATCCAGGCAGTCAATCTCTGGTCCAAGTCAAAGTTACACAGCGAGTCAATAATGCTCAGCATATAAGCAAAAGTTATTTTTACTGTCAATATTTTATGTCAACGCGCCCAAAACTATATTAAAATTATTTGAGCCGATGGGTCCTTTAAAAAATTTTTGTGCCCAAGACACTATTTTCACAGGTAATCAGTGTAAAAATTATTATTTTTCTTGACACAGTTATTAAGGGGCAAAGGAGGGCTAGTAGGGCAGAAGAAGATGATAGAACATCTCATCTTCGCCATAAACGCTTAAAAAATTAGTTTTTATGGAATGCAGGGTTAAGGAATACAATTTGTTAAACGTTTTCACTATTTTTCCATGTAATAAGTTTCTTCAACTTATTAACTTTAAAAATTATGTTGTTTTTCAAAAGTTACTTTAGTTCTCCTTAGGTTAACTTTTTCCCCTCTTGCCCGACTCAGCCCGTTTACGAACTTTCGTTTGGACTAAATCGTGATTTCCACAGACTGGCGGACGCTCATGGCTAGATAGTCTTAAACTTCATCAGTGTTCAAGAATATATATATATATTTTATGGGTGATATTTTGCTGCGTTACACACGGAATGACAAAGTGAATATACTCTGGAATCCTTTTCTGTAGGATATAAGTATAAAGAAATAAAAGTGCTATATTTGGCTGTGACGAATTTTATATACCCTTTATCGACGTACGTCTGGAGTATATTGACACATTCATTGCGAGACATGTTTTTTATCGTTCTGGTTTTCAATAATTTCTAAAATAAAAAAAAGTTTGCATACCAAAGAAACGAATTTGAGTTATTTATTTACTTTAATATTTTAAGAGAAGTTTACATTTTTGCGCTCTGGCGATCTGTCTTTCTGAATTTTCTGCTTTTTAATACCAATGAACTTTTTGCAAAAATATCAAACAAGCTTAATTTATAAAGAAAAAAATTGTTTTTGTAGGTAACAAGTACGCACCAAAACAAGTTTCAATTACCCAATCCTAGATTCTTCTCTTTGATATTTTAACTCCAATTTCATTCGCCCTGAAGTATAAAATAGTTTTAATTAACACACAAATCAGAAACTAGTAACGTTTTTGTACCAAACAAAGTTTCAATTGTTCAACCCTGGAATCCTCTTTTTGATGTGAAGAATTGCATAAAAATTACTTTAATAAATTGCTTCATGTATGTTTTTGATTGATTTTTGTTGTACATCTTCTTTTGTTGCTAAAATGTTGTTTGCGTTTTTGGCTGCTCATGTGATTTCTTGGCTCCTTTTTATTGCGATCTGATGCGGAATTTCAATTATGAATATATTTTTGTCTTAAATGTATTCGATTTACATTCTATTTAAAAACAAGTAAAAGTGCTATATTCAGCTGCGCTGATTCTGAAACTACCCTTCACAAATGTAATTCTTCTTTCTTTCTTGCTAAAACAGAAAGTAGCTTTAATTAAAAAAAAAACAAAATGATGTTATCAGTTACTTTTATATTTAAGACAACGTTTAAATTTTTTGGTTAGGAAGCTAAATGTCTGGCTCTTCTTACTTTTAATACCCCTGAAGGTCTTTCCAAAATATTAAATATGATAACTTCTATGGGTGGTGTAAGTATTATGGAGTCAGGGGCTCTTGATGTTCTGGGCATGAAAGTGCAGTGTGATGTCAGATGGACGGAACATGTCTTTCAGGTCGCAAAAGAAGCATTCAAGTGCCTTGGCTTCTTAAGACGGTGCAAGAGATACTTCACCCCTTCTGATCTTCTTAATATTTACACCACTTACATCCGACCGAAGATGGAATACAACTCTCATGTTTGGGCCGGTGCTTCAAAGTCTATTTTGAAGTTACTCGACCGCGTACAGGAGAGGGCGATGAAACTCATCGGAGACAGTAGGGTAGCCAACTCTATTGACTCTCTTGAGCATCGTCGCAATGTGGGATGCGTATCGTTGTTCTATCGTTACTATAATGGCAGGTGCTCTGGTGAAATTAGGGAACTTGTTCCTGAAACCCATTCTTTCATACGCTCAACGCGTTTTTCATCAAGAGCGCATGCGTTTGTGGTCGATATTCCAACGAATCGCACTACGCATTACAGAGAAAATTCGTTTTTTGGCCGAACAGTCCGTATGTGGAACAAACTACCCGCAGATGTCCTCCCCGCCACTTACAATTTGAGCAGATTCAAATCGAATATCCACAGACACTACTCCCTTTATCCTCCCTCCCAAAATCTATTTTCCCAGTTCCAGCGCAATGCACTGCATATGTAGGGGTCATCCCCTGAGTGCTGGTCCTACTCCTAAAAAAAAAAAGGAAAAACTCCGTTTCATGTACCCCAAAAGGTTCTAATTGTCCACCCGTAGAATCGTCGTTTATATTTTTTTGGTTTTTAATATAAATTTATTTCTTCCTGATATATAAAGTAGGTATAATTCATCATAAGAATCAAAAATAACATATTATATGGTTACTTTTATGAATCAGAAAATGTCGATATTCCAACCCTGATATTGGATTTTTAATTATTTTAGTCTTTAATACCAATTTAACTCTTCGCGAAGTATAAAAAAGATTTCACTCACACACAACCAAAATAAGGAACTTATATGGCTACTTTTATGTACTAAAAAATTTCGATTTTCTAACCCTGGAACCGAATTTTTAATACCAAATTAATTCTTTCTGAAGTATAAAATAGGTCTAATTCACTAAAAAAACAAAATTTGGAATTTATGTGGGTACTTTTATGTACAAGAATTATTTCGATTTTCCCACTCTGGAAGCGAATTTTTATTTTTTTACCAATGCAATTCTTAGTGAATTTTTAAACATTGTGGTTACTTTCATGTACCATAAAATATTTCATTTGTCCAACCCTGGAATCGAAATTTTTTTAAAATTTTATTACCAATTTTGTTCTTCCTGAATTATAAAATAGTTTTAATTATAAAAACAACAACGTCAATTGCCTCTTTTGTTACTTTTATGCATAAAGAATATTTCAATATCCCAACCGTGGAAACGAAATTTTAATTTTTTTTGGTTTTTTTACCAATGCAACTCTTAATAATGAGGTTCATGCAACTCTTAATAATAAGGTTTATTTAAGAAAAACTTAAAATTTGTAACCATTTTGGTTACTTTCATGTACTACAAAATATTGCAGTTATCCAGCCCTGGTATCGAAATTTTGATTTGTTTTAATATTTGATACCAATTTTGTTTTTAGGGAATTAAAAAATAACTTTAATTAGTAAAAAAACTGACGTTAGTTGGTTTTTTGGTTACTTTTATGTATAAAAAAATTTCAATTTTCCATCCCTGGGAGCGAAATTTTAATTATTGTTTTCTTTTTTTTACCAATGCTAGCTTTCATAACTTTTTATTTACAAAAATCTTAAAACTAGCAATCATTTTTGTCATTTTCATGTTCTCCAATATATTTCATGAACCAAAAAACACTTTCAATTTCCCAGCCCTGGAATTGAAATTTAATTTTTTTTTGCGACTCTTTATGAGGTATAAAGTAGTTTTATTGAAGAAACATTTTTAATTTTTAACCATTTTGGTTACTTTTCTGTATAAAAAATTTCAATAAAGTGATATAAAGCGATTTTATTGGAGAAAAACTCAATATTTATAAAAATGTTGGTTATTATATGTACCACAAAATATTGCATGTACCAAAAAAAACTTTCACTTTCCCAACCCTGGAAGCGAAATTTTATTTTGTTATTTTTTATCAGTGCAAGTCTTCTAGAGGTATAAATTAGTTTAATTTAAGAAAAATTTAAATTTTTTAACCATTTTGACCACTTTCATGTACTACAAAATATTGCACTTGTCCAACCCTGGATTCGAAATTTTAATTTTTTTTTCAATTTTTGATACCAATTTTGTTCTTTTTAAATTATAAGACATTTTAGGTAGCAAAAATAAACATCAGTGGTCTGCTTGATTACTTTCACGTATAAAAAAAATACAATTTCCCGTCCCTGTAAGCAAAATTTGAATTTAAAAAATTTCTTTTTTGGTCAATGCAAATCTTCATGACGTATAAAGAGGTTTTGTTAAAGAAATACTTGAAATTTTTAACAATTTTAGTTACTACATGTACAACAAAATATGGAATGGGCCGAAAAAGAATTTATTTCCCAACCCTGGAAATTTTTTTTTTTTTTAAATTTTTAATAGACCATTGAGGCTTCAGAAAACACGAAATACGTTTAATTTACAAAACATTTAAAAAAAATGATTTTTGGTATAAATTTTGCGTCGAGAAATAGGTGTAAGCCTCCCAGCTTTGTAACCGTACATCGGATCTTTCTGAATTTCAATACCACTCTATTTAAGTTCATTTCCAATCCAACGGAGAACGAAGTCTCTAGCTCTTCTGGGGGCTTTGGAAAACCGATTTCACATACAGACGGACGGACAGACGGACATCGCTCAATCGTCATCGCTATTCATAAGGATCCAGAATATGTTGTTTATGGGGTCCCATGTGAATATCGAAGAAATTACACACGGAATTACAAACCTATATATACCCTTTCACTTTTTTGTGAAGGGTATAAAAATATTTGAATATTTGTTAAAATATAATAAAATTAATCACTTATCTATATGTAGTTTTTTTGCTTTAGTCAAAGTAAAACCGCTTAACGTTTAAGCAAGTGGCAAATGTTATGTTAGTGGCAATTGTTTGAACAAAAACCCAAATTTGCAATAAAAACTAACGATGATTGCTTAGTAAAATGAACTGTGTTCTTTAATGATCGCTTTAAGACAAATATACAGGTTAAATGGTTGTTAATTTGTAGTTAAAGATTGCAAGTAAATAAGAAACAGTTATGAATTATAAAAAATAAAGAGAGTCGGTGACAAATGCAAAATTTAAAGCGTACGATATTGAAATGAGTGAATTGAATGTAAATCCATGAAGAATTAAATATATGAATTCATTAATAACTAATTGTGACCGAACAGCAATGTTGCAATTTTTTGTGTTAAAAGTTCGATTTAATTCCATATTTAATCCTAGGATGGTAAACATTGTACTACTGAAATGAACAATTTCCTGTAAGCGTTTTCGTATTAAAGCATTCGAGTTAATAATTAAAATAATTGCTTGTTTATGCTCATAAATTGTTTTAAAAACGATTTGCTTAGAAACCGTAGAATAGTGTGGCGATATAAAAGTAAAAAAATTGTCAATTACAGAATGGATTTGGTTTAAGGTCAAATTGATTATACAAGCTGACTTAAATCTTCAGAATCATAAGAAGCTAAACATTGAACGCATCGTGGGGATTTTGAGGCTAAAATCAGCGCACCAATTCTTATGAATTTTTTGTGGTTGGGAATAAAAATGTCAAAAAAGTTTTCAGCCAATTATTATTGAAGTGAAAATCTGAGCCCAAATTACTATACAATTCAAATACAAATTTCGATCGATATCGAATGCCGTAATTTGGCACCTGTTTTTTTTTTTTTGGTTCAAACTTTTGGGATATAAGATTTTGTAAATAATATTATTTTGAAAACTATTAATTAGTGCTCAACTGTTTTTATTAAATTATATAACTAGTTCAGGGAAAAGTTTATTAAGAACATTAACAAGTTTTTTAAAAAGAAACAATTATTTGGAGTTACACAATTTTTTTTAATACATTTTTCAATATAAGTATAACAAAATGCTAATTACTGACAAACAATATTTTTAATAATGGATGTTTGTAAAAATATCTGTTCTATTATTATTAAAATTTTTTAATTAAATTTGTTATTCTGATGAATACATATTTTTCTATTAATAATTTGTAGCATGTCCAACATTCCAGTCAGCATATTGAATATTGTTTTAAGATAAATTACTGAGTCATTTAAGACCACCTTAGGTGACAAATATTTGATTACAAATATATAGAAACTGGTTGACCTTATCCTTAGCCATCCCTGCAGTTTCCCGCTAACTTTAACCGCTAAAAATGGTATTATTTTAATTCTAAAACTGCTGTAACTTTGGAATGGATCAGCTGATTCCCGCGTAGTAAGCGAAGATTGAAGCAGTTCTTCGATACTTATAAAAGAATCGGGACACTAATTGATGACATATATAATTTCGGAGTGTTTTAAAAAGTTCACTTTTTTCGATCTTGCCATTCACGATATCGCACGAAGTTGTGAACCGATTTAGAACCGGTTGGTAGCGCTCGACGTGGTATTTGATTGTCAAAAGCTGATTAGTTTTTGGAATCAATCGGCAAATCCGTTTAAAAGTTCTATTAAAAATTTGTTGAAAATATTTTTGTTTTAAAATTTTTTAATATTCTCCGAAACCTGCAAGTCTGAACCGGTTCCACCTAATAGGAAATATTTTGAAAAGAAAAACAGTTGAATCGCGACTAGTTTGGTTCGAACACTAAGTGCTCAGATATATAATTTCTAAGTTCTCTTTATAAATTTACTTTTATCGAATTTTTTTCGTTCACGAAATCTTATGACGTTCGAGGTTATTTTAATTGTAGTTCTGAAAAAAAAACTTTTAGACATTTTTTGGTCCGAGCTGGTTCCAATTGACAGGAAATCTAAGTTTGAAGGAAAACTTTGCAACGCGACTAGTTTCGATGGATTCGATTCAGCTGTTCAAATTTACAAGAGGGTCACATACATATACACACACATGGAGGCATAGAGACAGCTTCGCATAAGTAACCAGGAAGCTTCCTTGGAACTCAAAACGTCGAGATCTACCTAAAATTTATGGGTGTGCATACAAATTTGGCAAAGGGCGTATTGCACAACACTTCTCAAGAAAAACAAAGGCTAACGAACTGTGCGAAGAGCTCACACTGCAAATCCAAGCTCATACATACATAGTATATGTTAACCAGAAACAATATATAAAAATGAAACTGTCATTAAATAAATATTCAAAGAAAAGAACCAGTGGAGGGCCGTATGGAGAACACTTTTCTTTACCACGTCGGCGAACAAATATTGGCAGCCAACGACATAGGAGCTGCAGTTAATGGTTTAAACACTGTCAAAAGTTTTGAATCAAATTCGGAAATTAAAGTGGAAGACGCACAGGGAATTGAAGATTGTTACAAGACAGCAATTATAATACATCCATTCTTTCAATCTAGTGTGATGGAGAGGTTTATATGAAATATACTCTTGGTCCTTTTAAAGAAATTGATGATGGAGTGGTTGAAAAAGTTGTCCCAATGAAAACAAAATCAATGTATAAAGAATTAACGAAATTAAATAAAAATGTAAGAGAGGAGAAAACAGCATCCTTAAAAAAGTAAGGAAATCGGTTGACCTAAAGGCCAGCCCTACAACTTCCCGCTAATTTTAAAATGTACGGTCAAGATATCTGAACGCGTGAACCGATTTTGAGCCGGTTGGTAGCACTCGATTTTTTTTTAGTGTCAAGAGCTGATTAGTTTTTGGAATCGATTGGAAAAGCCGTTTCAAAGTTATTCTAAAACATGTAAAAGTGCTATATTCGGCTGTGCCGAATCTTAAATACCCTTCACAGATGTAATTCTTCTTTCTTTCTTGCTGAAAAACTTAAAACTTGTTACCATTTTATTTAAGAAAAACTTAAAACTTGTTACCATTTTGGTCACTTTCATGCACTCGTACTACAAAATATTGCAGTTATCCAACCCTGGAATCGAAATTTTGATTTGTTTTAATATTTTATACCAATTTTGTTTTTCCTGAATAAAAAAATAGTTTTAATTAGTAAAAAACCGACGTTAGTTGGCTTTTGGTTACTTTCATATATAAAAAAAAATTCAATTTCCCATCCCTGGGAGCGAAATTTTAATTTTTGTCTTCTTTTTTTACCAATGCTAGTTTCCATTACTTATAACGTAGTTTTATTTACAAAAATCTTAAAATTAGCAACCATTACTATGTGGTTACTAAGAAATTGCATGTACCAAAAAACCTTTCAGTTTCCCGGCCCTGGAATTAAAATTTAATTTTTTTTTTGTTTTTTTTTATAAATGGGACTCTTCATGAGGTATAAAGTAGTTTTATTGAAGAAACATTTTAAATTTTTAACCATTTTGGTTACTTTCATGTATACAAAATTTAAATTTCCCACCCCTGGAAGTGAAATTTTAATTTTTGTCTTCATTTTTTTACCAATGCTAGTTTTCGTTACTTATAAAGTAGTTTTATTTACAAAAATCTTAAAATTAGCAACCATTTTTGTCACTTTCATTTTCTACAATATATTGCATGTTCCAAAAAGCCTTTCAGTTTCCCAGCCCTTGAATTAAAATTTAATTTGTTTTTGCTTTTTTATCAATGCAAATCTTCATGAAGTATAAAGTGATTTTATTTACGAAAATTTATAAAAATTTTGGTTATTACATGTATTACAAAATATTGCATGTACCAAAAAAAGCTTTCATTTTCCCAACCCTGGAAGCGTAATTTTATTTTATTATTTTTTTTCAGTGCAAGTTTTCTTGAGGTATAAATTAGTTTTATTTAAAAAAAAATTTTAATATTTTAACCATTTTGGCCACTTCCATGTACTACAAAATATTGCACTTGTCCAACCCTGGATTCGAAATTTTGATTTGGTTTTGGAATTTTTCATACCAATTTTGTTCTTCCTAAATTATAAATAAGACCATTTTAGGTAACAAAAAAAAAGAACATCAGTGGCCTGCTTGATTACTTTCAAGTATAAAAAAAATTCAACTTCCCATCCCTGGAAGCAAAATTTGGATTTAAAAAAATTTTTTTTGGTCAATGCAAATCTTCATGACGTATAAAGAGGTTTTGTTAAAGAAAAAATTGATATTTTTAAAAATTTTAGTTACTACATGTACTACACTGACAAAATTATGACAGTAACGGAATGTATTTTGTTCAAGAAGTTTTCCGTTCAGTCATTTTTAAATGCATAAGCATTTAAAAATGTAAGCAAATTTATTTTTAACTGATTCTAACAGTCATTCAAAAAACTAACTACACATTAATACGGATTTTCTGTTGCTTTCAATATTGTCCGTTGTTTATTTGTAAGTATATTCACAATATTATTAAAGAAACGGAATGTACTTTATTCAAGAAGTATTCCGTAAAATAATTCTTAAATGAACAAACATTTAAAATTTTAAGCAATTTTAATTTTAACTGATTCAAACAATACTATTTCTCTTTGAGCTAACAAAATAAAAGAGAAAAACAATATTTTTTACAGATTTAAGTCTGTTAATTTTTTAACATTTAAAATTAAATGATATTTTTGTTAAAGTTAAATGAATAAGTTGACCGGTTTTTAATCGAATATTCATTTATTTTATATGACAATTTAAGTTAATTTTACATACAGAATATTTTGAGTGTACAAACTACGGAATGGCCCGAAAAAAAATTTATTTTCCATCCCTGGAAAAAATGTTAATATTTTTAGTTTTTAATAGACCATTGAGGCTTCCCAAAGCTTCGTGCTAGATTTAATTTACAAACATTAAAAGAAATAATTGGTTTTTGGTATAAATGTTGCGTCGAGAAATAGGTGTAAGCTTCCCAGCTCTGAATTTCAATACCACTCTTTAAGTGCATTTCCAATCCAACGGTCTAAGAACGAAGTCTCTAGATATTCTGGGGGCTTGGGAAAAGCCCCCAGGCACGTACAGACAGACGGACAGACGGACATCGCTCAATCGTCATCGCTATTCATAAGGATCCAGAATATATATACTTTATGGGGTCCTATATTGATATCGAAGAAATTACACACGGAATGACAAACCTATATATACCCTTTCACTTTTTTGTGAAGTGTATAAAAACATTCATATATTTCGAAATCTACTGGTCCGAGCCGGTTCCAATTCACAAGAAATCGAAGAGATGTTTGAAACGCGACTATTTTGGTGGCATCGGTTCGGCCGGGGCAAATATTTACACACACATACGGACATAGTGACTCGTGAGTAGTCAGGAAAGCTTCCTAAGAACTCAAAACGTCTATATCTGGTGAAACTCGATTTTTCCATAACGTGGTAAAACTAGTAACAGAACACTTTTTTGAACATCTTGAATTTTCTTAACGGGAAGTTAAAATATATGAAAAACGTTTGGCCTTTAGGCTATCTCTGGAATTTCTCGCTATTTTAACAACTACACAACAGTATTATTTTCATTTTCAAACTATATTGTGTTAATTAATCAAGCGATTTCCACGTGTTTATGAAAAGATCGGCCACACTAATTGATCAGATATATGGTTTCGGAGTATTTCAACGTAATCATTTGTTACGATATTTATCATTCACGGTATCTCAAGAAAGTATCAACCGATTTTGACCGGACCATTTAAAACTTATTTCAGAAAAAGTTTTTTTATACCTTTCACAAAAAAGTGAAAGGGTATATATAGGTTTGTCATTCCGTGTGTAATTTCTTCAATATTCACATGGGACCCCATAAACAACATATTCTGGATCCTTATGAATAGCGATGACGATTGAGTGATGTCTGTCTGTCCGCCTGTCCGTCTGTACGTGAAATCGATTTTCCCAAACCCCAGAAGAGCTAGAGGCTTCGTTCTTGGACCCTTGGATTGGAAATGAACTTAAATAGAGCAGTATTGAAATTTAGAAAGATCCGATGTACGGTTCCGGAGCTGGGAAGCTTACACCTATTTCTCGACGCAAAATTTATACCAAAAACCAATTATTTCTTTTAATGTTTGTAAATTAAACCTATTTCGTGCTTTGGGAAGTATCAATGGTCTATTAAAAACTAAAAAAATTAAAATTTTTTTTTAAGTTTTTCTTTAACAAAACCTCTTTATACGTCATAAAGATTTGCATTGGTCAAAAAAAATTTTTTTAAATAAAATTTCGTTCCCAGGGGTGGGAAATTGGAATTTTTTTTATACATAAAAGTAACCAAAACGCCAATTCACGTTGTTCTTTTTTTTTGCTAACTAAAACTATTTTATATATTAGGAAGAACAACATTGGTATCAAAAATTCAAAAATAAAATTTCGAATCCAGGGTTGGACAAGAGCAATATTTTATGGTTCATGAAGGTGACCAAAATGGTTAAAAATTGTAAATTTTTCTTAAATAACACTACTTAAAACCTCATGAAGAGTTGCATTGGTAAAAAACAAAGAAGAAATTAAAATTTCACTTCCAGGGTTGGGAAATTTAAAGTTTTTTTTTGGTACATGCAATATATTGTTGTACATGAAAGTGACCAAAATGGTTGCAAATTAACGTCGGTTTTTTACTAATTAAAACTATTTTTTGGTTCAGGAAAAACAAAATTGGTATCAAAAAATAAAAAAAATCAAAATTGGGATTGCAGAATTGGATAACTGCAA
The DNA here is from genome assembly GCA_951800035.1 of Linnaemya tessellans. Lineage (NCBI taxonomy): Eukaryota > Metazoa > Arthropoda > Insecta > Diptera > Tachinidae > Linnaemya > Linnaemya tessellans. The sequence continues at coordinate 80,935,600 of OX637534.1, forward strand.
TATTTTGTTGTACATGAAAGTGACCAAAATGGTTACAAATATTAATCTTTTCTTAAATAAAACGATTTCATGCCTCATTAAGAGTTGTATTGGTAAAAAAAAAACAACAAAAGTTAAATTTCGCATGAAAGTAACCAAAATGGCGTTGTTTTGTTTGCTAATTAAAACTGTTTTATAATTCAGGAAGAACAAAATTGGTATTAAATTCTTAAAAAATCAAAATTTCGACTACAAGGTTGGACAAATGAAATATTTTATGGTACATGAAAGTGACCAAAAAGTTTAAAAATATTAATTTTTTGTCAAGTAAAACTATGATACACCTCACTAAGAATTGCATTGGTAAAACAATAAAAACTCGCTTCCTGAGTTGAAAAATCGAAATATTTTTGGTACATAAAAGTACCCACATAAATCCCAAATTTTGTGTTTTTAGTGAATTAATCCTATTTTATATTTCAGAAAAAATTAAATTAGTATTTAAAAATTAAAAATTCGGTTCCAGAGTTGGAAAATCGTAATATTTTGGTAAATACATTTGGTACCCACATAAATTCCCAATATTGTTTATTTTCAGTGACTTAAACTTATTTAAGGTATTAGAAATAAGAAAAGCCAAACGTTTAGCTTCCTAGCCGAAAAGTTCAAATGAAAAAATGACATCTGTGAAGAGTATTTAAGATTCGGCACAACCGAATATAGCACTTTTAGTTGTTTTTTTTTATTATATTTTAATTAAAGCTACTTTCTGTTTTAGCAAGAAAGAACGAAAGAAGAATTACATACATCTGTGAAGGGTATTTAAGATTCGACACAGCCGAATATAGCACTTTTACTTGTTTTTATCTTGGACAGATGAAGAAAGATGAGAAGATAGAAAATTGTTTGTAGCTATTTCAACCTTTTTACTTCGCCGACTAATTTTTGCTACAGGACTGACGAAGGAGGGGGCTGTTACTCTGCTTTTTAGTACATGACCGTGTCAATCGCTGCCAGGATCCTCCGCTTCATAGTCTCGTGTTCTACTACTTCAGCCAACAGCACCCACAAACTCATCTAAAATTATAAAATTTTTTTTTAATCTACACGGTTTGAATCGGTTACAATACAGAGAATATCTAACTTTGATATATCTCACTGAATTTACTCAGACGCACAGAAAAACACAGGGGGTTACTCTGTAATGCGATGCGAAAGGAACTGCTTTCGCATTTCAATGTAATTAGCATACAAATGCGTCCAGTTTTTCATTAACGGGAGCAAATTAACGAGTTAAGCAGCCAAGACAATATATTTTAATATTAGATTTTTAAGATCATTTATTCGACATATTATCTGAATTAAATTAGTGCTTTTTGTTTGTTATGTGGTCAAGTATGTCTATATGCCAGCATTTCATTGCTTCTTACACCAAATCATCAGTAGATTTTGTTTTTCATTGTGCCTTTTTTATACCTTCCAAAAAAGAATATGGAGGGTATATTCAGTTAGTCATTCCGTTTGTAACGCAGCGAAATATCCATCTGAGACCCCATAAAGTATATATATTCTTGATCAGTGATGAAATCTAAGACCATCTGAACATGTCCGTCCGTCCGTCTGTGGAAATCACTATTCAGTCCAAACGAAAAGAGCTAGACTCTTGAAATTTGGTAGAAATATATCTTCAAGGATAACACAGGTTAAGTTCGGAGATGGGCTAAATCGGGAAAGAGGGAAAAAGTTCCCATAAGAAGAACTAAACAAACCTCTAAAAAACAACATAATTTTTAAAGTTTTTTTGTAATTTTGTTAAGCAAATGATATATTTTTATGTCAAAGAAAGTCCAACGCGTTAAACTTGGAGCCATAAAATAAAACATAATAATTCTCTGCCAAAACAGGAATTTAAAATTGGGTAGAGATATATCTTAAAGGAACTCTGTCCCACCAAGCTAAACATTTTAAATTTACTTACTACTTATTTGGAGGGTATTTAAGATTCGACCCTGTCGAATATAACGTTTTTACTTGTTATATACTTTTATTGTTCGCCACCGGCAGACTAATTGTATGAAGGTGGAAAAACAAAATAGATTTATATCGAATAAAATTTTTCTCAAATTTCAAACGCTATGGTTTTGCTTGCACAATTCTCAATTCATTTTTGGGAGTTTATGTATTAGCTGAGAGGTTTTGTTATTTTGCAATTAGGTTAAACTCTATTGATGAGTTGGTGTAAGAACCAATGAAATGCAGGCATATAGACATACTTGACCACATAACAAACAAAAAGAACTATGTAATTTCATATTATAATAAATATTTTCTTTATTAGTTTGGCTAGTTTGACAATAAGATTATTTAATGACTTCCGTTTACAAATTGCATAATCCATCTATCTACCATAAAAGCCAACACCGTTGTAACCACCTCCGTAACCACCTCCGTAACCACCTCCGTAACCACCTCCATAGCCACCTCCGTAACCACCTCCGTAACCACCTCCGTAACCACCACCGTAACCGCTGCCTAGTGGATAGCCACCGTAGCCCCCATATCCACCATTATATCTGCCATAACCACGAGAATAACCACTATGTAGTAAAGGATAACCACCGTAACCGCCAAATCCTCTTATACCAGCTGATATTCCAACGCGGAAACCACTGTATCCACCTAAGCCTCCAAAGCCGAAAGTACGAGCCAAGCGATTGTGCTCTGCATTAACATCACTTTTAAGCCCAACATCCACTTCTTCCAAAGTGTTTTTGTGTTCATTATCAACTGGCAAACTCGAACAAACGACGAGAAGGCAAGCGGTCAAAACTATGATAAATAATTTCATGATGATTCTTGGTACAAGTACTAGACGATCTCTTTGTAATGAAAAGTAAATAAGTTCTGGCTATCTCCTAGGAAAGTATCAATATTTTATACTGCAAGTGACTTCGAGAGCTAAGGCAAAAACGGTACACGTCAGACCTTAACATATTAATATAAAGAACAAAACCAGAACAAGATTTGCTGTTAGCTTGAACCATAGGGCGTGAAATTGAAATACATGCATACATACAAGGAGAGAGGTGTTTGTATGCCAATGTGAAATACACAGACAACGCCTTACACGTGTCTTAAACGTTCTGTCTAAGTTCTAGTTTTATTTCGTCTTAATAAATAATTAACTGTTTCAGGGTCTTCAACTAATAATCACACACATACATATTTGTATTGATATATTAATTTATTCAGCTTTATTGTAAATAAATACGTCGCATTTTTAGGTAGAAAAATTAGGAATAATTTTCAACCCGACAGCTAGCAGAACATCTTTAAAGTTTTCAATGATTTTTCCACATTGTATATCACATCTTAATTTTCTTAAATCTAGCAAGATTTTTATGACATTTTTGGTTTTTTCCTACTTTTAAAGTATCGAAAAATAAGAAGTGGCTTTTATGAAATAATCTTAATTTAACTAGCACTGAAAATGTTCACACTTGAATTGTAGTTGTTTAAACTTATTCTTAACTTTTTGTAGCTATGAACTTATTCTAAGTTTTTTAAACTATTTGCTGCACATACACACGTACATACATACTTACCTTAACTGATCTTAATATTGTAAATTTTTTTAACATTTTATTTTTAACACGCATTGTTTTTTATTTGATTTTTTTAAGGTTTATTACATTTAATAGTAATACACCAACAAACAAATTTTTAAATCAAGAACGAACAGTATTAAAACAGAGCTAAGTTTATTTTATACTTATTTTACCAAAAAAAAAAATGATTAATAAAATAATTGCCTAACCCTGGAATCGGCTCCATCAGTTCAAGAATAAAATCTCTAGATCTTCTGGGTATGTTGTTGTAGATATATATATATATATATATATATATATATATATATATATAGATATATATATATATATATATATATATATATATATATATATATATGTACCCTTTCACTTTTTTATAAGCTAAAAAGTTTCTCCTTAAGGGATAATCGCATTTGTGTGAGACAGTCTTTATTCAAATATTTGTTTCCAGTGTTACCAGAAAAATATTGACACTTGGTTTTAATTAAAAACATCATGACAATACAAATGTGCATTGCCGGCACAACAAATACAGTTATTATACTGTTGCACCGCACTCGCCCTGTTGCACCAAAGAATGGGAATAAATTATTATTTTAAATGCAATATTCCATGCAGATATTCCAGAAAATATTTATATTTTAGTTGTGAGCAATAAATCCTACTTCATTCATATTTTTCGCATAATTTTAGTCTAGAACTTCTCATAAGAAGTATTTAATATATACTGTTATGAATATGTTATGTTGCAAGCCTATGTTCTTGTTCTGTTGTTATTTTTGAAAATAGTTTGTAATTTACAAGTTGTGAATTCTCAGATGGTTTTCGGAAGTATGTGCATAAGATAAGAGGTTTTTAACTTTTCAAAACTGTGGTTAAAGTCTACTGACGATTTGGTAAAGCACCAATGAAATGCTTATAGACATTGCTTAACCACCAACAAATAAATTCCATTTATTTAATATATACTGTAATAATATAATTTTAAAAATCATTCTTGAACCTGAAGTCACTTAGAGAAAACTATAGAAGTTACTCAATGAAGATAAAACACTAGAGTTGCTCAGTGAAACAATCGATGCCTTAGAAAATGTTGTACCACCATCGGTACAGTCACTACCACATCTGGTGTAACCCAGGATAGCATATTAGGTTTTTTTTGGCACTTTAAACACATTTTCAGGATGATTTTAATATAAATTAAAGTAATAAGTTGTGCTAATTACTCACTGCACTGTATTACCACCGTAACCACATGCTTTTCGATAAGTGGCAAAATGTAAAACAGTGTTGCCGAGTACTAAGATTTTCATTAATTTGGAATATATTATGGCTGGTTTTTTGCATATGCTTATATACAATGGATGTTGAGAAATAATATATTTCAATGCCCATTTCGAAGGTAAGCTCGAACATAGATTTCAGGTCTTTGCACGTGGGTGCTGTTGGCTGAAGTAGTAGAACACGAGACTATGAAGCGGAGGGTCATGCGCAGTAGATTTAGTCAACCAAGTGAGAACATTATTTATTGACAAAAATATTGATTTAAAAAATGTGTGGGGCAAGGCTATGATGGAGCCATTGTGATGAGTGGTGTGAATAATCTTGTACAAAAACATATTAAGGATATCCAGCCTAACGCAGAGTACATTGTGCCAATCATTATTTAAATTTTGTCATAAATGATGCCGTTAGCAGTTGTGTGGAAATACAGATTTTTTTTCGCAAGGTTGCAAGAAATGGTAACAGAAATAGTTTTAAAGAGTCCTAATAAAGATGAGCGTAGTGAACCAGAGAGTATTAAAACAAAAATGCTGAATTTCGAGTTCGTGTTGCTTTGCGAATTTACGCACAGTGTATTTAACGACATCAATTATGCATCCAAAACTTTACAAAAATGCGACATCAATTTGGGCGAGGCGAGTAAAGTTTTAGCAGAGACCAAAGCAAAGTTGGAAATTTATAGAAATGATTTCGAATTATTCAAGTGCAAAGCCAGTGAAACTGCAAGAAAAAATGGTACTGATACCCATTTTCAAGAAAAAAGGCAAAGAAAAGTTAAAAAACATTTTGATGAAGTAGCTGGTGATCACCGATTTCCATACCGAGAAAAAATATTTAAAATTGAGATTTTCAATAATGTACTAGACACAGTAATATCTCAATTAGATACACTTTTTATTGGTATGAGTGCAGTCTGTCATATATTCGAGTTTCTAACACCAACATTATTATTACATGTTGATGATGCAACTTTATTGCAAAAGTGTGACGAATTTCAAAGAAAATATTCAGACTATTAATAATTACCACCTAGTTTTACCTCAACTAACTCAAGCATGGACTGTTCACCAATTATGTAAGGAAATAATGAGCAAATATGGAGTGCTACAATGTGACCTAACGAAAGTATTTACAGTAATGTTATTATTCTTTACAATTCCTGTCACTTCTGCAACAGCTGAAAGGTCATTTAGCAAATTAAAACTAATAGAAAATTATTAACAAATAATATGGGCCAAACTCGACTCCGACATTTATTGCTAATAGCAAAGCCGCATCAAGCCTGGATTTAAAAGAAGTCATTGATACTTTTGCGAAAACTAAAGCTAGAAAAAAATTATAAATATAATTGTTATTTAGTCAGTTCGGTAGGACCGACCTTTATATAATAAAACCTTGAATCATCTCTATTTCGTTTTATTAGCCAAACCTACACCAAGTATTAATTAATTCATGTTGTTACTGTTTAATATTTTTATTACCTGCCTTGCAGTGCACAAAAAGAGCTTAAGTAGCTTAGTATTTTTAAAGTATTTGTATATGTCATATTTTTATTTGATAAAACCTAATAAGTTTACATAGCAGTGCAGGCCCATTTTTTAATTTGTCCCAGGGCCTTTGGATACCTAGCTACGCCGCTGTTAATTTCTGTTCATATATGGGATTTGTAAATAAAAATAAAATTTTTGACTGTTAGGTTTTACGAAATTGACAAAATTAATTGTTAACACGCAATGAATTTGTCATAAAATTATATTTGAACATGTTTAGAAACAATAGCTTTATACATGCGCTTGTCATAATTTCAAAGCTGTTCTACCTGTTTGACTTTTATTTAGATTCATATAAAATATTTAAATTTTTACAAGGAATCAACAGAATTCAATTACTTCTCAAGTGAGAAGCATCATTCAGCAGCTGATTTTAAAGTGTTTTTCTAATAAACTAATTTAACATGAAATTATTGATTCACATTTCCGTAATGTTCTTATGGGGCATATGTCTCACCTGTGCCGATGAAAGTAGTAACGACGTTATCGAACACATCCGTGTAGTCCGTCATGGAGGCTATGGTGGGGGTGGATATGGTGGCGGTTTCGGTGGAGGTGGATTTGGCGGCGGCTTCGGTGGAGGTGGGTATGGCGGCGGCTACGGTGGACATCGTGGGGGAGGCTACGGTGGACATCACGGCGGCGGCCACGGTGGACGCCATGGTGGCGGATTTGGTGGACATCATGGCGGAGGATTTGGTGGCCATCATGGTGGTGGTTTCGGAGGCCATCATGGTGGTGGCTATGGCGGTTACCCTAGTGGTGGTATTGCGGGATATCCTGGTGGTTATGGTGGTGGAAATGGCATTGCCTCTGCTATTGCACAAGCTACCAGTTATGGTTAAGATTTTATGCATAGTGGAGAATAAAGATTTTTGAAAGTATGGCGAAAAACTGTTTGTTTATTTTTGTATCATTTCCAAATATTTTTTTGATAACGTGTGTATAAACGATAGATTAAAACAATTTGTGACTAAAATTAATATAAAACTTTTCCAACGAAGAAAGTTAAAAGCTCACAACCACAGCCACGTACTTACTTATTTAATATGAAAAAGAAACAAATAAATTGTATAATAGAGCAAAAGTTAAAAGGCAACGAAAACATCATTCTCATCTTCAGACCAGGGAAGTTGATTGCGCTAATAAACAACCGCGTGTACTGTTGTGATTGCTCCAACAGCATCAACAGAATAAGAATAATTCGAATAATCGATCAAAAAAACCAAACTCTTTTTCAAATAATTTTAAAATTACGTTTTTCGAATCCGTTAATTAATGCCAATTAATCATTTGAACAATATATTTTTATTAAATATATAACTTCCAAACTTATATTTGTCTAACTCACAAGCCTTCTTTTATCGTTTTTTGTTGTATATAAAAAGATAATTTCACACTACATTTCTCAAAACAAAAACAAGTTATGGGTAAAACATTTTTGATTTGACAGATTTCGTTTAAAATTATCTTCTCCAATACAACCTTGAAAAATGCTATAGGACTTGTGAATTTACAAATTGTACAAAAATTTGTTTTATATATTTGGGTTGAAAAAATATTATATGTATACATATTTAAATTACTTCTATATATACAGATCAAAACTAAGGTAGTAGGCGTGGCGCGCTGCTAAAGGCAAAGAATTTAAGTTAATTTAAAAAAAAAAATATTTAATATATATTTGATCTCATATTATTTACTTGATTTCTTGAAAACTATTATTGCTAATGGGCTGCAGTCATGTTGGGTGGACTGTTGTTTTTAACAAATCGTATTTGCGCACCCTGTATAATTTGTAGTTAGGGTGTTATGTAATAAATTTGAAACCACCATATATTCGTAAAATTTGAAGTTTAATAGTGTATAACTTTTAAAGGACAAAAAGGAATAAAAATCGATATCATCCAGAGAAAGACAAAAGTGTTTTCTTTAAGCCTATATATACTTTTGCACCCGCCCGGATCCGCCCGTAGAACACTTTTTTTATTTTAATGAAACTACTCAAAATTTTTACAAACAAAATTCTATCAGAATTGTTGGTAAATTTACTTTAGAAGCCATTCACTGCCATAAATATATACAAATTGCAGTTAGGAAAACGTAGAGAGAAAGAGGGGAAAGTCGTTAGTGGTACAAATTTTTCTTCAAATGGTTGATATCCTTTTAAAAAACTTCGTAGAAATTTTCATTGAATTTTAAAAATATTGGATTTTGTACAATGACGGAAAAAACCATGGTATAATAAAAGAAGGTACTGCCACTGTGAGCTACTAAATTTAAAATAATTTTCTGACAATTTCAAGGATTCTGACATTCGCATAAAAATTAAGTTACCATATTATTTTAAGTTACCCGTTTTTTTCTTTTGATTTGAGTTGTTAAAATTTTTAATTGCATCGATGTCATAATTAACAATAATTAAAATCCGTTTGCCAATTAATTTATTGTAAAAATCTTGTCGAGAATCTTGAATAAACATATTTTTTGTTAAATTGTCTTATTGATCAATGTAATGGTTTCAATGTTTTTGGTTCAATGCAAAGCAACACAATGACTTTTTATTTCTTGTGGAAATGCATAGAAAATGGGATTTTTCGTAGTTTTCTATATTCTTTACATTTTATATAGCTTTTATTAATTTATTTTAACAATATATTGCAAAATGTTTATGTTCAAAACATCAAAAGCAAATTTTTCTATCTGTCAATATGCAAAAACGATTCACAATGAGATTTTGAGCGGGAGATTCTATCTATGTTGTACGTTCAGTATGTTTAAATTGAAAATGAGGTAATACAATGATGTATGTTAAAAGAGAGGGGATAAAATAATAGTTAAATACCATGGTATAATATAATATAATGATGGTTTCTCCGTGATCTCCTGAAAATGTGGCTTGGTACTAAAAAGACCATTATTTTGGAAATTGCTGAACTGGACACCTTGAAATTTAAATAACTTAGAGATTAATGAATGAAGTTTAGTATATACAATTTAATTAACGAAAATGCTAGACAAATGGAAAAACTTATATACGTATATATATATATATATATATATATATATATACATATATATATATATATATATATATATATATATATATATATATATATATATATATATATAATGAGTGCAGCCACTCATATTCATATATGTTTATAAATAAATTTTATTTAAAATAGAATTGTGACAATATGTCAAATAAAAATTTCATAACAGTATAATTTAGATTTTATTTTTCATTTTGCTTTACAAATACTTTTCTTGTTATCCAATGGATTCCTAATTGTATAAAGATGTAGAAAAATAAAATACATAGATTCATATCGAATATAATTTATTTGTTGGGTTAGTTTTGTATGAGTTTCAAAGCCTCCTATGCTCATTCTGTTGTGATTTTTGAAAATAATTTCTAATTTACAAATTCTGAATTCTCAGATGGTTTTCAGAAGTATGTGCATAAGATAAGGGGTTTTCAACTTTTGAAAACTGTGGTTAAAGTCTACTGATGATATGGTAAAGCACCAATGAAATGCATATAGACATTGCTTGACCACCAACAAATAAATTTCATTGTTAAAATTCGTTTATGCTTTTTTTAAATTGAAATAAATATTATATTTTTGTTAATTTTATCCACGGGCTTAAGTTATTATTTTTTAAATTTCGATATCGTTAACGACGCTATTTTTTTATTTCGATGTCGGTATTACCGGTACATACAGCAGCTTATTAATTCAGGCAGTGTACATTCCCAAAAAAAATCTATTTTTATTAAATTATTTAAAAAGGGGGATTTTTAAATAAAAAAGTGTTTAGTAAACGTCAATATGTAAACATTTATTTCTTTTGTGTATTATTACTATATTTATGAGTAAACTTAAGTTTGTGTGTATGCATGTATTTATCTTTATATACATATTTCCAGATACATACATATAACATATAATTTATTATTGATTAAAAAAGTGAATTAAAGAAACTGCGTTAAAGCTTTCAATTCATACTTATAAGTATGATCTTTGGTTAAGAAAAAAACAGGGCTGCATAAGAAAGTTCTTATGTAATTTCAAAATTAATTAAAATTCGTTTCTGACATTTTATTTTATATTCTTATATGATGGGATCTGTATACAGTTCATTCAAAATTATTGTTATGAATCACTCTGCCTGTGTTGATGGTACGTCTGAGATTAAGTATATTGTTGTTGCTGTTGTACCATGTCTACTTAAATTTAATTCGTTTTAAAGCTTTGAAATCAAAGTCTTCTTGTTGCGAAGTTTACGTTTTTATATAAATTTTGGAAAATCTTAATAGTTGTTATCTAGCATGCAGTATCTGCTTTTGAAAAGGTTGTTTGTGCTTTATCCCTTCTGTACAATACAATTAATGATTACATTCTTTATTCAGCAATAGGCGTAAAAGTGTTATTTAATGATTGAAACTATTACTGGAAAGCGAAAAAATCAAGGAAATATTTAACAAGTAAAAACGTTATGTTCGACCGGGTCGAATCTTAATACCCTCCAAATATTTAGTAAATAAGAACTCTATTTTTATTATTCCCTTCACAAAAAAAGTGAAAGGGTATATATAGGTTTGTCATTCCGTGTGAAATTTCTTCGATATTCACATGGCACCCCATAAAGTATATACATTCTGGATCCTTATGAATAGCGATGACGATTGAGTGATGCCCGTCTGTCCGTCTATCCGTCCGTCTGTACGTGAAATCGGTTTTCCCAAGCCCCAGAAAAGCTAGAGACTTCGTTTTTGGACCGTTGGATTGGAAATGAACTTAAATATAGTGGTATTCAGAAAGATCCGATGTACGGTTCCAGAGCTGGGAAGCTTACACCTATTTCTCGACGCAAAATTTATACCAAAAATCAATTTTTTTTTATGTTTGTAAATTAAACCTATTTCGTGCTTTGGGAAGCCTCAATGATCTATTAAAAACTAAAAATATAAAAAAAAAATTTCCAGGGGTGGGAAATAATTTTTTTTCGGCCCATTCCGCATTTTGTAGTACATGTAGTAACTAAAACTGTTAAAAATTTCAAGTTTTTCTTCAACAAAACCTCTTTATACGTCATGAAGATTTGCATTGACCAAAAAAAAAATCAAAATTTCGAATTCAGTATTGGAGAAGTGCAATATTTTGTGGTACATGAAAGTGGCCAAAATGGTTAAAAAGTTTAAATGTTTCTTAAATTAAACTACTTTATACCTCCAGAAGACTTGCACTGATAAAAAAATTAAATAAAATTTCGCTTCCAGGGTTGGAAAAATGAAAGTTTTTTTTTGGTACATGCAATATTTTGTAGTACATGTAATAACCAAAATTTTTATAAATTTTGAGTTTTTCTTAAATAAAATCACTTTATACTTCATGAAGATTTCCATTGATAAAAAAAATTTTAAAAATTTTATACATAAAAGTAACCAAAATGGCTAAAAATTTTAAATGTTTCTTCAATAAAACTACTTTATACTTTATATAGTCGCATTTATAAAAAAGAAAAAAAAAATTAAATTTCAATTCCAGGGCTGGGAAATTGAAAGTTGTTTTGGTACATGCAATATATTGTAGAACATGAAAATGACGGATTTTTTCCTTTTGTTTGTAAATTAAACATATTTAATATTTTTGAAAGACCTTCAGAGGTATCAGAAGTATGATGAGCCAGACATTTAGCTTCCTAACCAAAAAAAAACGTTGTCTTAAAGATAAAAGTAACTGATAACATCTTTTTGTTTTTTTTTTAATTATTTTTTAATTAAAGCTACTTTCTGTTTTAGCAAGAAAATAAGAAAGAAGAATTACATCTGTGAAGAGTATTTAAGATTCGACACAGTCGAATATAGCACTTTTACTTGTTTTTGTTAACATTTTTATGGTATTTGACTTAACTAAACAAGAAAACAATATATTTTAACACGGTCGTTTCCAATGTGTTGGGAGGAGCATGACTGAGACACCTTTCCGTCAGCATAAACGTGCAATAAAGGGACTGAGATAAGTATACTCTAAAAAAAATTGGAGGGTATATTCACTTTGTCATTCCGTGTGTAACGCAGCGAAATATCCATCTGAGACCCCATAAGGTTTATATATTCTTATGAAATTTTTATTTGACGTATTGTCACAATTCTATTTTATATGAAATTTACTTGTTGGTGGTGTTTTTATTTGATATATTGTCACAATTCTATTTTAAATGAAATTTATTTGTTGGTGGTCAAGCAATATCTATATGCATTTCATTGGTGCATTACCAAATCATCAGTAGACTTTAACCACATTTTTGAAAAGTTAAAAACCTGTTATATTATGCACATACTTCTGAAAACCATCTGAGAACTCACAATTTGTAGATTACAAATTATTTTTAAAAATCACACCAGAATAAGCATAGGAGGCCTTGAAACTCATACAAAACTAGCCCAACAAATAAATTATATTCGATATGAATCTATTTAATTTTTCTACACCTTTATAAAATTAGAAATCCTTTGGATAACAAGGATTTCCGTCTGTACGTCGGAGTTTTCCCAAGCCCCCAGAAGAGCTAGAGACTTCGTTCTTGGACCGTTGGGTTGGAAATGAACTTAAATAGAGTGTTATTGAAATTCAGAAAGATCCGAAGTATAGTTCCAGAGCTGGGAAGTTTACACCTATTTCTTGACGCAAAATTTATACCAAAAATCAATTATTTTTTTTAATGTTTGTAAATTAAACCTATTTCTTGCTTTGGGAAGCCTCAATGGTCTATTAAAAACTAACAAAATAAAAATTTTTTTCTAGGAATGGAAAATTAATTTTTTTTTTGCTTATTCCGTATTTTGTAGTAACTAAAATTGTTAAAAATTTTAAGTTTTTCAGTTACAAAACCTCTTTATACGTCATGAAAATTTGCATTGGCAAAAAAAAATTTTTTTAATTCAAATTTTGCTTCCAGGGGTGGGAAATTGCATTTATTTTATACGTGAAAGTAATCAAACAGGCAACTGACGTTGTTTTTTTTTTTGCTAACTAAGCCTGTCTTATAATTTAGAAAGAACAAAATTGGTATCGAAAATTCAGAAATAAAAAATACAATTTTGAATCCAGGGATGGACAAGTGCAATATTTAATAGTACATGAAAGTGACCATAATTGTTAAAAATTTCTAATTTTTCTTAAAAAAAATTACTTTATACCTCATGTAGCTTTGCACTGATAAAAAAAATTCAAATTTCGCTTCCAGGGTTGGGAAAATTAAAGTTTTTTTTGGTACATGCAATATTTTTTAGTACATGTAATAACCAAACTGGTTACAAAATTTGAGTTTTTCTTAAACAAAACTAACTTATACACCTCATGAAAATTTGCATTGATAAAAATATGTAAAAAATTAAAATTTTGCTTCCGGGGTTGGGAAATTGAAATTTTTCTATACATAAAAGTAACCAAAAAGGCAAATGACGTTTGTATTTTTTTTTGCTTTCTAAAACTATTTTATATATTAGGAAGACCGAAATTGGTAACAAAAATTTCCAAAAAATTCAAAATTTCGAATCCAGGGATGGACGTGCAATATTTAATAGTTCATGAAGGTGACCAAAATGGTTGAATATTATAAATTTTTCTTATATAATACTACTTTATCCCTCATGAAGAGTTGCATTCCTAATCTGTCCCCTCAATACTATCCCCTCGTTTTCAGTTCCAGCGCAATGCATTGCATATATAGGGGCCATCCCCTGAGTGCTGGTACTACTCCTAAAAAAAAAAAATAAAAAAAAAAAATTAAAATTTCACTTCCAGGGTTGGGAAGTTTAAAGTTTTTTGGTACATGCAATATTTTGTAGTACATGAAAGTGGTTAAAATGGTTACAAATATTAAGTTTTTCTTAAATAAAACTATTTCATACTTCATTAAGAGTTGCATTGGTAAAAAAATTTAAATTTCGTTTCCAGGGTTGGGAAATTGAAATATTTATTCTGCATAAATGTAATCAAATAGGCAATTGACGTTGTTTTTTTTGCTAATTAAAACTGTTTTCTAATTCAGGAAGAACAAAATTGGTATTAAAATCTTAAAAAATCAAAATTTCTACTCCAGGGTTAAACAAATATATTTTATGGTACATGAAAGTGACCAAAAAGATTAATAATTTAAATTTTTTTGTCAAGTAAAACTATGTTTCATCTTTTAATTAAACCTACTTCCTGTTTTAGCAAGAGAGAAAGAAGAATTACATCTGTGAAGGGTATTTAACATTCGGCACAGCCGAATATAGCACTTTTACTTTTTATTTGAAAGTACAATCCTTTCGGTTAATAATGGCTTTCGGCTGGCCATGCAGTAGCCTACACGATCGGTCCAATTTTTAAGCACATTATCGATTGTGTGCAGCTGTATTTCACCAATGGCTTCACGAATATTGTCCTTTAAAGCGTCAATTGTCTCTGACTTGTCGGTGTAACACTTATCTATAAATCGCAGCTCCGAGGTGGCCAAACGACATCAGCTCTGCGGCTAATAATGCGATCTACAAAAACAGGGCGCAGAACATCGAGTGTAGCTTCGGCGTTTTGACACGTAGCGCCGTCCTGTTGAAACCAAATGTTGCCAATATCTCCCTCCTCAATTTTTGTGAACAAAAATTCGTTTAACATGGCCCGATAACGATCGCCATTGACTGTAACGGCCACTCCTTGCTCATTTTCGAAGAAAAATTGTCCAATTATGCCTCTGGACCAAAATCCGCACCAAACAGTGACTCGTTTTGGGTGCGTCGGCTTTTGAACGGATACGTGCAGGTTTTCTGTGCCCCAAATGCGACAATTTTGCTTGTTTACATACCCGCCAAGATCAAAATGAGCTTCATCTGAAAAGATGATTTTTTGGCAAAATCGTCATCTTTGTAAGTCGATCGCAGGCCCACTTTCCCAGCGTTGTTCAAGCGTATACACAACCATATTCGTTCAGCGGAAGGATAAAAATAATTGTCTGTCAAATCAGGCATGAGCTTAGTGTTACCATTCACGAAATAACCACTAGTTGATAAAATAAGTTAGATGGCGGACCCTTTATATTGGATACACGGATATTTATGGTACTTATTGTTTGCTTATTGGCGGTATTGTGTAGCTTATAGTTTGTAATATTTTGTGCTCTACATTTATCCATTCCAAATTTCACTTTTCTGTCAACTGAAAACATTTCAATTATTTATAGCAGACTGTCGCGGCTTGGTTTTGGTTTGGATTATATCTGCTCTCGGAACAACTTTGTACTCATACTGGCTTTGTTGTGGTTTTGAGGTGATGCTATTGGTTCCGTCTAGCGCATGATATCTGGTTTCCCAAAATTTATTAAGCCTTGGATTCAGTTCGTTAATAAAATATCGATTTCGCATATTTTCAGCACATCTAAGAGCGAGAAGAGTGACAGTGAGTCAATGACAATACACGATGTGAATATTTTATATCCTGGGACGAAATTGCGGCATTCGATACAGAACTAAATTTCTGTACAACCTAATTATAAATTTCAATCGACATCGAATGCTATAATTTGCCCCCTGTACTTAGACACGTTATTATTCTATACTGGAAGGCAGATGTTGGATTGAAAATTTTTGACAGCAGATAAGTCACGCCCAATACATTCCAGGTAGGTTATGATGTGGGTGTATTATAAAATCATTAAATATCACAGCCATTAGTAGTATAAAAATGTATGTGCCAGGGCAATTAAAATACTCAAATTTCATCAAAATTCTCAAATATCATCCAAATTCTAAAATTTCATTGCTGAAATTTGAGAATTTTGAAATTTTAATTGCCAAAATTTTTTTAATTGCTTTGTAGGTGCGCTTTGATGTTTATGTGTGTGTATGTACATATATTTTCCCACGGTTTAATAAGGGTGTTCACATTGTTGTTGTTTTTTATAATGTTGGGGTAGGCGTGGGAATTTGTGCCTGTCCATATGTGGCCTTGGAATACATGTCCGTCCATATGTGAGCGTGGGAATTTTTGTCTGTCCATATGTGGCATTGGTAATACATGCCTGTCCATATGAGAGCGTGGGAAGTTCTGTCCGTCCATACGTGACTGAGAATTTAAGATTTGTTTGTATGAGTGACTCCTGTCTGTCCATATACGACCTTGGAAATACATGTCCGGCGGTATGTGAACGTGGAAATACCTGTCCGTTCATATGTGAGGGGAGTTTCGTGGAGGGGTGCTGTAGTAACCAAGACGAGTTTGTATATGTGAGCGTGAGAGCTCCTCTCTGTCCATATGTAAGTTTCTATCGGTCTGTCCTTCATTAAAAGTGTTGTATAAATGGATGGCCCTAATTTTTCGAGAATCTTTTCTTTTTGCTACTGTCAAATTTTTTCTTTAATTTTTTTGGTGTCTTTACTTAATAATTTTGTCCGGCAATTTTGTTCGTGTGCAATGTTAGAATATAGTCAATAGTTCGATTATTCTCGTCATGACCGCATTGTGAAAAAATGTACTGTTCCTTCATATTGGTATTGATATCATTTTTATATTAATATTGAATTTGTTTATTTTATGCTTGACGATCATCTATGGATTATATTTGGTGTTCTGGATGATATGATTTCTTTATTTTTCAAATGTGTTTCTGCTGCGAGCGGCGATTGCAATGTTTGTCTTTCAGACAGGCTGTGTGTGTGTGACGATTGGGGAGTCTGTATGACAGTCCGCTTTTTTGCTTTCCTGGATTTAGCATTAGCACAAGTGGGCCAGTATGAAATGTGATAAGTTGTGTATATTCATGCGTACATAAATATCTACAAATATATTTCATTTACGCATATAAGTACATACCAACAAATAATAAGCGTTTATGCTTTGTGCCCAAATATTCCCTTGACCATTTGAATGAATGAACCATTGTTTAAACATATGCATTGTTTTATTTTTTATTAATAAGTAATATGTATCAAATTATGTATATATTTTTATTTTTATCTTAATGTAAATTTGCCTCTACAACGTCCGCTGCCTCTACCAACAATTGATCGTATCCATACATCGCAAGAAAAATAAGTATATCAATTTTTGGATGGTCTGTTGTGGTTGGCTGCGAAGACACCGCTAAAAAGAGATCCTCATCGCGTGTTAGCATCTCTTCATATGCTGCATTTTCTAGGGCTGCGTCAGACGTTGGCTGCGATGGCAGCACTAGGAAAAGTTCCTCATCTCCTTCAAGTTATCTCTCGAACTCTTCCTGTCTAGATTTTCTCAGATATTCCTTCAAATGATGACGCTGAAGTCTGCGATATAATGGTGTATACCAGAAAGGCTTCATTTTAGAAATAAAAGTTCAATTTAAAATTTTAATAATTCAGCTTTTGAAAATTTGTTTAGCAACAAAACTTTTGTTGTTTGTCATTTACATAAATATTGTCCACGTAGCAGTTTCTTTTGCTACAAAATTTTGGAATGTCTCTACAAGCATAAGCATGCCCACGTATTCTGTGCATATCACTTATCAAAATGTTTGTTTACATAAATATTGTCTACGTAGCAGTTTCATTGCCATAAAGATTTTGTATCGTATATGCATGCATAAGCATGTCTCTGTACTCTGTATATATCACATTCCGTTCAAAACTTTCTAACGTATCTGCATGCATAAGCATGCCTCTGCACTCTGTGTATACCACGCAGCAAAAACTTTTATTTAGCTTCATTCCTTTCAAAATTTTTTAACGTATCTGCATGCTGAAGCATGCTGCTGTAGTCTGGCTATATCAGAGAGTTTGGTGCACCTACTAGATTTTTTTGCATTAATTTTTGTATCATAGGAAATTCGATCACTACTTTTTTTCACTTTTTTATTCTGTTCACATACCTCCTTCCAACAAAAAATTTTTTTTGTAGCCAACGACTTCTGTAGCTACAAGTGTTTCAAGTATTTGAATTTTAACCGTTTTCGTATGTTTGACTTTGAAAACTACTTTGTTGGAATGCAGTTTACTATACCATAGAAAAATTTTCAGGAATTAATATAATTCAAATTTTCTAAGATAGAATTCAGTACATTTTTGTATCTAAAAGTGAGAAGTCGTGAATATATAAAAATTCTTTTTGTAAATAAATATAAAGCACCCCAAAAATATTATTTGTGTATTAAAAATAAAAGTGCATCATACATTTCAAGCAAAGATAGAATATTAATATATAAAGATCAGTAGAAATAATTCTTGTTATTCAAACAATCAAAATATACTTTTCATTAAAAATTGTTTACAAAAAAATTTCAAATATCAAAATAAAGAAATGAGTTCACCACTTTTTAAATGCAATATCTGTAATAAGGTGGCAATACACTCACATGGAGCAACACAAATTGGAATGTGGACAAATTGTGACTGAGATACCCTCCGAGGACAAGTCCACATTACGCTTCAAAGATCATCAACGACAGATGAATGTACCATTCGTCGTATATGCAGATTTTGAATGTGTACTGCTGAATATTGATATTAGAATAAGTGACAAAAGTAGATATAGTAAAAAGCACATTCCTTCTGCTTTTAGTTATTATATTAAATGTAAGCATGATGATAAGTTAGATAAGTTTGAAATATATACGGGGGAAGATGCTGGCGAAAAGTTTGTAGATTGTATAATTAGCGATTGTGAAGATATTTATAATGAAATTAGTGCTTTTTGTTTGTTATGTGGTCAAGTATGTCTATATGCCTGCATTTCACTGGCTCTTAATAAGAACCAGTGAAATGTAGGCATATAGACATACTTGACCACATAACAAACAAAAAGCACTAATTTAATTGAAACAATATGTCGAATAAACGATTTTAAAAAGATATTTATAATGATTATTTGAAAAACAATAGTCAAATGGATTTTTTATCCCCTTTAGAAAGTTTTAATTTTCAAAATGCGATAAATTGCCACATTTGCCACAAATATCTAGGCAATGATAGAGTGAAAGATCACTGTCACATAAGTTGTAAATTTGGAGGAGCAGCTCATAATATGTGTAATTTAAAATATCAAATTCCAAAATTTATACCAATCTGTTTCCACAATTATTCATCTTATGACTCACATTTTTTTGTTAAAGAGTTGGGTAAAAAGTCCGACAATATAAAAGTCCTTCCGCTCAACAAAGAATTATACATACATATCTAGATTTTCAAAAATGACTGACAACTACAACCTTGAACTTAGATTTTTAGATATAATTCGCTGTATGTCTGATAGCTTAGAATCTTTAGCCAATAATATTTCAGAACAAGATTTTCAAATTGTTAAAACACATTTAAAAAAAGGAGTTTGATCTTGTGAGAAGGAAAGGTGTTTTTTCTTATAAATTTTTAAATTCTTTTGATAAATTAAATGTTAGTCAGCTTCCAGCAAGGGAAGATTTCTTCAATCACCCCAACAATAAGGGGTTATCGATTGAAGATTATGAACATGCGAAAGAAGTTTGGAATGCTTTCAGCTGCAAAACCATGAAAGATTACATGGAATTATATTTGAAGATGTGCTTTAACTAGCAGATATTTTCAAGAACTTCAGAAAAGTTTGTAAAAGTATATATGGGTTAGATCCATGTCAATATTACATAGCTCCTGGACTTTCATGAGATGCAATGTTGAAATAACAAGAATTGAGCTCGAACTATTAACAGACACAGATATGTACAATTTTATGAAAAAGGGCGTACGTGGTGGAATTGTACAGTGTAGTAAAAGATATTCCCAAGCAAACAACAAATATTTAGAAGATCTTGATAAAGACAAGCCGTCCGAATTTCTTGTAGACTTAGATGAAAGTAACCTGTACGGTTGGGCGATGTCTGAATATCTCCCATATGGAGGATTCAGGTGGTCATCGAATGAGCAGCTGAATTTGGTTCCGGAAAGTATTGCCGATAATGCAACAGATGACTATGTGTTTGAAGTCACATTGGATTATTCTTTTAACCTACACGACTTACACAATGACCTTCCTTTTTGTGCTGAAAATAAAAAAACTTTGCAATCGAAGCACAGCAAATTGATAACCGATTTCTCTACAAAGCATTCATACGTTATACATTATAGAGTTAACAAACAATGCAATATTTCAAATATGTGTTAGTTTTAAAGAAAATACATCGTATTCTAACATTTAAACAATCTCCATGGCTAAAAGGTTATATCGACTTAAATACCCAGCATAGAGACACTTCTAAAAATGCTTTTCAGAAAAATTTCTTCAAATTGCTTAATAATGCAGTGTATGGGAAGACTATGGAGAATGTGGACAAGAGGAGGGACGTAAGAGTTGTAACGAATTGGAATCATTTGGGGGCTCAATACTGGATATCAAAATCCAATTTCCATAGTTTGTCCATATTTTCTGAAGATATGGTAGCTATCGAAATGAATAGAGTGAAGACATTTTACACTAAGCCCATTTACTTGGGATATTGTTTATTTGAACTCTCTAAATGGAAAATTTATGATTTTCATTACGGATACATGCAACATAAGTTCAAGAAAAACTTATCATTAAATTATATGGACACTGACTCTTTCATTTATACAATACAAAAAGAAGACTTTTACGCGGACATGAAGCGTGACATCGAACAACAATTTGACACTTCACATTATGCTATAGATAACAAATATGACATTCCTCTTTTGAAGAAAAAAGTTTTAGGTATGATGAAAGATGAAAACTGCGGGAAAATAATGAACAAATTTTTTGGGCTCCGATCTAAGAAGTATTCCTTTAGTGTGCAAGATCAAAATGATGTAAAAAAATCAAAAGGGGTAAAGAAATCCGTTTTAGATACATAAGTATAGTTTATTGTCATAGAGAAATTGTTTGTTTGATAAGTCTATTGTATATGACACTATGCTAACGTTTAAGTCCAAATTACATCATATTTATACTAGTCAATTAAGTAAAGCAGTATTAAGTTATGCAGGCGATAAGGGAAAAAGGAGTAATAATAACATAAATACTTTAGCATGGCATCATTTTCGTATAGAAGAAACCAATCCTCATTACGAACTTCATATGCTTTTAGCAGAGATTGCTAAACTTCAAGAAGAAGAAATGGAATAATATCTAGTAATAAGAGAAAAAATTGTTTTATTTTTAAGAGAAATAAATAGAAATTGTACAAATAAACAAGAATGATAAAATAAAGATTACGCCTTGCGCATGATGTACCGTTTGATGACGTATTTGTTCCCTCGAAGAGATTGCCAAATGTTTATTATATGCAAAACTATACTTCCTCGTACAAAATTAATATTTTATGCTATATTTGGCAACTCTTCACACAATTTACTCAGAGAGATTTCCAACAAGCAAATTAAATCGGATTTATGAAAGTGCAAGTTTTGTGTTATATTTTATAATAAATTGTGTTATATTTTAAAATAAATATATTAAATAATTATTAAATAAATATGCATATGACACTATGCGTCATATACAATAGACTTATCAAACAAACAGTTTCTATATGACAATAAACTATACTTATGTATCTAAAACGGATTTCTTTACCCCTTTTGATTTTTTTTACATCATTTTGATCTTGCACACTAAAGGAATACATTTTAGATTGAAGTCCAAAAAATTTTTTCATTATTTTCCCGCAGTTTTCATCCTTCATCATACCCAAAACTTTCTTCTTCAAAAGAGGAATGTCATATTTGTTATCTATAGCATAATGTGAAGTGTCAAAAAGTCTTCTTTTTGTATTGTATAAATGAAAGAGTCAGTGTCCATATAATTTAATGATAAGTTTTTCTTGAACCTATGTTGCATGTATCCGTAATGAAAATCATAAATTTTCCATTTAGAGAGTTCAAATAAACAATATCCCAAGTAAATGGGCTTAGTGTAAAATGTCTTCACTCTATTCATTTCGATAACTACCATATCTTCAGAAAATATGGACAAACTATGGAAATTGGGTTTTGATATCCAGTATTGAGCCCCCAAATGATTCCAATTCGTTACAACTCTTACGTCCCTCCTCTTGTCCACATTCTCCATAGTCTTCCCATACACTGCATTATTAAGCAATTTGAAGAAATTTTTCTGAAAAGCATTTTTAGCAGTGTCTCTATGCTGGGTATTTAAGTCGATATAAACATTTAGCCATGGAGATTGTTTAAATGTTAGAATACGATATATTTTCTTTAAAACTAACACATATTTGAAATATTGCATTGTTTGTTAACTCTATAATGTATAACGTATGAATGCTTTGTAGAGAAATCGGTTATCAATTTGCTGTGCTTCGATTGCAAAGTTTTTTTATTTTCAGCACAAAAAGGAAGGTCATTGTGTAAGTCGTGTAGGTTAAAAGAATAATCCAATGTGACTTCAAACACATAGTCATCTGTTGCATTATCGGCTATACTTTCCGGATTCAAATTCAGCTGCTCATTCG
Organism: Linnaemya tessellans; assembly: GCA_951800035.1. NCBI lineage: Eukaryota > Metazoa > Arthropoda > Insecta > Diptera > Tachinidae > Linnaemya > Linnaemya tessellans. The sequence goes on from OX637534.1 coordinate 80,958,497, forward strand.
ATGACCACCTGAATCCGCCATATGGGAGATATTCAGACATCGCCCAACCGTACAGGTTACTTGCATCTAAGTCTACAAGAAATTCGGACGGCTTCTCTTTATCAAGATCTTCTAAATATTTGTTGTTTGCTTGGGAATATCTTTTACTACACTGTACAATTCCACCACGTACGCCCTTTTTCATAAAATTGTACATATCTGTGTCTGTTAATAGTTCGAGCTCAATTCTTGTATATTTCAACATTGCATCTCATGAAAGTCCAGGAGCTATGTAATATTGACATGGATCTAACCCATATATACTTTTACAAACTTTTCTGAAGTTCTTGAAAATATCTGCTAGTTAAAGCACATCTTCAAATATAATTCCATGTAATCTTTCATGGTTTTGCAGCTGAAAGCATTCCAAACTTCTTTCGCATGTTCATAATCTTCAATCGATAACCCCTTATTGTTGGGGTGATTGAAGAAATCTTCCCTTGCTGGAAGCTGACTAACATTTAATTTATCAAAAGAATTTAAAAATTTATAAGAAAAAACACCTTTCCTTCTCACAAGATCAAACTCCTTTTTTTAAATGTGTTTTAACAATTTGAAAATCTTGTTCTGAAATATTATTGGCTAAAGATTCTAAGCTATCAGACATACAGCGAATTATATCTAAAAATCTAAGTTCAAGGTTGTAGTTGTCAGTCATTTTTGAAAATCTAGATATGTATGTATAATTCTTTGTTGAGCGGAAGGACTTTTATATTGTCGGACTTTTTACCCAACTCTTTAACAAAAAAATGTGAGTCATAAGATGAATAATTGTGGAAACAGATTGGTATAAATTTTGGAATTTGATATTTTAAATTACACATATTATGAGCTGCTCCTCCAAATTTACAACTTATGTGACAGTGATCTTTCACTCTATCATTGCCTAGATATTTGTGGCAAATGTGGCAATTTATCGCATTTTGAAAATTAAAACTTTCTAAAGGGGATAAAAAATCCATTTGACTATTGTTTTTCAAATAATCATTATAAATATCTTTTTAAAATCGTTTATTCGACATATTGTTTCAATTAAATTAGTGCTTTTTGTTTGTTATGTGGTCAAGTATGTCTATATGCCTACATTTCACTGGTTCTTATTAAGAGCCAGTGAAATGCAGGCATATAGACATACTTGACCACATAACAAACAAAAAGCACTAATTTCATTATAAATATCTTCACAATCGCTAATTATACAATCTACAAACTTTTCGCCAGCATCTTCCCCCGTATATATTTCAAACTTATCTAACTTATCATCATGCTTACATTTAATATAATAACTAAAAGCAGAAGGAATGTGCTTTTTACTATATCTACTTTTGTCACTTATTCTAATATCAATATTCAGCAGTACACATTCAAAATCTGCATATACGACGAATGGTACATTCATCTGTCGTTGATGATCTTTGAAGCGTAATGTGGACTTGTCCTCGGAGGGTATCTCAGTCACAATTTGTCCACATTCCAATTTGTGTTGCTCCATGTGAGTGTATTGCCACCTTATTACAGATATTGCATTTAAAAAGTGGTGAACTCATTTCTTTATTTTGATATTTGAAATTTTTTTGTAAACAATTTTTAATGAAAAGTATATTTTGATTGTTTGAATAACAAGAATTATTTCTACTGATCTTTATATATTAATATTCTATCTTTGCTTGAAATGTATGATGCACTTTTATTTTTAATACACAAATAATATTTTTGGGGTGCTTTATATTTATTTACAAAAAGAATTTTTATATATTCACGACTTCTCACTTTTAGATACAAAAATGTACTGAATTCTATCTTAGAAAATTTGAATTATATTAATTCCTGAAAATTTTTCTATGGTATAGTAAACTGCATTCCAACAAAGTAGTTTTCAAAGTCAAACATACGAAAACGGTTAAAATTCAAATACTTGAAACACTTGTAGCTACAGAAGTCGTTGGCTACAAAAAAAATTTTTTGTTGGAAGGAGGTATGTGAACAGAATAAAAAAGTGAAAAAAAGTAGTGATCGAATTTCCTATGATACAAAAATTAATGCAAAAAAATCTAGTAGGTGCCCCAAACTCTCTGATATAGCCAGACTACAGCAGCATGCTTCAGCATGCAGATACGTTAAAAAATTTTGAAAGGAATGAAGCTAAATAAAAGTTTTTGCTGCGTGGTATACACAGAGTGCAGAGGCATGCTTATGCATGCAGATACGTTAGAAAGTTTTGAACGGAATGTGATATATGGGCATTTCCATTTTGGCGTTACGTTACTTTTGTACGACGATATGTTGAAAAAAAACGTTAAAAACCAGAATTTAAAAAAGTTTTTTTCTCACATTAGAGAAGTGATTGGATAGCTCTATATTCAGCCAAAAAATGGAAATAGTTGAGCCTAAGAATTTCAAGATATACTCCAAAAAGTGACCTGGCGTTACGTTACAAAAAAAGGAAGTGCGATTTGACTTTGATAACAAAATTGTTGAACTCTGCGAATTGGGCAAGTATTTTTAATCAAATTTTTTTTGATAGGTTTTGGACCAATATACATTTATTTTCCAAGTTATAAGTTGAACAAATCTTTTTTCCTTTTTTTTCTTTTATGAAAATTGGTCTGGCGTTACGTTACTGGCGTTACATTACTAAAATTTCCACTTTATTTTATTATGTTAAAAAAATGCGAAAAAGACATAAATATTAGAAAATTATATAAAAACTACAAAATACTAAATTTATTTTTTGCATTTGTTTTATGATTAAATATGTTTGTAGCAACAGTTTTGCATTAAGAGTATTATTATGAAATTGCTTTTAGGAATCTTAATTATAAAGAGAAAATGCCCTTGAAGTTAAGAAACACTTACAAAAACGGGAACTTCAAACTTGTAGCTCAGTATTTCACCATCCCAACAAAAGAAAGCTTTAAGCTCCTAAATTTAATTTATTTTAGAAGTTTCTCCTTTATAATACATTAGGAAAATATCTGTTTGTTAAATTTTAATTTTTCGATCAAGGTGGACTTTTTTCTGGAAATGCCCATTTACAGAGTACAGAGACATGCTTATGCATGCAATGAAACTGCTACGTAGACAATATTTATGTAAACAAACATTTTGATAAGTGATATGCACAGAATACGTGGGCATGCTTATGCATGTAGAGACATTCCAAAATTTTGTAGCAAAAGAAACTGCTACGTGGACAATATTTATGTAAATGACAAACAACAAAAGTTTTGTTGCTAAACAAATTTTCAAAAGCTGAATTATTAAAATTTTAAATTGAGCTTTTATTTATAAAATGAAGCCTTTCTGGTATACACCATTATATCGCAGACTTCAGCGTCATCATTTGAAGGAATATCTGAGAAAATCTAGACAGAAAGAGTTCGAGAGATAACTTGAAGGAGATGAGGAACTTTTCCTAGTGCTGCCTTCGCAGCCAACGTCTGACGCAGCCCTAGAAAATGCAGCATATGAAGAGATGCTAACACGCGATGAGGATCTCTTTTTAGCGGTGTCTTCGCAGCCAACCACAACAGACCATCCAAAAATTGATATATTTATTTTTATTGCGATGTATGGAGACGATCAATTGTTGGTAGAGGCAGCGGACGTTGTAGAGGCAAATTTACATTAAGATAAAAATATATACATAATTTGATACATATTACTTATTAATAAAAAATAAAACAATGCATATGTTTAAACAATGGTTCATTCATTCAAATGGTCAAGGGAATATTTGGGCACAAACCATAAACGCTTATTTGTTGGTATGTACTTATATGCGTAAATGAAATATATTTGTAGATATTTATGTACGCATGAATATACACAACTTATCACATTTCATACTGGCCCACTTGTGCTAATGCTAAATCCAGGAAAGCAAAAAAGCGGACTGTCATACAGACTCCCCAATCGTCACACACACACAGCCTGTCTGAAAGACAAACATTGCAATCGCCGCTCACAGCAGAAACACATTTGAAAAATAAAGAAATCATATCATCCAGAATACCAAATATAATCCATAGATGATCGTCAAGCATAAAATAAACAAATTCAATATTAATATAAACATGATATCAATACCAATATGAAGGAACAGTACATTTTTTCACAATGCGGTCAAGACGAGAATAATCGAACTATTGACTACATTCTAACATTGCACACAAACAAAATTGCCGGACAAAATTATTAAGTAAACACACCAAAATTTAAACAACCAAAAAAATAAAAGAAAAAATTTGACAGTAGCAAAAAGAAAAGATTCACAAAAAATTAGGGCATTCCATTTATACAACACTTTTAATGAAGGACAGACCGACAGAAACTCACATATGGACAGAGAGGAGCTCTCACACTCACATATCCAAACTCGTCTTGGTTACTACAGCACCCCTCCACGAAACTCCCCTCACATATGGACAGACAGGTATTCCCACGTTCACATACCGACGGACATGTATTTCCAAGGTCGTATATAGACAGACAGGAGTCACTCATACAAACATATCTTAAATTCTCAGTCACGTATGGACGGACAGAACTTCCCACGCTCTCATATGGACAGACATGTATTACCAATGCCACATATGGACAGACAAAAATTCCCACGCTCACATATGGACGGACATGTATTCCAAGGTCACATATGGACACACACAAATTCCCACGCCTACCCCAACATTATAAAAAACAACAACAATGTGAACACCCTTATTAAACCGTGGGAAAATATACATACACACGCACATAAACATCAAAGCACACCGACAAAGCAATTAAAAAAATTTTGGCAATTAAAATTTCAGAAATTTGATGAAATTTGAGTATTTTAATTGCCCTGGCACATTTACATACTACTGCCATTTGACTTCGAATTGATGTGTGATACTTTGCGTATTTCGTCTCATCCCGGCTGTTCCCAGTTGTGGAGCTTTTTTATTGCCTTTTTGAAGATATCGTTAGTAATTACACTAGCATTCACGGGTATATTAGTGGACACATTCTTACGAGGAGCATCGTTTCATACAATACGCTATAGTTGGTTTCTACGGTTATTTCTAAGTAAGGTTATTCTAAGTATTACTTGAAACAATTTCTTGCGTGCTATCTATTTTGGTAGCTACTGCGCTTCCATTTCAAAGAACTTAAAATTATCCTCATTAACCAAAAGAATTCTTTCCCATATTCATGAGATTTAATGGAGAATCGAACAGACTATCTTCGGCCTTGTGGTCTACGATCCATGTTTGAAATTAACTACGCTGCACTCGCGATAATATAAACACCCCAAAATATGAAAATTTTTTGTTTCTTTCATTGACTATTCTAAAATAAGAACTTAGTACAAAAACTTTAAAATATGAACAGTTTTCCGGTTATAAGCATACTAGGGATATATAAACATACCTACGCAGTGTTGATATACATATATAAATCAGCAGGGTAGTGGTTAAATTCTAACTGCATAATAATTTGGAAATTTTCCTAGCTGTCTGCTTTTAATTGTCTTCAGCTGCCAATCAAAATTTCATACATACATATCTTAGTCAGAACTTTAATTCTGTTGGAGTTCTATTCCGATCTTTAAATATAAAAGTTGGCAAATTTGCATACTAAAAAGCTTAAGTTTTTAACTTTAAAGGAAAAATGTCAAATTTTAGAACATTTTGCAAAAGGTGGAAGTGTTACTAATTTAGCACAAAAATTTGGCGTGAAACAGTCCACAATATGTGGGACAAAACAGACTAAAGATCTATTATGAAATGTGTTGACAATACGTTTATTGGACCTAGAAACTGTCAGGCGTTCCGAATAGCCACAAATGGACAATGCATTATACCGATGTTTTTGAATACAAGACAAAAAGATCCCTGTTAGCGGACTTACATTTAACAGAGCGGGCTGTAACAAAGGTGATTGAACTAAGGAAACAGCAAAGGAAAATCTCTGATTTTTTTCATACAATAACTTTCAACTATTTCTTTTTCAAAAATAAGCTGTAGAGTTTTTTTAATAAAATAAAAAACATATAAAAGAACAGCTATTTATATTTTCAAAACGATTTAAAAGGAAATTACATGTTTGGTTTTAATTAGTTCATATTATTGCGAGTGCACTGTTTTGCACATTTTAGGAAAAAGCAAGTAAACACGTCATTTCGTCCGGGTCGAATCTTAAATACCCTCCAAATATTTAGTAAGTAAATTTAAAATGTTTAACTTGATGGGATAAAGTTATATAATATCGTTCGTCAATGCCCACTAAAGGGGCGGGGTTCAAAAATAGACAATATCATGTTTTCCACAGACGAACATGTGGGCATTGCTAGACCGTCTTAGACTCCATCACTGACCAAGACACCAAGACTTTATGGTGTCCAGTTCTCTTTGGAGAGTATTAAAACTGTACTTTGGCAGGGTCACTCTGGCAAGGTCTGTGGGGGAGACATTTCAGTTTAGTCATAAAACTCTAAAAATAAATATTTGGGATAATTATATACAAAATTTAAAATATTTTTTTTTTGATAGGGTCATTTAGTGGCAAAGGGGGATGAGGCGATAGGGCATAGTAGTACCAGGTTACGTCTCAGCTTCATCATTAAAGCTTAAAAATGTTATTTTTAAGGAATGTATTAAAACAATTCATTATATTTTTACACTATTTTTGCATATAATAATGCCCCTAAAGGGGGCGGGGTCCAATAATTATTTTTTATTATATATAATTTGCTTAACAAAATTACAAAAAAACTTTAATATATAAATGAAATTTATTTGTTGGTGGTTAAGCAATGTCTATATGCATTTCATTGGTGCTTTACCAAATCATCAGTAGACTTTAACCACAGTTTTGAAAAGTTAAAAACCTCTTATCTTATGCACATACTTCCGAAACCCATCTGAGAATTCACAATTTGTATATTACAAATTATTCTCAAAAATCACAACTATATACTAGGCCTTGAAACTCATACAAAACTAACCCAATCTATTTTATTTTTTTGAATCTATTTTATTTTTCTACACATTTATACATTCAGAAATCCATTGGATAACAAGAAGTATGTGCATAAGATAAGAGGTTTTTAACTTTTCAAAACTGTGGTTAAAGCCTACTGATGATTTGGTAAAGCACCAATGAAATGCATATAGACATTGCTTAACCACCAACAAATAAATTTCATTTATATGTAATAGTATTGTGACAACAATGTGTCAAATAAAAGTTTAATAAAAAACTTTAAAAATTATGTTATTTTTTAGATGTTGGTTTAGTTCTTCTGAGGGGAACTTTTTTCCCTCTTGTCCGATTTAGCCCATCTGCGCACATAACCTGTGCTATCCTTCAAAATATATTTATAGCAAATTTCAAGGGTCTGGCTGTTTTCGTTTGGACTGAACCGTGATTTCCACAGACGGACGAACGAACATGCTCAGATCGTCTTAGTCCAATTCTTTTTTGGAGGGTATAAAAACAAAATCGCATGTCTATGCCTATTACATATTAGCGTAAATAATTTTGGCGATACATAAATACATATGTATCCTTGTTAATCTTCGAGTTTCACATTCACGTATAATATTAGCTGTACATACACACACATACATTAAATTAATTTCGTGACTAGACTCTATGGAAGTTTATTTATTACAACAATTAATTTGTAACGAAAATAAAATCCACAAATGAATCTCAAGAAAAAACTTTATGGTTCGGAAATCAATCTGACATAAATGCTAATTTGACAATTAAATTAAAGTTAAACGCTAATAAAGAAGTCAAATAAATCTAGCCGCGCTGCAACTCGTCACATTGGTTGATTAAAAAGAAATCTTCTTCTTAACGTTTATATTTTGATCAGCGAATACCTGAATACATACATATTTATTACTTAGAATAAGAAACGGTATTTTATCTTTACCCTGCGCCACATTTTTGCATCTTTTGTTGGCGCACCACAATCATATAACTTAAGGATAAGTTGATCCCAAAGTTGGTTAGCCTTTGCTTTTCTTTGGGAACTACATATTACGCAATAAACTTTTTGCTAAGTCCGTATGTACTGCCATAAAATTTCCAAGTATTTCCTTTTGTGTATAATTTATTTTTTGTATTTTGGACCTAAAATTGCAGAGTTTATTAAATTTTTCTTTAAATTTCATTAAAAATATTTCAACTTATATTTTTACCATTTCTTATACAAAAACGTTAATTCGAATCTCCTTTGCTTGCGTGTAAAAGCTCGCATGGCTGCACTCGAATAACTGTTCGTTATCGAATGCCATCATTAGAAATTTCGATTATGTTTACACGTTATCGAATAAGAGAATACCAAATACTCAAAAATTCGTTCAATCGAATAAGAAATCGTTCGAATACGAATGCGGGAGTTAGCCCCCAGGTAGCCTACTTTCACCCCTTCCATACCTATTATCACTTTCTTAACTTCCCGCTAAGAAAATTTGAAAAAATCGTGGATTTTCCCTTATATTTAAAAAATCGAGATTTCACTAGATATTACGTTTTGAGTTCCTAGGAAGCTTTCCTGACTACTACTGAGAGAGTGTCTGTATGAAAATGTGCGTGTGTGTGTATGTGAACCATTTAGTACTTTTGAACGCCTTGACCGACTCGAAACAAACTTATGGGGTTACAAAAAGTTCTATCAAACTTACATATCCTGTGAATTGAAACTGATTCGAACCGGTAAATTTCGAGAAATCACAAAAAAAGACTGAGGACAATTTTTTTTTTAATAAATTAACGATCGATTTCACAAACTAATCAGCTCTTGAAATTGAAAACCAGCGTCAATCGCAACTAACCGGGACAAACTTGGTTGATGCATTGGTGAGATATCCTATATGAAAAAATTCGAAAAAATTATTTGCTTAAAAAAATTCATACTTACGCAGCTGATCCCGATTTCGAAGGAAAACATCAATCACCGCTTATCACCAGGGAATCGGTTGATTCATTCAAAAGTTATAGCAGTTTTAAAACTAAAATTTTAGGGATTCAAATTATTGGGAGCTTGTAGGTATGGGATTTAGGGTGAATCGTTTTCTATATATTTTTAACTTTAAACCACTGTGCGTCAGAAGCGTATGTATGTATGTGATTGTATTTTGCTGCTTATTTTCGGACAGCATATATGAATACCAAACTCAATATCAAAACCTAATAAAAGAATATCGTTTTGTAAGTGTTCACTTAAAAAGCAGTTAATTACGTGTTTTTTAACTTGTAATTTTTGTTTAGTTTCACTAATACACAATTATGATGCGCAGGCAAATTAACCATTAGGGAACTGGTGTTTTTGCTAAACACCGTTTGATACGCGTAATTACATCGAAGTAGATATTTGCACGTATTGGATCATTAATAAGCCTTCAAAACAAAGAACAGGCGGTGGTCCTTTTGAAGAAAAAGTACTTTCCCAAGTAGAGGAGCAAATATTGTCAGCAGCAGGAATAGAAGCCGCTGTTGAAGGGTTGAAAAATGTTAGTTTTGGATCGCTTTTGCGAACAAACGAAACGGATGAAATACCTACACCAAATTCAAGAAATGAAAATATTGTCCATGCTACAGCCTCACAAGAATCTACTTGTTTATATTTTGAAGATGACATTTGTATTAAAAAACAACATTTCTTCCTTATTGGATATAGAAGATGATGGCAAGGAAGAAGTTGCTGAGCCAACAATAAGTACACTAATACGAAAGAATCTTCCAAAAATATGCCAAAAAATATATGTCGACTTTCGAGCTATACCAAAAGGAGATGTTGAAGAGATTGGATACATTGATTGAAATAAAAAGTAAATACCTTGAACTTAAAAAAAGCATATCGAGCATTCTAGCGAACTTGTTAAAATAAAAAAGAAAACCATTGAAATGAAGGAGAAGGAACAACAACTAAACGTTCAAATAAAGGAGTGGAACTACAGATACAAAGAATAGAGCTAGAAGGTATTAAGCTTCAAATGCAGTAAAATAATTGATCTTTTTTATCGTTTTTATACCCTCCAATAATGAATTGGTGGGTATATTCACTTTGTCATACCGTTTGCAACGCAGCAAAATATCCATCTGATACCCCATAAAGTATATATATATTCTTGATCAGTGATGAAATCTGAGACGATCTGAGCATGTCCGTCCGTGCGTCTGTGGAAATACCGATTCAGTCCAAACGAAAAGAGCCAGACTCTTGAAATTTGGTATAAATATTTATAAATATATCTTGCAGGATCGGACAGGTCAAGTTCGTAAATGGGCTGAATCGGGCCAGAGGAACGTTCCCTAAGAAGAACTAACAACATAGTTTTTACAGATTTTTTTGTAATTTTGTTAAGCAAATGATATATTTTTATGTCAAAGAAGGTTCAGAGCGTTAAACTTGCAGCCATGAAATCAAAAAAATTATGTTCGAACTCCGTCCCCTTTAGTGGGCGTTATTAGATGCAAAAATAGTGTAAAAATTTAACAAATTGCTTTACTTAAAATAAAATTTTTAAGCCTTAATGACGAAGCTGGGACGTAACCTGGTACTTCTGTGCCCTACCCCCTACTTTCCCTTTGCCCCCTAAATAACCCTATAAAAAAATTTTAAAATTAATTTTACATTTAATTACCCCAAACATTTATTTTTAGAGTTTTATGGCAAAGATGGAATGCCCACGGCCCTTGCCAGAGAGACCCCGAAAAATACAGTTTTAATACCCTCCGAAAAGAATTGGAAACCATAAAGTATATATACTCTCACAAAAATTTCTACCGGGCTTTTAAAATACCAATCGTCCTTTCAACAATACACCTTCCCTTGGAATGTATTTCATTAGATTTCGAGTCCATTGTATTTTCATGGGGATTTCGGTAGGGTGTTATGAACCATCGTTCACAGGGATATCCCGAATCTTCTACAAAAAGAATCTAGTTTAATTAACTTAAAAAATTAATGTACATAGTTAAATTAATGTACCTAAGAGCCAAAAATTCCTTAAGTTAGTGTTGTATTCTTGTTCGAGATGGATTCTTTCATGCGATTCCTTCCAAACAAATGAGTCATGGGTTGAATTTTTGGTGGAATAACGAAATATAATTAAACGCATTGTTTGTTACCCTAAATTGTTTTTTAAACCTAACAAGAAATATTTTGGCTAAAATTTGTTATACATATTAATCCATTTTTACCCACTCATTAATTGGCAAACTTAAGAGATCTGTAGTATTTCGTATTTTTTTCCTTATGATATTGATGTTTTTATTCTCGTCGGATTCTGAAGAAGATGAATAAAAGAACAAGCTGGGATCCATTTTTAGTTTTGATTCAATAATTAAATAAACTATAATGTTTTAATTTATGTTTTAACAATTTTAAATATGTCTTTTGTTTAATTTTTTTCCCGTGTTGTAAAACGGTTTCACCTTGTGCCTCATATTTGCATCTGCTGTTGGTGGACCAGAAGCATTTAACTTGATCCCAAAGTTGGTTAGCCTTTGCTTTTCCTTGAGAACTATTAGCGAATAAACTTTTTGCCAAGTTCGTATTTTTCCAAGTATTTTGTTTTTTGTATAATTATTTTTTGCAGTTTGGACCTAAAATTGCAGAATGTATTTCATTTTTTTTAAATTTCATTAAAAATACTTCAACTTACAGTTTTACCGTTCAGTTTCTTATACAAAAACGTTAATTCGAATGCTCATTTGCTTGCGTGTAAAAACTCGCAAGGTTGCATTCGAGTAACTGTTCGTTATCGAATACCAGAAAAAATTCTAAGTAAATGCACAGAGGAAAGCTGAGAATAAACTTTGGCCGTTAAATAAAAAAAAGTCCTAAGCATTGCAATTTTACAAATGAAATGAAAAATATTCATACAGTATGTCTGTGTTCATAGGAGTCATGTTTTATTGAAATGATTGCTACTTTATAGGCGAGAGGGGAGAGGGGAGAAGGGAAAAGTAACGAGTACTCATGCGCATGTACTATCAGTACGTTTTGCTTTCTCATTTGTAAAGCACACAACATATGTACATGAATACAACTATACACAAAGTATATCTATATCAAGTATATGCAAGATCCCAGCTGACTAAAATTTTTTTCAGTTTTTACATGAAAGTATGTCAAAATTTGTTTACTTTTGTAGCGAGCCATATTTGTTTATTCGTTGAAAAAATAATTTTGTAAAATTGTGAAAAACATTATTAATTGAACAAAAGTAGCAAAAAAGAATTGTTGTGGAAAAGATTTTTGTGAAAAAGTGTATTGTTTAGGAAAAGTAACAAAACGAAATTGTTTTAAAAAAGTTCTATGCGAAAAGTATTTAAATTTTTGGAAATAATTGTGAACAAAACAAAATAAAATAAAATTTCTGACATAAGATATTAATTTTACACAAACAAAATGTACGGTGGTTTTTGTAATTTTATGTTGTTGTACTCTTGCGACTACTTGATATAGATCAGTGATGTCAAATGTGATTGTGTTGGTGAGATCACTCTTATCTCTTACATTCCCAGCGGGAGAAATGTGCGGTTGCGAGGCCTAACTAGTGGCCTTTTCTAAGAGTATCCTTTTATTTACCAATAATATCTTCTAATTTTATAAGTTGTAAAAAAGGGTTTCGAAAATTGCCAAGTGCTCAGATATTTAATTTTAAAATATTTCTCCATTTTTAAGCTGAACATTTGGTTAGTTTATATACAAGAGAAACAATTTTTACAAAAAGTCTTACTTATGAATTAATTTAAAAGCTACTTTAAGAAATTTTCGAAAAGATGTACCTACATACAGTGGATCCAACTTATTTCAAACCTCTTATATGTATTGTATATATATATATATATATATATATATATATATATATATATATATATATAAATATATTATTTCTGTTTAGAGGCCTCAAAACAGGACTTGCGGAACCTTCCCGCTGAATGAGAGTGTTTTTCAGTAAACATTAATATATTACGCTCTCAAAATAAAAGAGCGTAAGCGTACATGTGAGTTTTGCTTCCGCAATTGTGTATGAGGCTGACATCACTGATATAGATATACTTTGACTATACATATGTACATGTCGTCAACAAGACATGAATTGTGTGAACACGAATGAAAGTTCAAAGAAGAAAAAGGAAGAATCTTGTCAACAAGACATGATTCGTATGAACACAGACTATGTTTAAATTGTTAAACATATTGATAGAAACGTATTTCTTTTTTTGCGTGGTTAAAGGCCATGCCTTACACTGCGTTTACATTAGACAGTGCTGTCAAGACAATAAAAGAATACGTATTAGTTGTCAAAAATACTGACAATTATACCAGTAGTAGAGGCGTCCAGAGAATAGTTAAGACAATTCATTCCGTTAAAAATGTCAAACAAGAAAGTGGAATTGGAAATTGCGGCAATAAACGTATTACGCGAGCTATATAAGTTAAAAACTAAAAGTGATAAAGAAAAAACTTTTTACTGTGTTTTTTACTATAAAACTGTGTTCTGTGCGTTCTTTTTTTCGACAAATGTCAATTATTGTCAGCATATGTCAAATCACTGTCCTATTTTACTGTCTTCAAAAAATTCAAGACAGTACTCCAGACAATTGAAGAAGTGTGCAAGTGTTAGTGAAAAAGTGTGTGCGTGTTGCTATTGTCTTAACAGCACTGTCTAATGTAAACGCAGTGTTAGAGATATACATATTTAAGAAAATTTCTTTCTTAGTTTAGGCATACATACATATATCCTACGTATGGCAGTGGTCAAAAATCATCAATTTTGAAAATAGTTTTTGAGTTTAACTGCCTGTTAAAAATTTTGCTCGGAGTACCTTAAAAATATATAAACAGAATTGCATTAGGTATATAGTTATCTTATTTTCGCCCTAAATTAAGATCATGGGCATAAATGGATCTGCTAGGGAAAAAATTAGACAAAAACCCAAGGTTGGAAACCGAAACGAATATCGGTATTGATATAAATCTGTTTTTATTAAATTATTTAAAAAAATGGGATTTTTAATAAAATTCTGTAGTAAACATTAATATATAAAAATTTATTCCTTCTATAGAAATATATATATGTACAATGTACATATTTATTTAAATAATTGGTTCAACAATTTAGATATAAAGTGAGATTTCTTTTAAGTACGTTATTACTTTCAGATAAGTTAATGATGTGATAATATTTATTGAAGTTGACACATGCGCGAAGAAAAGAATCATTATTTGCGTATACAGAACGGTGATATTTTAATGCCAAAAGCCTTTAATGCGGGTAGGTCTTACAGGAACGTTCAAGTTTAGTCGATTAAGCAGAAATTCAGTACAAACATCGCTCTGTGTCTGGTCCAGAACAAATAAAGTGCTCAGCATCGATCGTCGACTTTTTAGAGTAGGCAGTTTTATCAAAGCAAGTCTGCTATGATATGGCGGCAAGACATACAAATTCCAACCAAGACCACCGAGAGAGAAAATTAAAAATTATGTTTGTACCAATTCAATACTGTAACAAGGATCCCAAATAATTGATCGATAATCAAGAATTGGTCGAACAAGAGATGTATATAAAAGTTTTGTAATATAAGAATCGGGAAACTCGTTAGACCAGCGTTTCATGAATCCAGATACCCCAACGGTTTTATTTACCATAATGGAGATATGATCATGAAATTTGAGCCTGCGATCCAACAGCCTAGATCCAATATGGTATGAACTTTATTTAAGATATCAGTCTCAATCGGAATGTGTCGGGAAAAAGTTAAGTGTTTGCATTTCTTTATATTTAACTCCAATAAATTAAATCTGCACCATAGGTAAACAGTCCAGAAGTCTGCATCCAGTAAATTGTGTCCATTGATATCGTTAAAAGATTTAAATATTTTAACGTCATCAGCATACTACTTTTGATTGCAAGACAACAGTAGGAAGATCATTGATTAATAGCGTGAACAAAATTGGATCCTTTCCTTGAGTCACGCCAGAATGTAATCGAGTAATTTTAGATCAAAAATTTCCCAAATTGACTTGTTTATATACATATATACTTACATCTACATATAATATACAATTTATTATTAAGTAAAAAAGTAAATTAAAGAAACTGGGATTTAAACTTTCAATTCATATATATAAAATATAGTCTTTGGTTAATGAAAACAGCGCTGAATAAGAAAGGGTAATGTCTTAAGTAATTTCAAATTAACTGAAATTCGTTTCTGATATTTTATTTTATATTCGATTTTTTGTGAAATGGTATACCGGTACATACCGATATAGACGCAAACGGTATTGTGGATACCGGTATTTTCTAACCGAAACGGGTTTTGGTATCGGTAATGTTACCAGCATATCATGCCAAAAGTACTCTTATCGACAACGGTATTTTTACAACACCGTTTTACATATTAATAAATTATTGATATATGTACATACATATTCCCCCTAATATGAATCATTTTTCCCTTTTCCCTAAAATTGCAATCATGAAAAAATACCCCGTGAATGATTTCATGCTAAAATTAAACTCCCGTTATCGTGAATGTTTTCTTTCCAGCGAGTTTTTTCACTTTTCCTTTTAATTTATTCTCTTAGATAAGTTAATAAGACACAAACCGATATTTGTTGCAGCATATCAATTTCCTGCGTCCTTGTAAATCTTGTTGCTCCAATTCTAAACATTAACCCCCTTATTCATAAAAATTATGAGAGGCTTATAAGTGTGTAATAGAGCAAATTTCATATGAAATTTTGTTTTATTACGCTGTTATTAGACTCTCATAATTTTTATGAATAAGGGGGTAAGAATATATTTAGTTTGTTTTATTTAGTTTCCAAAATGTATTTAAATTATTTCACTACTAATTATTTCTAAAAATTTTACATAAATGTAAATTTTTCAACACATATTACTTTGGTTTTTCATGTTGTTTTCAGCTTCTTCTCTTTTTTGCATTCACTGAGAACTGATAGCGGGAATAATTTCTAACGGGATATTCACGATACTATTTTTCCCTTTGTGTGGAATAAAAATTTCAGGTGAACAAAAATACCCCCTGTTATTCAAGTGGTGATTACCTACCTCGAAATACTAACGCCCATATTCTTAAAAAATAAAACTTATTTGAAATTTGTTTTAAGAAAATTTTGTATGACAAAATTTGATCAAAGTACATCTCCAATTAAATTTTATATTTTAATAATACCGGGGTAGGAATTTTAAATTTAAAGTGAAAAATCTCTCAAACTGTGGAAGATACAAAAAGATATATATGTATATATATATATATATATATATATATATATGTATATATATACATATATAAATATATATATATATATATATGTATATATATATATATATATATATATATATATATATATATATATATATATATACATATATATATATATATATATATATATATATATATATATATATATATATGTATATGTATATGTAGCAAAAAATTTAAATATATATATATATATATATATATATATATATATTTATATATATATATATATATATATATATATATATATATGTATATATATACATATATTTATATATATATATATATATATATATATATATATATATATATATATATATATATATATGTATATACTCGTATATGTAGCACAAAAAATTTTAATTTTTAACTATTTATTCCTATAATAGCTATTCTTTCAGAAACATGAGATTTATTTACTAGTTTTGTCCTAGCAGTTATATTTATATCCAGGATGTTTTCAATTAAGGCAAGGATAATGCTATCTTAATGAAAATCTGTATTAGATTTTGAAGGCACCCTGTGCTTGTGAAAAGCACCTAAACAAAAAATATTTTGGAAATTTTTTATATTCGACCAGTACTAAATTTTGGGTACATGTTTAACAATATACAAAATTTAAAATTAAAAAGCATGACCTTTTGTCTAATGCCCTGTAAATATTACTTTTACTCCTTCTTGCCCCGCTTCCGGTGCAGCTAAAGATTTTAAAAGATACAATTGATTCAATTCAAATACAATTTCATTTAAGTAGTAGTTTAGTAGTTCAATACTTACGAGTATTACTACTCTTTTAACTCCTCTCTAAGAAAATTTAAAATTTTCAAAAAGCCGGGAAGCTACTGGTTTTACCCCGTTTTGAAATATTCAGTTCTCATCAGATCCTGACGTTTTGAGTTAATGAGAGGATTTCCTGATTACTTCTGGGAGGCCGTAACTATGTCTATATATATGGGTGCGTGCTTATAACTTTTGAATAAAATGTTTTTTTCAAATGTGTTTTTTTGTAGAAAAAACACTTTTGAAAACTACAAAATAATCAGCTCTTGATATTCAAAAATCTCGTTGATCGCCACTGACCGGGTCAAAATCGTGAAAGAACATATTCCAAAAAGTGAAAATTATTTATTTATTTATTCGATTCAACCTAGTGGCGGTTCAAAGAGTTCTATCAAACTTAGATTTCCTGTGAATTGTAACCGATTCGGACCGATAGATTTCGAGTTATCTTAAAAAACAACGAATTTTTTTTCAAAAACGTTTTTATGACTTTTAAACTACTATGTCGATCCACAAGCTAACCAGCTCCTGATGTTCGAAATAAGTTAATGCGTTCATGAGATATCGTAAACGAAGAAATTCGCAAAACGCTACCATGTGGATAACATTAGCGGGAAGTTGCGGAGATGGCCATTAGGGTCAATCGTTTTGCGTATTTTTTTAATTTAAACCACTGTGTGATGCGAGCTAATTTATTTTATCTGTTTTAATCATTATTCATGTAGACCCTACACATTAGAAGCAGAAAATCGTATCTAATAAAAAATAAACTATCAATAGTTATAAATATTAGCAAATATTAAGAAAAAAAAGTTAAAAACAAAATTTGAATATATCAGGTTTTTATTTTCATTTTATTTGTTTCAATTAATTTGACTTTCAATAACTTAATCTGCTTATTGTTAATGCCTCAAAATAGATTTCACCAGAAGGTGGATATGGCTGTGATTTTTTGTGCCCAGCAAACAAGTGCTTAAACACAAAATAAAACTTGTATCAAATAAGTGGGCATTATGTTCAATAGACTAAAGTTGGGTGGAGTAAATAAAATAGATAACTGGTCAGTTAAAGAGGAATGAGATATTATATATTTGCTTGAGTTTATAAATTCAATAAAATGAAGTATCTCGTATTGTAATATTAAGCCACTGCAGATTTGCTTAAATTAATAAACTTTTTAAAATTTAATTCTAGATAGAAGTAGATTGATCTAGGTATTATGAAATTTATGAAATTTTATACTTAAGAAATGCACAGACTGCTGTTAGATGTTACTATATTGTAAGATCTGGCAATGTTCGGGTGATGGTAAGAAAATCCTTGTGCTGGTTTATACACATCAAGTTTATTTGACCAATTTTGTTTTGAACCTGCATTCATGTTCTTGTGTCTGACTACAAAATTTGGCTTTTACATTTTCAGTGTTGCTAGTAGTATTATTTATCTGACAATTATTCCAATGTCAGTTGCATTAATTGTCAAATGTCTGATACTAGTTTTATCGCACAATGTGCAGAAAATACTTTTTATTGAAACGTTTTAAGGCAAAAGTTGGCAGCTCACATGGTGAAATAAATAAGTTTGTGGCGGTAAGGTAGATGACAATATTTTGTTCAAATATTGCCTGGATATATTGATGTCAAATTTTTGAGGTACTCCTTGTGTTTGTATGTGTGAGCATTGTTAGTAATTGCGCATGCCTGCAGCATTTCAAAGTGTTTTGTCGCTATAATTTTTACACACACAACAATCCCCTTGGTTGTTGTAATTGTTGCCGTAGTACCGCCACCTTTTATTCATTTCGCCATGGCAGATCACACTGTTGCAAGCCATTAGCAGGAACGCCCGTATTTTACTAACAATATTATTCTGGCAACCTTACACGTACTTCAGGAAGAACCATTATTGCTTTTGAATAAAAAGCAGAGGATGCTGTTTCTAATAATACCAAATAGTATGGCATTGGAGACGTTCATGACAGAGTCAGCTCGTAATTCAAATATTATATATTATTGGCGCCGAGTAAAAATTATGTTACAATTATAAATGGCCAAATTCATAAAAAATAATTTATACATATTTTGTAGATTTTTTTATAGAAATTTTCCAAATAAGTAGGTTATAAGAATAATATATTTTTTATACATTGTGGTCTATTTTAATCATTTACCTATATGTTTGCTGGATTAACTTAAGTGATGGCTCAAATGTGCGTGTTTATAAGCTCACAAATATGTTTATCAGCTTTTGTGTTTACCCAATATTTTGTATATGGTTGTGCTAGAACAAACAACAACAGCAATAGAGGGAATTTGCGAATGAATGAAAGTCAAGTGTAATATTTTTATCGTCTCATATATAATGAGGCATCTGCGATCGCAAAATTATCAGAATCAAAAATAGATTTCAAGTGATAACTTCACAAAGGAAATACAGCAGTAAACAAAAAACCTTTTAAAGTATTTTGAAACAATTTAAAAATAGTATACAAAATGCGTGTCCTAGTGTTGAGTATATTGTTTGCCGTTGTCACCATTGCTTCAGCTATGCCTGCCAATCTTCAGGAAGAGCCCCTATCCCTGGAAGATGTAGATGTCCAAGGTCATTCAAATGATGGTGATCGTCAAGCCCGCCAATTTGGTCACGGTGGTGGTTACCGTTCCGGTTATGTTCGTTATGGTAGTTACCGTAGTGGCGGCAGTTACGGTGGATATCCCGGTCTGGGAGGATATCCAGGAGGAGGCTACGGTGGTGGATACGGAGGCTACGGTGGTGGCTATGGAGGTGGATACGGTGGTATCGGCGGTTACGGTGGTTACAGTGGTTTCGGAGGCTACAATGGCGGTTTCTATGGTTAAAAGAAAGTTACGTGATGAAAAATGCCTATAATTTATGAATGTATTAATTGTGATTTAACAAAATAAAGAACCTTATAAATAAAAAGTTTAAAAAACTTTGAGACATAAACTTATTCAAAAAGTGGAATAATGGTGAAGTGAGCACTCTGCTAATTGAACACAATATGTTTTTCTTTCAAAACCACATATTGTATGTCGCTATTTAAGATACAGTGTGATCACTATAAAACCAGCGCCGATAAAAGCTTTTGTTTGAAACATAAATCACATGAGTTCTGAGTTTTTGATTTCAACCTAGATTTTAGGCCAGTCATCAACATCATTAACAATTGTGTTAATTAATATTGCAGCTCTTCATGGTCAAGGTATATCACTGGTTACTGAACAGTAGCGGCAGTGATTGATAATAGCATATTCTAATAAAGAAAAACATTCCATCGCAGTTTTTATGTTTGTAGAACAATAAATATAACGACCATCAAATTGAAAACATTTAATGAGTTCCCTGACCTCAGAGAGCTAAGGGTGGCTTTGGTGATTTTTGTTATAAATTAAAGAGCAAAATATATCGAAAACATTTCGCTGAGCCACAATTTGAAAATTAAAGTGAGAGCTGTATCCCCAAAAATTCAATCTAAAATATTTCCCTTATATAATTATTCCACCATCTTTAAAAAATATATGCACATTTTTTCTTTCTTTTCGTCATCATTTTACATTATCCATATTACTATTAAAAGAATTACAAATAGAGTGTTTTATTTTCCGCACTTGTTTCCCGGGAAAGTGGAAAAACCCGACTTAGCCCATTTCCGAACTTTACCTGTGCTATCCTTTATATATATATGTATATATATATATATATATATATATATATATATATATATATATATATATATATATATACATGTATATATATATATATATATATATATATATATATATGTATATATATATATATATATATATATATATATATATATTTATATATATACCAAATTTCAAGAGTTTCTCTCTTTTCGTTTGGAATGAACCGTGATTTCCACAGACGGACGGACGGACATGCTCAGATCGTCTTAGATTTCATTACTGATCAAGATGGATATTTTGCTGCGTTACAAACGGAATAACAGAGTGAATACACCCTCCATATTCTTCTTTGGAGGGTATAAAAATCAAAATTTCGAATCCAGGATTGGACAAGTGCAGTATTTTATAGTTCATGAAACTGACCAAAATGGTTACAAATTTTAAATTTTTCTTAAATAAAACAACTATAACTAGTGAAGACTAGCATTGGTAAAAAAAATAAAAAAGTTAAAATTTCGCTTCCAGAGATGGGAAATTGAAATTTTTTGTATATAAAAGTAATCAAAATGGCAATTAACGTCGGTTTCTTTCTAATTAAGACTATTTTTTAATTCAGGGAAAACAAAATTGGTATCAAATATTAAAAAATCTAAATTTCGATTCCAGGGTTGGATAACTGCAATATTTTGTAGTTCATGAAAGGGACCAAAATGGATATGAATTTAAAATTTTTCTTAAATAAAACTATTTCATGCTTCATGCATTGATAAAAGGAAACAAAAAATATATTAAAGTTTCTTTTCCAGGGTTGGGAAATTGAAATTTTTTTTAACCATAAAAGTAACTAAAAAGGCAATTGACGTTGTTGCTTTTTTGCGAATTAAAACTATTTTATAATTCAGGAAGAACAAAATTGGTATTAAAATCTTATATTTTATGGTTCATGAACAATGTGTGACCAAAACTCACAAAGAATTGCATTGGTAAAAATATAAAAATTCGCTTCCAGAGTTGGAAAATCGAAATATATTTGTTACATTAAAAAACCCACATAAATTCCAAATTTTTAAATCTATTTTATACGTCAGGAATTATTGAAATCGAAATTTTTTTAGTACATAAAACTAGCTATATAAGTTCCTAATTTTGGTTTTTGTGAATGACATCTTTTTTATACTTCGGGAAAAATTAAATTGGTTTTGAAAACCATACAAATTAAAAATCCAAATTCAGGGTTGTAATATCGACATTTTCTGATTCATAGATGTAACCATATGATTTGCTATTTTTGATTTTTATGATGAATTATACCTACTTTATAAATCAGGAAGAAATAAATTGGTATTAAAAACCAAAAAATCTAAAAGCCGATTCTACGGTTGGACAATTAGAGTTTTATGGAGTACATGAAACAGATGCTTCAAACTTGTGTATGTGTTGGTAAAATTCTGTTTGGTAGTGAATATCTAAATTGTTTTGATATTCTTCAAACTCACATCAAACCATACGCGTGAGTTTGATGTTTGTGATCAAAGAAAAGTGGAGTTTGAAGCGTCTGTTTGATGTGTGGCAATGCCGCTTAGCGAAGTTAAATTTTCTTCAATCTCCTAGGACAACAAAATCAAAACAAATTTCTTTATTATGTTCTGCCACGAAATACATATATTTGAAGTAAAGTGTTTTTTGGTGGCCCTTTTTTAAGAGTTTGACAACTTTCCCTGTTGTAGCCAAGACTTCTTTGATAAAAAGTTCGTTTCTCAAATATTATTAAAAATATCATCGAAATTGTCACTTCTTTTAATCCTGCGAATTCCCTTATATAATTCACGGCAAAGCGAGAAATGAAAATGAATCATAATTGTTCATAAACATGGTATAATAAAACAGGGTACTGCCACTGTGAGATACTAAATTTAAAATAATTTTCTGACAATTTTAAGGATTCTGACATTCCCATAAAAATTAAGTTACCATATTATTTTGTTTGTTTGTTTGTTTGTTTGTTTGAATGAATACTTTACAAAGTAAATTTTCAAAGTATTTGGTGCACAGATGCCGACGGGGTGACTTAGATCATATGCCGGCGATGTTATTAACCCGTATTTTCTTCCGATACTGTGAAATATCATGGTATGATATAATATAATGGAGGTTTGTCCGTGATGTCATGAAAATGTGACTTGGTATCTTGAAATTTAAATAAGTTAGAGATCAATGAATGAAGTTTAGTTTATACAATTTATATATACATACATATACATATATGTATGTATTACAGATTTTATTTAAAAATTTCCAAATAGGGAAAGTTATTTTTTATAATGTGGCAACGTCATATTCAATATGATGTATAAAAATAAACTTCAAAAATCCTTATTAAAATTTAATAACAGCAAGTGGAAATACCTTGTATTTATATACCTTGTTCATAACAACATTTTCCCAATAACTTTTAAATGTTTGACCACATAACACATGTAGAATATTGCCAAAAGCAATATAGCAAGAAAGCTTCTATGAATTTACTCCTGTCAGTGTCTAAGTTCAAGACCATAAGAACAAAGGAGGTGGTACTTTTAACGAATTGTTTGGCTAAATGACCATCAATGCTCTAAATAAAACAAGTGCTGGAAAACGGTGGACCCTAAAGATCATCCGTCCGCTAAAGCTGGATTCACCCATTGTTTCGGAACAAAAAATTTGTTTCGAAAAAATTTAAATTTTTTGATAGTTTGTTCTGAAACGATTCACTTCGAACAATTGTTCTGGAAAAACAATGGTACCATACGAGATATTTTTGTAAACGATGCGTGTTCAAAATTTCGAGTGAAATTATGTCAAAATTTGTGTGGAAAATTCATGAAAAAATTTTGCAATAGTAGTACTGTGTTTTCTCGTGGAAAAACATATGAAATGTGTCTGGCAACATTTTAACAAACCTGTGAAATATAGCAAATGTTCTACATTTCATACGGAATTCTGACAGCTGTTCATAAATACATAAAATAAATTAATATAGACACCACATTTTAAATCTCATATTTTCCAAGTGAAATAATGAATGTTGCTCAACATTTTCCACAAATTCGAACAGAGTACTAGGCTTAATAAACAAATTGTGAATTAAAAAAATTTGAATAAAACGAAAATGGATTAAAATAAAAATCTTAACATAGTGTCCACACCTGATGAATTTATATCATGATATGAGATATAACGCCGGCAGAGGAAATGTCAATTTTATGTTTTAATCAATGCATAGGAGTAAACGTTGATGATTTTATATCATACTGAATCATTTTTTGTTTGTCATCGTGCAGGTAAAATATCGACATATGTATGTAGTTCTATGTAAATTTTGAATATTTTTTTCTGGTGTTTATTTTTTTGTTTTTAGAAAATAATGAGTTTAAGAAAAAAAAATTTGCATCTTTTAGTTGCTTTAAAGCAGCTCAATAATCTAATGGAAATTTCAGATGAGGAGATAGAAAGCAAACGTACTATGTGGGTCAATCCCTTTTTGGCAAGAAGGGAAATCCATAACTTGGAAGCACACCTTTTAAAGGATATTCTGTGGGAGGAGAAGGAATTCTGTAATTTCTGTCGTTTAAATATTAACAACTTCGAAAAAATACTTAAATCTGTAAGTACATGTTCCCTACCAAAAAGAACAAATTTGATTTTTGTATTTTCAAAAATATAAGTTCATAAATTTTCACATAGGTTAATTCCAAAATAGAAAAACAAGATACTGTAATGAGATTCGCAATAAGCTCACGAATTCGATTGGCAGTTACATTGCGTTACTTGGCCACTGGAGACTCGCTAAGATCTTTGGAATTTCTCACTCGTATTTCGAGAAAAACCATAAGCCACTTTATTCCAGAAGTACTGACAGCTATTATTGAAAATTTGCAAAGTGACTGCCTGCAGGTAAAATAACAACTTACTAAAATTTGTGTAAATTTTAATATACTTTTTATCAGTTTCCTTCTAGCGAAAACGATTGGCTTTCTGTTGCAAATGGCTTTGAGCAATTATGGCAATTTCCCCATACTCTGGGAGCAATGGATGGAAAACACATCCGAATAAAAGCTCCACCTCATTCAGGATCTGATTTTTTTAATTACAAGGGCTTCTTTAGCATCGTTTTGTTTGCAGTGGTAGATGCTAACGGCAAATTTTTGTATGTTGATGTTGGTGGTAACGGTAGAGCGTCTGACACCGTCATCTTTAAAAATTCAACGCTGTATAACTCTCTGAAGGAAGGAAAGCTTAGAATTCCAGGCGATTGTCCTCTAAAAGGGCAAGTATTAAAAACGCCATATTATTTCATAGGAGATGATATATTCGGCCTAGACCGCAATGTAATGAAGGCTTACAACCGCAATTCTGCTTTGTCAACCCAACAGGAGGTATTTAATTATAGGTTAAGCCGGGCGAGAATGCCAGTTGAGATGGCCTTCGGTAGACTTGCATCAAGATTTAGAATTTTCCACAGGCCAATCGAAATACAAATTGCTACTTGTGATTTATTAGTAAAAACATGTTGTATTTTACATAATTATCTGTGCAGAAACTTAAATCAAAATCAACAATTGGAGAAAATTGCATTAAATCTGCCACAAACGATGACACCGATTCCAGCTCAGACCCATGATTCAATTAGATTTGCTAATGAAGTAAGGGAAAATATAACAAAATATCTTATTACAGATGGAGATGTAGCATTCCAATGGCGTAAAATAAAAAAACAAGTGGCTAACCACGTTAGTGTAACGATCCAGTAAATTAAAGGAACAATCGGCCCTTTTCAGGGCCACCAAAACTTTATAAAGAGAATTATTTTTGTTACAAACTACTTTTTTTTCCAGAGAATTATTGAAGTCAGGTTGCTAAACCTAAATTGAGACTTATATAATATATTATTATAAGTTATAAACTATGCACATTTAACGAATAAAACATTTTGGATATCAGATTCCATTTCAAAAATTTATTATATCACTAATTCGATAACATAAGACAGGTACATTCATTAAGTCTTTTTTCGTTTTAATATAAAATGTAGTGAAGAATCAATTAATTAATATAATTATGTTAATTGAATGTATTTGTGTAGAGAACGATAAAAAACATAAAGGTATATAGGTAAATTCATTGTTTTTTTTTTTTGTTATTTTAATATAAAATTTAGTGACTTGTTTGATTTTTTATCTCTAATTTAGAGACTATGTTAAATTAGTTAATATTTACAATATATTGGCATCAATAACTGCTGTATGTAATATATCATTTTGATTTATTGTTTGGATATATTTTGCTAGTAGTTGCTGCAACACAGCCATGGCCTTTGTTGCTATTGTAATAGGCATCTGTGACAGCTGCAACTCAACAGATTTACTAAACGAAGAAAATATTGTTTCCTGGTCATGTACATTTGACAATATTGAATCTAGAGCGGAATTAAACTTTTCGTCTCTCTCGATTCTTGCTTTTTTTGCTGGATTCATTTTGCTGGAACTTGTTGGTGTTTCACTTGTAAATGATCTATCCAAAATACTTTCTTGGCACCCATCATAATTGATATCTTGTATATCGGCATTAAATTCGATAACATTACTTTCATCATTCTGAAAACACAATACATGTAGCAGTAACATAACACATTAATAAACTTAACTTATTAATTTACCTGCGAAAAATTTGTCTTTGTTTTTCTAAGAACAATAACGTTTTCTAAGAAATTCATTTCACTAAAGTAAAATAGATGAGGATGATAAACGTTTTCAGTTGACGTGCCCGAATTTTTAGATTCTGCAACTTTTTTCTTTTCGGACACATAAGCACCTCTAAGATTTTTTATTTTCTTTTTCACATCAGCCTCATCTTTATTCATATTTTTACATATTTCACACCAGGCATTTTGCTTCTTATCTAATCTTTTATAATCTTTGCTTCTGTAGTCCCAAAGGCATGGAAATTGTTTATAAAGGGCTATAAGTTTGAAAACTTCTTCCACGTTCCATTCCATGATTTCTAAATCTATCCTGTCCTGCTACAAGTACGGTCGAAAAATTTTTGGATTCCTCCTTGCTTTAAATAGTTAAACTTTACCGTTCTCAATTAAATATGTAATTAATTCCACATTTCTCTTACCTTTAATAAAACTCTTATGCGAAAACAAATTTTTAATATGATTTGAATATTATTAGCAAATTACTCTGTGTGATTTACAATGAAATTAAAATAATAATGAATAAACGTCATACACAATGACACATCTAAAATGACATTTGATATCATGATGAAATTATCTAGATATGAGGCCTGATGATTATATCATAACGCTGATATAATATTAATAAATTGAGTCTATACGTGATGATTTTTCATCAAGATATCAATTTGACATTCATCATGATATAAATTCATCAGGTGTGGATACTATGTAATAAAAGTCAGATGCTTGTTTTAATAGCCATTGAGTTAAAGAAAGCGCGTTTATTGGCAAGGTATATATATGAAAAAAAATTATTTGGGGTATTCACACTGTGTGCTATTTAGTCATATTTTCATAAAGTCATAATATTTTAAATCAGTTTAAAAAAGTTGTTGTTGTGCTGCATTTAAAAAAGTCATAAACTAATAGCACTCTTTCAGGTATGTTTTTGCTTTGTCATAATATAAATCTAGAGATCTGAGTCGAATGGCTGAAAATCTTTAGGCGAGACGGCTAAAGTATATGTTTGGCTCCGTTACTTATATATGATTCACGACTAAAAAACGGCTAAAAAATTATTCATACCTACATATATGTACATTAAATCACCTTTTTATAGCATAACAAGTAAAAACGTTATATTCGACCGGGTCGAATCTTAAATACCCTCCAAATATTTAGTAAGTGAATTTAAAATGTTTAACTTGGTGGGACAGAGTTCCTTTATATAATATCGTACATCAACGCCCACTAAAGGGTGCGGGGTTCAAAAAATATGCAATATCATGTTTTCCACAGACGAACGTATGGGCATTGCTAGACCGTCTTAGACTTCATCACTGATCAAGAATATATATACTTTATGGGGTCCAATTCTCTTTGGAGGGTATAAAAACTGTATTTTGGCGGGGTCGCTCTGGCAAGGGCTGTGGGGGAAACATTTCACCTTTGTCATAAAACTCTAAACATAAATGCTTGGGATAATTATATACAAAATTAAAATTTCTTCTTTTTGATAGGGTCATTTAGAGGGCAAAGGGGGAGACGGGGTAGGGCAGAAACAGGTAGACATAAAACTTTAAAAATAAATGCTTGGGATGATTATATACAAAATTTAAAAATTTTATTTTTTTATTTTTAATAGTGTCATTTAGCGGGCAAAGGGGGAGGAGGGGGTAGGGCAGCAGCAGGCAGTCATAAAACTCTAAAGATAAATGCTTGTGATGATTATATACCAAATTTAAAAATTTTTTTTTTTGGTAGGGTCATTTATTGGGCAAAGGAAGAGGGGGGGGGGGGTCTAGGGCAGAAATCGGCAGTCATAAAACTCTAAAGATAAATGCTTGGGATGATTATATATAAAATTTAAAAAAAAAAATTTTTTGGTAGGGTCATTTAGGGGGCAAAGGAAGAGGCGAGAGAGGGGGGGGGGGGCAGGTCAGATATCGGCAGTCATAAAAATCTAAAGTAAATGCTTGGGATGATTATATACAAAATTAAAAAAAATTTTTTATTTTTTTGGTAGGGTGATTTAGGAGGCGAAGGGGAAGGAGGGGGTAGGGCAGAGAAGTACCAGGTTTCGTCTCAGCTTCGTCATTAAAGCTTAAAAATGTTATTTTTAAGGAATGTAGGCTTAAGTAAAACAATTTGTTAAATTTTTATGCTATTTTTGCCTATAATAACGACCACTAAAGTGGGCGGGGTCAAAAAATATTTTTATTTTATTTAATGGCTCCAAGTTTAAGGCGTTGGACCGTATTTGACATAAAAATATATCATTTGCTTAACAAAATAACCAAAAAACTTTAAAAATTATGTTGTCTTTTCAGGGTTGGTTTAGTTCTTCTTTGGGGAACTTTTCCCCTCTTGCCCAATTTAGCCCATCTTCGAACTTAACTTGCTCTAAGCTCCAAAATATATTTATGCCAAATTTCAAGAGTCTAGCTCTTTTCGTTTGGACTGAATCGTGATTTCCACAGACGGACGGACGGACGGACGGACATGCTCAGTTCGTCTTAGATTTCATCACTGATCAAGAATATATATTCTTTATGGGGTCTGAGATGGATATTTCGATGCGTTACAAACGGAATGACAAAGTGAATATACCCTCCAAATTCTTTTTTGGAGGGTATAAAAAAATTAAAAGAGAACTAAATCGCAAAAGCTACATATGTATATACAAGTGAAAAATTTTTGTCGTTTTTCCGTATCATATCAACGCAGCAGCTGATCGATGTTTGAAATATCATACTAAATTATGACGGGTTGTTCAAGCTAGTCATATTTTTCGTGCTGTTTTTATGACATGACTTTATGACTACAATTATTTTTGTAACTTTTGTTACTCATGTCATACAAACATACCCTGCCTGTTTTTTTCATATCTGAAATAAGCTTCAGTGCAATTGATTTATTTAAATTCATGCCAATATTTAGATAAGTTTCTTTTTAATAATATTCAACAGTTATTTATTATTAATAACAAACAATATAAAACAAATGCTCTGTATATTATTTTATTAGGTTAGGTTGAAAAGAGGGGCATAAGCATCCCAATCAGTCCTGGATTACACTTATTTTATTATATATACAAACAACATAAAACAAGTGCGTTGTATTTTTTTATACATACAAACAATATAAAACATGTTCTGTATATTATTATACATATGTTTAATATGATGTGGCATCTCAGTTCAACTTTACTTAAAAAATTAAAGTAGCTGGCAGCACAGTTGAAATGTTTCAGAGCAAAAATTAAACCAACCAATTCATGTTCCGTGAATCCAGCTTAATTTCAACCCCGCAGATATCGTAATGTAGTTTGTTGTGCTGTTTTTGGTTTGGGTTTTCGAGCCCAAGAGTCTAATATGTAAGAGTTTGCTATTTTTTAGAACCCTTTAAAAGAATCGAGGATACTAATTGATCAGATACATAACTTCAGAGTTTTCAAAATATAATCACTTGTTTTTTTTAGCAATTTTTTGTTTATGAATCGATAGGTAAAGCCGGTTAAATTATAATGAAAAAAATGATTTTTTTTTTGAGATTTTTCGAAGTTTTAGGTCATAATCGGTTCACACGCATACGCAGGCATATATTTGCACACACCCATACATACAGACATACTCCCTTCTCGGGAGTACTCAGGAAAGTTTCCTAAGAACATAGAACGTCCAGATCTGGTGGAAGCTCGGTTTTTACAAAACGGAATAAAATCAATAACATCCCGATTCCCTTAAAATTTCCCGCTAAGGTGGTAAGTTGGAAAATTAGTATATAGTAGGTATATTTATTGTTAAGGACTCTAAGTAGGATATCAGCCGTTATATACAGATATGTATGAATATGTACGTTGTTTTAATTTATAAGGCTTTGTTGTTAATTATTCTAGGTCTTTGTTTCTCATTTTCCAATTTAATTATGCTGTAGTAAACATATTAAACACGGCATACGATTTTATAGATGAATTTTTAAAAGAAGCGTTTGCAGAAACTGTAGCTTCACCATCGTTTAATATCTGTCTGTAAAGTTGAATTCTGTTAATTTCAGATAAATACAGATTTATGCAAATTTTGTCAACTAATATTTACGCACGTGTATATCT
Source organism: Linnaemya tessellans (assembly GCA_951800035.1). Lineage (NCBI taxonomy): Eukaryota > Metazoa > Arthropoda > Insecta > Diptera > Tachinidae > Linnaemya > Linnaemya tessellans. The sequence continues at coordinate 80,989,125 of OX637534.1, forward strand.
GTAGAGCTAAATTTATTACGGCAGTTAAATTTAAGTTAAAGCATAAACGTTTTGAAAGTTTGGATTTAAACATGTGACTATAAAATAGAAAGTTTGGGTTTTTACTAGTCCATTTTAATTTAAATACATTTTTGCTAAAAGGTTTTGTTTCAAAACCCGTTTCAATACCAAAATTATTATTTTTTGTTATCACTTATTGATTTCTATAATGCTAACTGGGCTACTTGCAGTATCGGCCAATAAAAAAAATATTTTTTATTTGCTTTTATTATGTACAAATCAGCGCAGAAGTATCAGATACTAAGTTATTTCAAATCATATGAAAGAATATAAACATCATGCATTTCGGGTTAACAAAAAATTAGAGTCGATGACGTTACGAAACTTTACATACTCCCATGTGCTGGGTATGGAACGAAGAAGATATGTACATAAAACTTCACTTGGAGATATTTTTAGTAATAAATGAAGGAAAATGGTAAACACAATTATGAAAAAGTAGGAGAAAGTTACTCTCTCTAAGTCAGTATTACGTTCGGACTAACCGTTTAGAAACTACAGAATGGTAATAAACGCAAGTGACGAATTTGCAAAATAAGAATAATTGGTAAGATGATGTTTTGAGGAATTCGTGGGTTGATATTCCCATTATTTATGATTTTTTCTTTGGCAATGCTTAAGAAAAATTTTCTTAGTCACAATTTTATTTCTTAAATATTAATACATTCAGTTCAACTTTGTAGTGGTCCAAATCATACATAAACCAGAAATTAGATCACAGAAATAAGCCTATAAACGGCTTTGCAGTAGCATAAAAACTTTAGAAATAAATGGTTATCTTAAGTAGACTTAAGCGCTTATTGCGTATATCAACTTTATAACTCGGTGATGATTAATAATACGTATTATGAAATTTTTTATTTGACATATTGTCACAATTTTATTATAAAAATGAAATTTACATATATGTTGGGTGGTCAAGCAATGTCTATACGCATTTCATTGGTGCTTTACCAAATCATCAGATGGGAAATTAAACATTTTTTTTCGGCCTATTCAGTATATTGTAGTACATGTAGTAACTAAAATTTGTTAAAAATTTCAAGTTTTTCTTTAACAAAACAACTTTATACGTCATGAAGATTTGCATTGGCCAAAAAAATTTTTTTTTAAATTCAAATTTTGCTTCCAGGGGTGGGAAATTGAATTTTTTTATACATGAAAGTAATCAAACAGAAGAACAAAAATGGTATCAAAAATTCAAAAATAAAAAATAAAATTTCGAATCCAGGAATAAAATTATTACTAATTAAAAGATATTTTTATTTATTTATTTAATTTAAATTTTTATAAATATATCTCTTTATTATTTTCTTCTTTCAAATTTTTTTACATAATGAAAAATGTATAAATCAAAATTGATTAGAAAACAATATTTAATATTTTAATAGTGAACCTTTTGTTTATGTAAATTGTATTACAGGATGTTAATTTCCCAACAGGCTATAGGTTCAAATCTGCGAAACTGCAAATTATTTTTTATTTTATTTTTATTTTTAATAAATGAACGTGATTGCATTCTATTTATTAATTTTTTGAGAATGGAATATTTAGAATATTTTTCATAGTCACCACTTGCAAAAGTGGAAAAATTGAACAAAGAACGCTGATGAGATGGCGTAGCGGCCTCGAAATCAGTACTGATCCGTTCTGCTGGTTTAATGACTATGAAAAATATTCTAAATATTCCACTCTCAAAAAATTAATAAATAGAATGCAATCACGTTCATTTATTAAAAATAAAAATAAAATAAAAAATAATTTGCAGTTTCGCAGATTTGAACCTATAGCCTGTTGGGAAATTAACATCCTGTAATACAATATTTAATATTTTTTATATGTTTTTATAAAGTAAAATTCAAACAAGTAAAAAAAATATATAATTTTATAAAGTTTAAACATTATTGGTGTTGAATGGGAACAGGTTATTAAAAGATCTTAACGATTATATGACTCCCCCACCCTTTGAATATACATTATACCCGGAATGTAAAATATTCTCTAATATTATGATTATTTTAAGTTTGAAACATATTAAATATAGTAGATAAAAAAAATAAAAAAAAAATTATAACAATTACATACATATATATTTGAAAAAAATGTACATTATTCTATTATTTTTGCAAATAAATAAAAAATAAACTTAACCAATTTAATATAAATAATCATAACTCAATATAAACAAAATTAATAATTAACAAAATTATTTAGTTTTCATTAGTTTCTACCAGTAATTTTTCTATCAAATTTTACATTTGGTATTTCGTTTTGATATTTAAAATATCTTTTCACTAGTTATCTATCTCTTTTACAATCTTTTTCATCAATAAAATTTGTTTTATTCTTTTCTTTAACTTGCTTAATAATATATTTAGGTTTTTGTTTTAAGTTATAAAATCCAAGGTTTTTTACTAATTCTCTTTCTTTGAATTTGTGACATTCTTGCCTCTTTTCATTTATTTTATTAATTCTGTTTATCTCATTTAGATGCATTTTATTATGCAATGTTTTCCAAATAGATACATCCACTTTGTTATGAAGTAAATCATTTGGTTTATATCCTGTTGTACTATGAATCGAATCGTTGTATATTTGAACAGATTTATAGACAAGAGTCATATCATCAAAGTCATTATTTGCTTGTTCTAAGTTAAAGAGTCTGACATGTTCATTCAATGTAAGGTGAAAGCGTTCTATGTCTGCATTGCCTGTATGAGTGTTTGGTGAAGTAAAATGAAAATCTATTTGTGAATTGTTTAAAAAATTTTTAATATAAGCTGTATTGAACTCATTGTCGGCAACAATTTTATTTGGTTTTCCCAAAATAGCGAATCTCTCTCGTAATTTTTCAACGATAGTAAGTGAATTTTTATCACACAAATGGTGTATTGAGACATGCTTCGAAAGCTTATCAATACACGTCAAAAAAGTTAAGTTTTTATTCAAAAACCATACATCAATATGAATTATTTCATTTGACTTTAAAGGAGTTTCACTAACAAAAAACTTGCACATATTACATGTAATGCAATTGTTAATATATTTTTGAATTTCCTTTTTTAAATTAGGGTAATATATTTTGTCTTTTAATTCTAAAAAAGTTTCTTCTATACCCCTATGATTTTTATCGCTGTGGTATTTTTCAATTATATTCAAAAGACTTTCTTTATCCAAAATATCTTTTATAAGTTTAGGACAATATAAAAATTTCATTTCTGGAAGATTTGAGAAATAATGTACTATTGTTTGTTGAATGCTTTTAAATATTTCAAAATTGTCACAAAAAATTGCAACAGTTCCTTTTAATGGTAAATTTTTTTTAAAAAAATGTAATACTTTCTCTTCAAAATATTCTCTCAATGTTATAGTGTACCTAACTTTTTTCTCATACAAAACCTGTTTTTCATAATTATATTTCTTTCCTAAAGTAATTATTATTTGATGTTTAAAAATATTGAGTGGTGATTCCGAAATATATATATGGTCATTTAAATTTTCTTTTGTACTATGAATTGTTGCTCTATCAGAACATATTGTTTGTTCTTTTTCCTGAAAATGATTTATATCTAAACGACTTAGAAAATCTGCAACAGTATTTGTTTTTCCTTTAATATATTCAATATCGAAGTCGTATTCATTCATTTGTAATTTCCATCTTTGCAATTTCATATTAGGTTCTTTTAATGAATTAAGCCACAACAGAGGTCTATGGTCTGTTTGTACCTTAAACTTTCTGCCAAATACATAAGGTCTAAAATATTTCAATGCCCAGACTATAGCCAACAACTCTTTTTCAATTGTACTGTAATTAAGTTCATGTTTGTTCAAAGTTCTTGACGAGTAAGCGATCGGATGTCCATTTTGTGACAAAACTGCTCCTAAAGCTTCGTTGCTAGCATCCGTGGTCAAAACAAACGATTTATCAAATTTCGCATATGCCAATACTGGAGCAATGCATAAAATTTTTTTAAGCTTATTAAATGAATCAATGTAATTTTGATTATTTACATCTATACGTGTTCCTTTCTTTAAATATGATATCATTGGTAATGCAACATGACTATAATCTTTAATAAATTTCCTGTAAAAACCAGTTAAGCCTAGAAACGATCTTATCTCCTTTATTGTTTTAGGTAAAGAAATTTTCTGTATAACCGCAATCTTATTAGGATTTGGTTTAATGCCATCAGCTGTTATAATATGTCCTAAATATTCTGATTCATGTCTGAAAAAATTACACTTATCTACTTGAACTTTAAGATTATATTCTGATAATCTTTGAAAAATTTTTCTTAAAGACAATATATGCTCTTGAAGGGAGGTTGAAAATATCAGAATGTCATCTAAGTATACTACGCAAATATTGTTGATGAAATCGTGCAACACTTCATTCATCATTCTTTGAAATGATGCTGGAGCATTTTTTAAACCAAAAGGCATTCTAGTAAATTCATAATGTCCAGTGGAAGTTGAAAACGCTGTTTTATGTCTATGTTCAGGTAATATCGGTATCTGATGGAATCCTTTAGCTAAATCAAGGGTGCTAAAATACTGGGAATTCCCTAATTTTGAAAGCAGATCTTCCATATTAGGTATAGGAAATTTATCCTCAATAGTAACATCATTAAGTTTCCTATAATCGACTACTACTCTCCATTTTTGCGTTCCGGAGTTGTCAATCTTTTTAGGAACGACCCAAATTGGAGCATTATATGGGCTACATGATTTTGTAATAATTCCTGATTGTAACATATCTTTGACTTGTTTTTCTACTTCTTTCTTGTGAATTTCGGGGAAACGATAAGTTCTCGAATAAACTGGAATGTCATTTATTGTAGCTATTTTGTGCTTATATTTAACTACAGATGATAAATCTTCTCCTTCTATATAAAACACATTTTTAAATTTTTTAATTAATGTTGTCAGTTCATTAATTTCTTCGTTATTTAAATTTTCAGTTTGCAATAATTCTTTTAAATATTCTATTTTAGGTTCATTAAAATTGATGTCTGTTGTTATAGATTCTAGATAAGATTTATCATTTTCATTAACTCCTGTTGGAGATGAATAATATGTAAGTGGAATTCTTGCATTTGAAGTTATCAACATATTTTCCTTTAAATCAATCCTTGCTCCTAAAGGCTTTAGAATATTACAACCCAAAATACCATCAAAACTACTTAACATTTCTGTTTCAAGCATTTCAATTCTAGAGTCAGGCAAATTAAATTCCTTAAAGAGAGGTATGGTTATTTTTGATGATGTTGAAATCTTAGAGCAAATAGTGCTTAATATAATTGGGTTCACTAGTTCTGTTTTAAATGAAGAATGAAATAGTCCTTTTCTAATAAGTGTAGTAGCAGAACCAGTATCTATCAACAATTTGACTGGAAGTGTTTTTGTTTTTACTATTATGCAGGGTAAAGTTCTTCGGCCTGTAATTGAAAATTTGATGTTTCAATATTGTCGATTTCCATTCTATTTGAAGTGTTTGTACTGCTCTGTTGAGAATGTTTTGTATTAAAGTTTTGTAAATTACTTCTATGACTGTTATTGTTTCTTGTTGTGTGTATCTTGAATATTTGAAAAAGTATTTGCACTATTTGGCAACTTCTCAAAATTAGTTGTTCTGTTTTGATAGTTATATCTATTTGGATTATTTCTACCTTGATAAAAATAATTTTGCGTGTTAGGAATATATTTCGCATTGTTTTGGAAAGAATTGTTAGGATAACTAGAATAATTATTCAATGGTTGTGAATATAATTGAGAATTATTAAAATTAGAATTCCAATTATTATAACACGGTTTCATATTATTATTTTCTTTGCTAAATGAAAAAGATTGCAATTTAAATTGTTTTGAATAAAAATAGTCTGTTTCTATTAACAGCTCTTTTGCTTTTAATAAATAATGAGGATTTCTAGAGTTAAGTACCAATTTTGGCTCGTTAGGTAATTTAGACATAAAAATTTTTAACACCATATTTTCATTATTTTTAGAATTATACCAATTTGCATATTCACTACTTAAACTAGTTTTTAAATTTAATTTAGTTAATAATCTTAACATATAATCAAAGAAATCACTAATATCATTCCTAATTTCTGCGGTTTTAATTTTATTTACTATCGACTCCAAACTTTCCGAAATATTATAATTAATTCTTAGGATTACCTTGACTTCCTCCCATTTGGTAGGGTTGTTGTTGTTTATTAGTGTTATATTTGCTTTTCCAGTTAATTTAATTCTTACTCTTAAGTCAAATAATCCATGTAGTGATGCATCAACAAGTTTACGGATTTCTTCGATATGTTTTATAAACATTTCTAGATCCTCAACCTTACCGTCGAATTCTGGTACACTATCCAGCAGATTGAATGGATTAAGAGCCATTTTGTTCAATCTTTTATTAGAGGGGTAATTTATTTCAAAACTTCGATTTTAAATCTTGATTCTGAATCTTGGTTTTCGCAAATATTGATTTGTGATGTTGTTGCTGAAAATCTCGATGATAAATCTTGATGCTTCAAAATCTTGATTTTAATCGTTTTTTTTAATGCTTTATTTTTTAAATCTTGATGACTGAGTTATTCTTCTCTTTCATATAAAAAGATTTGAGGCCTTTAGTTAGTTTAATTTTGTATAGAAAAACTTTTAACACGTTTGCTGGTCAAATTTCCTTTTTCTTTTTAATTAAACTTGGTCCTGTAAACGACTGCGCCAATAAAATTATTACTAATTAAAAGATATTTTTATTTATTTATTTAATTTAAATTTTTATAAATATATCTCTTTATTATTTTCTTCTTTCAAATTTTTTTACATAATGAAAAATGTTTAAATCAAAATTGATTAGAAAACAATATTTAATATTTTTTATATGTTTTTATAAAGTAAAATTCAAACAAGTAAAAAAATATATAATTTTATAAAGTTTAAACATTATTGGTGTTGAATGGGAACAGGTTATTAAAAGATCTTAACGATTATATGACTCAGGGATGGACAAGTGAAATATTTTATGGTACATGAAAGTTACCAAAATGGTAAAACATTTGCAATTTTTCGTAAATAAAACTAATTTATACCTCAAAAAGCGTTGCACTGATAAAAAAAACAAACAAAAAAAATTAAAAATTCGTTTCCAGGGTTGGAAAAATAAATTTTTTTTTTGGTACATGCAATATTTTGTAGTACATGTAATAACCAAAATGGTTGCAAAATTTGAGTTTTTCTTAAACAAAACTATTTTAAACCTCATGAGGACTTGCATTAATAAAGAAAATTTTAAAAATTTAAATTTCGCTTCCAAGGTTGGGAAATTAAAATTTTTTTATACATAAAAGTAACCAAAAAGGCAATTGACGTTTTTTTTACTAATTAAAACTATTTTTTAGTTCAGGAAAAACAAAATTGGTATCAAAAATAAATAAAAATTTTTATTCCAGCGTTGGATAACTGCAATATTTTGTGGTACATAAAAATGACCTAAATGGTTATAAATATTAAGTTTTTCTTAAATAAAACTATTTCATGCCTCATTAAGAGTTGCATTGGCAAATAAATTTAAATTTCGTTTCCAGGGTTGGGAAATTGATATATATATATATTCTGCATAAAAGTAACCAAAAAGGCAATTCAAGGTGTTTTTTTTGCTAATTAAAGCTGTTTTATAATTTAGGAAGAACAAAATTGGTATTAAAATCTTAAAAAATCAAAATTTGGACTCCAGGGTTGGACAAATGAAATATTTTTTGGTACATGAAAGTGACCAAAATGTTTAAAAATTTTAATTTTTTTGTCAAGTAAAACTATGTTACACCTCACTGAGAATTGCATTGGTAAAAAAATAAAAATTCTCTTCCAGAGTTGGAAAATCGAAATATTTTTCGTACATAAAAGTACATACATAAATTCAAATTTTGTGCTTTTAGTGAATTAAACCTATTAGATATTTCAGAAAAAACAAAACTAGTATCAAAAAATTATAAATTCTGTTCCAGGGTTGGAAAATCGAAATTTTTGGTACATAAAAGTAAACATATAAGTTCCCAATTTTGGTTTTTTTCAGTGACTTAAACATATTTTATACTTCGCAAAGAATTAAATTTAAATTAATTTAAAAATTTTATAGACTAAACATTCGGTTCCAGGGTTGGAAAATCGTAATATTTTTGGTACATAAAAGTACATAAATTCCAAATTTTGTATTTTTAGTGAATTAAAAGTATTTTATATATTAGAAAAAATTAAATTAGTATTAAAAAATTAAAAATTCGGTTCCAGGGTTGGAAAATCGACATTTTCTGATTCATAAAAGCAGCCATATTAAATGTTATTTTTGATTTTTATGATGAATTATACCTACTTTATATATCAGAAAGAAGTAAACTGTTATTAAAAACTAACAAAATCTAAAAGACGATTCTACGGAAACGGATTTTTTGTTTTGTTTGTAAATTAAATATATATAATATTTTTGAAAGACGTTCATAGGTATTAGATATAAGAAAAGCCAAACATTTAGCTTCCTAGCCGAAAAATTCAAACGTTTTCTTAAATATAAAAGTAACCGATAACATCATTTTGATTTTTTAATTAAACCTACTTTCTGTTTTGGCAAGAAAGAAAGAAAGAAGAATTTCATCTGTGAAGGGTATTTAAGATTCGGCACAGCCGAATATAGCACTTTTACTTGTTAATACTCAAATTATCAGTAGCCATCACAAATTTTAGTACATTTATTTGCATTGTAGCCAAATTTAAGGACTCTGATAGAATATTAATGCAGTTTTCATATATCATTTGATTGCTCCATTATATTTTTAATATAGTGTGGGCAATTTAAAAAATTTTAACCGGTTATAAAAAAAGTACTGATTATTTTTTCCAATATCTGGCTTTATTGAAAATGTTGAAGTTGGTAATTTAAGAATGGTACACAATATCCTTCATATGACTACCACGACTGGCTCGGCAGTACCGCATCCGATCAATCCAATTTTGCATTATAGAAAATTATTCTCAAAGAAGTGCGAGAAATGTTCAGTTTCGGAAAACTGTTCGGAAAAATGTTCTTGTACATTCTCAGCTACTTCACCAACGTCTTCGATTGAACGCACTGGACGAGAACGTTCACGGGATATTTGGTCCAATAATGATCCAATTTCATGCACTCTATTCAGAAACTGAAGCACAACCTGAACTGAAGGCCGATTTCTTCTGGAATATGTTTAATGCAAATTTCTTACTTTGGAAGTAAGTTTTTATATATCCCAATCTTGTTCGTGCGGGTTGCATCCCATTTTGTATATGTCGAAAATAAAACTTAAAATAAAAATTAATTATTATACTTTTTTTTATAACGTTTATTTAAACAATTCATATATCATATTTTAACTATAATAAACAAAAAGTGTTACATATAACTTAGATATAGCAAAAACGTGATCTCAAGTATATTATGTTGTAATAACTATTATTTTGATAATATATGTACATGTATTTATTTATATTATAATACGTAGAAAGTATTAATGTAAGGATAAAATGAGAAAAAGCTTTACATTTATATCGCGAAAGGTTAAAAAAAGTTCAAGGGATAAAAAGGAGAAAAATTATTCAGTGAGCCACCAATATTTATTAACATTTTAGTTTTTCTCTTTAGAAAAAATGCTAGTCTCAAATCTGAGGTTTTCAGTGGTAATTTGATTATCATCATGGATTTAATATTGGATCTTCTATAAATGTGGTAAAATATAGGAACGCCATTTTCATTTTGCATTAAACCGTTACTATCGAGGTATAAGAATACATACAATATAAATACATCTTAGTATATGATTCCTTATAACACACAAAATAAAATTGTTAATTCTGCTTACTTTTGCCTCATTATACAACTTCTTATTTGAAATGTATTTAGTATAATTGCTATCTGGGGGCCTATGTATTGCCATGCAGGCCCTCAAACTTTTCCTTTCAAAGATTCTATATTTCTCCATATATGAAGGAGAAATATTGAACAATGTTTGGCAGCCATATGTTAAAATAGGACGAATTAGGCATTGATACATAATTATCTTAACCTTTGGTTTTATGTTTTTAGAGAAAAATAGTTTCTTATATTTAAAAAGAGCATTTCTGGCCTTAGTGATTTGTATGTTAATGTGTTTATTTAAATACAAGAATTTATCAAGATGAACTCTTAAGTACCTCACCATATCCCTGGTTGGTATATTTACGTTATCATTGGATTTAATACCAAAGGATTTCGAATTCTTTTTAATATTATTGTTACATTTTCCTACAGGAGGTCGAAAAAGTATAGCCTCACATTTATTAGTGTTAATCTTCATTTGCCAATCAGTAGCATATTTAAAGCACCGTTGAAGGTTAGGTTAGGTTAGAGGGCCGTTGTCCCTGGCGGGACAATCCACTTGGGTCCGTTGAAGGTTTTCATTAATATTTGTAATATTATTATCTGAATGCTAAATGATGATATAACCTCGTTTAAAAGATCATGTATAAATAAATTAAAAAGAATTGAGGAATTAACCATTACTTGTTGTAAACCATATACAATAGTAAATTTTTTTTTTTTCTGTACTGAATTTGTTTTTATCACAGACTATAAAGGACTTGTTTTTAATAATATTGTGTACAAGTATAACAAGGTGTATAGGAAATTTATATATTAATCCAGGGATCCATATACTATCAAATGCTTTCTCGAAATCAATCAGACAAGCTCCTGTGCACATAGATCTGTTTAAATTCCAGTAAATATCGGAAAGTAATAAATGTATAGCGTGGACCGTTGAGTGTCTATATATGAATCAAAATTGCCTATCGTTAATTAGATCATTCTTTTTGCAAAGTTCTGCTATATGGTTGTTAATACATGCTTCAAATATCTTGCTTATATTCGGAAGTAAGCTAATTGCCCTCAAGTTTCTTGGGTCACTGGTGTCTTTATCTTTCTTTGGCAGGACTACCACTTTTGCTGTTTTCCATGCTCTAGGGAAATAAGAGTTGTTAAGGATATTGTTAGAGAGTATGAGGTATTCTAGTACAATCACTTCTGGGATATATTTCAAGATAATATTGGAAATGTTATCAATTCCTGACGATATTTTGTTCTTTAAGTGAGAGAAGATGTAAAAACAACTATTAATTTAAACATGAAGGTTGTAATCAGCATCAATCTCCTTGTGAGAGTGAACTGATTCTAAAAAGGTTCCAATTACATTCAACTTCTGTTCATCGTCTTTCACCAAGTAATCGTTATTAACATTCTCTTTTTCTAGCTCTTCAGGGTTAATTTCTAAATATCTAAGCCACCTTTCATTTTCCTGGGGAACTTTTTCTTTTCAGAATGTAATTTTTTAATTATTGGGTTAATGTCTTTAAATTTTGGAACTGCCTTCTATATAGAGTTAGTTAAAAATTATTCAATTTATGTAAATAGTAATCAATTTCGGGGTTAGATAAATTTATATCATTCGGAATTGATACACAATTTGTCAAATTCATTTAACATATTCCTCTTGAATCTTTTCCAGTTAGTTTTTTATAGTTGTATTTCAAATTTCGTAATTCCCCGATAAGTGACATAGGACTATCATTTTCTACGCCTAAGATTGTTATTTGTAGAGCATTATGATCACTATCATAGTCAATTGTTTTAAGGCAATTATTTGAATTATTCTCTTTGTGGATTACTAAACGGGAGTCTGCCAAACACAGGTCCAAATATGAATGGATGCGAGGATATGAAGATGAAACAGAAGCGTATAAAACACATCTAAATAAGACATTATTTGACATCCATTCTTTTAGCTTGTTACCCTTTACGTTATGCCTGTTGTTTCATTGCTTACAATGAAGATCCCCTGCTAATACATAAAAGTGATTGGGATTTTGTAAATCTAACGACTGAAAAAGTTGAAGTAATTCATATTTTAACATATTATCATTGTTACCAGAGAGATAGTAAGCTGATATAACAAATAACATTCGGTTAGATAGCATTGGAATCTTTACCACGCAAGCTTCCAGACATTTCTGTTGGTGGGATTATTGGATTTTATCCCATTTTCTATTAAAATTGCTGTACCACCTCCAGCTTTTGCGTCTTTTCTATATTTGCGTATCACACTATAGCCTTTAAAGGTCATTTTAAGTCTAAAGTTAAGTTTATTCTCGTTTAATAATAACAAATCCGGTTTATAATCATTTATAAAGTTACTTAAGTCTAATCTTCTACTTAAATCAATTATCGAATTAACATTGATTTCGAAACTGTCTAGTTTTTTTAAATTATTTCTGCCATTTTAAATTATTATGATTCTAGAACAGTAAAAATTTTATCTATTCTAGATACTTGTAGCTGAAGCTGTTTATTTAAATTTATAACCTGATTAGATAAATTTTGCATAGATTGATTTAGTTGTTCTAGTGCAACCTGAAAGGGATTATTATTTACACTCTGGAAATTATTCATCTGTCTGCAAAAGTCATGTTACCATTTACATGAATGGATTTATTATTTGATCGAATCTGTGATACATTTTGTCTTTTAGAACGAATTTTTTGTTGGAGTTCTTTATATATTTCGCATCCCTTGTACTTATAAAGCTGGGTAGCCATACTTTTTACATAGAACACAAAACAGCTTTTCTTCTTCGTTTTCAGGAACATTTTGAATGGAGCATTGTCCAATATCATGCGTTTCGTTGCATTTGACACACCTATGTGGTAGAACAAAATTTGATGCGCTATGAAGAAAACTTTGAAAGTTTCTGCATAGCCTAATTTCGGGTTTTCTTAGGGGTTCCCAGTGGACGCACCGATATAGAAGACCCTTAATTTTTTTAAGGTGATTAACTTTTCTTTAATTACTTATTTGAACTAAGTAAATTGGTTATTTGTATCCCTCCTTTGATGCTTTCTATGTTGAAAAAGCTCTAACCTTTTCGAATTTTAAATATTCGCTTTGGAATTTACACAGTTCTTTGCAAATATCATTTATGTCAATTTCGGCACTTAGACCTTTAAGTCTTTGTTTTTGTTATTTTAGTCGTAAAAACTTGGTTTTACTTTTAAGCTAAATAAGCTTTCGCTTTAACATAATCGTCAATAGATGACATAAACAGTGATTTTTTTGTTACGAGATTCTTTTACATTAAATTATGATATTTTTAAACCATCTCTGATAAATTCAATAAGTTCATTAGGTTCCACATCAAAAATATTTAGAGGTGGAACTTTAGTAGATGAGCTTTTGTTTTGTTTATACGATATATTATTTTTTGATCTTTCTTTATTGCTATTCACTTCTTTATATGTTGTGTTATTGGAAACATCATAAGAAGTTGATGGATTATTGCGCTCTTGCTCTTATTGTCATTATCGAGTATTGAATAAAGGCTAATTTAGCCGAACGTTGAAATCGTAAATGTGAGCTAAATGTAAATGTTAGGTAAATGTAAATGTTACTACACTTATAAAATGCTTAAAATCGTGTCATATGTTTTTGACAAAAACAAACAACACATAATTATTTATAAAAACAAAATCATAAAAATTTCCCAAAATAAATTGTTAATTTTTTCAACGGGCTTAAGTTCGAATCTGCATGACTGCAAATGATTTTTTATTATTTTATTAATAAATGAATTTGTTCAAATTCTATTTATTATTTTATATTAAGATTGGAATATTAAGAATATTTTCAATAATCATCAAACCAGCAGAACGGATCAGTACTTAATATAAAAATCTTAATATAAAATAATAAATAGAATTTGAACAAATTCATTTATTAATAAAATAATAAAAAATCATTTGCAGTCATGCAGATTAGAACTTAAGCCCGTTGAAAAAATTAACAATTTACATAAGAAAGTTCGACTAATAAAAATTCATACATAATTTCCCAAAATATTGTGTTTCTTGTAATCTATATCGATTGAGTGTATTTAATAAAGAAAATAATATAATATAATGGATGTGGAAGATATCATACTGATTTATACAAACAAGAAAAATCTTTTTTTGAAAAACTAAACGTAAAAATGGTTACTCTTATGTTAAATTTACTTTACTTGGGAGATACACGACCAAGTTTTTCGTTTCAAATTTTAGCACACTCATACCTTTTCACCAGTACATCCACGCTTTAAAATTTGCTTTTCAACTCTGTGTTTAAATTTTCAGGCAAGAAAACAGCTTATAGCGTTTTTAATTAGCACATTTTTCGTTTTTGTGTGTTCAAATATTTTTCTTCCATAATTTTTTTCTTAAAAATATTATTCATAGTGTTCTTTATTGAATATATAAAAATATATGTCTTGACTACGCTATCTTGAAAATAAAATTGCTTAAAATTTGCATGCAGCCTGCATCACAGCTGCCAATTCATATAAGTTTTGACAAGAAGTATGTGTGAAAAACTTGAAAAGAAAACTTGAACCTGTAATTGCAGCGTTAGTTAGTATCTTATATATAATTGAAGGAAAAATTGATCGTCTGACACCCAAATAAAATCAGTTTTTTCCTCTAGATTTAAAAAATATAAACAATTTTAAGAGCCAGAGGTTTGGAAAAAAATTTTGATAGAATATTGGACAGCAATGTATCACTTAACTATGATGGGGTGAACGGGAAAAAAGTATTAAAGAAATTTAAAGCATTACATGATACAATGTTCGGTAAGTTTATTTGTTCGGGACGTAATGTTTCTGCAACTGGAGTCTGACTCCTGTGTGGAGATACTACGAAACCGAATAAACAGCATCAAGGCACCATGGGAAGGTGGAAGACTCTCGCTTGTGAAGAAGACGAAAATCCCAGCCCTAACAAAGGCATCCTTTTATATAAAAGGATGGGGTGGAAGTCTGAAAACCGAGGCCATAACAAATATTATTAGTAAAAAAAATAAAGGCCTCGATGCGAGCAAGTGGGAAATCTTCCACCGTGAGGAGGCGGAGGAGGGCACCTTAATCGTGGTGGGTCTGGACAAGGCGTCCATGACTTACCTCGAGGATCGAAAAGGGAAGGCCTTCTTTGCCACTTCGGCCATATATTTCAAAGTCGGGAAGACTGCCATTGGCTGGTCAGTAAGCCCGACTGAGAATGCCAAAAAAGATATGGCGGAGCCAAAAGAAAAGGGGGAATGGGAGATCATTGCATCTCAAGAGGCCCCTCCACGAGCCGTTATATAAAGATGCTGCTGCAGATAAACCTCCATCGGAGTAAAATAGCGACTCACGCCTGATGGAGCAAGTAACTACAGGTGAGATACACATTGTGTTCATACAGGAACCATGGACAACTAAGAACAAGGCTTTAACGACTGTAATTATCAACTTTTTTATGCAAAGACTGGGGCTAGACCCAGGGCGTGCATACTATGTCACAAGGGACTAAACTTTCTTTTTTCCCCAGAATTATCAACATCAGACGTCACTACTTTAGTATATGGCAGTCGAAGCATGCTGAAAGCTTCAGTGTATCTACCCTCGGATACTCCGATACTTCCACCAACGTCGGAATTGAGGTGCATCACATCTTCCGCCAGGCGTAAAGGTAGGAATATCTTAATAGGCTGTGATGCCAACTCGCATCATCTTTCTTGGGGTAGCACTAATTGCAACAGTAGAGGTGATGCGTTATTTGAATATCTAATGGCAAATAACATCTTCACAGTACTAATACTGGGAATAAACCAACTTTTATTAACAGAATTAGGGAAGAGGTTATTGATATCACTATATGTTTAGAATACTTAATTGATGAAAAAAGCGATTGGCACGTGTCGGAATTGCATTCCTTCTCGAACCATCGCTACATCTTCATGACTTTAGACCATCCTGACCCTAACCCCATAACATTTCGAAATAAGGCCAAAACGGACTGGTCAAGATTTAGGTCTAGTCTACAAGACAAACTCGAGAACTACCCACTACCAGTAGCTACTGTTAGGCGCATAGAACCAGAGATAAATAGACTAAGTACTGATATTAGGGAATCATTTGAAACCCTGGATGACGGGTCAACTTATAAATCTCAGGAGAGAATCCAGGAGGCTATTTAACAGGGCACGTAGGAAGGGACTGGATATATACTGGGAAGATTATAAGAGTAGACTTAACGTTTACAATAGAAAAATAATGGACGCCAAACGCGAATCCTGGAAACTTTTTTGTGAACAGGTAGACAGCGTTAATGAAGCTTCCAAAATAAAGAAATTTCTGTCGAAAACCCATAGTCAACCGGAGACTCTTGTCGACTCGGAAGGCAGAAGGACAGAGACGAACGATGGAGGAGTTATTGGGATTTCTTATGGAGGCACACTTTTGCAGGGGGCAGGTGAACTGTCCGGAAGTGGCATACCCCCCGAGAAATACTGACAATCCAAGGGTAACAGAGAATACTCAAATGGTATGTAAAGCAGTGAAGAGCTTTTCACCATACAAGGCAGCTGGGCCTGATGGCATTTTCCCGTCTCTTCTTCAGAAAAGTATAGACCTAATAGAGGATAGGTTAGCTAATATCTTCACAATCTGTCTTACTAATGCATCTTAATATATTTGCATCAAATTAACGGAACTTTTAATTTTTATGGACAAATTTTGGACTTGGTATTTGTTAATGAGCCTAAGGAATGCATTGTAAGTCGAGCTTATCCCGTTAGTATGCCTGAGGACCGTTACCATCCCACAATTGAAATAAGCTGCAACATATCTCCTATTTTTCCAGCTAGAAATTCTGTTCATAAAGAAAAAGTTTTCTATTATCATAGAGCTAATTATAATGATCTTAATAATCATCTGGTAAATACAAATTGGCTTCAATTGCTGTCAACTACTAAAGGATCGTCATTTTCAATTGATGTTATGGTTAATTCTTTTTATAAAACTATTTTGGAATATATGGATGAATGCATCCCTAAATATGTACCACGAAACAATTCTGGCCCACCCTGGAACTCCAAGCAACTTTCCACTCTAAAAAACTTAAAAAATAAATACTTCAAAAAGTTTAAACAATATGGATCATCTTTTTTCTACTCTAAGTATTCAGTTCTTCGTGCAGAATACAATCTTCTGAACACTCAACTTTACAATGAATATGTCATTGTCGTTAAGCGCAACCTTGTTCAAGATCCTAAAACGTTCTTTAAGTTTGTTAATACTAAAAGGAAATCAACTGGCTTTCCTAAGGTCAAGAAATTTTTATGCTCCGAGACTAGTGATGATTTGGAAATTTGTAATATGTTTTCTGACTTTTTTGCTTCCACATACTCTGATGCTGTGTTCGATGCTAATACTATCTACCCTTACAAAATAGCTGCTCATAATAATATACATACATTTAATATCACTACCTCCCATATTTTAAATTGTTAAAAATGTGTTAAATCGTCACATATTAGTGGTCCTGATAGCATTCCAAATTGCGTCGTAATTAACGCTGCAGTTTCAAGAGACATTTCAATAATCTCTGGTGTTCCGCAGGGGAGTCACCTTGGTCCAATTTTTTTCCTTCTGTTCATCAATGACCTACCAGAAGCAATAAAATACTGCAATTTATTGATGTATGCGGACGACGTAAAAATATGGTGCCAAATAAAACATACATCTGATCAACAGTTCTTGCAGAATGATTTAAACAATTTTTAAAATTGGTGTAAACTAAACTTAATGCAATTAAACAAATGTAATCATATGCAATTTTCAAGATCACACAGCCCTGTTCACAAAAATAACCTTGATGGTTATAATTTAAATACGCTTCATGAAGTTATGGATTTGGGAATTTTACTCGATAGTAAACTTAATTTTGTTCAACACATTACTATGACTGTTAATAAGTCCCGAAGTATCCTTGCATTCATTAAAAGATGGGCAAAACAGTTTAATGATCCTTATGTCACTAAAACATTGTATATTGCATTATTTCGGTCAATTTTAGAATATGGTAGCATAATTTGGGATCCACTGTATAACATTCATATTGAACGTCTTGAATCCGTTCAAAAACAATTTCTAATTTTCTACCTAAGAAACGTTTAGAGAAATCGGATGGCACTTCCATCATACTCTACGAGATTAGCTGAAATTAGTCTTCCTACTTTAAAGAGCCGGAGAACAATGCTCAACACCTCTTTTATGGTAAATCTTTTCAGTGGTAACATGAACTCCGAATTTTTACTGAACAACGTGTGTTTCAATATTCCTCAACGTTCACTTCGTTCTTTTAACCCACTATATGTTGCAGCTTGTCGTACTAACTATGAAATGTCAGATCCTCTTAGAAAACTATTTACTTGCTTTAATGAAATGTATCATTTTACAGATTTTTCGCAGAACCTTTGTATTATCAAACGTAACGTCATATGTTTTTTTAATCATTAACTTTTACTATGTTTTATAAATAGCGCAATATTTAATTTATATTAATTTAATTTATTTATATACTATTCTGCTTAAATAGTCTGTAAGGAAATTGTCCATAGACTAATTTAAATAAATAAAATAAAAATATACTCCCCTGGCATGGAGGGAGGCCAAAGTTGTCTTCATTCCAAAACCAGGCAAGGATAGCTATGCAGATCCGAAGGCCTACAGACCTATTAGTTTATTTTCATTCTTACTGAAAACATTGGAACGGATCGTGGACACAATGTTGAAGGAAAGAATGCCGCGCGATACAATTAAATTTAAGCAACACGCTTACATTACGGGCAGGTCTGTTGCGACAGCCCTACAGGAAGTTGTATATCATATAGGGAGAACCTTCGATTTTGGTATGTACACCATGGCTGTATTTATCCATATAGAAGGGGCTTTCAATAATATATCGACCTCAAGCATTATTGACTCGCTAGGCAATTTTGACCTGGACCAAAGATTGACTGAATGGATCAGTCATATGCTTAGGAATAGGAGGATAAGTTGCGAGGTGAACGACACGAAAATAAGAGGGAACGTATGCTGCGGAACGCCACAAGGGGGAAACTATCTCCTTTACTGTGGGTTGTGATCATAAATACCGTACTAAAAACACTATTCCAGGAGGGATTTGCTCCCGTCTGCTATGCAGACGATGTAGCGATATTGTTAAGGGGAAACAATCCCAGAGTTCTTTGTAGTAGGGCAATAGAGGCACTGAATTTAGCTTTTAACTTGGCTACTGAAAGGGGTGTCAATGTCAACCCAGGGAAGATGGAAATTTGTTTGTTTACGAGAAAATGGAAGATTGCACCATTGGAGCCACCGGTTTTTCAAGGTAGGACAATACAAATTAGTAAAAAAGTCAAATATCTAGAAGTGGTACTCAACTGGAAATTATCCTGGAAGGACCATATATAAAGCAGAGCAATCAGGGCCCAAACAGTCTGGACCAATTGCAGAAGGGCAATCGGGTTCAAATGGGGTATGCGCCAAAAGATGGCACACTGGCTCTATACGAGTGTGGTAAGACCAATTATTACGTACGCCTCGTTAGTATAGTGGACGTCTTTAGAGAGGAAGGTTAATGTCAAACATCTTCAAAAAATACAAAGATAGTGCTGTATCGGCATCTGTGGCGTGATAAGAACCACATCAACTAAGGCGATGGAAAATATTCTAACAATATTACCTATTGATATACAGGTTAAATACGAAGCAGCTCTGGCTGCTACAAGACTAATGGTGATGGGTGAGTGGTTGACAAGGGAACACATAACCAATCACCAAAGTGTAATACATGTCTTACCCGAGGACAACGCTCGCACGGTTGCGTGCGATAGGATCCCTATTAGATATGTACAATCACACTGCACCACCATAACATCAGAAAGTATGCAATGGGAGGATGCAATTGCGACGAACCCCACAACTGACCTATACACGAACGTGTCGAAGATTGGTAACCGATCGGGTGGAGGATTCTATGACATGGGGCGTAACTTTCGTAAATACTTCCGCCTGATCATAGTACAGTATTTCAAACTGAGATCGCGGCTATTACGGAAGGGTTAAGGTGGTTAAAGGAAATAGAAAACGGACTACCGGTTCGTATATTCACGGATAGTAGGAAAGTCATCGAGTCCCTAAGGAATTATGCGATTCAATCTCGGTGCGTACTACAATACAAGGAGGAGATTAACTCATACACGCATTGTGGAAGCATTGAGATAATATGGATTCCTGGACATCGAGGGATACCTGGAAATATCGAGTCAGATAGGCTAGCAAAGATGGGAACATTAATGGCGAACATCACACTAGATAATCCAAAGCCATTTCAGGTTTTTAAGAACGAACTAAGGCAATGGGCTGTAGAATTGCATACAAGAGATTGGCAGCACTCTACCGTAGGTAGGCTGACTAGGATTCAATGGGGAGACCCAGATGGTAACAGGACAAAGGAGATCCTAACGTTGAGTAGGCCAGCACTACGAAGATTGATTAATTTGATGACAGGACATACAGAGTTAAGGAATCACGCATGGGCATTGTTAACTATATAACATGCAGGGCATGTCAGGAAGATGACGAGACACTGGAGCACTGCTTATGCTACTGTCCGGCATTTAGTCAAATTAGAAGATATACTTTTAATCAGGAGATTATACAGGAGATGGAATTTCTTAGGGGTTCTAATTGGAGAGACTTAAGAAAATACATTGAAGAAACTAGGTTCTTGTTGTAATCAAATTCAGAGGTTTCCATGATTTTAGTGGAGGCTCCCAATAATAAAGGGAACTCCTTATAATAGAGCGCACAACAGGCCTATTAAGCCTAAGTGTAATCCTGAACGGATTGGGATAGCCCTTACCTACGCCCCTCTTTTCAACCTAACCTAAGTTTATTTCTAAGTTTATTTACATCTCTCACTTGCTACAATAGGGTCATAACTCGAAAACCCCGGTTACCGTGTTATACCCTATTGCAGCAAGTGAGCGACATGTATTTATATTGACTTCTTATAGAAGCTGTTCGGGAAGAGGGTCTAACTCTGGATAAATTTAAAAAGGATTTTAAATAATAAAATGGCACATGTCCATTTAGCATTTATTAAAAAAAAAATATATCGATTTATATTTAATTTTTCACTACATAATAACTTAATGAATTAAACGTGGATATTTATGTAAGAAATTCAGAGAAAAGAAAATGGTAACAGGAAGTCTTTAATTTTTCAAATTATTTATTTTATAGTTATTTGCTTTTAACTATTTGAGTCATACTTATTAATTTATTTTAAATATTGCAATATTAAAAAATTAATGATTTTCGATATGGCACTTAAAGTTCATAATTTAAAGTTCATAATACATCAAAATATGTCGCCAATTTTAGGCTTAATTGAATGCATTATTATTTCAATTACAAACTATTAGGAACAGTAGTACAGTGAATAAAACTTACTCATCCAGATATGGAAAACCATGAATTTTATCAATGGTAAAAGAGCTAAATGAAAGGAAACTAAAAACCCGTCTGTATTTACAATGGTAAGCGAATTTAAACTACTTTAACAAAAAATAGATCTAAGTAAATATACCTATATGTAGATATGAAACAACCATTATTATTTTTTTACAAATTCGAAAATTAATTAAAAATATCATTAATAATATATTTATTAATCAATTTTAAATGAAATTTATTTGTTGGTGGTCAAGCAAAGTCTATATGCATTTCATAGGTGCTTTACCAAATCATCAGTAGACTTTAACCACAGTTTGGTAAAGCACCAATGAGATGCATATAGACATTGCTTGACCACCAACAAATAAATTTCATTTAAAATAGTATTGTGACAACAAAAATGTCAAATAAAAAAATGTTATAATAGATTAATTAATTAATAATATATTAATAATTAATTAATAATTAACTAATTAATAGTGTAAATTCATTTACTAAAATATAGAGTATTTAGTTGCCATTGCTAAAATTTGTGTCTTGTTAATATACGGCTAAATAAATTTCGCATACTGTACCACAACATAACCTTAACTTACAAAAGAAAATTGGACTATAATTTAAATGCATTGCCTTCTAATTTGCAGGTGTTTATCGGTGTATCATTTAGTTCCATTTAAACTCTGCTTTTAATACAATTGCAATGACGCTTAACGACTTAGTCACTTATTTTTTAAGCATAATGTGCTCTGGTAGGTGACACATTCAATTACACTTTAAGAGGAAGCGCATCGGGGATAGCGAGAGTGCAAGAGCGCGAGAGTTCATTGTTGATAGATTACATCGCCGCTTACAGCCATACCTAAATACGGGCGGCAATCGTTTGTTAGCTGTCAAAAGTTCTCATGTCCATACATGTTGTATGGAGCATACCGAAATAACACGACGGCAACGCTTTGCTATTGGAAAATCTGATTTTGACAGAGCGTTTTCTAATGAAGTTAGTTTCAACATGTTGTCGGCACTGCATGATGTTGTCGGCACTATAGAAGATTCCTTTGACAAGAAGGAGTTTGTTATGGCATCCTTCCTAGACATAGAGGGCGCTTTTAACAATCTGAACATATCCTCGATAACTGGGGCGCTCAGAGAAATCGGTGCGGACCAGTTAATTACGAACTGGGCAGGGAACATGCTTAGGAGCAGATCCATAGTATCCAGTTTGGGCATGAGTACGAGGAGGAAGGCTGTAACAAGGGTCACTCCGCAGGGGGGAGTTCTGTCTCCGCTTCTATGGAACCTTGTCCTGAACAGCATCCTTTTCAGGTTGAACGCAGGTGGCACCAAGGTAGTTGCATATGCTGATGACGTTGTGCTCCTTATAAGGGGTATATATCTGCCTACGATAAGTGAACTCATGGAATCGGCGCTGAACGAACTACTGGACTGGGCCAAGGGGAACGGTCTAGGCATAAGCCCTTCGAAGACTGTACTGGTACTTTTTACCAAGAGATATAAGATCCCGGCTTTTAGGCCAACATGCCTTGGTGGCATGAGCTTGGGACTCTCGAGGGAAGCGAAGTACCTCGGCATTATTCTAGACTCTAAACTATCGTAGAGACGAAATGTGGAGGATAGAACGAGGAGGGCTCTATGTGCGTTTTACGCATGCAAGAGAGTTTCAGGGAGGAGATGGGGGTTGAAACCGTACATCCTGCACTGGATGTATACGGCGGTGATCAGACCCATTCTTACTTATGGATCACTTGTTTGGTGGAGGGCTGTGGACAAGAGTACATATCTCTCTATACTGGGCAAGGTACAGAGGCTAGCATGTCTTGCTGTGACTGGCGCAATGAGATCGGCCCCTCAGGCCAGTCTAGAGACAATGCTTGATTTGGCTCCCCTTGAGATATACATCAAGTACATATCTGCCAGATCTGCCTTCAGGCTCATGGAGTCGGGCAGTTTCAGGCATGACCGTACGGGACATGGCATTATCCTACAAAAGGTAGGAGGGCAGGTCCTGGGGGGACGGACTGATTTTATGACTCCCGTCATGTGCTTCGACAAATCCTTCTCAGTCGCATTCCCGGAGAGGAAGGACTGGATGGAAAACTCCGCGACACGTAGTAATGCAACTTGGTGAGTGTTTGTGCTTCGTCCCGTCCGCACGCGTTTTCTTTTTGTAGTCCGCACGTCTACTGTTTTGTTATTTATAGTTACCAAATTATTTGTGTTTAATTGAAACAAAAAAAAAACAATATCAACATAAAACAATATCAACAAAAAACTTCATGCACATTAATAAAATAAAACAATTTTTATAAAGAAAAACAACATACAAACCATCAATACCAAATCAAAAAAAAAAAAAAAAAATAGAATTAAAATTTAAAACAAGAAAACAAAAAAAGAATCGATACAATTTAATAACAAATAAAACAACAAAAACACAATTGAAAGAAGATAAACGGCAGTTTTTTTTTTTTTTTTTTTTGTTTATCAGTGACGGTCATCTGTGACAGTAATGGCACCGTGGAACAAAGTGACCAGCTCAGGGCTTTTATGTCCACTTCTGCGATTGTGCCTCTCCCCCTCCCCTATCTAACAATAATAATTTTGTATTGTTGATTCCGGCTTGAAGGTTGCTGTTTGGCTGCCTGGTGGTGAAGGTATAGCACTGACCACCTGGTAGCCACTGAAAAGCAGTAATCACCATCGTTGGAATCAATATTAACAAAATAGACAACTATTTGGATTTCCCTTGACTTATTTCATGACAGGTAGATTCAGAATTGACTTCTGCAACATACCAAGCCTCCTATAGCGAACTTCTTCTCAGTTTATGCTCACGTTTGTCTCTATCGGCCGGATGTTTTAGGCTTAAGTGAAACCCAGGTATCTGAGGATGCTGACCCACAGGATTTTTATGTGTCTGGGTATCAACTGCTGTCCCTTTTTAACTTCCATCGCGGTCTTGCATTATATATACGCAATGATGTTGTGTACCAAAGCCAGCAATCACTAGGCTTGTATGATCCAGAATTTAGCTGCCTTTGGGCTAAATTCAAGATCAGGGCACATAGTTTTCATTTCGGATTCCTTTATAGAAGTCCAAACGCGGGAAGGGAACAAACTTTATCGGGCTTCGATTCCCTTTCCGATTCTATAGCAAAAATCCTCGAAAGTTGTCCGGACAGTGAAATTGTTATTGCTGGTGATTTCAATGTCCACAACTCATCGTGGCTTCGCCATTCGAGCCACACAACTTCAGAGGGCCAATATGTTGAGTTATTCGCCGCGCATAATCACCTAGCGCAACTAGTGAATGAACCAACACATATACCGTGTGTTGAAGGGCACCAACTAAATACGCTTGATTTGTTCCTAACTTCACACCCTCAAAAGTATGAAGTGAACGTCAGTGCACCTCTCGGTAATTCGGATCATTGTATCATCTCCGCTTCTTTTTCGTTCTCGGCACTTCGAAACGTTTCACCCACAGCCACGAAACGTTTAAAATACGTATACGAAAAAGCTCGTTGGGCAGAGCTCAACGAATTCTATCGTACTTTCAATTGGAAACTATGTTTCTTAGATAAAAATATCGATTTAATGGCGGAAATGGTTGGAAATATAATTTTGCTGGGAATGAAATACTTCATCCCATCCAAAAAAATTTCGGTTAAGCCGAGACAAAAATCTTGGTTTAACCAATCTTGCAAAGAGGCAATCAGATCCAGAGAGGAAGCATTCAGTACTTGGCGGAATAACAAAAACGCAAATACTGATGCGCTGCGCAAACAAGCGAGGTCTTCGTGTGCCAGAGTGCTAAGGCGTGAAAAAGCTTTATACGAGCAGCGCCTTCGTGCTAAAGTTCTTACCGCCACGAGAGGTAGTAAAAGCTTCTGGTCATTCGTTAAAAGAGTAAAGGATAAAGCTAGTTCATCAATTCCAACTCTTTTAAGGGATGATCAAATATTCACTGAACCTGTTGATAAAGCTAACCTTTTGGCTGAGATGTTTGCAGGTAATTCTTGCTTGCCAGGTAGCAATCAGCAATTGCCCGTGGTGGAAAGAGTATCAGTTACTATGCCAAGAATATTCTTTCGACCACGTGCAGTTAAAAAGGTTTTAGCGAATCTCAACATAAACAAGTCTCCTGGGCCGGATGGCATTCCAGCACTGGTCTTGAAGCAGTGTTTTTCGACGCTAGCGCGTCCATTGGCTAAACTATTTAGTGCATCGTATCATGCCGGTAAATTTCCGATGTGTTGGAAGTTAGCCAATGTAATGCCGATCCCTAAGAAGGGAGAAGCGCAATACCCTGAAAATTACCGCCCAATTGCAGTCTGTTCGGCAATTTCCAAGGTCATGGAAAGTATGACCAACTTCCACCTGGTAAGGTATCTGGAGACCAACACCTTACTTAACGACCGGCAGTATGGTTTTCGCAGAGCTCGCTCTACAGGAGACCTGCTCGCTCTGTTAACAGAAAAATGGTGCAATTCGATTCACCATTTCGGCGAGAGTAAGGTGGTGGCTCTAGATATCTCAAAAGCATTTGATAGAGTGTGGCATGATGCACTTCTGTCAAAACTGACTGCTTTTGGTGTCGGTGATGATTTCTCTCGCTTCATAGCGAGCTTCCTCAGAGACCGCACTATACGAGTTGTTATAGACGGGGTCTCATCAAACGAGTTCAAGGTAAATTCAGGGGTGCCGCAAGGCTCTGTTCTATCTCCTACTCTCTTCCTCATCTTTATAAATGACCTTCTATGTCAAACTTCAAACCCTATCTACTCTTTCGCGGATGATAGCAGCATTATCCATTCTTTCTCTTTCACCAGCCGGCCAAGCCTGGAGGAGATTGACGCCAGGAGACAAAGGATGAACGAGTCACTCACA
This sequence comes from Linnaemya tessellans, assembly GCA_951800035.1. Classification (NCBI taxonomy): domain Eukaryota; kingdom Metazoa; phylum Arthropoda; class Insecta; order Diptera; family Tachinidae; genus Linnaemya; species Linnaemya tessellans. The sequence goes on from OX637534.1 coordinate 81,015,527, forward strand.
AGTGATCTCGTGTCAATCTCCGAATGGGGCCTCGCGAACAGGGTTAACTTTAACCCTCATAAGACGCAGTGCTGCGTGCTTACGCATAGGCGGCTGGTCGAAGGTTCTGCGCCATCCGTGTTTATGGATGGTATAGGTATTGGGGAATCAGAAGCTCTTGATGTTCTTGGTATGAAAATACAGTGTGACGTTCGATGGACAGATCACATTTTTCATATTTCAAAAGAAGCTTTCAAGTGTCTCGGCTTTTTAAGACGGTGTAAGACATACTTCACCCCAACTGATCTCCTCAATATATATACCACCTACATCCGACCAAAGATGGAATACAACTCTCATGTATGGGCCGGTGCTTCAAAGTCTGTTTTGAAGTTGCTCGACCGCGTACAAGAGAGAGCGAAGAAGCTCATCGGTGACAGTAGGGTAGCCAACTCTATTGACTCACTGGAGCATCGACGCAACGTGGGGTGTGTTTCACTGTTCTACCGATACTACAACGGAATGTGTTCTGGTGAAATAAGGGAGCTTGTGCCGAATAACCGTTTATTTCTGCGAGCTACCCGCTCTTCACATAGGGCACATCCTTTTGTGGTTGAGTTGTCAGTGAATCGCACCACGCATTACAGAGAGAATTCGTTCTTTGGCCGAACGGTTCGTATGTGGAACAAACTTCCAGCAGAGGTCTTTCCTGTCAGTTTTAACTTGGGGAGGTTCAAATCGAACGTCCACAAACACTACTCCCTCTATCCTCCTTCCCATAACCAACTTTCCTAGTTCTGGCACAATGCATCGCATAAAAAAAAAAAATTTGGTTTTTACGGAAGATGGACACTGGCACTGGTTCGGGGGTATTTTCCGAGGGTCTCGGCCTTTCGGTATCGCTCAGGCTCCCCGATACCTCGACAGTTTTCCAAGCAGAGATTTATGCCATTACCGAGGCAGCATTAAGGATTGATGGGCTCAATTTGGAGGCAAGAACTATTGACATCTGTGTAGATAGTCTGGCAGCAATTAGAGCCCTGGGTTCGGAGATGATAAAGTCGAGATGTGTACTGGCATGCATTCAATCTCTGGCCAGACTTAGGGGGCATGATGTCAATGTGGTTTGGGTTCCAGGGCATGAAGGCATTCAGGGGAATGAGATGGCGGACGAATGCGCGAGAGCGGGTTCGGCCTTGGATGAGGCAGTATCGCGTAGGGACATTGACATTCCCTCAGTTGAGCTGCTGGGCAGATTTCAGAGGTGGGCAGGGAGGGAGGTGACAAACAGGTGGTCAAGTATTACTACCTGTAGGGTCTCCAAAACTCTATGGCCCTCGCTTAGCAGAGCTAGGACTAGGCAACTTCTGTTTTTTGGGAAACAGCCGTTGGCACTCCTGGTAGGGGTCTTGACGGGGCACTGTGTAATTGGGCACATGTCGGAGCGTTTGGGCTTTCCCCATGATGGCGGCTGCAGGAGCTGCTTCGATGAGGAGGAGGAGGAGTCAGTACAGCATTTCCTTTGTGACTGTCCGGCCCTGCAGGAGCGTAGGCTTAGACATCTAGGCTCTCGTTTCCTGCGGGATCTTGACTGCCTCAGGGATGCACCGCTGGCTGCCCTGGCGGGCTTTGTGAGAAGTTCTGGGTGGTTCTCAGGAACCACCACTTCGTCTTGAGAATAGTGTGTAAGGTATAGTCCTCTGGGCATCACAATGGGCCTTTTGATGGTCTCCGAGTGTTTTTCTCGCTTACTGCGGGCAGCCCCTTTTTAACCTAACCTAACCTAACCTAGTTGCAACATAAAAAAAATTTGTGCACTTCGTATTAGAAAATGGAGGTAAGAAAATATTTCCAATATGATAATATACATACATATGTATGTATGCACGTTTGTAATTTGTACAAAATTTCAATAACTAAATCACAAATGTCGTACGTCCAGCAGTTAAAATAATCAGGGTTATTCAATTTGTTTGTTTGATAACCCTGTTTTTATTTTTTTTTTTACATAACGTTGCCGCTTTTGTTTAGGTATGGCATTTCAGCGTTAAAGCTCAGCGAAAAAAAACGTTCCGCTTTCCGCCCGTATTTAAGTATGGCTGTTACATTTTAGTCAAGAAAGTCTACATTGTCGCTTATGTTGTAAGGATATGCTAAATTTAAGGGAGGTAATAAGCAATGGTGTCATCGCTGAGGGCTACTAAATATCGCTTAGATCAGCGATTACGTCATGGGCATTTTTACAACTGGGTTGTTAATATTTTCATAGTAATTATGTGGATAAGAGTTTTGAGTATTAAGCTCACTCATTACTTCTCTTACTTTTTTTTTATTTGCTAATTAAGAGTCTCTATCTCTTGTATGTGAAAAAACAGATATTGAAACCGCAAAACGCTGTATGCATTAAATAAATAAATGCACATTGAATAAACAATTCATTCGATCTCCGCTAAACGTCTGTCCTCGATGAGATTCACGATTGAACTCCTAATGTTATTCTACCTTTCACAAACAAAGTAATCGGTAGCTCAAGTTTTAAATGGGCCACTCTGTGTAATGACTTTTTTTTTGGAACAGCACTCAGGGGATAACCTCTACATATGCAATGAATTGCGCCGGAACTGAAAACATGGGGATAGTATTGAGGGGCCAGATGAGAAGATAAGCTATATCAACCTTTTTACTTCGCCGGCAAATTTTTTGCTACATGACCGGCGAAGGAGGGTGCTGCTACTCTGCTTTTAGTACATGATAGTGTCAGTGGCTGGCAGTTATGTTCAGTGACCAGTGCTATGCCTTCATCATTGAAACAGGCTGGCAACAACTAACACAACAATGCGCTAATGCGGATCAGAAGACAACACAATATTTCATGGCTTCAGGACCCTCCGCTTCATAGTGTTGTGTTCTACTACATCAGCCAACAGCACCCATAAAGTCAGCAAATTTGTTTCCCAAACCCGCTCTGTCTACCAAACAAAATTTTATTCATTAGGAGCATATCAGCTTGTGTCCGAAAATTCGCTCGTCCTGCAGAGATTTATCTTGTCTAGTTTCGGTACGATGTGTTGCATGATTGACGATCCATCCTCTGTATATATTAAGTAGGATTCCTTGCAAATAACATGATAAATTTTATTTTAAAATTTTATATAATCGCCGCAACCAAAACCTGAAAAACTACCTTTTAAAACAATTCACTTAATACTTGAAATAGGATGTAAAATTTTATATTTATATTTTGAAAATGTTACAATTTTTTAAGTTTAACAGCAATACAAGACTTGAAATAATTAAATTTAGCAACTAAGTACTATATTTATTATTAGATACGTTTTAAAGGCAACAAATATTTCACCAATTCAGATATAAAACAATATGTTAAAAGCTTCAATAAATATTTAACCACGATAACCGCGTCCACGATAGCCACGGCCCCTGCCATAATACTGACGTAGCAACCGTTCACCAGCATTGGCGTGTCCTTGAGCCACGCTATCGACATCAAAGAGCGACTGCTGAACATGTTGGTCCTGCAGAGGTTTAACGGTTATGGCCGATACTAAACCAATGGCCAACAATAAAACACACAATACCAAACGCATGTGCCACATTCTAATCGAAGAAAATAATAATTATGATTTTTCCAAAGTAAGATTCACACTGCTGTTAGTACTTTGAAAGTTTGCTTGTTTTATATCAAACCATAAGATGAATGATCACGTTGATTGTAAACGATTCTAAAATGCAGTACACAATACATGCATGCATATTATGAGTCGAATATGACGTACATGAGAGTTGGTTCACAAATATTGAAAGAACTTCTAGTTGACAAATACTCGTTTCTGGTTTGAAACTTAATTTGCTTTGAAATTCAAAACACCTTCTCAATGTGTTTCGGGCGCCAATTGACTACTTTCATAGCTAAGTGTATTATTTACAATTTAATACGCAATTTCCATTACACGAGTAGATATATAAGAAATGATCAGCGAAACATGTCTCAGCAGGGTGAAATTATTGGCATAGAACTTATTGGTCGCACTTGATTGATTGTATCAATTTTCAATTTCGTTTTCTTTTGCCTGAATAAAAACTAATATGTATGAATTAATTGCATATGATTATATACTTACATTGATCGATTTAGTTTAATTTGCATTCTAGGGTTTTATTTTTGTGTTAATTTCTGGAGGAAATCAATGTAGTCATATAGAAAAATCGTGATATTTATCAAAAGTATTTTTGTTTAAGTTTCAGTTCCAAGTAAAAAATGTTTCTTTTAAGCAACAATTTGTTTTTATAAATATGTTAGTAACAAATTGTTTTTATAAATATGGCTCTGGGAGCTACTCTTATGTCATTTTTTCCTAAAAGTTTGGTTTTTGTGAATCAAAACGATGTGAGATAAATAATGACTTTGAATATAATCCATGTTGTTATATTCTTGTTTTATAATGTGTTTTCTAATTTCTCGATATGTTTAATAAAAACTATTTTTATACCCTTAACAAAAAAGTGAAAGGGTATATGTAATTTCTTCGATATCAATATGGGACCCCATAAAGTATATATATATTCTGAATACTTATGAATAGTGACTACTATTGAGCAACATCCGTCTGTCTCTACGTGAAAGCCCTCAGAAGAGCTAGAGACTTCGTTCTTGGTCCGTCGGATTGGAAATGAACTTAAATAGAGTGGTGTTGAAATCTAGAAAAATCTGAAATACGGTTCCAGAACTGGGAAGCTCTATTTCTCGATGCAAAATTATTACAAAAACCAATTATTTTTTGGTTCTTTGTAAATTAAACCTATTTCATGCTTTGGGAAGCCTCAATGGTCTGTTAAAAACTAAAAAAAAATAAAGAAAGTTTTAAAAGGGATGGGAATGCAAAAGATTTTTTTTGGCACATTCAGTATTTTGTAGTACATGTAATAACTACAATTCCCAAAAATTTTAAGTTTTCCTTAAATAAAACCTCTTTATACATCATGAAGATATGCATTAGTAATGCTAGAGTTATGCTAGAGTTAATGTCGACGCCGTTGACGGCGTTTCAACGCCGAAAAAGTTGAAATAGATTGAACTTTTACGGCGTTGCAACGCGTTGAGATTAACTGCTCTCATACAATTTCATACGATTCAACTTTTTTTGACATTTGACGCCGTCGACGACGTCGACATTAACTCTAGCATTAATGATAGATATTGGGAGATTTGAGATATAATTTATCAGAGAAACATTCAAAATCAATTATGATTGTAAAGTTGAACACCTGAAAACGACCTCTTAACACTGACTTGAATGGCGGCCAAAACTTATAAGCTATTTCTATGCATTCATGTTTTTATAGCTGATAATGGATAAGTCACATAATATATTATATTCATATAGAAATTTGAATGAAGCAGCATATTATAGTACATACGGCATCAACAAATAAATAAGAGTTTTTTATTGATTTTTATTATTGATATAAAAATATAAAAATCAAAAATAACTTTTATTTTTCATTTAAAAATATTAAAATCAAATATAACTCTTATTTTTCATTTAAAAAAATTAATATCAAAAATAACTCTTACTTTTGATTGTTAAAATAAAAATCAAAAATTTAAAAATCATGCAATATGTTGAATGCATTTCGCCTAAAAATTATGATGGTGTTATTAAAAGTTTTCTACGATGTTCATTTATGTATGATTTATTTCTTCAAAAATTGAAAAATAACTCTTATTTCCGGTCCCTGGTAAAAAGGCAAAAATAAAATTAAAATTTCACTTCCAGGGTTGGGAAATCGAAAGTTTTTTTGGTACATGAAATATATTGTAGAACATGTAAATGGCCAAAATGGCTACAAATTTTAAGTTTTTTTTTTAAATAAAACGACCTAATCCCTAATAAAGGCTATGGTTGACAATAAAAATTAGAATTTCTCTTCCAGGGCTGGGAAATGGACATTTTTTTATACATAAAACTTACCAAAAAGGCAACTAACGTCGGTTCTTTTTTAATTAAAACAATTTTTTAGTTCAAGAAAAACAAAATTGATATCAAAATTTAGATTCCAGAGCTGGATATAACTGCAATATTTTGTGTTACACTAAAGTGATCACAATGGTAACAAAGAATAAGAGCGCGTGCAGTTAAAAGGGTTCTTGCGGATCTCAGCACAAGGAAGTCTCCTGGTCCTGAAGCAGTGCTCTTCGACGTTAGCACGTCCATTAGCCAAACTTTTCAGTACACTATACCACTCCAATAGATTTCCAATGTGCTGGAAGATTGCTAATGTAACGCCAATCCCCCGCCAGTATGGTTTCCGCAGAGGCCGCTCTACGGGTGACCTATTGGTCCTTCTTTCGGAAAACTGGTGTAGTTCCATATACCGTTTTGGCGAAAGTAAAGTGGTGGGTCTAGATATTTCTAAGGTTTTCGATAGAGTGTGGCATGGAGCACTCCTGTCCAAACTTATTGCATTTGGTGTTGGAGACAACTTCTCTCGGTTTATATCGAGCTTCCTCAGGGATCGCTCTATACGAGTTGTTATAGATGAGGTCTCATCCGATGAAATCAGAGTCAAGTCTGGGGTACCGCAGGGCTCCGTTCTTTCTCCTACTCTATTTCTAATTTTTCTTAACGATCTACTTTCCCAAACTTCCTGTCCTATTTACTATTTCGCAGATGATAGCAGCCTTTCGCATTCTTATTCATTTAACTGCAGGCAGTCAATAAGTCTTAAATTAAACTATTTCATGCCTTATGAATAGCTGCATTGGTGAAAAAAATTAAATAAAATTTCGTTTCCAGGGAAATTGAAATGTTTTTATGCATAAAGGTATCCAAAAAGCTAATTGTCGCTGTTGATTTTGATATTAAAACTATTTTATAATTCAGGAAGAACAAAATTGGTATTAACATCTTGAAAAATCAAATTCCGACTCCAGGGTTGGACAAATGATATATGAAAGTAAAAAAGTTAAAAAATTTTAATTTTTTGTCAAATATAACTATGTTACACCTCCCTAAGAATTGCATTGATAAAAAAAATAAAAAATTCGCTTCCAGAGTTGAAAAATCGAAATATATTTGTTACATGGAAGTACCCACATAAATTACAAATTTTGTGTTTTTAGTGAATTAAATCTATTTTATACTTCAGGAAATATTAAATTAGTATTAAAAAGTTAAAAATTCAGTTACATGGTTGGAAAATCTAAATGTTTTGGTACATAAAACTAGCTATAAAAGTTCCCAATATTGGTTCTTTTATACTTCGGGAAGAGTTAAATTGGTATTAATAACCAAAATAATTAAAAATCCAACTTTAGGGTTGGAATATCGAAATGTTTTTATTCATAAAAGTAACCATATAATTTCCTATTTTTAATTTCTTGATGAATTATACCTACTTTATATATATATATATATATATATATATATATATATATATATATATATATATATATATATATATATATATATACTTATATAAGGATGAAGTAAATTGGTATTAAAAACCAACAAAATCTAAAAGTCTATTCAATGGTTGGACATTTAGAACTTTTTGGGGTACATGAAACTGATTTCTTCTTCTTGTTTGTAAATTAAACATATATAATATTTTTGAAAGACGTGCAGAGGTATTAGAAATAAGAAAATCCAAACGTTTAGCTTCCTAGCCAAAAAATTGAAACGTTTTCTTAAATGTAAAAGTAACCGATAACATCATTTTAATTTTTTAATTCAACCTACCTTCTGTTTTGGTGAGTAAGAAAGAAAGAAGAATTATATCTGTGAAGGGTATTTAATATTCGGTACAGCCGAATATAGCACTTTTACTTGTTTGTAATGTGTTTTTCTACATTGTCATAGAAAAGAAAATCCGAGCGATATTACTGGGCATATTGATGTATTATGGAGATATTGGCTAATATATACTTAAATATATTTCGGTATTTGTAAAAATAATTTGAAAGGAAGTCGGCACTTCACTAGGTAAAATTACTCTCAGAATTTTCCAAAACTTTTCATGTCTACTTTTCATTGTATGACAATCCCCGAGTTAGCATTTTTTTAAATAATTGAGACTTTTTTTACTTCTCTGATCGATCAAAGTAACAATTTAGTCGAAAAAGATTACTCTTTCGGAACAGAAAAGGGTCCCTAACCGTGACTCTTCTGAAACAGTCTTTCTTAATTTGTATTTCTAATATATTATGACTAATTTTTGTAACAGACTTGCAATTAGTGCCATACATTTTCGCAACTGAAACATTTTCCATTGTCAGGCTGCGTTAAATTGAATGTAACACAATGCTTAAAACAATCACATTTCGAGTATCAGCATGATACATTTTTTGTTGCAAACATTCTGTAGTTTGTTTTTTAACACGTTTATTTTTTAGCATTTGTGGATATAAATTTCGAGTTTTGTGTTAATCACAGAACTGATAGATCCGCTTTTCATCGGCTACAATAAAATGTGTCCATATCAAAATGCTATTGAATCTGATAAAAATTTCGAAATTATACATGGTTTTGTAGCTGAACACACATTTTCTTTTACCATATTAGGCCATCTAAATCGTCTTATTTAAAACTAGGGTTTCTATGCGGGAAAAAATCCCGGAAATTCCCGGGAATTATTTTTTTACAAATCCCGAGAAGTTTTCAACGGGAATTTTCGGGAGTTTAATATTTACGTTTTTGGGATTTTGCTTTTTTTTACATCGTTGTTCGTTTTCTTATTACTTAAAAATTCAACTCTCTAACGCTATTCAATGTGAAATGTTTTATTTTAGTACACAACAATTTTATTATCAATGGTAAAAAATACAAAACTGTAAGTATTAACAAACTTTATAGAATATTTACTTTATATTAAACTCAAACTTCTTGTGTTATACGTGCCAACTATTATTACGCTCAATGCTCCTTTTGCCCTAACGAAATTCGAACGACGAATTTCGCTTAGTACGACGAATTCGTTGATAAAAAATCGCTCTATAAATTCGTCGTATGAAACACAATAACGACGAATAAATTAAAATAATAAGCAAACAAAATTTTAATATTGGTTTTTTAAATCATTGTAATCCTCTGATGCCAGTCAGATTGTTTAGACACTCAATAATTATCCCGGTGTTGTCCATTTTTTTTCAGAACAAATTCCTTTTTGTAAATATTTTCTGAAAAATTTTTTGTCTGTAAATAAATTATTATTTTCATTTAACAGCTGATGGGGTGACCATATGAAAAAGTGAGAAATAGAAAGAAAAACTATATAATAAAAAGTGTTCAAAATTAATAAAAGGTCGTCCGAATGATACATTTTTGTGAATTAGTGAATGCATTTTTAGTATGTACTGAAAATTTTAGTGCTACATGCAACAATACAGTAGTGAACTATGTTTTTCCACAAAAAACCAGTTTGAGTATATGAAACCTGGTCACTTTATATTGATTTGTTCGTCGTTCGTTGACGAAACAATTAGAAATAAATGTATTTCAACTTTCGCTGAGTATGACGAATTTCGCCCAACGCCACGATTGTGTGCATTTTCATATACACCAATGTGTTTTATTTTTGGCGACGAATATTCGCGACCAAAAATTCGTCGTTCGTCGCAGTTGTGTTCCTAGCATTACATATAAAGGTGGAAGAACTAGTGGATTGCTGCGACATTCGCGACAGGTGCACAATGTAAGCATGGAAGTAGATGTAATAGAGGTTTCCGAGGTGAATAAAACAACTTCAAGCACCACAAAATATTTTCAACTTAAAAAGTCTTTGGAGGAAATAGTATCTAGATTAGCAGCTGTAGATAGAATTTCCATTCATACTATAACTCAAAGTAGTTTTATAGGGGAACCTCTTAAGCAAATGGGCCTAGATGTACCAAAAAATCCTATCACCGTAAATATGTATATGTATAGTACCTTTTGTGGGAAAGTGAGAAAAAATATTATATCAGATATTGAAAAGATATTGGAAGAAAAAGGCAGGTTTTCTCTTGTAATTGATGAGTGGTCCAGCATTAAACAAAGACTGTATTTCAATTTGTGCCTATATGGTCCACAGAATAAAATGTACAATTTAGGGTTGGTGTACATTCCAGGCAGATGTGGAGCTTTTGAATTTAAAACTATGATTGACGAACATTTAAAAGTTTTTAGATTTTCAACAACACGTTATGTGTACAATTTCCGACGGGCCAAAAAATAGCCGGTTGACACTAGAAAAAAGATACAGGCTAATAACTAAACCAAGGTTTTTTACCCGTAGACGGAGTCTCATTCTGCCCGACAAGACCTATCAGAAAAAGAATTCATGTCCCAGTTATTTTAACTTTGTTCCATTTTGTATCAGTGTTATAACCCAAAAAATTTAGTTTTATTATAAAATTGTAAAAGTTGATGTTTTATGACTTATTTTTGGTATCTAGACACGTTCAAATTTTATTGAAATGTTCACAAAAGTTGTTTAACTTTATCGTGGCTACAATTTTCCCAAATATAGTGTACGAAAAATCAGGATTTCCTAAAAGTTATGATAAAACAAGTAAAAACGTTATATTCGATCGGGTCGAATCTTAAATACCCTCCAAATATTTAGTAAGTGAATTTAAAATGTTTAACTTGGTGGGACAGAGTTCCTTTATAGAATATCGTACGTCAACTCCCACTAAAGGGGGCGGGGTTCAAAAATATACAATATCATGTTTTCCACAGACGAACGTATGGACATTGCTAGACCGTCCTAGACTTCATCACTGATCAAGAATATATATATACTTTATGGGGTCCAATTCTCTTTGGAGGGTATAAAAACTGTATTTTGGCGGGGTCGCTCTGGCAAGGGCTGTGGGGGAAACATATCACCTTTGTCATAAAACTCTAAAAATAAATGCTTGGGATAATTATATACAAAATTAAAATTTATTTTTTTGATAGGGTCTTTTAGAGGGCAAAGAGGGAGAGGGGGTAGGGCAGAAACAGGTAAACATAAGACTTTAAAAATAAATGCTTGGGATGATTATATACAAAATTTTAAAAAAATTTTTTTTTTTTGGTAGGGTCATTTAGGGGGCAGAAATCGGCAGTCATAAAACTCTAAAGATAAATGCTTGGGATGATTATATACAAAATTTTAAAAAAAATTTTTTTTTTTTGGTAGGGTCATTTAGGGGGCGAAGGGGAAGGAGAGGGTAGGGCAGAGTAGTACCAGGTTTCGTCTCAGCTTCGTCATTAAAGCTTAAAAGTGTTATTTTTAAGGAATGTAGGCTTAAGTAAAACAATTTGTTAAATTTTTATGCTATTTTTGCCTATAATAACGCCCACTGAAGTGGGCGGGGTCAAAAAAAATATTTTTATTTTATATAATGGCTCCAAGTTTAAGGCGTTGGACCGTATTAAACATAAAAATATATCATTTGCTTAACAAAATAACCAAAAAACTTTAAAAATTATGTTGTTTTTTCTGGGTTGGTTTAGTTCTTCTTAGGGGAACTTTTTTCTCTCTTTCCCGATTTAGCCCATCTTCGAACTGCTCTAAGCTTCAAAATCAATTCATGCCAAATTTCAAGAGTCTAGCTCTTTTCGTTTTGACTGAATCGTGATTTCCACAGACGGACGGACGGACGAACGGAGGGACATGCTCAGTTCGTCTTATATTTCATCACTGATCAAGAATATATATACTTTATGTGGTCTGCGATGGATATTTCGATGCGTTACAAACGGAGTGACAAAGTGAATATACCCTCCAAATTCTTTTTTGGAGGGTATAAAAATTGAAAAAAAAAATTATTGTAATAGTAATCAAGCTTGTGGCCGTTGTTTATGAAATATTATTTCTTATAATTTTTATTAAAGGGTCCGCCAAATAACTTTTTTTTTTGAAAATGTTATAAAAAAAAACTACTGAATATTTTCTCAAATATCTTTTTTTATTTGAAAGTACAATCCTTCCGGTTAATAATGGAAAATAATTTCATTCTAGTGGCTGCATGGCACTATAACGATCGCCATTGACTGTAACGGCCACTCCTTGCTCATCTTCGAAGAAAAATGGCCCAATTATGCCTCTGGACCAAAATCCGCACCAAACAATGACTCGTTTTTTCAACGTATGCGTGCGTCGGCTTTTCATTGTATGCGTGCGTTGGCATTTCATTTCTGTGCCCCAAATGCGACAATTTTGCTTGTTTACATACCCGCCAAGATCAAAGTGAGCTTCATCTGAAAAGATGATTTTTTTGGCAAAATCGGCATCTTCGGTAAGTCGATCGTAGGCCTACTTACCAGCGTTGTTCAAGCGTATGCACAACCATATTCGTTCAACGGAAGGATAAAACTAATTATCTGTCAAATCAGACATGAGCTAAATGTTACCATTCACGAAATAAGCACTAGTTGAAAAAAACCATTAGATTGCGGACCCTATAGATATTTCGTTAACAGCTGGTTAAAATCTTCAGGAAATAAAAATTATTGAAAAATTATAAAAAAAAATGACAGGAAAAATTATTCAAACTATTTGTTTTTCAAATACAATAACATGAAAAAATTATAAACAATTTTTCAACATTAACAATTTATGGTAAAAAACAATTTTTCAACATTAACAATTTATAGTAAAATACAATTTTTGAACATTAACAGATTATAATAAAAAAATTTATAAGAAAGTTTTTTATGTATAACATGAAGAACTTATAGTAGAAATTTAGGCGCATATAAACAAACTAAAAACAAAGATAAAGCTGTTTTTTGTGAATTCATATCCCTATATTTTTGATCAGATTTGTGACCTGCTATCCTAGTCTTTAATTGATTATTGGTCGTACCTGTATATACTCTATTACAATTCTCTATATCATTACCCTTGCATGGTATTTTATATACTAAATTTGATCTATCCCATTTTTAAATTTTTCTTTAGATTTACTAAACAGTCTGTTTAATGTATTACACGTTCTATGAGCTATTCTATATTTATCTGTATCGTAAGTTCTAGATTTTGTTAACTTTTCTGATATTCCTGGTATGTATGTTAAAGATTTAAATAATTTTTTTTGTTCTGTATTATTATTATTATTATTATTATTATTATTATTAGTATTTTCTGTTCTTCTATTTCTATATTGTGATATTAATTTATTAATTATATAATTTGGAAAATTGTTATTTCTAATATATTTATAATCTTCTTCTTATTGCTATTGTGAAATTGCTTATCACTTATATTTAGAACCCTTTCTATAAAATTCCTAGCTGTGTTTATAATAATATGTCTACTATGATTTGAATAGTAGTTAATCATCCTTCCCGAAGCTGTAGGTTTCTGGAATCAGTCTATTATTAATTTATTACCTTTCCTAATAACTGGCGTATCTACATATATGTATAAAAAAGTTTTAAGTCATTTTCCTTTTCAACTGTAAATTTAATGTTGGAATCAAATTGATTCAATCTTGATAACATATTATCTATCTCAGATGTATGAAGGATGCAAAATAAATCATCTACATATTTTGTCACTATTTAAGGCTTTATATTAAGTTTTTAATAATTTTTATTTCCTGCAGATGTTAACAAGCTGTTAACGAAATATCGAATAAAAATTATAAAATAATAAATGGAATTTAAACAAATTCATTTATTAATAAAATAATAAAAAATGGTTTGCAATCTTGCAGATTTGAACTTAAGCCCGTTGAGAAAATTAACAATTTACATAAGAAAGTCCGACTAATAAAAATTCATACATAGTATAAGAAATAATATTTTATAAATAACGACCACAAGCTTGATTAATATTACAATAAACTAATAAGGTCAATAAAAATAAATCAACATTTATGAAAAAAACTGTTTTTTTTTAACTTTCTTAAAAATACTCTAAGATAAAATTCATATTTGTCATAAATTTTTGCCAAAAAATATTCAACCTACTCTAGGCACCATTTTTGCCGAACATAGTTAAGCGATATTTTTTAGTGCTCATTAGATATTTGGCAAAAACTGATTTGGAGGCTCATAAAAAAACGGTCATTAAATTGGCCAAACTGAGTATAGGATTTTACTACAATTTGATAGTAGAATCGAACCCATATAGTCACGACCTTGCACTTTTCAAAAGGTCTTCATTTGTCGCATAGTGTAATCAGAACAAAATTAGTATAAAATATGTTTACGGTAACATAAAGCAAAATGAGACAAGTAATAACGTTACATTCCACCGGGTCGAATCTTAAATACAATCCAAATATTTAGTAAGTAAACTTAAAATCTTTAACTTAGTGGCACAGAGTTCCTTTATATAAGTTAACGAAATCCACGAGTTCTTAATCGCATACACGATTTTTAGTAAAACAACGTGTTATAATGTCAAAATGTGACTGAGTTCTTTTATTTAGAGTTGTTATTCTTCTCACTTACATCTACCTATTTTTAATAATTCATAATTGGCGTTGCCAGACTAAAATAAATTCAATATAGGGTTATTCTTCCATAATAATTAATACAAATTTAATGTTAACTATTTTATAATTTTAGAAATATAAACATCTTATGTGGTAACTTCCCCCCTTCTTAAAATGAAACGTCCCCGTTCCAGTAAACTTTATATGTTTTAACTTAAAATGATTTTTCCATTATTAACATATAAGATTTTAGAAACATTTCTTATAATTAAGTTAATTAGAAGCTTACTTAAAATAAATTTTATTTAAGACAGTTCTAATAATATCTTACACTTCTGCGAAATGAAAAATATTAATAAACAAAATGAATAAAAGTCAAGATGCCTTTATCTTATGTTATTTTTATGCACTTGTTTGCCATCTATTATAACTTTGGTACCTAAATCGCTTTCAACAACCTTTTCCAAATGTACCCTATCTATCTTGTTACCCAACCTTTTATTCTTTTTAACGAATACTGTGTCGCCGGTATTAAATTTTCGATTAATGTTATCAAGCCTAGCACCAATATTTTCCTGTGCTGCAGTTATCTTTTGTTTTATAATTTCTAAGTTGTTTGTGGTAGAAGATTGAAGAATGTCAATCGGCTTTTCATTGGTAACGGAATGTATAGTGTTATTATATCTATGAGTGGAAATAAGTATTAAATCTGAGGTTTCAGTAATGTCATTCTGTGCTTTAACGCACCTGGCTATTTCGAGCAATGTAGAATGACACCTTTCCACTTGGCATCAATAATAGCTCTTGACATCAATAATAGCTCTTGAAGTTATAGGTATAGCAACTGCATATTTTGAAAATTTATCAAGACAAGCGAGGAAACGAAATTTATTAATTGAAAAAATATATACATGAAGAATTTGCCCTGGGAAATCAGGTATCGGTGATGCTCCGATTACTGTGTTTGGTGGGTTTCTATTGTATTTGTTTTCCAAGCATATTTTACAGTTTTTGATTATTGATGTTAGCATTTTCCTTATTTTTTGATAAAAATATTCGGATGTAATCTGTTTATAATTTTCACACAGAGATCTATGAGCGCTATTATGTTCTAAATTTAACGTCTCCAATTGGTCATTTCTATTTGTTAAATCTATTACGAGTTTCTGTGTGTGGATAAATTTTATAGAGGAAAAATTATCTAGAACTTCATCCTGAATTTCCGCCAATGTACTCAAATCACAATGTATGTCATTGCCGGTTCGATGGCTCACGCAGTCTTGCAAAATTACCAATAGCTCCTGAATGTTATTATAGTTTATGATGTGTCCTTTGTATTGTTTAAATAAGATTCTTGTTATTTTGCTATTTTCAGAAGTTCTCGAAATGACTAACTGATTAGTAAATTGATTAACAAGGGCAGTGATGGATTTTATTGTTCTAGAAATTGTGCATGTACTGGTGCGACAGTGCGTCCGCAACGACATTTTCTTTACCGGGTTTGTAGTGAAATTTCGGAGAAGAATCGGCTATGAAAGCTTGCCATCTTTTGATTTTAGGGTTGGGGTTTTTGTCTGAAGTTGCAAACGTTAATGGCTGGTGGTCAGTAAAAATTTGAAGATTTTTTACCCCGTACAAATAATGTCGAAGTTTCTGTAAGGACCATACTATACAGAGTAATTCACGCTCATTTGTTGCGTAATTTTGTTCTGTAGATGAAAGCGTTCTAGAAATCATGGTGATTGATTTATTATTTTGAGACAAGACAGCTCCAATAGCGTTAGAACTTGCGTCGGTAGTCAATTCAAATGTCTTATTGAAATCAGGGTGTTGAAGCAATACATCTTCAGAAGCCAATATATGCTTAACTTTTTCGAACGCACTAAGCGCTTCTGGGGACAAATTTATTTTGATGTTTTTTGACTTTCTTGCGTTAACATTTCCATTTTCTCCACGCAGGTATGTGGTCAGCGGTTTTACTATGTCGGCATAGTTCTTGATAAACCGTCTATAGTAACTGGCTAGACCAATAAACGACCTTAAAGCTCTTAAAGTTTTGGGTATTTGAAAATTTAAGATATCATGAACTTTATCGGGTGAAGTTTTGATTCCATTTCTGGAAATTACAAATCCAAGATATTCGACTTCTTGTCTAAAAAATTTTGATTTTTCTGTTGAAATTCGCGTTCCAGCAGTTGATAATTTTTTCAGTATATTATTGACATGAGAAATATGACTACTTGCATCTATTGAAAATATTATTACATCGTCCACGTAAACAAAGCATGGGTCTGTCTGCGTACTTTTCCACTAGCAAATACTCAGTAACTTTTTTTGGGAGAGTAAGACCAATTTTATTTACTCTGTCGGCTGAAAATAGGTCTGTCTGCGTACTTTTCCAGTAGCAAATACTCAGTAACTTTTTTTTGGGAGAGTAAGACCAATTTTTACTCTGTCGGCTGAAAATATCTGAAAAAGTACGCAGACAGCATCCAGTAAAACCTTGTAAGAAAACAGCTGATCGGTTAGTAAACGATTGAAAAAACAAAGCAAAAGAATTTTAGCATATGTGTACGCAAAGTTTGTCTCACAAAGTTCTGCTGGTCATCACGGTCGCATATTTGTATATTTGGACGTTTCTAGCACGAAGTAAAATGTTTTGTTAATTATAATTTATTATAAACGTTAAAAATCAACACAATTCTAACTACTTGCCTCTGCATTGTTAAATTCCAATTTTTATTTCACAAAAATTATTTCATTCAAACAGTAAATAAAAACAGCTGTTCAAACTAGTTGCAAAATCTTGCAAGCAGAAATTTCTCCAGCAACATTTTGCAAGTTCTCTAAATACCAACTGTCAAAAAATTCTCTTTTTGGCTCTCTCGCTGCAAGATATTTGGAGTACGCAGACAACATTTTGCAAGATTTTGCACAAAATAATGCAAAATATGTGTACGCAGACAGACCTCATGTTTTTCCGATCTCGTCACGCAAAATATCGTCAATAGCCCGCCGAAAAACACTGTGACCATTTTTGAGTCCAAAGGGTAAACGACAAAACTCGTATTTTCCGTTGTTAACGCTAAAGGCAGTTTTGCACGTGTCTTTTTCCGCGAGCATTATCTGATGAAATCCGGATTTTAAGTTAAGGGTGGTGAAAAATTGTGATTTGCCTAGATTAGATAAAATATAGAAATATCAGGCATGGGATATTTGTCTGGGACAGTGAAATCATTCATTTTTCGAAAATCTACAACCATTCGAAGATTTTGTTTACAGTCACAGTCCAAGCCTTTTTTGCTTACGACATGAATAGGCGAGTTATAAGGTGATGAGGATTTTCTTATAATACCGTCTTTCAGAAGATTTTCTAGTATAATTTTGGTTGGAACTTTGAACTTGAAATGAACTTGGGTTTCTGAAATACGATGTATTTTTATCTACTTCCATCGGAACGTGCAGTGGAAATTGCAAGGTTTTTTGTTGGTTGTTACACTTTGAGAAGTATCGACTTGGGCTAAACTATTTTTTTGAACAGGATGGATATAAATGGAAAAATTTTTTTTTTTAGAAAATACATTAGCGAATCTGTAACGTTCAAGATTTTGTTCAAGCTCTTGCGCTGTAGCTAGAGCTGTGGGTAGATCTGGTGGGTTTGCAGAGAAACAAATATCGGACAATGGTTTGCGTAGACCTGATATAAATACACGTAGAGCATTTAATCTTGATCGCTCATTTAACGCTTTAATAACCTCCTCTTTACACGTATTATCCATTATAATCTTATTTATAATCAGAGTTAGTTGCTGGTTAACTTTATCGTAATATTCATTTATTGTTAACCTGCCCTGTCGTAAAACACTAAGCTCATTTTCTAATAAGTAATATGGCCTTTTGTCAAAATAACATTGGTCTAGCCGAGATATTATGGCATCGAAGTTAAAAATTGTGTTAAACGAACTTAGGGTGGAATTTGCTTCGCCTATAATCTTGTTTCTTAAGATGCCCATAGCGACATAATATGATCCGGATCCCTTTGTATAATAATTAATAGCAAATTTTGCAGATTCCCTCCATGCTGGGCACTCACTTGAATTCCCACTAAACTGAGGGAGCGATTTTATCAAATTTAAATTTGTATTTCCTGCAGCAATACCATGTTGAATGGTTACAGGTTTTAGGGGTTCTACTCGACGTGGTGTTATTTCTTCAACCGCAGTTGCTAAATTACGAAGCTGTTCTAAGACTTCTTCCCTAGTAGCATTCACTGCCGACTCAACCAGACTGAACACCTCGTTTCTATTCATTTGGTTTTTTTTTTTTTGACAAATGCTTTTTTTTAATGAACTGTGATCAAAGAATGAATATTTAAGTTATTAATTATAAGTACTGATAGATTATTAATAGAAAGTAAGATTAATAGAAAGAATCAATGCTGTCAAAACATATAAATTTAGCAAATGAAAGAATTGATTAAAGAAAAATTATTATTACTATTTTTTATTTAAAAAAAATGGATACTTATACTAATATTATTGGATACGATTTTGCTGCATCGAAATCAGCTGCATTGAAACTCCATCGGCAAAATATTAAAAAGTCCAAATACTCTTAAAATTTCTTATCTCTTGTTTATATCTCTGCTTATGGTAAATTGTCTGTTGTCACTTCAAAAAATGTCAATGCTTCTACCAAGAATGAAAAATAAAGATTACGCCAACAAGCTGAAATAAAAAGACTTTTCTGCGCATGATGGAATTCTGACGTCATTCAACATGTGTTCTGATTGGCTAATAAAATTCAGTTGGAGAACTATTATGTTATTTTAAAAACAAGACAGTGGGGCAAATTACGATTTTTCAAATTAAATTTGTTTGATAATAATCAATCATAAAAAATTATTTTACTTTCCACTTTTTTTTATTTGAAATTGTTAATTTATAGTTATTTCATATAAATAATTTTTCCCCCATTCAAAACAAATTTTTTTCCTTGCAAAATATCAGCCATAACTTCCTTTGAGCTTCATCTATTGGAAAACTATAAAATGACACGACGTTTTGAAAACAAAAAAAATTTTATAACAATATTACATTTTAACACAATTATTTCTCACTTGTTTTTTTTTTTTTGCTGTTACCAGGGCGTACTAAACCAGGTGGCATCGTTAGGAATGTAAACAATTTTTTGCTCCTATTGAATTTTTGTTTGTTGTGAGTTTAAACTGTCAAAGTACGGCGTAATTATATTTATGTTCAGAGTTGATATATGAATAAAACTGTTTATTGAAAAACGAATATTTTAAATTATTGTTGTGAAAAAAGTGAACTAAAAGAAAATAGTACTAATAATTATAATAATAACAATCAACAAATAAAGTATGTTCGATATGAATCTATTTTTTTTTTTGGTAAAGCACCAATGAAATGCATATAGACATTGCTTAACCACCAACAAATAAATTTCATTTATATATAGTAGTATTGTGACAACAATGTGTCAAATAAAAGGATTTCATAACAGTTTAATTTAGATTTTATTTTTCATTTTGCCTTATAAATACTTTTCTTGTTATCCAATGGATTTCTGATTGTATAAAGGTGTAGAAAAATAAAATAGATTCATATCGAACATACTTTATTTGTTGGTTTAGTTTTGTATGAGTTGCAAGCCTATGTTCTTGTTCTGTTGTTATTTTTGAAAATAGTTTGTAATTTACAAGTTGTGAATTCTCAGATGATTTTCGGAAGTATATGCATAAGATAAGGGGTTTTTAGCTTTTCAAAACTGTGGTTAAAGTCTACTGACGATTTGGTAAAGCACCAATGAAATGCATATAGACATTGCTTAACCACCAACAAATAAATTTCATTTATATATAGTAGTATTGTGACAACAATGTGTCAAATAAAAAAATTTCATAATAATAACAATCTAAATAAAAAAGTAGTTAAACAATATAAAAGGTGTTTTATGTTTGCTACAGTCGTTTTTTCTGTTATTTTCAAATTTATTTTTAAAAGTGTTTTCAATATATTTGGAACAAATTCGTTTTATATTGCATTTCATAGTGGAATTATATATTTTTTCTTTAATTAGTCAAAATTAATTATCAAATTTTATAAAAATATGCCTTTTTGTGAGCTGTGCAAAAAAATATGTTCCTGGCGATTTCGACTCATTTTTTCGTGTGCCTAAGTGCTCCATAACAATGGAAAAGTGGAGTAGCTTGTGCCAAAAGCAATTCAAAAAGCGTTCGCTTATATGCAGTGATCACGTTTTGAAGAATCAGATCATATCATATATAGACCCTTTTCCGATTTCAGGTCACAAGAAAATATTGTGTTTTGATTAAATCTTTTTTTTTACTGTTTCTTCACTTTTGTATGTTGGCATGTTGCAAGATATTTTATTTCTTAAATTTTAAATGCTTCTTTTTCTTACGCTTTTGACATTTATATCTTAACTCATTGTTTTGACAATCTCAACTTTTTTACACAAACAAAAACACCTATATTGTTGTATTGTTGTACTTGTAGCCCTTACGCTGCCACCTGCTTTTATTACGCCATGGCGTTATCTTTATTTTATCATTCTTGGCTTCTACCATTTTTCAATTCATATAATTCTCTAGATGTTTCTTTATTTCATATTTTTGTTCATGTGATGTTTGCGATGTTCTCTCTCTATCTTTTATTTTTGGGATGTTTGCAATATTCTCTTTCTATCTTCTTTTATTCGATAATTTCTTTTATTGTTTTATTATTGTTTATGGCGACGTCGACGTCACATCAACTCGACAGTAAAAAATAATCACTTGTCTGCAAGTTGTCGATAACAATTAGTTACTCTCGACAATTTCTTAGCATTCTCTAGGTCACATAATATCGATAGAACATGTCAATAGTAGTCAGTTTCTGTCGAAAAAAAGTGAACAAGCGGCAATATATTGCTGTCATCTTGATATGGCGTCTGTGTCGTCATACATAATAGGGGCGATTTTTTCGAAAGTTTTCAATCAATGTCTCGTTGCCTAAATTTTAAACTACCAGAAAATTTATTATCTTAAATTGTATGACTTTTTGAATAAAATTTAATCAACTGACTCCTAGATTTTTATGTATATAATACAGTGATGTCAAATATGATTGTGTTGGTGAGATCACTCTTATCTCTTACATTCCCAGCGGGAGAAATGTGCGGTTGCGAGGCCTAACTAGTGGCCTTTTCTAAGAGTATCCTTTTATTTACCAATAATATCTTCTAATTTTATAAGTTGTAAAAAAGGGGTTTCGAAAATTGGCAAGTGCTCAGATATTTAATTTTAAAATATTTCTCCATTTTTAAGCTGAACACTTGGTTAGTTTATATACAAGAGAAACAATTTTTACAAAAAGTCTTACTTATGAATTAATTTAAAAGTTACTTTAACAAATTTTCGAAAAGATGTATCTACATACAGTGGCCCCAACTTATTTCAAACCTCTTATATGTATTGTATATATATATATATATATATATATATATATATATGTATATAAATATATTATTTCTGTTTAGAGACCTCAAAACAGGACTTGAGATACTTCCCGCTGAATGAGAGTGTTTTTCAGTAAACAATTATATTTTACGCTCTCAAAATAAAAGAGCGTAAGCGTACATGTGAGTTTTGTTTCCACAATTGTGTATGAGGCTGACATCACTGATATAATATTTTGTTGTTGTATACTTGTGTAGAAAAGTTTTTGTATTTCTATTTATAGAAATATAAAATATATGAAACATGTAAAAGTGATATATTCGGCTGCGCCGAATCTTAAATACCCTTCACAGATGTCATTCTTTTCGTTCGAATTTTTCGACTGGGATGCTAAATGTTTGGCTTTTCTTATTTCTAATACCTCTGAATGTCTTTCAAAAATATTAAATATGTTTAATTTACAAACAAAAAGAAAAAATCCGTTTCATGTACCCCAAAAAGTTCTAATTGTCCAACCGAAGAATCGTCTTTTAGATTTTTTTGGTTTTTAATACCAATTTATTTCTTCCTGATATATAAAGTGGATATAATTCATCATAAAAATCAAAAATAAAAAACAATATGGTTACTTTTATGAATCAGAAAATGCCGATATTCCAACCCTGAAATTGGATTTTTAATTTTTTTGGTTTTTAATACCAATTTAACTCTTCCCGAAGTATAAAAAGGATTTCATCCATAAGAAACCAAAATTAGGAACTTATATGGCTAATTTTATGTACTAACAAATTGCGATTTTCCAACCCTGGAACCGACTTTTTAATTTAAAAATTTTAAAAACCAATTTAACTCTTAGCGAAGTATAAAATATGTGGGTACTTTTATGTACCAAAATTATTTCGATTTTCCAAATCTGGAAGCGAATTTTTATTTTTTACCAATGCAATTCTTAGTGAGGTGTAACTTAGTTTTATTTGACAAAAAAAATTTAATTTTTAAGCTTTTTGGTCACATGATACCATAAAATATTTCATTTGTCCAACCCTGTAGCCAAAATTTAGATTTTTTAAGACTTTAATACCAATTTTGTTCTTCCCGAATTATAAACCAGTTTTAATTAGCAAAAAAAAAAAAACGTCAATTGCCTTTTTGGTTACTTTTATGCAGAAAAAATATTTCAATTTTAATATTTCTATTACCAATGCAACTCTTAATGAGGCACGAAATAGTTTTATATAAGAAAAACTTAATATTTGTAACCATTGCAGTTGTCCGCCTCTGGAATCTGAATTTTGATTTTTTCTAAATATTTGATATCAATTTTGTTTTTACTGAACTAATAAATAGTTTTAATTAGTAAAAAACCGACGTTATTTGCCTTTTTTGTTACATTTATGTATAAAAAAATATTTAAATTTCCCAGCCCTGGAAGCGAAATTTAAATTTTTTTACCAATCCTAGTCTTCATTAGGTATAAAGTCGTTTTATTAAAGAAAAACTTAAAATTTGCAACCATTTTGGCAACTTTCATGTACTACAATATATTCCATGTACCAAAAAAACTTTAAACTTCCCAACCCTGGAAGTGAAACTTTAATTTTTTTTTGTTTTTTTTTACCAATGCAACTCTTCAGGAGATATAAAGTAGTATTATTTAAGAAAAATTTAAAATTTTTAACCATTTTGGTCAACTTCATGAACTATAAAATATTGCACTTGTCCAACCCTGGATTCGAAATTTTGATTTATTTTTGGACATTTTTCGTTCCTAAAATATAAAATAGTTTTAGCAAAAAAAACGTCAATTGCCTTTTTGGATACATATATATATATATATATATATATATATATATATATATATATATATATATATATATATATATATATATAAAAATTTCAATTTCCCAGCCCTGGAAGCGAAATTTAAATTTAAAAAATTTTTTTTATCAATGCAAATTTACATGAGGTATAAAGTAGTTTTGTTTTAGAAAAACCCAAATTTTGCAACCACTTTGGTTTTTGCATGTACTACAAAATATTGCATGTACCAAAAAAAAACTTTCATTTTCCCAACCCTGGAAGGGAAATTTTAATTTTTTGTTTTTTTTTATCAGCGCAACGCTTCATGAGGTATAAAGTAATTTTTTTTAAGAAAAATTTTAAATTTTTAACCATTTTGGTCATTTTTATATACTGTTAAATATGACACTTGTCCATCCCTGGGTACGAAATTTCATTTTTTATATTTGAATTTTTTATACTACTTTTGTTCTTCCTAAATTATAAGACAGTTTTAGTTACCAAAAAAAAACAACAACAACATCAGTTGCCTGTTTGATTACTTTCACTTATAAAACATATGCAATTTCCCACCCCTGGAAGCAAAATTTGAATTAAATTTTTTTTTGCCAATGCAAATCTTCATGACGTATAAAGTAGTTCTTTTAAAGAAAAACTTAAAATTTTTAACAATTTTAGTTACTACATGTACTACAAAATACGGAAGGGGCCGAAAAAAATGTTTTAATTTTCCATCCCCGGAAAAAAATGTTTATTTTTTTAGTTTTTAATAGACTATTGAGGCTTCCCAAAGCACGAAATAGGTTTCATTTACAAACATAAATAAAATAATTGATTTTTGGTATAAATGTTGCGTCGAGAAATAGGTGTAAGCTTCCCAGCTCTGGAACCGTACTTCGGATCTTTATAAATTTCAATAGCACTCTATTTAAGTTCATTTCCAATCCAACGGTCCAAGAACGAAGTCTCTAGCTCTTCTGGGGGCTTGGGAAAACCGTCACGTACAGACAAACGGACAGACGGACATTGCTCAATCGTCAGCGCTATTCATAAGGATCCAGAATATATATACTTTATGGGGTCCCATGTGCATATCGAAGAAATTACACACGGAATGAAAAACCTATATATACCCTTTAACTTTTTTGTGAAGGGTATAAAAATGGTACCGTCATGGTATGAAAAGTACATTTTATTTAGTTAATTGGTACAAAATCAAAATATCCCTTTTCCATCCCTGAAGTCAACTCCTGTTTGCATAAACACTTGAATAAAACATGTGCGATTACCAGGCGGACAATTAAGCAAACGATGCGTTCGCCGATATGATACTGTTTTCATTCAACAATCTCTTTTGCTGCGTTGTCAAAAGAGAATAAAAACTTTCATGTATGATGTCAGTAAAAGATGTTCGATCTCGAGTCGTCTCACACATCCATGTATGAAGCGTTCATCACTACTTTGTATCGTTCTATTAGAAACATAAAAAATAATTTATGTACGTGTATGAAATGTACACAAGTTCACTTGTTTATTGTGCGGATGATTTAAATTTTAAAATACAGTCGAATCCGCTTTAGCGCAGCACGCCTTATTGAAAAAAATCGTATTACTGAAAGCGATGCAAGTCCCCGCACTGATTTTAGACGCAGCTAGTCTTATTCACTTTAAAGCGAAACATCGCTTTATTGAAAATATCGTATTACTGAAAACCAAAAGCTAGCCCACAACTATGTTTTGTATGAAACTTACTTCGCTTTAGTGAAAAAATAAACAATAACAAATATATTTATTAGAAATCGATTGCACAACTTAAGGCTGAAAAAATTGTGCATGTTTTGTCCGTTAAAAGATTAAATGGAAAAATGTATTTGTCCTTTTCGCTCTTACGAAGTTTATTGTATTTTTCTATTATATTGTCAATGCAAGTGGCTAGACATTTTCGAGGAATTCGTGAAAAATTTCAACAACAAAATGAATAATTCTATGAATAATTTTTTTTTAAATAAAATTTTTACGTTAAATTGATGTAAAAATATATACAGATTTGATATAAAAAATATAGTTTTACTGATTTTAAGCAGTACGCTTAACTGTAACAAATTTCAGTAATCCGAACTACGTTTTAGAGAAAAAAATCGGATAATTGAAAAAATTTGGTTTTGGTTATTTCCAGTAAAGCGGAGTAGACTGTAAAGCTAAACACTTTTTAGTCGAATTTCCGTGATATTAGTAGCTTAGTCAAGTATTTTAAATACAAAACCGTAAAAAGTACATTATTTTTGCGTTAAGTGCAGTACTATCTCGATAATCCGGACACCATAAATCCTGAGCATGTCCGTATTACTGGAGTGTCCGGATTACAGATGTTAATTTTTTTACCTGCATACATACATACATAATGCAAAGAATATAAACTAAATCGATTTTATATTTCTTTATCAAATTTTTTATTAAAAAGAGAATATATAGGGTCCGCAATCTAACGTTTTTTTTAACTAGTGCTTATTTCGTGAATGGTAACACTTAGCTCATGTCTGATTTGACAGATAATTAGTTTTATCCTTCCGCTGAACGAATATGGTTGACCATCCAATGCGTTTTCGCTTCGCTAAGTGGGTCTGCGATCGACTTACAGAAGATGCCGATTTTGCCAAAAAAAAATCATCTTTTCTGATGAAGCTCATTTTGATCAAGCAAAATTATCGCATTTGTTGCACAGAAAACCCGCACGCATGCATTTAAAAGCCGACGCACCCAAAACGAGTCATTGTTTGGTGCGGATTTTGGTGCAGAGGCATAATTGGGCCATGTTTCTTCGAAAATGAGCAAGGAATGGCCCTTACAGTCAATGGCGATCGTTATCAGGCCATGCAGCCGTTTGAATGAAATGATTTTCCATTATTAACCGGAAGGATTGTATTTTCAAATAAAACAAGAAATTTGAGAATATATTCAGTAGTTTTTTTCATAGCATTTTCAAAAACAAAACTATTTGGCGGACCCTATAGTTCAATAAATGTTACATTTATATGTACTATATAAAACGAAAATTCATATATATGTTAGACATAAATTCTCTTAAAGCAGCACTATTTTTATTGTAATATTTATCAAGCTTGTGGTCGTTTTTTATGATATATTATTTCTTATAATTTTTATTCGATATTTCGTTAACAGCTTGTTAACATCTTCAGGAAATAAAAATTATTAAAATTTTATACATAGAAAAATGGTTTTGAAACATGACATGAAAAATTATTCAAAATATTTGTTTTTCAAATACAATAACATAAATAATTTTTTCAACATTAACAATTTATAGCAAAATACAATTTTTCAACATTAACAATTTATAGTAAAATACAATTATTTTGCCTTTCAACATTAAGAAATTATAATAAAAATCTTATAAGAAAATTATTTTTTATATATGTATAGCATGAAAAAACTTATACATAGTATAAATTAGGCGCATATAATTAATTTGTATATATACATATTTATGTTCCTTTATGTACGTTTATGTTTTATATAAAAAAAAAAAAAAAAAAAAAAAAAAAAAAAAATTAATTATATTACAATAAACTGATAAGGTCAATAAAAATAAATCAGCAGCACTATTTTTTTTAATATCGAACACGGTCGATTTTGTTTCGCCAAATTTGTCTTCAACACATCTTACTGATTTGCCTGTGACTAATTCATTCAATAGTTCACACTTCGTTTTTATTCTTAAACTGTTATGTGATCTCTTGCTATTACTATTCATTCACCTTTGTTGCGTTGGCGTTTTTCGCCTTCAGATTCGACATTTTGTAATAGATTAAAGAAAATTTAGCATTTTGTCTTTAAGCTATTACACTTTATCGAATTTTCAGGCGTTAAAAGCCAAGCACAATACCGGTGATTGTTTTACAATGTCCAGTTATATAAAGGAATTTTTAAAAATATGTATAGCTTAAACTAGTAAGTTTTGCAAACCTACGTCAACTAACTAAAGCAAAATTGCAAAAATTCCACTCGTAGACGAATACTACAGTAAACAGTTCCGTTATTATACAAAGAGTATAACATGAATGAAATAAAAAAACATTACTGTCCGTATTATAGAGTAAAAAAAGTGGTACTGTCCGGTTTGTAGCAGTGTCCGGATTATATATGTGTCCGTAAAATCGCGTGTACGGATTATCGGGAAAGCACTGTAATGTGTTTTAAGGTAATATTAACACTATAACGTTTAAAGTCTATTCGTATTAATGATAATTTTATATTAGGTATCAGGTTTGCAAAATTTTACCATGATTTTAAATTAACATTTTGTGATGCTAGTTTAACATTCCCTTTTTTTGTGTGTATCGACTGAATTTCAACTACATCATGTGTGTGTGTACAGATTACAATATACTCGTATGTACACTATTTCGAACTCTGATACATATGTACATAGAAAGCATCTATGTATACCTAATTAAAGTTAAAAATAGAACATCTAATATTTTTAGCAACATCAACATCGTCTTTTATATACATATGTTTTTTTCATGCACAACCAAATAATAATAGTATTGAATATAAAACAATACTTTAAATATTAAAGTATTTATTATATTATTTCATGTCAGTTGTGGCGAAGTGCACAACACTGTTTGCCGAAATAACAATAGAAGAGCTTTTACGCATACCCAACAAACTCGAACAAATCGCATACATTGACGTTGGGCATAGCTGGTGTAGATGGTTACAATCACTTTGCAGTATTTATGTTCAAATATTTGCCCCTAAATTTCTAAATATTTGTGGCGTCGGCAAAACTGTTCAAACTCTGGAAATATTGCGCAAAGACTAAAACCTACTTTATAGCGCAAAGTTAAGAGTAATCATGAAGCCCCTAAAGTATGCCGAGTGCTATGAATTAAAAAGCATTCATACACAATGTGTTTCCGGTGAAATGGACTGACTGTTAATTATTTGAATACCCCACACCGCGTTACCATTGATAATATTAAAAAATGGGCAGAAAAAGGTTGCCTGATAATAATGATTATTTCATTTTAATACTGTATTCATTTTATTTATAGCATTTTTTAACTATATACTCTTTTATGATTAATTTTTTGTATATTAGTGTCTGATTTCGTCTTCCTGCCACTCTATACTCTGGCCGATACACCTCCTCCTTCTTTGATTCAGATGTTTTTGCAGTAAATTTGTTAAACATATGGTTTCTTTGTTATGGTTATGTTAAGAACGTTTATATGCCTGCATATTGTTGCTTGTTCTGCCAAATATCTTTTTTTATAAGAACCAATAAAATGCGTGTACGCGTACATACAGGGTGGGCAAATTTGAGTTAAGGTAGTAAATTGGCTGACATATGATGAAATGCATGAATTGAGCTGTCATCCTTTCACATTTATTTAGTAAATAGTCACGAAATGTTAATCATGGAATGCCCGCAGGCCATTATTTTTGTGGAACGTTTTTGAATTGGCTGTTTGAAAAACTGAACGAAAACAGCACATTTTTCATCAAAGTCATCTTTCAATTAAGTGGTTATGTAAACACTTATGTAAAAATTTTCGCAGATGGGGCCCCCAAAACCCACAGATCCTCGAGAAACCATTACAAACAAATAAAGTGACCGTGTTTGGCAATGTATGGATCATCGGCCCGTGTTTTTTCGACAATCAGCCATGATAACAGATTTTTTGTGGCCACAATTGGATAATGTTGACATCAATGACCTTCGATTTCAGGCAGACGCCACCACAAGCCACACAGCCAACCAAACATTTCAGCTATTGCATGATTAATTTCCTTGTGACGTAATTTCTCGATTTTGCACTGGATTACTTTTTCTGGGGCCATTTGAAAAGCCGGGTTTTCATGAACAAACCACAAGAAATTGATGCTCTAAAAGAATGATAAAAAAAGCGAAGGGAAATGTGCTGCAAAATTTTGTTACAAGAGCGGACGTTTGCGACGTGCTAGGGGTGAACATATACCCGTTATTTCTTCTTTACGCTGTTATCAGTGTAACTGAATTTGGCAAAGGAAGCTGTGTTTTTAAACCAGTTTTTCCATACCCCTTTACTTAAGCCACAACAAACAAAGTATATGTTCAATACATTTACCCAGTCCACGCATTCAATTTTTTAAATTAATTGAGCTTCATTTAACAGTAACCCCAAATTATTAAATCTTCTTTAGTCCATACTTGCGCGCTAATACTTTCGCCCATTTTTAAAAGTCATTTCTAAATTAACAGGATATTTATTGAATGTTTATTTACAAAACTTCTTAAACATTTGTATGTTTTTGCAATATTATTTTCATTAGCACTTCACGTCCGCTCACTCAGAAATTCAGTAATAAAATTTTCTTGACCGGTATCGTAATCACATAAGGGTAATTGGCCATTCTAACCGGACATTAGGCTAGGACTTCAAATTTAGAAATATAAAAATTTAAGTACGCTTGCTTGAGATTTGTCGTTTTGCAACCCTGATGAAGTATGGAAAGTTGAGTAAATTGTATGCGCCTTTACTGAATTTTTACGATTTTGAGACATTTACAATATTTTTTTTTGTGGCTAAACGAATAAAGATTTTATATTGATTTTTTTTCTCTGCGAAAGTCTATATTATTATATTTAGAAAAATTTTATTTTAAATTTTTATCATAAGAAAGTTTTTTCGAAATAAAAAACATAAGGAATTTTTGTTCAACTTTCTGTAAAAAAAATATGAAAATGATTTTGAAAGTGAATTCCGTCGATTTCGTAATAATAAAATATGAAATCTCTACTTTAAGGCAGGAAAAAAAACTTGCATGTTTTTGCGCCATTTTTTGGGAACTTTTTTAAAATTTCAGCTTTTTTCTGTTTTTGATCATCTTGCATAGGCACGTATGAGTAAGAAACCTTTTTATCAGTCATAAAATGTTTTAGTTAATTGTCCGTGTATGTTTGTTATAGAAGTTATTACACCTAACACTGTTGTTACCTGTGTAAAAAACAAATGCGCGAAACAGTAATTTTTCCACACCCCTATAGCGGTTTTTAGCTACCTGTGCAGCTGTTTTGTAAATGACATTATTTGATAGAGCAAAATGTATGCACCTGTTCCAATTGACTCTTTTATTATTATTAAAAACCAAAATATATAAAAAATTAACAAATCTAGGGCCAAATTACCGCATTCGATACCGATCGAAATTTCAATACAACTTAAATGGAAATTTCGTTCGATATCGAAAGCCGTAATTTGCCCCCTGGCCTGCAGATACTCAGCTTTTTGCTATATATAAGTGTTTATTGTGCAAAATTATTGTCTGAGCCCTTTTGAAGTTTCGAGAGTAAAATGGAAAAAGGGTATACAAGATTTGAGTTATTCCAAATATTATAGGAATCTAATACTACGCCCGTTGAAAAGAAATATTAATTTTTGGTCACAAAATTGTGCGACATTTCAAAATGTCAAGGAGATGGTGATATACCAGCAGTAAAGCAGTGTTTAAAGAATTTCAATACATATTGGCATTCAGCACAACGAAAGAAAGACAGATTTTTAACCATGCATGCCACATGGCTGAAAGGAGCAGTGGCAATACCTGTGTTTGGGGATTGGTTTGTCATTGGGAAGACACCTTTCCTCGAGATAAAAGCTTAAAAATTAATATTCTTTGGAAGCTAGTTTTGACGGAGGCGTTTTGGGAGGATATAAAAGCTGAAAAATTGAATTTTTATGGTAATAACACGTAAGTAATTCATTCCTTATAATATTTACATTAGTTTTGCAATAATATTGTTACAAAGTTTAAAAATAGATTCAAATATAACGACAATGTGGCTATATGTACTTGGCAGCACTGTCAAACCATCTCTAGTTGTCAAAATGTTACAACCCTGGTCAACACCATGCAGATAATATTTGAATTAACGGAAATGGAATATTCCGGATACATCGTTGAGAATATACAAGATCATTCGAGGCTGTGCAATAATAAGTGTAAACAACAATAACGAAAAACCTAGCAACATCAATGCTAAGAGATGATGATGTTATTCTTAATGATCTTGTACGCAAGTATTCGCTGCTAATAAAAACTAAACATGTACATCAATATACACAGCAACATACACACAAATATACACAGCAACATGCCCACATAGCACAAGAAGAAACAAAACTACACAACACACAAAACACTCATACATACAACCACACATAGTTACAATAAACAAAACACAAGACAGCATTGTCATATATACAAACGCACGTATATAGCTACATGTTAAGTAAAGCACAACCAACAACAACCATGACCAGATGCTTCGCGAAGTTACCAGACGACGTCATTTTGCTATATAAAGACGCTGCCAGTGAACAGCGGGATCAGTGTGATTTTAAATCTAGACGTGTTTACATCGCTAAGTGTTTAGTAGTACAAATACTCGTGTTAATAAAGTAGTAAATAAAGTGTTGCCGCATTATATTTCTAAAGTTAATTGTCTGTGTTTTTAATTTGATGCAATTAAACGAATCCTTGAAGGATAAGTAAAAAGCGTTTTTACGAAAAGGTCTAAAAACGTAACAATTGGTGTCAGAAGTGGGATTGCAAAAATAATTAAAAAGGACATTGCAATTTAAGGAAAAAAAAGGACATTAAAAAAAAATAATTATGAAATTTGATGAGCTAAAAGTTGAACAGCTAAAAAAGGAGCTTAGTAAGCGGGAATTGCCAACAGCAGGTAACAAGGCTGAACTGCAGAAGAGGCTGATAGATGAGTTTAAGAATCGCGGCATGGACATCGCGACATACGAGTTTGAGGACAAAGACGATGTAGAGGTATGTGATCCTGCTACGACCAGCAGCATGGACATAAATTCAATGTTCGCTGCTATGATGATCCAGATAAAACAGAACTCAAAAGCCAGCACTGAAAAGCTTCTGGCCGAAATACAGGGAGTGGAAACAAAACTGTTGGAGTCAAATAGAGCCACGAACGAGACTCTGGTAGAGGTTTCTGAGGCCATTAATAGGAGGGTGGATTCTATTGAGAATAAATTCTCAGAGCTGGCAGATAGAGTCCAACATCTAGAAAGCGGTGGCCTGGAACAGCATGCAAAAGAGTTTGAAGAGAAATTGCATGCTCTAGAGGACAAAATGCATATCCTTGAGTGTAGTGGTGGGCCAGTACGAGCAGTTGCGGAGGTTTCTGCGCGAATAAAAGCGCCATGCTTTGACGGCAGCGTACCATTGGGCATCTTTAAATTCCAGTTCGAGACGGTTGCTAGCAGAAATGGATGGGATGCTGAAGAAAAGGCCATAGAGTTGATTTTGTCCTTAAAGGGTACAGCCGCAGAGGTACTTGAGACCGTGCCAGTAAGCAGCAGAAGCAACTATAATGAAATAATGGCAGCATTGCAGCGCAAGTATGGTGGTGAGCACAAGCGCGATTTATACAGAATGGAATTGCGATGTAGAGTTCAAAAGCCTAACGAGTCTCTACAAGATTTCGCAATGGAAATCGAGCGGTTAGTGCAGCTCACATATCCAGGCGAGAGTCACCCGTTACTGGACCACTTTAGCACTGAGGCGTTCGTTAATGGCATTCGCGACTCTGATGTCAAACTGGCTGTGTGCGCAACGCAGAAATCTACTTTCGCTGAGACTGTTTCATTTGCGCTGGCTCAAGAGACTGCAAGGATGGTTTTCAAGCCACAGATATGTAAAGTGCGGAATGTGGAGGTTTTGCCCGAGGAGGATAACAGCCTAGTTGCTAGTTTGAAGGAGGCAATGCGACAACTGTTGGCGGAAGGTGCTACCAAAGAAAAGCCTAAATGCTTTAACTGCGGAAAAATTGGTCATTTTCAGCGCAACTGCAAAGCACCAAGAAAAAGAGGTAGATCTGTTTCACCACCAAGAAACAGCAAACGGGTGAACCAAACAACATCACAAGAGTCCCCGTTAAACTAAAACGAGCTAGCGCTAAGGGGCAAGAGCTAGCTCCCACAAACGAGGGCCCCACAATCTCCATATCAGTTATGCAGCAGAAAAATAGCAATCTTACTGCGTCTGGACACATCAACGGGGAAAAGCACGTACTTACCATAGACACAGGGGCGTCGCAGTCAATAATAAGGCCCGATATAGTAAAGGGGAAATGCGATCGTTTAAGCAATATACGGCTACGTACAGCTACTGGAGAGCCTGCCACTGTCTATGGTAAGATTGAAGTGAAGGTGACTATAGCCAACATCAGCGTGAGGCAGGTGTTTATTGTTGCCGATATTGTCGATGAGGTAATTATCGGAGCCGATTTTATGATTAATCATGGCATTAATCTACATATGGGGCAACAGCTGATGATTTGGCGTAATGTGGAAATACCCCTTGATGTTGGGTATGACAGCAAGCCGCAAGTAAGAAAAGTATTTGCTATTGAGAGTCAGACGTTACCGCCGCAGTCTGAAACAGTTATATGGGCGCGTATGGAGGAAGATTGTGAGGACAATCGGTTGTGGGTTGTAGAACCAGCAGATCTAATGAGAGAGCTTATAACAGCAAAAGCTCTAGTAAAAACTAGTAAAGGAGGAATAGTCCCTATAAGAGTACTTAACTTGGCAGACCATGAAAAAGTCATCAAAGAAAATTGCGATATTGGCCAGTGTACTCCAGCAGAGGCAATAATAAACTGTGAGAGGAAGATAGAGCCTACCAATTTGTCCGCCAAAGAACGTGAACAATTTGAGGAATACGTAGGAAAATGGGTAGCAGGACTGTCAGCGACAGAAAGAAATAAAGCCAAACAGTTGCTAAAAAGGCATGCCAGTATCTTCGCCATGGGAAACCAAAGTCAGGGTAGAACTGCATTGGTTAAACATGAAATAAACACAGGCGAAGCTAGGCCGATTAAACAGCCACCTAGAAGTGTACCCCTAGCAAAGCGAGATGAAGTCAAAGAGCTTGTAAGAGAAATGGAGCGTGAAGGCGTAATTGAGCCATCTTCTGGTCCTTGGAGTTCGCCAGTAGTCTTAGTTAAAAAGAAAGATGGCAGTACTAGATTCTGCGTAGACTACAGGAAGCTCAATGACATAACCAAGAAGGACAGCTATCCGCTCCCCAGAATCGATGACACCTTGGACACGCTAGCTGGTACGAGATGGTTCTCTACGCTAGACTTGCGAAGCGGATATTGGCAAGTGGAGATTGCAGAGAAAGACAAGGAGAAAACTGCCTTTAGCGTTGGTAACGGATTATGGCAGTTCAAAGTTATGCCGTTTGGTCTCTGCAATGCTCCGGCCACATTTGAACGCCTAATGGAGAAGGTACTGAAAGGACTCCACTGGAAGACATGCTTGGTATATCTGGATGACATAATCGTGATGGGGAAAACTTTTGATGAACACCTCAAAAACATGGCAGAAGTTCTTCAACGGATATCATCAGCTGGATTGAAACTCAGCCTGAAGAAATGTGCATTGTTCCAGAAAGAAGTGAAGTATTTGGGGCATCGTGTTACAGCAGACGGAATCTCAACAGATGAAGATAAAATACAAGCAGTAAGGGACTGGCATCAACCTAAAAATCTTCATGAATTGCGCAGCTTTTTGGGCCTTTGTACATACTACAGACGCTTTGTGCCAAATTTTGCCAGTGTAGCTGCAAGCCTGCATGAGCTGACAAAGAAGTCGAGACCATACCATTGGGGCGAGCCACAAGAAAAGGCATTCCAGAAACTTAAAGGATTATTGTGTACGTCACCAGTACTAGCGTATCCCATACCTGGAGAAAAATTTGTGCTGGATACTGATGCGAGCGGCTATGGCATAGGGGCGTGCTCTCCCAAGTAGTTAATGGCACTGAGAAAGTCATAGGATACTATAGCCGTGTACTCTCAAAACCTGAGAGGAACTACTGTGTGACACGACGTGAGCTTCTGGCAGTATTGGAATGCATTAAACATTACCATAAGTACCTGTATGGTCAACACTTTACATTAAGGACTGACCATTCCGCACTGAGATGGTTATTGCAGTTTAAAAATCCTGAAGGGCAACTGGCAAGGTGGATTGAGCGCCTGCAGAGCTACGACTTCAGTATTGAGCATAGAAGGGGCACAAAACATAACAATGCGGATGCTCTTTCGAGAAGACCCTGCTGTTTAGAGTGTAAACATTGCGTTAGAACCGAACAAAAGGAAGGCGTTGTTGATGTTCGGCTAATGCACATCGACTCTGATGAAGACTGGTCAGCGGCACAGAGGGACGACAGTATACTGGGAAAAATTATAGCAGCCAAAGAGGAGGACAGAAGACCGTCCCGGAATGAAATTTCGGCTGAAAGCCCACTCGCCAAATCTTATTGGGCTCAGTGGAACAGCCTCAAGGTAATGAATGGGTGCCTATACCGCGTATGGGAAAGTGTAGATGGCAAAACAACTTCAAATTTAATAGTTGTGCCATGCTCCAAGATAAGTAAAGTTTTGCAAGAATTTCACAATGGACCTAGTGGCGGTCATCTTGGAGTCACAAAAACACTTGAGAAACTGAAGCAGCGTTTTTATTGGGTTGGATGTCAACAAGCCGTAGCCGATTGGATAGCAAACTGCCCACAGTGCATAGCAGCCAAAGGCCCAGTAAGAAGAAGCCGGGGACAGCTACAGCAATACAACTCAGGAGCACCATTCGAGCGGATCGCAATGGATGTAGCAGGTCCTTTTCCCGTCACTGAAGCCGGAAATCGTTATGTTCTTGTGGTAATGGACTATTTTAGTAAATGGCCAGAGGTATATGCCATACCTAACCAAGAAGCAAAGACAGTTGTAAATGCATTCGTCAACAACTGGGTATGTCGCTATGGTGTCCCAATAGAATTACATTCCGACCAAGGAAGGAATTTCGAGTCTGCCATATTCAGGGAAATGTGCGAATTATATGGGATAAAGAAAACCAGAACAACGCCTTTGCATCCACAGTCTGATGGCATGGTAGAGAGGTTCAATCGCACCTTAGAAGAGTACCTGCGAAAAGTGGTAAGCAACCATCAGAGGGATTGGGACGAGCACATTCCCAAATTTTTGATGGCATATAGGTCAGCTGTACACGACTCCACATCGAGAACGCCAGCTAAAATTATCTTCGGGACGGAATTAAAACTGCCTGGTGACTTGGAATTTGGTGTTAAGCCAGCGGTAGAAGAAGGAGCCACTACGTCCCAAGAGCAGGAGAACTTAAACGAGCTGCATGATTTCGTGCGTAATAGAATCAAGATGGTCAGTGACAAGATGAAGGCTAGATATGACCGCGCAGCAAATTCAGAGGGATTTATAGAAGGTCAATTGGTTCTACTTTATAACCCACAACGGAAGAAAGGATTGTCCCCAAAATTACAGACTCACTGGGATGGCCCGTATAAAGTGATTAAGAGAGTGAATGACGTTGTGTACCGGATACAGAAGCACAATAGCCCAAGGTCGAAAATTAAGATAGTACATCTCGAACGATTGGCGCACTATGGAAGAGGTATGATTGTATGCCTATTCGGGTCGAACAGGCTTAAGTGGGCGGCAGTGTTACAAAGTTTAAAAATAGATTCAAATATAACGACAATGTGGCTATATGTACTTGGCAGCACTGTCAAACCATCTCTAGTTGTCAAAATGTTACAACCCTGGTCAACACCATGCAGATAATATTTGAATTAACGGAAATGGAATATTCCGGATACATCGTTGAGAATATACAAGATCATTCGAGGCTGTGCAATAATAAGTGTAAACAACAATAACGAAAAACCTAGCAACATCAATGCTAAGAGATGATGATGTTATTCTTAATGATCTTGTACGCAAGTATTCGCTGCTAATAAAAACTAAACATGTACATCAATATACACAGCAACATACACACAAATATACACAGCAACATGCCCACATAGCACAAGAAGAAACAAAACTACACAACACACAAAACACTCATACATACAACCACACATAGTTACAATAAACAAAACACAAGACAGCATTGTCATATATACAAACGCACGTATATAGCTACATGTTAAGTAAAGCACAACCAACAACAACCATGACCAGATGCTTCGCGAAGTTACCAGACGACGTCATTTTGCTATATAAAGACGCTGCCAGTGAACAGCGGGATCAGTGTGATTTTAAATCTAGACGTGTTTACATCGCTAAGTGTTTAGTAGTACAAATACTCGTGTTAATAAAGTAGTAAATAAAGTGTTGCCGCATTATATTTCTAAAGTTAATTGTCTGTGTTTTTAATTTGATGCAATTAAACGAAACCTTGAAGGATAAGTAAAAAGCGTTTTTACGAAAAGGTCTAAAAACGTAACAATATTTTGCGTCACCGCCCACAAAAGGGGGCATGGAAAAAATTGCATTTTACAATCTCCTGGCTCCATGTGTAGTTTTCTTAGCTTTCGCCGACGTTAACAGTTCCGTTTTCTAAACAAAAGTACGGTAAATCTTAAAACAAAATTTAATATTTCAGAGGCAGGATTAGTTCTTCTAAGGGTAACTTTTTCCCCTTGTGAGATTTTTAACATTTTCCAGCTTAAATAGTCTATGACTATAATACATATTTCTGCCAAGCTTCATCAATGTAGGGACACCCAATATTTTTTTAGAAGCAATATAAAAAATAAAAAAATTAATGTCCGGCTAGATTGTGCGACACTAATCTTGAATTGTACATACTAGTTTGGCTCTTTCATATTCGAATAATTGTTTGTGATAAATCAGCTTACTCGTATATTCCGGAGGCTTCTTACAATAAACAAAAATTAGTCCAAAAGTACTTAAATGAATCCCAAGCGGTGTCAAAAGTAGGGATTTTTTCCATCGAGTAAAGAAACATTAATTTAAGTACGGATCCTTTAGGTATTAAATACTTGATTTTAGCCAGCTTCAACCCCAAATCACTGTTGATATTATTGATAAAATTTTTTTTCATCCTTCTTATAATTTGTCGGTTTTTCTTTTATATTGTTTTCTGCTTTTTTTACTCTTGTTTTTTATTTTTCTGTTTCTATCTCTTTATTTTATTACTTATTTTTTACTGAGTTTTGAGTTAAACTCAGCCAGCAACACAAAAATGGTTGGGGTTTAGGGTCGTTGCAAAACGTTCCTTTGTCCAAACCATTGTGAAATAAAGTAATAGTTTACGTCAAAAATTATAGTAACAAAAAACATTGGATGCTCACATATACAAATCAATGTTCCCTTATATATTTTTGATCATGGTTCAAACTCTCAAACAAAGACCATAAATAGATAAAGATATCGCACGTAGAATATTAAATAAAGTGTTAAATGTTTTGCGTTTATGGAAAATTTATACTTGTGCAAAACCTCAGCAAAGAGTGCGCAAAGTGCATACACGTTTTATAACTATTCTTAAAGGCCGTGACATATAGAATCCGTCATACGTTAAACGTCGCCTTTTTCAACTGACAGCTGAGTTGAAATACATGCTTTCTTATCTGAGTTGTCACATTCAGTACTTCTGCTTCAAATCAAAGTACGAAAGTTGGCCAACTTTTAACTTTTGACATACGTTGAATACTTTGACAGAAATCGATGAGTTTTTCAAATTGTTTTAATCAGTTTTTTGTATTGTCTGTTCAGGAAAAATTAAATAATATTCAAAAAAAAAAATTTATAATATATATAAATTTAACATAAATAAATAAAATAGGGAACACACAATTGATTTAATATCCGTCAATAAAGTACCCATTGTGCCAATGAGGTGGTGGGAGTCGTGGAGAGATCCCTAGAAAACAAGCAATATACCTTGGCTGCCTTCCTAGACATAGAAGGCGCTTTCAATAATGTATCAGTGGCAGCCATCCAACAGTCTCTCATCAGCAACTGGATCATTACTATGTTGAAGGCAAGAAACGTCACTGCAACGCTAGGTAATAGCGAAATGTCAAGATGGGCATGTAGAGGAACACCACAGGGTGGTGTGATCTCTCCGCTGCTCTGGCTTCTCGTTGTTAACACGATTCTTCTCAGACTAGATGCTGCAGGAGTTAAAGTTGTGGCTTACGCGGACGATGTAGCAATAATGGTATCAGGGATGTTCAGGGACGTGATTATCATGATATCATGTCCAACGCCTTGGGTACACTCAGTAGATGGGCTGCAGGATGCGGTCTAGGAGTAAACCCTAGCAAAACGGAACTGGTACTATTTACTACAAAGACCAAAGTCCAAAGCTTTAAACTTCCTCGGCTTAATAATCTGGAACTGTCCCTTTCGGACACTGCAAATTACCTAGGAGTTATCCTGGACACGAAACTATCGTGGAAACCAAATATACAACATAGAGTAAAAAAGGCAACAGTTGCCTACTACTCCTGCCGGAGAATGTTTGGCTCCACATGGGGCCTAAAACCCATAATGCTTAAGTGGATGTACACAGCAATTGTACGCCCTATATTGACTTACGGGTCGTTAGTATGGTGGCCCGCCACAAGTAAAAAACATGATTACTGGTTGTCTACGTACTAGTCCTTCAGAGGCGCTGAATGCTATACTAAACCTAATTCCGATTGACCTTTATGTACTCGGGGCAACCTCAAGCAGTGCGGCAAGACTAGTGGCATCAGGGAGGTGGAGGTCAAGGAACTATGGCCACGCAGGAATCCTTGGCCGACACCGATACTGAGGAAGTCCACCGACTATATAGTACCTCACTTAGACTTTAACACTACATTCAAAGTCCTCTTACCATCCAGGCGGGAGTGGAAAAGGGGAAACTTAGAAAGGGAATTCAATTTCAGAGTGTATACTGATGGATCAGGGATGATCTGTGGTGTAGGCGCTGGGGTCTTCTCGAGAGACCTTGGAATAAGACTCTCGCTCCGTCTCCCAGATGAATCCAGCGTATTTCAGGCTAAGATACTGGCTATAAGGGAGGCGGCGAGGCTGTTAATTGATAGGGGTGTTCAGGGTAGAGTCGGTATCTTTGTCGATAGCCAGGCGGCACTCCTGTCTCTCAGGTCGTTCACTACTTCGTCTACTCTGGTAGCCCAATGCAAAGAGCTGCTATCCAGACTGGGAGGTCAGATAGACGCTACCCTCATCTGGGTACCCGCACACAGCAATTTCTTTGGAAACGAACAGGCAGATGAGCTAGCTAAGGCTGGATCTGCTAAGGACGTCTCCACTGCCGTATCGGTGGACATGCCGTTTGGCACCCTAAAGAGCACCATTCAGAGCCATTTCCGGCAGAAAGCGGCGGACAGGTGGCGCAAGATGAACACGTGCAGGGTGGCTAGAAGCATGTGACCATGTTATAACGACAATAGAACAGCACAATTGATCAACAGGAATCGCAGGGACATCTCAAGGCTCGTAGCGGTTGTGACAGGGCACTGGGCAATAGGCAGACATGCAGGCAGGTCTCAACCATAATGCATTCTGTCGGAGCTGCCGGGATCAGAGCAAGGAAGAGACAGTTTATCACTTCCTTTGCGAATGCCCGGCCTTGCACAACACGAGACACAAATTCTTAGGCAACAGTATTATAGGCGACCTCGCGGAGTTATCAGGTACAGGTCTGGGGGACCTGTACCTGTACCTGAAGCGACGGGTT
This sequence comes from Linnaemya tessellans, assembly GCA_951800035.1. NCBI lineage: Eukaryota > Metazoa > Arthropoda > Insecta > Diptera > Tachinidae > Linnaemya > Linnaemya tessellans. The sequence goes on from OX637534.1 coordinate 81,056,865, forward strand.
GGATCTAGTAACCATCCGTATCCGAGATCAGGATATGGCTTCCATAGGTAGTCACTGACGAGTGGAGTGGTTTTTCAAAACGGGATCTCAGAGATCCTACTTGAGTGCTTGCGTGTAGCGGGCAGCCACGTGCCAGCCTCTTCCGTCAGTGCGTTCATGTCAGTTGAAAAAGGCGACGTATAACGTATGACGGATTCTATGTGTCTCAGGCTTAAGTACGGGGTAATGCGTAATGTATGGTAACTTTATTCGGTTAAACATCCACTGATGCTCAAGTAAACAGTTTATATGTAATTTATTTGTTGGTGGCCAAGCAATGTCTATATGCATTTCATTGGTGCTTTACCAAATCATCAGTAGACTTTAACCACAGTTTTGAAAAGTTAAAAACCTCTTATCTTATGCATATACTTCCGAAAAGAATATTATATAGTAATTAACCAAAGTTAACCAGTAGCCGAGCTCAAGCCTCCGAATACTCTTGCGTTCGTAGTTTTGCCGATTACAAGCCTCCGACTACTATTGTAATCGTACTAATCCGTAGCCGAGCTCAAGCCTTCGAAAACTCTTGAGTTCGTAGTTTTGCCGATTACAAGCCTCCGAATATTCTTGTAATCGTGCTAATCCGTAGCCGAGCTCAAGCCTCCGAATACTCTTGAGTTCGTAATTCGTAGTTTCGCCGACTACAAGCCTCCGAATACTCTTGTAATCGTACTAATCCGTAGCCGAGCTTAAGCCTCCGAATTTTCTTGAATTCGTAGTTTTGCCGATTACAAGCCTCCGAATACTCTTGTAATCATACTAATCCGTAGCCGAGCTCAAGCCCCCAAGTACTCTTGAGTTCGTGCCTTCAGCAATTACTAAGCCGAACGATTACCGATACCGTCCGAGCCGAGGACGAATATTATCCGAATAACCACCGCAGCACCGATAATTTCAATCTAACCCTACAGCTTTAAGATAATCTAAGTAGTTATGTTTCATTTCAATAAACATTTTCTTCCCGAATATATACATCACCTAAAATATTCGTGTTTTTATTTTCAAAGTAAGTAGACCTTTGATACGAACCTGGAGCGACTGAGTCATACCTCAGCAAGAAAAATAAACTACGTTACAAACTTAATAAGAAATTACATCTTAAGATGTGTACAATGTCATGAAAATAATCTCATAATGGCTCTGTTTTATGAAAAGGAAAACTACATAATAGAGTGTTTAGAAAACGGCTTTGTAACTCCTGAAGCTTTTCGTTCTTGATAGCAAGAACTTCATTCAAGAAATATATGGCATTCCGGTCGTTTAACATAGTCATAGGCGGGCGAATATTAAATCAGTTAACTGCAACGTAGATCAATTAAATATAAAATACAGCACAAGTATTGGGTGTTTTTTATTGAGGTATAGAACTTTAAGTTGGCATCACTTTTTTAACTGGCGGCCATTTTGTCAGCTGTCAAGTGATTAATATTTAGTTTGATTTGCCATTTCATCATGAACAGGTTGACAAAAGAACAACGCTTGCAAATCGTGCAAATTTATTTCGAAAGTAATGGTTCAGTTCGCGAAGTTTACCGCAAAATTTTGTTCAGTGATGAGGCTCATTTTTGGTTGAATGGCTACGTCAACAAGCAAAATTGCCGCATTTGGAGTGAAGAGAATCCACATGAGACCCTTGAGACGCCATTACATCCACAAAAACTGACTGTTTGGTGTGCTCTATGGGCTGGTGGAGTCATTGGGCCATACTTCTTCCGAAATAATGCTGGAGAGTCACTTACCGTTAATGGAGACCGGTATAGAGCCATGATAACCGACTATTTTGTTCCCGAATTGGATGGCATGAATGTGGATGAGTTGTGGTTCCAACAAGACGGCGCTACATGCCACACAGCGCACGTCACAATCGATTTATTGAAGGAAACATTCGATGAGCGCATAATTTCGCGGAATGGACCTGTCAATTGGCCACCAAGATCGTGTGATTTTACACCATTGGATTATTTTCTTTGGGGATATGTGAAGTCGCTCGTCTACGCCAACAAACCAGAAACGTTAGGGGACTTGGAAGCCAACATTCGTGGCGCTATTGCCAACATACGGCCCCATATGCTCGAAAAAGTGGTTGAAAATTGGACCTGTAGAATTGGCTTTATTCGAGCCAGCCGCGGCGGCCACATGCCCGAAATCATATTTAAACATTAATGGCATAAAATTATCCTTCCAATAAAGCCAAATTAATGGACATTAAAACGATTTTCTTGTGTTTTATTTCAATTCCAAGTTCTATACCTCAATAAAAAACACCCTGTATATGTATCACGCAAAGACTTACGTTTAGTTTAACAAACGAATTCCAAGAAATATTGGTGGCTATCTAAATAATTAATTATTATCTGTTTTTATACCCTCCAAAAAAGAATTTGGAGGGTATATTCACTTTGTCATTCCGTTTGTAACGCAGCGAAATATCTAACTGAGACCCCATAAAGTATATATATTCTTGATCAGTGATGAAATCTAAGACGATCTGAGCATGTCCGTCCGTCCGTCCGTCTGTGGAAATCACGATTCAGTCCAAACGAAAAGAGCTAGACTCTTGACATTTGGTATAAATATATTTAAAAGCTTATAGCAGCTTAAGTTCGAAGATGGGCTAAATCGGGCAAGAGGGAAAAAAGTTCCCCAAAGAAGAACTAAACCAACCCAGAAAAAACAACATTATTCTTAAAGTTTTTTGGTTATTTTGTTAAGCAAATGATATATTTTTATGTCAAATACGGTTCAACGCCTTAAACTGGAGCCGTAAAATAAAAAAAATTTATTTGTGGACCTCGCCCACATTAGTGGGCGTTATTAAATGCAAAAATAGCATAAAAAATTAACAAATTGTTTTACTTAAGCCTACATTCCTTAAAAATAAAATGTTTAAGCTTTAATGACGAAACTGAGACGATACCTGGTACTCCTCTGCCCTTCCCTCTCCTCCCCCTTTGCCACCTAAATGACCCTATCAAAAAAATAAAAAAAAAATATATAATCATCCCAAGCATTTATTTTTAGAGTTTTTTGACAAAGGTGAAATGTTTCTCCCACATCCCTTACCAGAGCGACCCGCCAAAATACAGTTTTTATACCCTCCAAAGAGAATTGGGCCCTATAAAGTAAATATGTTTATTCTTGATTAGTGATGAAGTGTAAGACGGTCTAGCAATGCCCATACGTTCGTCTGTGGAAAACATGATATTGTCTATTTTTGAACCCCGCTCCCTTTAGTGGGTGTTGACGTACGATATTAGATATATAAAGGAACTCTGTCCTACCAAGTCAAACATTTTATGTTCACTTACTAAATATTTGGAGGGTATTTAAGATTCGACCCGGTCGAATATAACGTTTTTACTTGTTTGTATTAATTTTATCCTTTGGAAACTTCTTTTTCATATGCTAGTATTGTTGTTAAACAAAATTTTCATTGCAATTAAAATTCTTTCATAAATATATTTTTAGTTAAATAAATAAAACCTAAATCAAATGTTGTAAAAATCAACTATGACCATACTAAAATTACTGGAGAGCTCGTCTAAGAGACATTGTATATATTGTAAAAAAAAATTATTTATATTGTTAGTTTAAATATATTCTTATGGCCAATAAACAAAAAAAACATACTTTTTAAAGTTTTGTTTTTAATTTTGTTAAGGAAATGATATATTTTTATGGCAGAGAAGGTCCAACGCGTTATTGTATGCAAAACTTGATCCTCCCTATCTCTTCCTCCTCCTTTGCCCACCAATTATAAAAAATATTTTACATTCCAAATATTTCATTTTAGTGTTTTATGGGAAAAGTGAAATGTCTCCCACGGCCTTGCGACTGTTTTAATACCCTCCGAAAAGAATTTACTCCATAAAGTATATATATTCTTGATCAGTGATGCAGTCTAAGACGATTTAGCAATGCCCATACGTCTGCGATAAACACGATATCGTCTATTTTTGAACCCCGCCCCCTTTAGCGGGCGTTGAAGTTACATATTATATGAAAAAATAGTGTAAATATTTAAAAAATTGTATTTGTTAAGCCATCATTCCTTAAACATTTAATTTATAAGCTTTTACGACGAAGGTAATATGTTCTCTGATCTTTCCCGACGCTACCCTTTGCCCACCAAATGACCAAAAAAGATTTTTTTCTACATTTAACTTCCCCGAAAAATTAGTTTTTAAGTTTTTACGATTTTGGTGAGATGCCTCCTCCACGGCTTTTTTCGGAGTGACCCTGTATAGGATTTTAAAATTGAGTCTTAAAGAAACTGTGGCCCAGGTTAATCATTCGTAACTTATCTCAGTCCCTTTTTTGCACATTGATATAAAATATGAATACGTAAATTGTTTTTATCCATGGAAATGTGTCTCAGCCATGCTCCTCCCAGCACACTGGAAAGACCTTATTAAAATACATTTGTTTCTGTATTTACGTAAGCCAAATACCATAAAAATTTAAATTTTTATAAGAATAAAAATAGAGTTTCTATTTACTAAATATTTGGAGGGTATTTAAGATCCGACCCGGTCGAATATAACGTTTTTACTTGTTGTTTCCTAATATTGCTTATTTTGTTCCGCACATATATATGTATGTACCCATGTATTCAAAGCAAGGTTGGCAAACGGTATCGTAAAAATGCAGTTACCGCTTCAAATACCGTTAATAAGAAACCCGTTTTGGTTAGAAAATATTGTAAGTAATATATTTATTTTAAGTGAAGAAAATTGACTTGAAAGTTTATACATAGAACAAAGAGTACTTGGTTTAACAAAAATAGGAAGTACAAATAAATAAATATTATTGAAAAACATAAATAGCTTCAATAGTTTCCCCTGTTTAAAATAATTATTTAATATTCAGACGATTACATAAAAATCTTAATCGAAATTTTGGTAGTGCCTTTGTCAGCATATCGGCTGCTTGCAATTCTGTTGAAATTTGCTGAACTGATATATTACCTTCTATAACCATTTCTCTAATAAAGAAATGCTTAATTGCAATGTGTTTTGTTCTTTTGTAAAATTCGGGGTTTTGCGCTAAGCTAATGGCAGCAGTATTGTCAATTTGTATACATGGTACCTGCTTTAAATTAATTACTTCTTTATAAAGTCTTCTTAGCCAAATAAGTTCCCTTGCAGCTTCATTAGCAGCAACAATTTCTGCTTCGATAGTAGATGTTGATACCATTGCTTGCCTCTGACTCAACCAAGATATAGGTCTACCAGCATATGTTATTATGACACCAGATGTTGAACGCCCTGTAGTAATGCATCCTCCAAAATCAGCATCACTAAAGCATTCAAGAACTTTAGGACCTTTCTTGTAGTAGCAAATTCCAACATCTAACGTTCCAGCTATATATCTAAATACTCGTTTAACACGCTGTACATCTTCTTTTGTTGGATTTTCTAAAGATCTTGAAAAGTAACCTATGGTATATGCTAGGTCTGGCCTCGTTCCTAACATTAAATACATTAAAGCAGCAACTGCTTGTCTATATGGGAATTCTACTCCTTCAATTTGCTTGTTGTTGATATCACAAATTTTTTTCTATTGGCGTAGCGACTGGACGACATTCATTCTTGGCAAACAACTTTTGATGTATCTTAATACATTTTTCATTAGTTTCAATTTCTAGTCCAAGAAAATATGTAGCTTCTTTACTAACAATTTCGAACTCACTTTTCATTTCATTTACAAAGTTTTCTAATTCATTTCTGTCAGAAGCTGCAATTAAACAATCATCCACATATAATGCAAGGATTATTTTATTTCCATTTTTTTCTCTCACGAATAAACAAGTATCAGCTGAACTGACTTTAAATCCATGTTTTTTGATATAAAGGGTGTTTTTATAAGAGCATGCTGATTTGAAATTTAAATAAAACACCTGCCAAATTATGAAATGGCCAAATAAAATTTTTATTTGGTAGATAATTTCTTGTCATTTAACATTTAAATATAATTTCGGGCATATGGCCACCACGACTATTTTGCACAAAGGTCTTTCTGGAGGTCAAATTTTCGTCAAACTTTTCAAGCATTTGAGAGCGTATTTCAACTATGACACGTTGAATACTGGTTTCCAAAGCGTAAGTCGTTGCTGGTTTATCCACGTAAACCAATGATTTCAGGTATCCCCACAAAAAATAATCGAGTGACGTCAAATCTCGCGAACGCGGAGGTCAATTCACCGGTCCATTTCTCGAAATAATGCTGTCGTTGAAATGTTCTTTCAATAAGTCCATTGTTTCGCCCGCAGTATGACAAGTGGCACCATCCTGTTGAAACCACATTTCGTTTACATCCATATCTTGAAGTTTTGGCACCAAAAATTTATTGATCGTGATTCTGTATCGATTTCCATTCACGGTAACGATTCGTCCTTCCTCATTTTTAAAGAAATAAGGACCGATGATTCCACCAGCCCATAGACCGCACCAAACAGTACATATATCGAATGCATTGGTAATTCTTGAACGGCGTGTGGATTATCTTTGCTCCAAATACGGCAATTTTGCTTGTTGACATATCCATTCAACCAAAAATGCGCCTCATCACTGAAGAGAATTTTGCGGTGAAAAAGCGGATAAACATTTTTAATTGAACACTGTTTTTGAAAATAAATTTCCACGATTTGGAAGCGTTGTTCTGGAGTTAACCTGTTCATGATGATTTGCCAAACAATACTGAGTAGAGACGTCACTTTAAACTGTCAAAACAGCTGTCAGACAACAGAGTGATTCGTATAAAAAAAGCTTCATAAAAAAACACCCTTTAACTGCCTATTCGTTTGTTCCAGCATCTATTATCTTGGTTAAGACCATATAAACTTCTTTTTAAATGGCATACCTGATCTGAACCATCATTAAATCCCTCAGGTTGTTTCATAAATAATTTAATTTATTTAATAATTTTTGTTGCATTTAATTTACCATATAAAAATGCTGTAGATACATCGAATTGAGCTATAAGCAAACCTTTACTTGCAGCAATGCTTAAAATGTAGCGTATGGTTGACATTTTTGCCACAGGACTAAAAGTTTGATCGTAGTCAATTCCGTTCGTTTGCTTAAAACCCTTAATTATTAGTCTTGCTTTGTATTTATTTACTGTACCATCAGCATTTGTTTTAATTTTGACAAATCATTTTGCCGAAAGAACTTTGTAGCCAACTGGTAGTTCTGTAAGCTCCCAAGTGTGATTTATTTTTAAAGAAAATATTTCAGAATTCATGGCCTTTACCCATTCTTCCTTTTGTTCACTTTCAATAGCTTCTTTATATGTGTTCGGTGTTTAAATTTTGTTTACAAATTCATGAGATGCCATGACAAAATCCTTAACACAATCGATTATAATTGTACGATTTTTTTAACTTTTTGTATTTATTTCCTCATCAGAATCATCTCCTCTTAAACGTTTATTACTGCGTGATCCAGTATTTTCACTAGCATTTTTCGAATTATCAACTTTTCTTTCTGCTTCATCCTCTGTACGCGTTTGAGCATCTTGCAGCGTATCCTCGAAATAATCAATATCTTCATAATCATCATCATTAGAATAATCTTTATCCTCATAGATCCCTTCACTTAACTTTAATTTAATTGTTGTGCTATTTAAATTTGTGATACAATTTTTTTCATTTCCTTTACTTTGTTTGTTTTTTCTACAATCAGAAGGGCTTTCTAAAAATTTTATATCTCTTGAGAATTGAACGGAATTTGTGTCTTTAATGTAGACTCGATATCTTTCATCACCATCATAACCAACGAGATATCCTTTAATAGCCTTCTTATCTAGCTTTTTACGTTTCTGATTTGGTATATGAACAAAACAAGTTGAACCAATAATTCTAAGGTGGCTAATTCTTGGTTTTTTCCCATACCAAAGTTCAAATGGACTTACATATTTTATGCAACTCTTTCCTGTACGATTAAGAATGTAAATCGCTGATCTTACAAACTCAGCTCATAAAGCATTAAGAAACTCAACATCTTTATTCGAATATTTGAAAGTCCTCGCCATTTCTATGATAGTCCTATTTTCTCTTTCTGCATTACCATTTTGTTGAAGAGTGTATGGAGCTGTTACTCTGTGATTAATGCCATTCGCCTTTAATATTTTCTTTACATGATCATTAATAAACTCCCCACCATAATCACTAAGAAACGTTCTAGTTATGTGTACTTGACCTTTTGCATGAATAATCATTTCTACCACAGTATCCTTGACCTCAGATTTGTTTCTTATCACATAACCATATCTGTATTTTGTAAAATCATCTTTATAACTACTAAATACCTGAATCCTTTATATGAAGATGGAAACGGACCACAAACATCAGTAGATATGAGTTCACCAGGAGCGGTAGCTGTTTTACGTCTTCCAAATGGTAGGCTAGATAGTTTTCCATACATGCATGATTCACAGACTTCATCATTATTTTCGACTTTAATACCCAAATTTTTTTGTATTTTATTCTTTACATGTTGCTTATCTTGGTGACCCCATCGTTCGTGATATAATTGCAATAGCGAAGTTTTATCAGCAGTTATATGTACTTTATTTTTTGGTGATATTGGCTTAATATTTGCTTTATACAAAGATTCTTCAACTTCACGATTTCTAGTTAAAACAGGCGTACTATTTAATATAAATTGGCATACATTTTGAAAAGATTTAAATTCACTACAAGGATTTTTGTCATGAGCTGCCAAAACTGAAAATAGGTTTCTTGAAATTCCAGGAACATACCAAACATCTTCTAGCCTTATTCTGATTTCTTTCTTATTAATTTTCGATGCAAATTCTATATCTTTTCCTTTAGCAATAAGTGTTTCTTTTCCAGCTGCTTGAATAGAATGTTGTTCTTTAAAATTTTCATATTTTACAAAAAATACCGCTGAATGAGTGATGTTTTGTAGCACCATTGTCTACCCACCAATCCATTGTTGTTGAAATTAAGTTAAATTCATCAGTTACTGACTGAAGGGCTACGTTAGAACAGTTGACTTTATCTTTTTGTAACTTATTTGGCTTTCCATCTGCTATCCATTTTTAACCAATGACCTTTCTTTTTGCAGTAATGACAAATATCATTTCTATTATTTGCTTTCAAGTTCTGGTTTTTATTGCTTACAATCAGAGCTTCTTGATTCTGTTTTTCAGGTATATCTTTGTTCTTTAAATTTCGTTCATAAAGACACAGCTGCATCATAAGTTCATCTAAAGATTTGTCTTCTTCTCGTGTTAGCATCATCCAAGATGATTTAAACATTTCAAATGTGCTAGGCAAAACATAAAGAATTTTACAAACTAACAACCAATCTGGTAACGGATGTGTATCTTTTAATTTAAAACCATTATTTATATTTTCATTAAATAAATTCTCCAACTTAGATATATGTGTAGAAACATCTTCTTGGTCATTCCATTGAAAAGAGAAAAGCTCGGTACACATTTTAAATAACTGATCCTTTGAAGTTGCTTCAAATTGTTGCTTTAAAGCTTGCCACATTTCGGAAGCACAATCTTTATCCATCACTTTTTGATAGATTTAATCAGTAATCGTGCTTATAATAATGCCTTTGGCATACGAAATTGCCATTGTTTTCTGTATTCCCTCTTCTGAGCATCAGTTGCTCCATTTGCTATAGATTCGAGCCTTTATAATCTTTTTTCAACTACATCTAGGGCTCCGTCATGAAATTCGAATAAATCTTTTACCTTACGTTTCCATATAGGCCAATCCGACTCTCCAGATAAATGCTTTATAAATTTGCAAAACTCCATTTCTTGAGGCATAAATTCTTCTTTATAGCACTAAATTAGTGACAATTAATTTCTTTTAAATTATTATCTTTGACTTCTGGGCCCATAAACTATTGTAAGTAATATATTTATTGAAGTGAAGAAAATTGACTTGAAAGTTTATACATAGAACAAAGCATACTTGGTTTAACAAAAATAGGAAGTACAAATAAATAAATATTATTGAAAAACATAAATAGCTTCAATAGAAAATACCGGATTGCGTTTATACCGGTAAACCGATTTAAGAAAAACAAATTAACTTTGAAATTACATAGAATTTTAGATCCTCCATCATATATGCAGCGCTGCTTTTTTATTAACCAAAGACTATATTTAGTACGTATGAATTGAAAGTTTAAGGTCCAGTCTATTTAATTTATATTTTTAATTAATAACAAATTATAAGTTATATTTATACCTATATATACAGCTATATTTATAAACATACGTACGTATGTATATACAAAATAATTATATGTGCTATTGCGTGCCTACAAGGAATAAATATTTACATATTGGTGTTTACTAAAGACTATCATTCACATCGCATTACAAAGTAGCGCCTAATTTGATATTGAGTTGTCGGAAAAATAGAGATGAAGCATTTTGAATTGATATACAAAATTTTCAAAATTCAGTGAATTCAACTTATTAAGTTTTATTTTTTCAAATACAGAAGTGAAATACATACATATCTTTCAAATCAAAAATTAACAAGTAAAACTGCTATATTCGGGTGTGTCTAATCTAAAATACCCTTCACAGATGTATTTATTCTTTCTTTCTAAAACAGAAAATAGGCCTAATACACCAAAAAATCGAAATTAGGAACGTACCTATCAAAAACACCGCAGGTAGTGACTTTTTTATACACTTCACAAAATAGTGAAAGGATATACTTATGTATGTATAAAGGTTTGTTTTATTATTTCATGTGCCGAAAAAAAATTCCGTTCTCCAAACCTGGATTCAAATTGTTTTGCTTTTTGAATTTCGAATAGCATATAAATTTTTGTGACGTATAAAGTAGTTTTACTTAACAGCAAAGTACAATTTGTAACTTTGTTAACTCTTTTAATGACCGAAAAATATTTCAATTTCCTAACCCTGATATCGAAATTTCGATTCTTTTTAAATTTTAATACCAATTTTATTTTTTTTCTAATTTCTCAAAGAGTTTTTAATTAGTTAATTCTGCTTCCCAGCTCTCGACCCATATTTTGGATTTTTCTGAATTTCAATACCGCTCTATTTAAGTTTATTACCAATCCAACAGTCTAAGAATGAAGCTTTTGCTCTCCTGTGGGCAGACGGACGTCGCTCTTTCGTTATCGCTATTTATAACAATCCAGAATATACATATATACTTTAAGGGGTCCGATATTAATATTGATGAAATTACACACGGAATGACAAACCTATGTATACCTTTCACTCTTTACAGAAGGTAAATTAATACTGCGAATTCATCAGTTTTTATACCCTCCAAAATAGAATTGGAGGATATATTCACTTTCTCATTCCGTTTGCAACGCAGCGAAATATCCGTCCAAACGAAATTAGCCAGACTCTTGAAATTTGGTACAAAATTACAAAACAAAACTTTACACATTATGTTGCTTTTTAGAAGTTGGCTTAGTTCATCTTAGGGGAACCTTTCTCCCTCTTGCCAGATTCAGCCCATTTACGAATTTGACCTGTGCTATCCTTCAAGATATATTTGTATCAAATATCAAGAATCTGGCTCTTTTCGGTTGGACTGAATCGTGATTTCCACAGACGGACGGACGGACATGCTCAGATCGCCTTAGATTTCATTACTGATCAAGAATATAAATACATATATACTTTATGAGGTCTCAGATGGAATGAGAAAGTGAATATACCCGCCAATTCTTTTTTGGAGGGTATAAAAACAGCTCTATGGCCATAAGACAAAGAAACGAAACTGATCATAAAACATCTCGGATTTGTCATGAAAGCTCAAAAATTTCTTTTCTCAGGAATGTAAACTTAAGAAATACAATTTATTGAATATTTACATATAGCACGCCTTACGTCAACTCCCACTAAAAGGGTCGGCGTCCAAACAATAATTGTTTGTATCTTTTTGGCTCCAAGTTCAACGCTTTGGACCTTCTCTGAAGTGAACATGTATAATTTGCTTAACAAATATTACAAAAAAACTGTAAAAATTGTTTTGTTTTTTAGGGATTGTTTTAGTTCTTCTTAAAGGAACTGTTTTCCCTGTGGTCCGATTCTGCCCATTTACGAACTTGATCAGTGTTATCCTTCATAATTAAAAATTGTTTGGACTGTATCGTGATTTCCACAGACGGACAATTATCTTAAAACGAAGTTTTGTGAAGATAAGTAAAAAATTCTGTTATTTTAACTTGCAGGTACACAATTGAGGTTTCCTGCCTGAATTTGCATTTAAAGTAATATGTAAAAAGCCCAACAAAAACGATTTTGTTGATACGAGTAAATAATTCAGTATTTATTTCAAATCAAAAATCATTTAGTTGTATGAGGAGATGAGTTTTTTCGTGGTCATCGAAAACGATTTGTGTGGCTTGTTTGCGTTTTCAAGTTTAGAAAACCATATATTAAAAAAAATTCGAGAAGTTACTGGTACTACCCCAATTGGAAGAAGTCGTCTTTTCACCAGGTCTTGCTATTTTGATTTCCTAGGAAGCTTTGCTGACTACTCCTGAAAGGGTGTTACTACGTCTGGATGTGTGTGTGTGTAAGTATGTGACCCGCTTATAACTGTTGAACGGCTACACCGAATCGAACCAAAGTAGTTGTGATTCCTTTAAATTGGAACCGATTCGACTGGTAGATTTTGGGTAACACTAAAATTTTCTGCAAATTGCTGCTATAGTCAGCATTTTTTTTTAATTTCTTATGTGAACATATATTAAAACTGCCAAAAAGATTGGAAATATGTAGGTAGACAAATTACACTTAAACAGGGTTTAGGAAGAATAAGTACAGAAGGTATATATATTTGGGCAATTAAGCCAAAATGCGGATAAGGTTGAAATAATTTTAAAGTGGAAATAACTCTAAAATGCCAAAAATTTTGGGTTTTTATCTTAAATGTGCAGGTATAAAAAACGATTTTTTACTGAAGCCAAAGCTGCTCTTAAACAAAAGACAGGCAAATCAAAACTACTGTATTATTTTAATTTACAAACTGCTATAACTTTTGGATTGATGTAGTATTTCGAGTCCTATAAAAGAATCAAGAATCGATCGGATATACAATTTCGGAGTCTTGAAAAAATTATTTGCAAAAGAGGCTAACCCATAACTTAACGATTTTTTTTATAATTTTAAATTTCCTTTGAGGATATTTAAAAATTAATTTACAAAGTGTAAAGATATACAAGTGAAAGCTTTGCTGTCACCGCCCAAAATTTATTCATCTTATACCACTGGCAGCAACTGTTTTTCTTTATACATACAAAATTAATTTCGAGAATCTTGTGCAGTTTTAAATGATTTTTTTAGTAGTTTGTTTACATGTTTTAATTTCCTTTTTTTATAACCAAACAATTGCATATATGTCATTTTCTTATCAGCTGACCTTCTTCTGCAACAGGGTACCAAATAATGACAGATTCGTGCAGCAGTCATAATTTCCCGCTATTTGTTATGACACATAATTTTATAATGACCATGTGAATCCTCCAATTATTTTTTGCTAAAAAATGCATAAGCTTCATGAAGTAAATGTGGGAAGTCTGCACCAACAATTTCAAAGCTTTTGATTGTATTTTGTATGTGTATGTTTGAAGTATCTGCCTCGGAAATATTAAAAAACAATCCGCGATATGACGTTGTTCGACCGAAGATTAAAAATAGAAGAGATTATGCCCTATGGCATGTCGCAGGACTCAGATAAACGGATTCAACAGTGCTCACAATACAATTATTCTTGACAAATTTCCAAAAGTTAGCATTCTGATTGGTTTTTTGTGCGTCATATATTTCGGATCTTTGACCGGGTGTTTATTTTTTGTTTGCAAGCATGCAGAAAATCCTTAGGTTTGACGTAAACGATGAAGTCATCTCATAAACAAACAGCTACTTTTATGACATCGATAAAACTTATTTTTGGAAGGGATAGACAAATTAAAGAAGCGTTGGAAAATGAGAACCTTGTTGAAAACTTAAACGATATGTTATACGAAAATTTGTGTTTGATTCAAAGATCTTCAGACTTTTTGATCCGCCTCAAACAATACGTTTACATATATCAAATATTTGTCCAGAAATACGTAACCACTAAATACTAGTGAAAAAAATTTTTGTTCAGATACGTGTATATTAATTAAAACAGTTTCATACAAAACTAGTAGACAGTATCAGTATCCAATATTATTGAAAACTATTTAACTCAATAAATACTTTTTTAAATTAAAAAGTTTTTTATTAGTGTTTAGTGGTTACGCTTTTTTGGTCAAATATTTCATAAGTGTGAACGTACCTTGAGAGGTGGTTGATTTTCTTCTGAAGCTCAATAAATTAGACTAATTTACTGTATTTTGTTTATTTAGGACAATATCAAATATCCGATTATGTGTATGATGCATGTGTGCAATGTTTTAGGTTGATCGAGAAAATGTGTTTGTCTTCCAGCTTACTGAGAGGTTATTCATAAAAAGCATGAAAACACAATAGATTCTCTATTTCTTTGTTAACAATAATAAAGTGTTAATTGCATCTTAAAAAGTTATACCAAAAACAGTAAAAGTGTTATAAAAATTATTGAAAATACAAAATATTAGTTGTCAAAAAGAAAGTGTTATTAAATAGACGATAATATAAATAATTTCACCAAATGTATGAAGGTATATAAAAAGCTTTAAATAAAATTTGACGACACATTACAATTCCATATTAGTCTCGTATCAAAAGTGTTAACATGAGCAGCGTACGGAAGTTTCAAATTGTTACATTTTTTTTAATCGTCATATCTTGTGCGGTGGGCGCTGATATAAAATCCGAAGAAAATGGTGAGAAGTCTCCGCTTCGTTGGCGTATGCATCTCAAAAAATCAGAAAATATAAGTGAAAGTGTTAAAAAACAAACACAGCAACCACAGCCAGGGAACTCTGAATCAGTAAGCGGGTCTCAATTAACACGTTCACAAAATTATGAAACTAATGCAGCCACTGATTTAACAACAATTCAGAAAACTTTGGAATCAGTACGCAATGACTTACAAAATATGCCGACACAAGCCAGACAGCAGAATTATCCACAAAATGCAGGTGGTAGTGGTGGTGTGTCTAATCAAGAATATTTAACCCAATTACTTAATCCCAGTGCGTATCAAAACTACATGTATCCCGTGCCAATTACACCAGTACAGAGTATTGAACAATCATTTACCAACTATATTCCCCAGCAACTCTTTTCGCATATATTGGAAAGCGTACCATTCTACGTCAATCCCAATATTCCAAATTTAATAAACTATGGAACCGTAACCCCAGGTCTGCAGCAAGTGGCACAATTTGCTCAACCAAGTTTATCTTCTGCAATTAGTAACAACTTGATTAGCTATATCCCAAAAAGTGGATCTCAGCCAAATGTGGCAAGCGGTGTTGGTGCTTATGATGAGCAAAATGCTAGACCGATGACACTTCCTGGCTACGCAGGTACAGAAACAAGTAACTTTGTGGATTTGCAGGATATATCGAATAACGGTAATTTATTTCAACCTCTATATCTGCCGCAAATATCAACTCTACATCAGCCCTTAGATATTGCTCAGTTTGGTGCACCGCCTTTAAACGTGATTAATAATGAATTCAGCGCCCGTGACGGACTATTTCCAGACGTTGTTAGAAATCACCGATCGATAAACACTAATAACGGGAAATAATTAATTGATAGTTTAATGGTGTTCGTTTATACTTTAATATAGTTAAATTTGTAAGATTTTAAACAAATGCCTTTTCTTGTATTAATTCACATCGATTCTCAAACGTTAAAAAGATATAGGCGACATGATATTCTTTTTATGTTTCTCATGGCAATTGGCCACTATGGATCAACAAAATCATTCCAAAGAATTTCACAACTGTACAGTACGCAATATTTTTTTATTTTTTTTTATTTTGGACCAGCACTCAGGGAATGACCCCTATATATGCAATGCATTGCGCCGGAACTGAAAACGAGGGGATAGTATTGAGGGTACAGATTAGGAAAGATGAGAAGATAGACAGTTGTTTTTGTAGCTATTTCAACCTTTTACTTCGCTACAGGGCCGACGAAGGTGGGTGCCGTTACTCTGCTTTTTAGTACATGATAGTGTCAGTCGCTGCCAATTATGTTCAGTGATCAGTGACTTTGCCTTCATCATTGAAACAGGCTGGCAACAACTAACACAACCACGCACTAATGCCGATCAGAAGAATTCAACACAATATTTCATGACAGCGCGGGCTCGAACTCACGACCCTCCGCTTCATAGTCTCGTGTTCTACTACTTCAGCCAACAGCACCCACAACTAAAACTAAAACTATATCCTAATTTGAATGCAATATATCCTACTTGAATTCGGTGATATAACGCAATTAAACACACTCACGACTACAATCCATCCAAAATGGAATATATGAAATTATTTGCGTCATAATACCAGGGCATGGTTCAAGACCACTGTGTATCTGTAGGCACCCTGCAGATGATGTTGTACTACGTGATCTAAAGTAGTCTAGGCATGGACCATCTTTCGGCAAATGCATACTTGTATATTAACTAACAGTGTTGCCAGTTCGGCGATGTCCCAAGCTATCGTTCTGTTGAACAAATAAGATAACACATGGTGTTATGAAAACATGGATTATATGGCCTAGTTCTAGAACATAATAAAGTTAAAAATAATACCTTTTGTAGTAGTTTTGAAGTATGAGTACTACTACTCTTTTGTGGAATAGTCTCCTTATCTGTAGCGCAACTTAGTCTATATCTACATTTGTTTTAACTTCACAAATTAATTGAAACAAATTAATTTTTTATTGAATAATACCATTTTTAAAAGTAATCGCCTATATTCTGCTTTCGTAAAATGAAGTGAAAGTGGAACTTTCCCTATTTTTGTTTTCTAGATTTCGTCAAAGTGAAATGAAAAGTAAGATATCATTTCCGCCTTGAATTATGCATGAATTTATATTTTATTAGTCGAACTTTCTTATGTAAATTGTATTACAGGATGTTAATTTTTCAACGGGCTCAAGTTCAAATCTGCGAAACTGCAAATCATTTTTTTTTTGCTTTTTATTAATAAATGAATTTTTTTCAAATTCTATTTATTTATATTAAGATTGGAATATTAAGAATATTTTCTGTAATCATCAAACCAGCAGAACGGATCAGTATTGATTTCGAGGCCGCTACGCTAGTTAGTGGTGCTAGTTAGTAGGAATATCAACTATTTAACCAATGTTTTTAACGAAAATTGAATATGAGAAGTTTCCACATTCATTTTTTAAGTTATTACCTTTTTGGTTAGTACGAAATTCTCCAACCCTGACGAATTGTATTTCCAATATTCCATGTATCTCTTTCGCTTTT
The DNA here is from genome assembly GCA_951800035.1 of Linnaemya tessellans. Taxonomy (NCBI): domain Eukaryota; kingdom Metazoa; phylum Arthropoda; class Insecta; order Diptera; family Tachinidae; genus Linnaemya; species Linnaemya tessellans. The sequence goes on from OX637534.1 coordinate 81,074,329, forward strand.
TCCAGAGCCATCGGCTGCTCATAGCTAAAGCTTCTTTGTTATTTATGTTCAAGTAATTGAATTTAGTTATCTATTTACAATGAACAAGTAAATAAGTGCGCGTTCCACCGCAATGTATTAAATATAAATATTCTTAATATTCCAATCTTAATATAAATAAATAGAATTTAGTATAAATAAATAGAATATTCCAATCTTAATATAAATAAATAGAATTTCAATGAATTCATTTATTAATAAAAAATAAAAAAATGATTTGCAGTTTCGCAGATTTGAACTTTCCGTTTTGTTTCAGGCGGAATTGAAGTGTTCTGTAAATCAATTTCACTACAAACAAGTAAAAGTGCTATATTCGACTGTGCCGAATCTTAAATACCCTTCACAGATGTCATTCTTTTCGTTTACATTTTTCGGCTAGGAAGCTAACTATTTGGCTGTTCTTATTACTAATACGTCTGAACGTCTTTCAAAAATATTAAATATGTTTAATTTACAAACAAAAAGAAAATATACGTTTCATGTACCACCAAAAAATTCAACCGTAGAATCAATCGCCTTTTAGATTTTTTTGATATACCAATTTATTTCTTCCTGATATATAAAGTAGGTATAATTCATCATAAAAATCAAAAACAACAAATAACATGGTTACTTTTATGAATAAAAAAATATCGATTTTCCAACCCTGGAACCGAATTTTTAGTATTTAAAATTTTTAATACCAATTTAATTCTTAGCGAAGTATAAAATATGTTTAATTCACTAAAAAAAACAAAATTGGGAATTTATATGGGTACCAAATGCAAAAAAAAAATTTCGATTTTCCAGCCCTGAAACCGAATTTTTAATTTTTTGATACTAATTTAATATTTTCTGATATATCAAATAGGTTTAATCACTAAAAAGACAAAATTTGGAATATATGTATGTACTTTTATGTACCAAAAACATTTCGATTTTCCAACTCTGGAAGCGAATTTTTATTTTTTTACCAATACAATTCTTAGTGACGTGTAACATAGTTTTACTTGACAAAAAATTCAAATTTTTATACTCTTTGGTCACTTTCATGTACCATAAAATATTTCATTTGTCCAACCCTGCAGTCGAAATTTTGATATTTTAAGATTTTAATACCAATTTTGTTCTTCCTGAATTATAAAACAGTTTTAATTAGCAAAAAAAAAAACAACGTCAATTGCCTTTTTGGTTACTTTTATGCAGAATAAATATTTCAATTTCCCAACCCTGGAAACGAAATATAAATTTTTTTACCAATGCAACTCTCAAAGTGGCATGAAATAGTTTTATTTAAGAAAAACTTTATATTTGTAACCATTTTTGTCACTTTTATGTAGTACAAAATATTGCAGTTATCCAACTCTGGCATCTAAATTATGATTTTTTTTTAATTTGCGATACCACTTTTGTTTTTCCTGAGCTAAAAAATTGTTTTAATTAGTAAAAAACTGACGTTCGTTGCCTTTTTGGTTACTTTTATGTATAAAAAAATTAAAATTTTCCAGCCCTGGAAACGAAATTTTAATTTTTTTAACCAATGCTGATCACATTCATGTACTATAATATATTGCACTTGTCCAACCCTTGATTCGAAATTTTATTTTTTATACCAATTTTGTTCTTCCCAAAATATAAAATAGTTTTAGTTAGCACAAAAAAACAACGCCAATTTCCTCTTTTGTTACTTTTACGTATAAAAAAAGTTAAATTTCCCACCCCTGGAGGCAAAATTTTAATTTAAAAAAAAAATTTTTTTTTTGCCAATGCAAATCTTCATGACGTATAAAGCGGTTTTGTTAAAGAAAAACTTAACATTTTTAACAATTTTAGTTACTACATGTACTACAAAATACGGAATGGGACGAGAAAAAAATTTGTAATTTTCCATCCCTGAAGAAAAAATGTTTATATTTTAAGTTTTTAATAGACCATTGAGGCTTCCCAAAGCACGAAATAGGTTTAATTTACAAACATAAAAAAAATAATTGATTTTTGGTATAAATTTTGCGTCGAGAAATAGGTGTAATATTCCTAGCTCTGGAACCATACTTCTGATCTTTCTGAATTTCAATAACACTCTATTCAAGTTCATTTCCAATGCAACGGTCCAAGAACGAAGTCTCTATCTCTTCTGGGGGCTTCACGTACAGACGGACGGACAGACGGACGTCGCTCAATCGTCATCGCTATTCATAAGGACCCGGAATATTTATACTTTATTGGGTCGAAAGACGAAAGACGACTTCATTTTTTAGTTAAGTCATAATATTTATAAGAAAAGTAATAAAATGTAAGTACTCTTCATATTTTTTATAACAAAAAATATTATCGAATTATTTTTCGTGTTTTAAGGGGTAAGCACAAAATCACGGAATAAGAAGAATTGAATTTTATGGAAAAAAATCCTGGATTGGCCAAGGGTTTCTACAAAGGCCACAGGACGGTATGTGACCAACTCTGGAAGGACCTAAAGCCAGAACTAAACTCGTTAGGTTCTCCAGAAGATCAAAGTGGTTGGAATAAAGCCTGGAATGATTGGAAAGCCAGGATTCCCCAAAAAGCGGAAAATAGGATGGAGGCTTCTGCAACCGATGGTGGACCTAACAACATGCAACACATATCATCAAAAGAAGATGCGGTTGCAAAACTTTGTGGCATGTGTACTGCTGTGGAAGGTGTTTCTAACACTAAGTAATTTGGGTAGCCAGAAAAGAACCAAATTCATCCGTTGAATTGGAAAACTTAGATAGCAACAGTATACAGGATGTGCTAAATACACTTTTAGAAGATGAGGAAAAGAAGATTTGAACCAACACAAACTGATCTTCAAAACTTTATAGAAAACCAAATGTCAACGAATGAAAATATCAGTTAAGCTTTAGAAGATTCAAATATACTTCAAAGCTTATATTAAAGGAGCAAAAAGAAATTTCCAAAGACATTTACAAACTCGGGAAAAGTTTTGAAACTTTTGCGGATGTTATGAAAGAAAGGAAGAAGAGAAAATGAATGAATTAAAGCGCCACAATTATGCAATCAAGAAAAAATTGAAGTTAAAATTATACAACTTGATATCGAAATGGAAAGAAAATTTTTTTTTAAAGAAATAAGCATTTTAAAAATTTCTTCATTAATTTTTTAAGTAATTGCTTCTTTTTATTTTAGTTTTAATATTTTCTTGTTATATGATCCCAAGAATTGTGATATTTTGTTGTTCTAATTTTCATGTAAATACTATTATAGAAAATGAATAATTTCCTCTTTATTTGGGTTTTAATAACGATTTCTTGCGATTTCATTTATAATACTAACAGCTTCATTTATCAATCTTAAGTCATCAACAACATTTGATGAAATAAAAGAGAATGAAATCGTCGTGAATTAAACATTCCACTCGTTTTCTACAACACTGTGGAATACCATGTGTGAAATTGAAAACGGGTTCACTTTCATTTTGTAGTGGAATGTAGAATCTAGGCGAATATTTAAGAAAGCGGCACACTTGCTTTCTATGCATATTTCTACAATACACAGATACACGTTATTATTGAAGATATCTTCTTCAAGTAGAGATACTGTTTTCAATAGCCTTTTTCTGACAGACCACGTATGAGTCGTGTCATACTGTCATGTTATTATACCCTTCACAAAAAAGTGAAAAGGTATATATAGGTTGGTCATTCCGTGTGTAATTTCTTCGATATGCACATGGGACCCCATAAAGTGTATATATTCTGGATCCTTATGAATAGCGATGACGATTGAGCGATGTCAGTCTGTCCGTCCGTCTGTACGTGAAGGTTTTACGGTTTTCCCAAGCCCCCAGAAAAGCTAGAGACTTCGTTCTTGGACCGTTGGATTGGAAATGAACTTAAATAGAGTGCTATTGAAATTCAGAAAGATCTGAAGTATGGTTCCAGAGCTGGGAAGCTTACACCTATTTCTCGACGCAAAATTTAAACCAAAAATAAATTATTTTTTTTATGTTTGTAAATTAAAGCTATGTCGTTCTTTGGGGAGCCTCAATGGTCTATTAAAAACTAAAAAAATTAAATTTTCTTCCAGGGATGGGAAATTAAACATTTTTTTCGGCCTATTCCGTATTTTGTAGTACATGTAGCAACCAAAATTGTTAACAATTTCAAGTTTTTCTTTAACAAAACCACTTTATACCTCATGAAGATTTGCATTGGCCAAAAAAAAAATTATTTTTATATTAAAATTTTGCTTCCAGGGGTGGGAAATTGAATTTTTTTTATACATGAAAGTAATCAAACAGGCAACTGATGTTGTTTTTTTTTTGTTTTTTGCTAACTAAAACTGTCTTATAATTTAGGAAGAACAAACTTGGTATCAAAAATTCAAAAATAAAATTTCGAATCCAGGGAAGGACAAGTGCAATATTTAATAGTACAAGAAAGTTACCAAAATGGTAAAAAATTTGCAATTTTTCTTAAATAAAACTACTTTATACTTCAAGAAGCGTGTCAGTGATAAAAAAAACAAAAAAACAATAAATTTCGTTTCCAGGGTTGGAAAAATTAAATCTTTTTTTTGGTACATGCAATATTTTGTAGTACATGTTATAACCAAAATGGTTGCAAAATTCGAGTTTTTCTTAAACAAAACTACTTTATACCTCATAAAGATTTGCATTGATAAAGAAAATTTTAAAAAATTTAAATTTCGCTTCCAGGGTTGGGAAATTGATTTTTTTTTTATACATAGAAGTAACCGAAAAGGCAATTGACGTTGTTTTTTTACTAATTAAAATTATTTTTTAGTTCAGGAAAAACAAAATTGGTATCAAAAATTAAAAAAAAATCAAAATTTAGATTCCAGAGTTGGATAACTGCAACACTTTGTGGTACATTAAAATGACCTAAATGGTTACAAATATTAAGTTTTTCTTAAATAAAACTTTTTCATGCCTCATTAAGAGTTGCATTGGTAAAAAAAATTTATATATCGTTTTCAGGGTTGGGAAATTAAAATATTTATTCTGCATAAAAGTAACCAAAAAGGCAATTGACGTTGTTTCTTTTTGCTAATTAAATCTGTTTTATAATTCAGGAAGAATAAAATTGGTATTAAAATCTTAAAAAATCAAAATTTCGACTCCATTGTTGGACAACTGAAATATTTCATGGTACATGAAAGTGACCAAAAAGTTTAAAAATTTTAATTTTTTTGTCAAGTAAAACTATATTACACCTCACTAAGAATTGCATTGGTAAAAAGTAAAAATTTGCTTCCAGAGTTGGAAAATCGAAATATTTTTCGTACATAATAGTACATACATAAATTCCAAATTTTGTGCTTTTAGTGAATTAAACCAATTAGATATTTCAGAAAAAATTAAACTAGTTTCAAAAAATTATAAATTCGGTTCCAGGGTTGGAAAATCGAAATTTTTTGGTACATAAAAGTAACCATATAAGTTCCCGATATTGGTTTTTTTCAGTGACTTAAACCTATTTTATACTTCGCTAACAATTAAATTGGTATTAAAAATTTTAAAAACTAAAAATTCGGTTCCAGGGTTGGAAAATCGAAATATTTTTGGTACATAAAAGTACATACATAAATTCCAAATTTTGTGTTTTTAGTGAATTGTAGGTTTATGTATCAGAAAAAATTAAATTCGTATTAAAATATTAAATATTCGGTTCCAGGGTTGGAAAATCGACATTTTCTGATTCATAAAAGCAGCCATCTTAAATGTTATTTTTGATTTTTATGATGAATTATAACTACTTTATATATCAGAAAAAAGTAAACTGTTATTAAAAACTAACAAAATCTAAAAGACGATTCTACGGTTGGACAATTAGAACTTTTTGGGGTACATGAAACGGATTTTTTGTTTTGTTTATAAATTAAATATATATAATATTTCTGAAAGACGTTCATAGGTATTAGATATAAGAAAAGCCAAACATTTAGCTTCCTAGCCGTAAAATTTAAACGTTTTCTTAAATATAAAAGTAACCGATAACATCATTTTGATTTTTTAATTAAACCTACTATCTGTTTTGGCAAGAAAGAAAGAAAGAAGAATTAAATCTGTGAGGGGTATTTAAGATTCGGCACAGCCGAATATTGCACTTTTACTTGTTTTTGCTTAGTATTGTTTGGAATTTCATTAACGAAAGACTTAGGCCTTAGCAACGTTTACAAATCGTTCAACTTTATTCCGAGAAGATGCGACGTTTTCGAGGCAAATTTTGTTTTGCGATGAGTCCCATTTCTAGCTCAATGGCTATGTAAACAAACACAATTGCCGCATTTGGGACGAAGAGCAACCTGAAAAGATTCAAGAACTGCCACTTCATCCAGAAAAAACAACGGTTTGGTGTGGTTTGTGGGCCGGTGGAATTATCGGTCCATATTTCCTTAAAAATTATGCCGGTGCGAACGTAACCGTCAATGGCGACCATTATCGTGCCATGATAACCGACTATTTGATGCCTGAAATTGAAGCTAGTGATCTTGGCGACATTTGGTTTCAGCAAGACGGCGCCACTTCCCACACATCGCATCAATCAACGGATTTAATGAGATAACATTTCGGTGAACACATAATTTCACGTTTTGGGCCGATCGATTGGCCACCAAGATCGTGTGATATCACACCGTTAGACTTTTTCCTGTGGGGATATGTAAAGTTTAAAGTTTATGCGGACAAACCCGCTTCGATTCAGGCATTGGAGGAAAACATCACGCGTGTCATTCGCCAGTTACCACTCGAAATGCTCGAATGAGTCATCGAAAATTGGACTCATTGGATGGACCATCTGCGACTTAGCAACGGCCAACATTTGATAGACATAATCTTCAAAAATAAATGCCAAGAAATGTTCTTTCAAATGATAACAAACATTATACATAAAATTTTAATTTTCTGCGGTTTTTTCTTTAAAAAAGTAGGGAACCTCGAAATGGATCACCCATTATTCGACCGGGTCGGATCTTAAATACCCTCCAAATATTTAGTAATTAAATTTAAAATGTTCAACTTGGTGGGACAGAGTTGCTTTATATAATATCGTATGTCGACGCCCACTAAAGGAGCGGGGTTCTAAAATAGACAACATCAAGTTTCCCACAGACGAACGTATGGGCATTTCAAGACCGTCTTAGACTTCATCACTGATCAAGAACATATATACCTTATGGGGTCCAAATTTCTTGACGAATATTAAAACTTTATTTTGGCGGGGTCGCTCTGGCTATTGCTGTACTTTTCCAAAAATTATAGAAAACGATTGACCTTACAGGCCATACCCGCAACTTCCCGCTAATTTTAACTGCTAGAAATGGTATTATTTTAATTTTAAGACTACCATAATTTCGAACGGATCAGCCGATTCCCATTTCACCTACAAAATAATCGAGAATACTAATTGTTCACATATATAATTTCGGAATATTTTGAAAAATTCACTTTTTTCGTTTGACGTGGTTTTTGAACGAAATCGATCGGAAAAGCCGTTTAAAAGAAAAGCACTTAAAAATTTGGTCAGTTAAACACTAAATATTTTTTAGAAGGAAATGATTTTTCTATATTTACTGATCATGAGCCTTTGACGTATATACTTCAATCAAAGTCAGAAGCTCTTGCCGGCAAACTAGACAAATATGATATATAGCTCAGGTAACTATTGATATAAAATATATAAAAGGAAGAACAATATTGTTGGTGATACTCTATCACGATTAACCGAAATATATTGGAGAATGAACAGGAACTAGAGATTTAAAATAATTTTATTAATTCAGTATATGCGAATACGTACAATATTAAAGAAATTCAAGTACCGCGCAAAAACTTTAAAATATTGTGTGAGATAACCGGAAATATTCCAAAACCGTATATTAAAATAAATGAAAAAAATAGTTTTTAAGTGAATACATTCTTCATCTCATCCTGGTTATCGTTCTTGTAAGAAAATGGTACAGAAGAGATATTTTTGGCCACTAATGAGTAGAAACATTAAATTATGGATAAAAAAGTGTATTAATTGCCAAAAATTCACAATTCAAAAAAAATCACCAAGAATTGAAATTGAGGTATCAAAGTGCAGGTTTGAGCACATACATACATACATAGGGATACTCAAAAGTATATAAATATTTGCTAACTACAATAGATAGAAGTGTATCCTTCACGAAACATAACATTTCAAAATATAATTAAGTCATTTCTCGATTTTGTATTCCATTAAAAGTTATAGTAAGCCGAGGCATATAGTTTACTTCTAATATATTTTCTGATCTGTTTAGAATACTTGCAATACAGAAAATTCATTCGTCAGCATATCATCCTCAGTCAAATTAAACGATAGAACGGTTTCATCATCAACTTAAAGCGTCTATTACAACTTTGAACGACCATCTGTATTGGTCAGATCAACTTCCAATTATTGAGAAACCTTAACTACTCATCAGCAGAAATGGTTTATGGACCAACTTTTAGAAATCCTGGTGAAGTAGTTATACCATTTGCAGATTTTGATAGCGGTAATTCTACTTTCGTTCTTCAAAAACTGTTAGAACAGAATAGAAAAATTTTTTCTTTTACTGAAAGCGGAGTAGATTTAGAAACTTAAGTCTTATATACTTAAATATATGTACATTTTAATATTATAGTATTTCTCTGAAATTATTGCCATAAGAACATCTAAATCGAATTTATTTATTGATGTAGTTTTGAATATAAAAGATGAAAGCAAATACACCGACCCGCACATGAGAGTAAGACAAAAAATGTAGTCAGTCCAAGAACATTAAATGCTTCTGATTCCTCAATACATATACTATCCATATATATGGATGGGGCAGCACCATCCAGTAGCTCCATATGCGTGAGCACGCAACACAGCGTCTTGTTGTTAAAGTTAATCCTGTTCGCGAGGCCCTATTCGGAGATTGATAGATTGCTTGTAAGCGACTCGTTCACTGCTTGCCTTTTGGCAAAATTTACTTTTTAGGTGTTTACGACAATGGTGAGTGTCTCCCGGAGTGATCCTGTCAAAATGGAGTACTAAAATTGGGCACTAAAATGTTTTAAAAGAATTATGACCCAGCAGCTCAAACATATTTAATTTATCTCCGTCCCACTTTGTGCGCGTTGACTGCAAAAATAACGTAAATTACTTTTAAGCTGATGGAAGGGTGTTTCAGCTATGCTGCTCCTATTTGGAGGGTATTTCAGATTCGACCCGGTCGAATATAACGTTCTTACTTATTTTATTTTTGTATATTCCGAACATTCGTACCCAATATCTACGTTGTAAGTTAAAAAACCGTTCCGTAACAAACCAAAAACAGTTTTGGGGAACTAGTTTTTCTCTATTTCTAAAGTAACAATATGTGTGTATTTTCGACTTACAAGAACGTGATTATAAACAATATTCGGACTATTGAACAGGAAGTTATTTTTTTACAAAAAATTAGTTAATTTTAGTTTTCGTCAGTTTTACATTTTTATTCACAAAAAATATTTTTATTGGTTAACTATTTTTTCGGCTTGAAAAAAAATAGTTAACCAACAAACATATAAAAAAGGTCTACAACAAAACATATTCATAAAAATATTTTTATCTATAAAATATATAATTAAGTTAACAAAAATTATGAGGTGAAAAACTTGTCTAAAATAAATTAATAAACATAAATAATAATTATAAATATTTCAAATAATTATTTGTATAGCAGTAAGCGACTTTTCTCATCTCTAAAAGTAATGAAAAATTTGATGTACTTAACATCAGATATATGAATGGATTCCCTGAAATCACGGTAAAATAGAGAACTGTTTGCAATGACAAGCCTAGGATTATGTCCTCAAATTCGTTCCATCCCTGGAACTATGTTTTTGTTTTTTTGTGGTTCTCAATACTAATTTATTTATTTCTAATATATAAAATATATGTGAATTCTAAAGACCAAAATTAGTTTTTAATATTTTAAATTTTTAAACAAAAAGAAAAAACTAGTTTTAGTTGGTTCCTTTTACATATCAAAAACGTTTCAATTGCTTTGCCCCGGAACAGTTTGTATACCCTCTAAAAAAGAATATGGAGGGTATATTCACTTTGTCATTCTGTTTGTAACGCAGCGAAATATCCATCTGAGACCCCATAAAGTATATATATTCTTGATCAGTGATGAAATATGAGCAAGTCCGTCCGTCTGTGGAAATCACGATTCAGTCCAAACAAAAAAAAAACTAGACTCTTGAAATTTATTATAAATATATCTTGAAGGATAGCACAGACTAAGATAGGAGATGGGCTAAATCGGGCTAGAGGGAAAAAAGTTCCCCTAAGAAGAACTAAACCAACCTCTAAAAAACAACATCAGTTTTAAAGTTTTTTTGTAATTTTTTTAAGCAAATGATATATTTTTATATTAAAAAAGGTCCAATGCGTTAAACTTGGAGCCATAAAATAAAAAAAAATTATTTTTGGACCCCTCCCCATTTAGTGGGCGTTTTTATATGCAAAAATAGTAAAAAAATTTAACAAATTGTTCAACTTTTTTTGTTTAAATTTTTTTTAAACCTTCTATATAATTATCCCAAAAATTTATTTTTAGAGTTTTATGACAAAGGTGAAATGTCTCCCCTACAGCCATTGCCAGACCGAACCCGTAAAATACAGTATAAAGTATCTATGTTTTTGATCAGTGATGAAGTCTAAGACGGTCTAGCAATGCCCATACGTTCGTCTGTGGAAAACATGATATTGTATATCCAACTCTATCCAACCAACTTAAACATTTTTAATTTACTTACAAAATATTTGGAGGGTATTTAAGATTCGACGTTTTTACTTGTTTTTGCTTTGTTTGCTTTTGGTATATGTATTTACGCTTAGTTTACAAATGAAGATTGTTTTAGATAGTTATCTTTATATATCAAAAATAAATTAAATAGGTAAATGAAATTTATTTGTTGGTGGTCCAGCAATGTCTGTATGCATTTCATTGGTGCTTTACCAAATCGTCAATAGACTTTAGCCACAGTTTTAGAAAGTTAAAAACCTATTGTCTTATGCACATACTTCCGAAAACCATCTGAGAATTCACAATTTGTAAATTACAAGTTATTTTCAAAAATCACACCAGAATAACGATAGTAGGTATTGAAACTCATACAAAACTAAACCAACAAATAAATTATATTCGATATGAATCTATTTTATTTTTCTACACCTTTATATAATTAGAAATCCACTGGATAACAAGAAAAGTATTTATAAGCAGCGTTGCCAGAAGCTTTGAGAAGAAAATCATCATATGCCGGAAAAAAAATCATATTTTATGGAAAAAAATCATCATTTTTTTAATACATTTTATTTAAAAATTATAATTAATATATATTAACATATGTATTTAAATTATTACTGCTTAAAGCATTTACGGCGAAACCTGTACTTATGTTTATATGGTGACAAACCATATTTTCGCTGGCAAAATCGGAGAAAATAAGCAAACTTAAATTTTTAATCACACATTCACCAACCAATAAATAGAAAACTTAGAAAAACACTCAACTGATTTGATTAGAACAATAACAGTATGTATTTATTTAAATAAATATTTACTTATTTAAGAAAGCTTAACAAAAAACAAGTAAAAGTGCTATATTCGGCTGTGCCGAATCTTAATTACCCTTCACAGATGTAATTCTTCTTTCTTTCTTTCTTGCCAAAACAGAAAGTCGGTTTAATTGAAAAATCAAAATGATGTTATCGGTTACTTTTATATATAAGAAAATGTTTAAATTTTTCGGCTAGGAAGCTAAATGTTTGGCTTTTCTTATATCTAATACCTATGAACGTCTTTTAAAAATATTATAAATATTTAATTTACAAATAAAACAAAAAATCCGTTTCATGTACCCCAAAAAGTTCTAATTGTCCAACCGTAGAATCGTCTTTTAGATTTTGTTGGTTTTTAATACCAGTTTACTTCTTTCTGATGTATAAAGTAGGTATAATTCATCATAAAAATAAAAAAATAACAAATAAAATGGCTGCTTTTATGAATCGGAAAATGTCGATTTTCCAACCCTGGAACGGAATTTTTAATATTTTAATACTAATTTAATTTTTTCTGATATATAAAATAGCTTTAATTCACTAAAAAACAAAATTTGAAATTTTTGTATGTACTTTTATATATTTTTTAAGATTTTAATACCAATTTTGTTCTTTCTGAATTATAAAACAGCTTTAATTAGCAAAAAAAAAAACAACGTCAATTGCCTTTTTGGTTATTTTTATGCAGAATAAATATATCAATTTCCCAACCCTGGAAACGAAATTAAAATTTTTTTATCAATGCAACTTTTAATGAGGCATGAAATAGTTTTATTTAAGAAAAACTTAATATTTATAACCATATAGGTTATAAATATAGTTTTAATTAGTAAAAAACAAGGTCAATTGCCTTTTTGGTTACATATATGTTTAAAAAAAAATTTAAATTTTCCAACCCTGGAAGCGAAATTTAAATTTTTTAAAATTTTCTTTATCAATGCAAATCTTCATGAGGTATAAATTAGTTTTGTTTAAGAAAAACTCGTTTGTTTTTTTTTATCAGTGCAACGCTTTTTGAGGTATAAGGTAGTTTTATTTACCAAAAATTGCAAATTTCTTACTATTTTGGTAACTTTCATGTACCATAGAATATTGCACTCGTCCATTCCTGGATTCGAAATTTTATTTTTTATTTTTGAATTTTTGATACCAATTATGTTCTTCCTAAATTATAAGACAGTTTTAGTTAGCAAAAAACAAAAAAAAACAACATCAGTTGCCTGTTTGATTACTTTCATGTATAAAAAATATTCAATTTACCATCCCTGGTAGCAAAATTTGAATTTAAAATTTTTGATTTTTTTTAGCTAATGCAAATCTTCATGACGTATAAAGTGGTTTTGTTAAAGAAAAACTTGAAATTTTTAACAATTTTAGTTACTACATGTACTACAAAATACGGAATAGGCCGAAAAAAAAAATTTTATTTTTTTAGTTTTTAATAGACCATTGAGGCTCCCCAAAGGATGAAGTAGGTTTAATTTACAAACATTAAAAAAAATAATTGATTTTTGGTATAAATTTTGCGTCGAGAAATAGGTGTAAGCTTCCCAGCTCTGAAACCATACTTTGGATCTTTCTGAATTTCAATAGCAGCCTATTTAAGTTCATTTCCAATCCAACGGTCCAAGAACGAAGTCTCTAGCTCTTCTGGGGGCTTGGGAAAACCGATTTCACGTACAGACGGACGGACAGACGGACATCGCTCAATCGTCATGGCTATTCATAAGGATCCAGAATATATACACTTTATGGGGTCCCATGTGCATATCGAAGAAATTACACACGGAATGACAAACCTATATATACCCTTTCACTTTTTTGTGAAGGGTATAATAAATTCAGGGGCCGAATTACCGCATTCGTGATCGAGTAAAATTGTTCGTAAATTTCCTTTTTGGGATTATCGCATTCGTTATCGAACAAGTGCTTTCGAAATTTCTGATTATAGCATTCGATAACGAGTACATAATCGAGTACTGGCTGTTTAAAATCCACTCGTTAGCTCTGTGTCAATCGAAATTAATAATTTTTAAGTTGTGTGTGCAAAAAAGACAAAAATGTAAGTTTATAAATGCATATTTTACATAATAAAACTATTTAATACCGCTATATTCGTTTTTTAGGACAAATAAATATAAACAAAATAAATGGCAGGCAAAAAGATGTTTTGGCTCAGTATATGTTCGAGCACCAAGTAATCATTTCCAACAGTATGTTGGAATCCTCCACATGCTAAAAGAGATATGGCTGCCAATTGTAGCTTTGGTGGAAGTGCAGTAGACATATGTCCTTCGAAACACAGCTCGGAAAGAAGAAAATTAAACGCCTCTTTTGAAATCCGGAAACGTTTAATAAATCTAAAACATATAAGGAAATAAAAAAGGACAATAGAATATTGCAATTTTCTTACACATTTGGCGGTAATGACATTGGATCACTGTTGTCTCGCATTTCTCTTCTAATACGTACTGTATTATAATCGTCTTCAGAATCAGAAGACGATAAACACAAGAAGAGGAATGTAGCCAATTTTTTAACAATTACATTTGTTTTTGCACAATATGTATTTTATTCCACAAAAATAAATTTAAAAAATCACCAAAATTTTTTTATTAGCTTGAATTGCAATAAACATATGACAGCTTCGTTTTAATTCCATTCCAATGTAAAAAACGATCTGGTACAATTTATAAAAACTTCGATACGTTAGCTTTCGAGTGCAGTAATCCATCCATTCGATACGTTTCGAAATTTTATTCGATACGAAAGCTTACTCGATCACGAATGCGGTAATTCGGCCCCAGATTAAAAAGCACATGTCCTATGAAAAAGTTTTATGAAGAACTTTTACTAACTATAATATATACCGGGTTTCATATTTTTAGTAATATCTTGGTCTATTTTTAAATTATAGCAGGAACAGTTTCTTATTGCTAAGTAATCTTTTGCATATAAGATACCTTCGAGAGTGCTGTTGTCTAATCTATTTCTATATTTAGTTTTGTTTAAATTGACTGTTGAGAATATTCGTTCGACATTTGCTGACGAAATGGGAAGACATATTAAGTTTTGAACAAATTTTGACAGCACCGGAAAAGCTGGAATGTTGTCAGCACGAGTTATTTTTGAAACTTTTGACCAAAATTCTTCACAGCTAAGATTATCTAGAGTTGTAAACTGGTCACTGAATTTTATAAAACGGAGTTTTCTAAATTCGTCATCTATGTTTTGAATATCCTTTTCACTAATTAAATTTGGAAAACTGTATATTAAGCCTGTCAAAGAATTAATTTTTCTATTTATAATTTTCAAAGGGCCAAGACATGAGAGCTCTTTTAAAAACATGTCGTTAAAATCAAATCGTTTTAATATTTGTTTACATAACTCAATGTAAAATGCCACACAAATTTCAATAAATTCATATTTTTCATTTGCAGTGAGCTTTGAGCTAGAAATCTTTTGTTTAACAAAAACACCCAGATAGACTTCTTCGCTATGTAGAAATAGACTTTTGTTTTCAAAGTCAAGGTCGTTATTGAGACTCATGTTCACAAATTCTGTTTTTATAAAATTGTCTAAAATTTTTAAGTAAAGGCGTTGCAGTTCCTCATACATTCTATGTATTTGACAGGATGAGCTTTGAAAAATTTTGTTTACGTTATTTACAATATGGAGGATATACTTTAAAAAACACAAATAAAGTTCATTTATGTCATTCAACTTGTTTTTTATAAATTGGGCGCTATCTATATGATCTATATTAGAGGCAAACGTAAAATATATATTTAATGGTTCATATAACTCGAGAACTCGTACAACTACAGACTCTGATGATAACCACCTAGTCTGTGAGGGGTGCAACATGTTTTTTGGTTTATATTCCAAAAGCATTGCAACTTTTTGGAATTGCGAATTGCGTTTTGGACTACTCGCTATGTAATTATATATATCGCGTACTAAGGACTCTACTTCAGGTGGAAGTTTAAGACAAGCATAAGAAGAGCAAAGCACAATTGAATGACAAATACATTTAACAACAAATAAATTTGGAATTTCATTCTTAAATAACCTGGCAACGGAATGATTTTTGCCTGTCATATTTGGAGCATCATCTGCTGCGAATCCTATTAAATTTTCTTTGTACAGTATTTTGTATTTTTCAAAATAACCTTTTATACAATTAAATATTGTTAAAGCTTCACCACTCTCCACTTCAATTAAGCCAAACAATAAGTCTTGTACTGTATAATTTATAGTTACCCGGATTACTAAACAAAGCGATTTTTTATTGCTTATGTCAGTAGACTCATCCACACATAAGGAAAGTTTCTGCTGATTCAGTATATTACAAACGAATTCAAATAGTGTGCCGGCCTAAAACGTTTTTAATAAGGCATGTAATTTTTGTTCTGCCACATGCAAGATTAGGTGTTATTTTTGAATCAGGAATGGAGGATTTTAAAAATAAAGTTAAGTGATCCATACACGAAAATGGAAGGTTGTGTTCTGCAATAAACGCACTTAATTGGAGTTTTAAGTTTTTACACTCCTCATCTCAGCAGTTTTACCTTCAAATTGTGATTTAGATTTTGTTTGGCTGCTACTTATACAATTCGCTCAGCTTATGTGCTTTTAGTTGATTGATGTTTTACTAGATCCGCTCTGCCAGCACTTGCTTTAAGCATCGAATTGCATATTGTACAAAAAATTTCCTCCTCACCTGATGAACTTATTTTTGTTGTTAACCAACTAAATTTTTCATCCTAGATGGGTTTACTTTTCGTCTTTTTTCTTCTGAAATCTAAAATTAGAAATTTATTTTCAAAGTATATACGTTTATATAAGGCAAATTAATTTAAATAACTTTATCATCTTCAACCGTAGTTTCTTCGTTTTCTGCTTCACGAGGATTGTAATTACCGTCTAAAAGTGATAGTAAATAAATGGATTATAGATGCAAAAAATTTATAATAGAAATATTAATTTTACCTTTTCGTATTAAATACTTGTACATTTTTTTTATTTTTCCTTTTTCTTAAGAAAGAATATAATTTGTACTTCCCACTAAAATAACAGATATGCAGAGATGCTCTTTAAGGTCTTTATTTCCAAAACAATGATGCATTTTTTTGCACATACATACATGTGTTTGTTACAGGGTAACAATTGTAAAGCAAATAAAAGCAACGAACAACAAGATGATACAAAACTTAACGCTATGTAGTACAATTACAATGAAAGTAGTACACACTTGAAATAAAAAAATCATAATTTTTATAAATTAGAAATCATAATTTAAGAAAAAAAATCATCAAATCATATTTTGGTTCAAAAATCATCAAAAATATGATAATATCATCATTTTGGCATCGCTGTTTATAAGGCAAAATGAAAAATAATATCCAAACCAAACAGTTATGAAATTTTTATTTGACATATTGTTGTCACAATTCTATTTTATAGGTAAATGAAATTTATTTGTTATTGGTCAAGCAATTTCTATATGCATTTCAGTGGTGCTTTACCAAATCATCAGTAGACTTTAACCACAGTTTTGAAATGAAATGCATATAGACATTGCTTGACCACCAACAAATAAATTTCATTTACCTATAAAATAGAATTGTGATAACAATATGTCAAATAAAAATAAATTAAAATTTTCCAGCTCTGGAACCGTATATTTGACGTGCTGCTTTTCAATAGCAATCTATTTAGGACTATTTTTAATACATCAATTGAAGACCGATGTCTTTATATTTTCCGGTGACTTCGGAAACCCGTTTTCATGTACAGACAAACGGAAATCGCTTATTCAACTTCTCTATTCATAAAAAGGATATAGATATAGAAATTATTTGATGATGTCCTTGGAAGCTCTTATTTTACTTGGTAAAAATCGTGAACTTAAAATAAAGTGATTTTTTCAAAACACTCCGAAATTATAAATGTAATCAATTAGTGTTCTCAATTCTTTTATAGGCATGGGAGTCGAATGATCCATTCTAAAGTTAAAACAGTAAACTAAAATAATACAATTTTTAGGGGTGAAGATTAGCGGGAAGTTGCAGGAGTGACCTTTAAGCTAACCCATTTTACATGTTATTTTTACTTTTGAAAAAAAATGTTTGTGGTGCTTTAAATATGTTTAGCGGAAACTGTATTACATTTCCATTATGATCATAAATAGGTCGTAAACTGTTGCCTTATAAATACTTTTCTTGTTATCCAATGGATTTCTAATTGTATAAAGGTGTAGAAAAATAAAATAGATTCATATCGAATATAATTTATTTGTTGGGTTAGTTTTGTATGAGTTTCAATGTCTACTATGCTTATTGTGTTGTGATTTTTGAAAATAGTTCGTAATTTACAAATTGTGAATTCTCAGATGGTTTTCAGGAGTATTTGCATAAGATAAGAGGTTTTCAACTTTTCAAAACTGTGGTTAAAGTCTACTGATGATTTGGTAAAGCACCAATCAAATGCATATAGACATTGCTTGACCACCAACAAATAAATTTCATTTAGGTTGTAAAAATTTATATGAAAATTAATATATCTCAAAATGCTTCCATTAAATTCACATGCTCGTGAGAATTTTGAACAAACACGAAGTTGCCATGTTCTTCATTTCAAATAAATATTGCAGTTAAAATGTTTGCTACGAATATGATTTTATTAAAGAAGAGACTTGTAATTTATTTAAATACTTTCAAACATTCATTTTAGGATATTTTAAATAGTGAAAATATTACTACACTTTTTGTAAACTAAACATTTAATTGTACTGCTGATAAGTGCTGGCAGGTCGTTGACGATACAACTGTTGTTGTTGTGGTAGTTGTCGACGTAATTGCTGCTGTTGTAGTTGCTGATGCTGTAATTGCTGATGTTGCTGTTGTTGTTGTAACTGATACTGAGCGGCTTGCAATAATGCTTGTTGCAATTGTTGTGGTCTACCAGCAGTGCCGCTACCGATATTTCCACTTCCAACAATTGTTTGGCTTGTTAAAGGCTGTGAACCTCGCAAACCAGAACCTTTTATAGAATTACTGACGACGAAACTATTGCCATTGGTTGGGCGACCACTAGCCATGCCACCAAAACTGTAGGCACCAACTCCAACTGGATGCTGAACTGAATTAGCGGATACCGCATTTAATTGAGAAGATGTTAGACTTGTCGTTAGATCAGAGGCACTGCTGCGTACATTGAAATTTGAGCTGGAAGGGCGATAGCTTTGACCACTAGCACTTCCACCGCTTGTATAGCGTGTAGCTTGTCTTGTTATTCTCTGTACAATTTTCGGTGCCTGTTGTACATGCAAACCGAAAACTCCATATTGCGGATCACACATAACCCACAAAATAGACAACCAAATGCAACAAATATATTTCATATCTTTTATTAGCACACGCGACTACGACTCAAATGTTCGATGGAAACTGCCATTTCTTCCAACAGCAGTTGTTCTTTTATATGAATTTAGAAATTTAGTGAAGACGCCTCGGTTTCAATATTCTACACTTGCTGGCATAAATCGCATATCATTTTTGTTAGAAAAATGTTGAGCAGACATAGAGAAACAGTTACAAAAATATTAGAAAACTTACATAACAACTCACACACTTCAGGTTTGTGGTTTCTTCTTTTTTTTCATTGGCTTCATTCAAAGGATGCTGCAGAAAAAAATTAGCTGTACGAGATTTGATAAACCGAATGCGTAGGCTTTTAATAAAACCTGATGCCACAGCAGTTAGCCACATTTTATTTGTTAGCAGATTGTATTTAACTCAATTCTAAACTGTAATTTTGTGAAGTACAATAAAATGTATTAGATAACAAAAAGATCACTGTTCATCATTTTACTATTCCGAATGGACAAACCCATTTTGCAGTGAAAGAAAATGTTTGCAAAGTAAATTTAGCTATGAGAGGAAAATAATATTTTTACAGTAAAGTATAAATTAAAAAAATATATAAGTATATCTTCGGTCTGGAAACATGTTCTCAGATAAGCACAATGGGTTGATGCGTGCAATTTCGCAAAAGTTACCTTTTTTCGTTAGGAAATGTCTTGGGCAATTTTTTACGTCGTCAATGGGCGTTACTGTAGTAGCTATTGGCGGAAGTGCCCACTATTTTCCTCATTCCGACCTGCCAGCCTGAAAAAGTATTTGCAGCCTTCCATCATTTCAAATAACTTCTAGCACTACCGGAACTCGAGCATATCTCCGTTAGCTGCATCGGTCCAATTATAGAGAATCGATGTGGTTTTCACAGACTTAAGTGATTTGCACGCTGGATCGGGATTTCGCAGGATTTTATTGTAGCTCTGGATCCAATTTTTTTTAGAACTCCTTTTCACCTTGTTTATTTGTAAAGAATATCATAAATTGTTACCCTTGTCACGTACGTATTTCTCATGATATCGCACGAATAAGTTATAATTGTCAGTGGCAATTCGATAGTCTAATTGTACGCCGTGTACAACAGAGATCGTGTGCAGTACACGGCCTCCCTTTTTATATTCGTAACAGAACGTAAGAACGATGAAAGGAGATGCTGCCCATTTTTAAGTGAAACATTAGGAAGAAGCATTGGAGCACAAGTGAATTCAAATAAAAAAGAATGAAGAACATATTATAATCCAACAAATAGACCAAATATTGAAACTGAATTTTTAATTGCCTTTAATGTAAATTCGTTAAACAATGAATCGCGAAATCATTACTTTTCCGGCACTTGTTTTGGAAGATTTATATACTGCATTAATACACTAAGTCTTATTCATTCCTATGAAGAAATGTTGCATACCGTTTCCACACTTTCCACAAAAAAGTTCTGGAGCAAATTATAGCATATGGATCGAAATTTCGAACTAAAAACTGAGGGGACAAAAGTCCGAAATCGAAGTTGTAATCCAGATGTAATTTGTGGCTTAAACAATTGCCAACTAACCTCTGAGATCGAAAATGTACTGTTTTGAAGGTATCATGCACCGTGTTGACCAGGCAAGGCGACCAAAGTTGAGTACTTTTTTAAATAACTGCATGGGGACTACTTTTGAACTTTCAGTAGACGAGTTCTTTTGGTAGTTGTAAATTTTATTCATTTATTTTGTATTACAAGAGTCTCGAAATTGTGTGAATTACATTTACGTAAGATTGCTATTTAAAGTGCAATGAAAGAAATTTGCTAAAAACACCTAATCTTTTTATTTTTATTTATTTATTTTTTTTGCCGTCAATTTCGAATACTTTAGACCCTAAACGAACCCTCATTCGCTAAAGAAAAACATTTTTTAAACTTATTCATATATTATATTTTGCTCCCAAACTTCTTTTTAAATTGGTGGGGAAATTTGATCGCAAGCCCCATTATCCGTAAATGTTTATTACGCATAACTCATCCATTTATGAATAGATTTTGAAAATTTTTTGATTTGGGTTATTCACTTTGCATGGGAGCCACATGTAAAAGTTGTTAGAAATAAAAATTCATTTAAAAATTGTGCGTATGCATATAATATCAATAAGATTTCGGCTTATGGAATAGAGTAAGCACGATGATATTTTTGCACCCACCTGGTTCAGCAGAGACAAAGATTTTTCTGAAAAAGTTTGTAAAAGAAAGAAGTTCGCATGTACTAAGTGACTGTGTTTTAGACGGAAAACCACACATATAGCATGTAAATGGAGTGCAGTAAACTTTGATCGCAAGTGTTTAAGTCAAAATATGCACCCAAACATATAAAACGACACCCATTAAGTTTTTGTGTTTAATTTTACAGTTTAAGAATGTCAAATTCTTTCATAACGCAATATAATATTTAACAAAATACCCATAGCTTCTTCCTTATAACAATAATTGGTTCAAATGCCTAGCATTTAAACAATTTTTTCCTTCAGTTTTAATAAACCCTAAAGTTAAAAAATTCTGGTTTTCTCTAAACATAAGAAAAGCTAATCACTAAGATTTTAACCGTTTTCAGATTCTTAATATTGCAAATAATTTTAATTATTCTTTTAAGGAACAGATTGCTTTCTCATCATTGGAGTCACGCTTGCAAATATTTTAATTGCAAATTAGTTTCAGTTTCTGTGCTGTATTTGAAAAAATTGTTGTATTGAGAAAAAATATATATCGGCTTAAAACTTCGATTCGGCTCTCACTAAATAAAAAATGTGGTTTTCATTACATCAACTGCTGTAGTACGAACAATAAACTATTGTTCTAAATTTTAATGTAAATTCAGTTATTCATTTTATTATTGCGATAAGTCATTAGGAATACGAACTATTTAACCAATGATAAATATTCTGTTTCGTTAAAAACATTGGTCAAATATTCCTAATGAGTACCACATTGAAAACTGGAAAAAGGTGAACTATGAACGCGGCCTCGAAATCGGTCTACATCCGTTTTGCTAGATTGATGATTATAAAAAAATTCAAAATATTCCACTCCTAATAAAGTAGTTTGAATTTAATACAATTCTTAAAAAATAATTTGAAGATTGCAGATTTGAATTTGGGACTGAAAAAACATTTTTTTTATCTTAAAAATTTTCGCTTATTTATTAATGACACATTTAATATTTCGATCAAGTTCAATTACACCGGCGGAGAAGCAGTCTGTTAAAATTCTGTTAAAACAGTTGTCCCGCTGACGTTGTAAAGTACCCACCATAACAGTGGAAGAAACAGCCAATTTGCAAACATAGATTTTTTAAACATAAAATGGTATATCAAAACAGTTCCCAGTATTCTATGTCACTGTTCATTAGTGATATAAGAAACTTTCACTCGATAGACACTTTTTTCAATCTAAGGCTTTTTCATTGGTATTTAGTGATTATGCTTATTCAAATATTTGACCTTAAAGTTTGAAAAATACAAGTGTGTTTTTAGTGTTCTTTGCCTTTCACGTGCTGCATCTAAGTTGACGGTAAATGAAAATGTTATGCCCGTGAATAAATTAATTCAATTGAATCATTCATTCAATTGAGCGAGGTGGATTACTCGCGTTTTCAGCTCAGTTGTTTCATTGGATCTGTCTCTTTCAGTAGCTCTTTTCAATGTTTGTATCAGAGATCTCAGAAATGTACAACAAAATTTAATGTACACCTTTAATACAAGGTACACCTTGAATACAGTACAGACATTGTCTTTTTTCATCGTGTACACCAGTGATGCTCGTTTCATAGAGCAATTGCTTATTGGCGACATCCACCACTTTAATCAGTTGCCTTTCAGGCGGCACAGAGTACAGATGCTTAGCGGATGCTTTGGTTGCTTTTAAAATATAGTGCGTAAAAAAAATTATGATGATGATTATATATATTACGAAAATTTTTCGTGATATATATAAAACATATGTTTGAAACG